>JAOXJK010000012.1:133654488-133678142 GCA_025774025.1 Xenus cinereus | reverse complement strand
AATGAGATTTGATAGGAAGAGATCTCAGAAGAGTAAAATTTCAACAGAATTCCTGAAAACATAGGCACAGAGAGACCTCAAAAGAGAATGGGGAGGCATCACTGATGAAAGCATTTTGGTTTTCCATTAATAAGCTCAATTTTTTATTTTTGCAGACCTCAGTTCTGTGAGGTGCTGACTACACTCAGCTCTCACATAAGGGTCTGATCCTAAGTCCATTGCAGGCAATTAAAAGACTCTCATTTATTTGAATCAGTTGTTTCATACAGTCCTGGATCAATAGGAATTGAGAGATCTCAGTGCTACAGGTTCATACCCATAGGATATATTCAATTACTTCGATTGTTTTCTTATGCTAACGAAGAGGGCTCAGAATAGTACAGTTAAGTGGAGGGGAGCATCACAGAAAAGGTACCCTGGATCTAATTTTTAAGATTCAAAAAAATGTAATCTGCCTTTACAGTATAGCCCATGATCACACCTTGAGTGTGATCAAACCATAAAAGTTTGTTAACGTTGTCAAAAGTGCAGTCTTCCTCACGAAGTTTGAAATATAATAGGAGACACAAGCAAATCAGACTTCTAAAATTTTGGGGTTTATAAGAATATAGATTCAGTGAAGTTTTCTACATTAAGGTCTTGGTTATATTTTTAAAGAAGCTGAATTATTTCTAATGCTTATGCAGAAAAGATCTGGTTTAGGGATCCAGGAAATTAAAGCTTTTGCTCAATTCTGTCCTGTGAGAAAACAAATCTGTCACAGTGAGTGATCCAATCACTTTCACAGACCAAAGTGTATCGCTTAGGACACAATAGTACTATTATCATTTCAGAACTTTATGGTCATTACTTTTGAAGTGTCTATTGAATTCAGCTGGGGGAATTATTTTGCTTTATTTTGATTATGGAAAAGTGCCAGTGAATCAAATATTAGACTTCAGCAGAACAGCTCTAGTTGTTCCAGAGGGGGCCACTGGTACCTCTGTGGCTCATTTCATTTTCATCAAGTCTAGACTCCAGGACTACAGAAAGATTTCTGTTTCCCTTTCCCCCCAAGTTTGATGACTGGCATTATCTCTTTTCCTAAAGCACTTTGAGTTCAGGCTAGACACATCTGCTATCAGCTATTTGTGACTACAGTAATATAATGCTTTCAGCAGAAATGGTCAATATTACAGTGAATACACAGTCCCAAATTTCAAGCAGATATGCAAAGGTAAAGCACGTCAGCAGCAGGTTCAGTGTATTTCTTCAAAGGAGATGTGTCCTATGCTTTAGCCAATTGCTTGTTTTTGAGATAAGCTGACTGTGTTTTAGGTGCATTTTATTTGCAGTATAAAAGATGTATCAGCTACACTTAAATGGAATATAAAACAGAATATTTTACCAGTGCCACTAAATGTAATATTTTCTTACAGATGATCTAGTTTTGATGTGTCATAGGTACAACACCTGGGACTGCACATGCAAACGTTGAGGTACTATATTATCAGAGGCTAGTCTGAAATACGTGAGCCTCAGAGAACAGAGTCCTGTCCTACTCACAGTAAAAAACACAGTTAAGAAATAATACAGTTGACTTCAACACTGCACAAAGCCAGAGAGTATACAAGAAAGAAAAAGAAATAATCCACATCTCAGCATTATTACTTCCAAGACAGAGAAAAAACTATTAAATTTCCACGCTCAATTTCCTTTGGGATTCTTTTAAGAGGGGGACTCTTGGTTTGTGGCAAGCCTAAAGAGCGTGCTAGCACGGTATGATTATGTTATGAGACAGACTGAGAAAGAGCTCTGTACAGTAATTACGGCGAGAAGGCATAAAATAACAAAACAAAGTGGGATTTATTAATCAAAAAATCGGGGCTGCTGAAGACCTTCCTGTGTCCTCTCAGCAAAGTTTGTTACCCAGCTGTCTCCCACCACAATTTTGGTTTGGCCTCTTTCAGGTTAACTACTCTAACAATGAGTCATTTTCATTTTCGTCTAGAGAACAAGAAGAAAGCAAGACAGTTAATTAGCCAAATCACCTTTCTTTTGATGCAGCAGCAAGTCTAGAAGCCAATTAAAAAGGTATCATAGGACTATTGTTTGGCAGAGAGTGGATGCTGAGAGAGGAAACTGGGGTGGACATCCCCCACTTTCTCTTCAACAGGTCAATCTGATAGCACAAACCACTCTCCTCTGAAGACAACAAAAGCGTGATAGTGTTGAGGATGGTGAAGTGTCTGCTGTTCTACCACCCTGAATGTAATTTAGTTGGTGGCTCACTTTTCAAGGGATCAAGTTTTATTCTGAAGGGAAAGTTTCATATAAGTCACCCAAGAAAGCATTCTGTGCCGATCACCCTGCAAGAGGAGATCCCCTAATATGGAAAGCAGTTCATGAAAGGAGCATATTGCAAGGAGGCATTTTATAACCATAACTCTGAAAAATAACTATATAAATGGTAGCCTGAGTTAAGTCCTAATCAGTCAGATATGCCTATCTGACTGGGACATCTGATGGGACATCTCTAGACTTCCCAGTCAACAATCCTGAGAAAAAAAACACTGAATAACATAAGAGATGGCCTTCATCACCATCATATAAGAGAACCTGAAGAATTCCTGCAGAAACCTGAAGCTCAGAGAAATTTAGGGCTGAAATGATGAATCCCATGCTGAACTCCCTAGTGATAATATGTTAACAAAGGAAGTATCACTGAAGGCCTAATTTTATTTCTTAAATAAAATCTTATAATGCCATGTGAAGTCCAAAATACTGAGTGCTAAGAAAATGCTGATGTGAGGTGTGTGTTAAATTATGTGTACTTGGACTAGGCAGTCAAAATTGATTTCTGATGCTGCATATCCAAATGAAGTTAACACATATTTAAAGTTGAATAGACAGAGATAGCCCAGATCAGAGACTCTTTTTTTGAACTTCTGCACTATTTTGCTGACTTTCCAACTCTGTAGTTCAATGTTTATTTACCCAGTATATCTGAGAACTGGATTTTCACACTCTCTGTGTGAAGTGGCACCTACAATTGACAATTCTTATATCATATGCACAATGTGATGCTAAATCCTGCTTGAATATTCTTTAAGGCTTATATTATCTGTTTCTTCCTTTTTTGAAGTCCCTTCCAATCATCTTCTGCCTTGCATTTTGATTCCTGCACAGTCAATTCTGGTTTCTGTTTTATGTTTTTCTTTTTGTGGCTGATTGTTTCAACAATTACAGTTCAATGGTTTAATTCAAATACAAAGTATCTTTGCCTCTGATCTTCAAATCTAATTCTAATTCAAGATGTGGTTACAAATGAAAGCTATAATACCTCAAGTATAAAGCAGATAAAGAAATATGAACACTGAAGTAATTTAGGTTAAACAATTTTTATATAAGCACTTTGCTGTAGCTTGAGTTGTGCCATTGTGCATATCCTTTGTGATGCTCTAAGGACCATGCTGTGAGACCATAATGGATTTACCCAATAACTAAAATATTGCATGCCAGAAAAGGGTATAAGAAGACTTGAAAAAGAAAAAGGTACTTTTTAAGCCATTACAAGAAACAGCACTGCTGTCAATGCATTAAGGGTCCTGCAGTAGAGGTAAATTATTTTGAGGTACTGCATGTGTTTCTGTGCCAACTTCATTTACAAAGTGTGCGTGATGAAAGGAAGAAGATCATTAGATTTCTGCTCTGTGGCCCATGGAAATTCTGCAGTGTTTCCTGAATATGCAGCCTATTCTATACACACTCATCCCACGCATTAATGTGCTAGTGGTATATTTACTCAAGATTTGTAATGCTAGCTGAGATACAGGAAACCATTAATCAAAGATGTCTTTCACGCTTAGAGTAATGTAGATCTATGTGGAGCTTTAATCTGTTAAATTTCACCCAGACTTCACATATTTCCCTCTAAACTTTGTGAAGGAGAAAAAGTTTAGTGGGTTTTTAAAAGCACAATAGGAAATTATCATAGCTGTAGGTGTACATGCAGCTAAAATGGAGTAAATTTGTGTGAGTTATCCTTCTGTTCTGCAATTCTATAAACAGTTAGACACTCTAGGAGGTAAACTCCCAGTGTGAATTTATTCTTGCATAACTGTTTTTTGCGAGAAGAGAAACCATTTAACTCTCTCATTCCATCTCTCTTCCCTCTACAGTACAATAGATAGAAAGATAGATAGGTGGATGGAGCAAATAAACCGATTTAGAAATCATTTCCAAACATATGAAGGACAAGAAGGTGATTGGGAGGAGCCAGCATGGGTTTATGAAGAGGAAATTATGTTTAATGAACCCAGTTTCTCTCTATGATGAGATGATTGGCTTAGTGAAAGATTGAAGAGTGGCTGGTGCTATTTATCTCAACTTTGGAAGGATTTTGTTGCATAAAATCCTCACAGAAAAACTGCTAGGTAAGCAGACAGACATTGACTGAAAACTGGACTGAACTGGCTGTGACCAGTAGCACGAAATCCAGCTGCTAGAAAGTTACTGGTTACCCCTAGTAACTGGAAGGCAATTAGTGCTGTACCCATGGTGTTAGTACTCGGTCCTATACTGTTTAACATCTTCATTAATGACCTGGATGACAGAAGTGAGTCCACTCTCATGAAGTTTTCTGGTAATACAAAACCGGGAGGTGTGTCTGATGTGTCAGAAGGTTGTGTTGCCATTCAGATGATTTGCTCAACAGGTTAGAGAAATGGGCCACCAGGAATCTCATAAAGTTCAAGGAAGAGAAGGTGGATACACCAGTACAGGCTGGGGCGCCAGCTGTCTGGAAAGCAAAGTTGCAGAAAATGACCTGAGGGTCCTGGTGGACAAGTTGAACATGAACCAGTGATATGCCCTCACAGCAAAAAAAAAGGTGAGCAGCACCCTTGGCTGCATTAGTAAGAGCGGTGCCTGCAGATTGAGAGAGGTGATTCTTCTCCTTTTCTGAACACTGGCAAGACATACCTGGAGGGCTGTGCCCAGCTCTGCGTTCCTCAGTACAAGAGAGTTGAACAGAGTGGAGCAAGTCCAGCAAAGGGCCACAAAGATGATTAAGGGCTTGGAGCATCTGATATAAAAAGGAGAGGCTGAGAGACCTCGGAATGTTTAGCCCTGAGAAGTCCTACAGGGCATCTTATAAGTGCCTTAAGTAGCTGTAATTAATTTTGGTTACATGCTTCAACAGAACCAATGAGTACGTAACACCTCAGTCTCCTGCATAGGTTGATATTTCAAACATAAAGAAGACAAGAGATGTAGGTTCAAATCATACCACAGTGTGCACGGATTTAAACCTGTGTTTTCTCCAGTTTGAGAGTAGGAAGAGGCCAGAAGTAGAAAGAAGGAGGAGACAGCTAGATGTTTGCTGTGAAATGCATGCTGGCTGGTTCTGTTGCCAGGGCTGGTGAAGATGAGTGTGGAGAGTTGGCTGGGAATGCCTGCTTTTATGTGGCTGGAAACTTTGTGGTCCAAGCCTGCATGGGTGTGGGCGTACAATGGTAGAATTACTCACCACGTCCAAGACAGGTGGCATGCTCCTGGGAAAGGCTCAACAGCAGGAGGGAGCTCAGTGGAATCAGCTTTTTTTACAGCTGGTTTTGGACCTGTTTGCATATTTAGTAGCATATTTGACTGAATGAAACTGAAATACTTCAGCACAAATCCAAAAATGTGTTTGTGGATCCTGACAGGTCCATTGCCTTTGACTTGGTGCTGAATTGCTCAGCGCTATTAGAAATGATAACGCTTCTGAACAGGAACAGAAGACCTGCAGGTACTTCAGGAATGTTAGTGCTGCAAAGCGAGTGTCTCATTTAAATAACACTACTTAGATAGCACATACTGATGCTGGACTTATGTGCCCTAATGAAAGCTGGACATCTACATCCTTTCTGTATCTTTTTGAGGCTGTAACCTATGGTCTCTCAGATATATTAGTGATTAAATATGCACACTCATTTTTGTCATTATTTGTACTTGTGACACTGCAGCAATGTGTTTCTCATTTGGTGATTGTGAGGAGCTACCATCTAAATCTCCTTGCTTCTCCTCACTGGAGAGCTCCCCTCCCCCGCTCTTCAGGAATGTGTATACTGTGTAATCAGAACCTCCATCACCAACAGGCCTACCAAAAAGTTTGTGTGTGATCTCCCCGCAGGTTGGCAGCAGGGCAACGACAAGTAGAACTTCATATTGTAAGACGTAATTTTATTAAATGTGTTATTTTCAAGTAGCATATATATTAGCTATATTAAAAATACCAAGAAATGCATTTACAATTTTTAGTGATAGCATTCTACTTTGTAAGATTATTATCCCATTCTTAATTAGCCTGAGCCCTGAATATAACACTTAATTTCTATGTCACTGATAAATTTATTTCCAGTAAATTTTCCCCAATTACCTTGAAGAGATACTGCTTTTAGTGGTTTGACTGACGTGTTCTTTCTTTTATAATCTCTCTGTACAGCTGTCTCTGCAAAACTCCTTTTTGCTCACTAAAATCCTTCAGTCTTTTGTTTTTGTCACTAAACTCTTGACCACTAGAGCTCTTTCCACCTGACCAGGTTGCACAGCTTTCCCTCTCCTGCACTGAAATGCCTAATGCATCTTGATTTTCCAGGTCAACACTCATTCTTTTGACACTATAGTCTAAATCCTCTTCCAAAGCCAATTGTTAAACTGTTTGCTGAGCTTCACTGCCAAACCTTTTGCTGCTTTTTTCCAAAACCATCACATTCTTTGATTTTATTCTTCTTTCACTTGTCCTGGGGAAAAAAAAAAGGGAAAATAAAGAGAGTAAAAAGAAACAAAAAGAGGACCTTCATGGTTTAAGCTTTTAAGAGCTTCTCAGTGGGGCAGCGAAGGAGCAAGGAATGAGAGATGATAAAGCCTGAAAGAGTCAACTACTCAGTACTGTCCCGTGAAATAGAAGTAGTATCACTCCATGCTGCCATGCTGTAATGATGGGGCTTGAACCAGGACTACCTCCAAACCTGTGGTTCTTCACCTTGGAAGCCACCTGGCAAATGGCTGTGTATCAATACATAAGCAGGGTGGAGGACTGAAGAAATAGGGCTCAGATTTGAATCTGAGAAGGGACCAAAATGACAGATTGACACTCTATTTGTAGAAATCTAAGTATCATTGAAAATGTGTGCAAGTTCAGAGTACCCCCAACGTTACCTTCTTTTAGATCTAATTATTGTACTTATTTTCCTTCAGTAATATTCCTATTTTTTTTCTCTTCTTTCAAAATGTAATTTCAATAAATATTTAATGCTTCAGCTATTTCCTATACAGCATGTGTGCAGAAACAAAATGTGCTTCATTTGCTATCTTCTTCATTTCAGTGTTCTTTTCCCTTTCCCTCTCTCTCATAGATATCTACTTTTTTCACTTCCTCGGTGTTTTTCTTCAAGGCATTTTCTACATTACTAGCTAGGTCTGTCATGGGTTGTGCATTGAGATAAACATCCTGTGGTAC
The DNA here is from genome assembly GCA_025774025.1 of Xenus cinereus. NCBI lineage: Eukaryota > Metazoa > Chordata > Aves > Charadriiformes > Scolopacidae > Xenus > Xenus cinereus. The sequence goes on along the minus strand of JAOXJK010000012.1, from coordinate 133,670,659 downwards.
ATTTTGCATTAATTTGCTCCTACTGAAGTCAAATAGCACCAGAAATGACTTTGCTCAGAGAGGGATTGGGCCTTTTTAGTTATCAGAAAAGTCTTCACCAGTTCCTGACTAGGCATATATTTATTTCCTAAAAACAGTTTTCAGTCACAGAGCTCACTCATTTCCATAGATATAGCAGTTCTCAGTCATTAAGACAGGGTGGAATTTTCTCCTGTATATGCTCTAGGGTGATTACAACATTTTCAGAGTTTCCTGAGCTGCAGGTACTTTTCTGCCTGAATCATCATGCAGTCCTGGTGTGAAGCTTCTCTTTGGTCTCAAGACTGACCTGTGTTTTATCATAGAATCATGGAATGGTCTAGGTTGGAAGATCGTCTTAAAGACCATCTAGTTCCAACCCCTCCCCTGCCGTGTGCAGGGACACCTTCCAATAAACCGGGTTGCTTAAAGCCCCATCCAGACTGGCCTTGAACACTTCAAGGATGGGACATATACAGCTCCTCTGAGCAACCTGTTCCAGTGTCTCACCACCCCGATAGCGAAGAATTTCTTCCTTATATCTAGTCTAAATCTACGCTCTTTCGGTTTAAAACCATTACCTCTTGCCCTATCACTACATGCCCGTGTAAAAAGTTCCTCCCCATATCTCCTGTAGGCCACCTTTAGGTACCGGAAGGCTGCTATAAGGTCTCCGCAGATCCTTCTCTTCTTCAGGCTGAACAACCTCAACTCTCTCAGCCTGACCTCATAGGAGAGATGCTCCAGCCCTCTCATCATTTTTGTGGCCCTCATCTGGACCTGCTCCAACAGGTCCACATCTTTCCTATGCTGAGGATTCCAGAACTGGATGCAGTACTCCAGGTGGGGTCTCACCAGAGTGGAGTAGAGGGGTAGAATCACCTCCCTCAACTGGCTGGTCATGCTTCTTTTGATGCAGCCCAGGATGCGGTTTGCTTTCTGGGCTGCAAGCGCACATTGCCAGCTCATGTTGATTTTCTCATCAACCAATATCTTGATGTCCTTCTCCTCAGGGCTGCTTTCAGTCCATTCTCCACCCAGCCTGTATTTGTGCTTGGGGTTGCCCTGACCTCCCAGGACCTTGCACTTGGCTTGGTTGAACTTCTTGAGGTTTGCACGGGCCCACATATCAGGCCTGTCCAGGTCTTTCTGGATGGCATTCCTTCCCTCTAGCATGTCAACCATGCCACACAGCTTGGTGTTGTCAGTAAACTTGCTGAACGTGCATTCAGTCCCACTGTCCATGTTGCCATCAAACACGTTAAACAGTACTGGTACTAATACCAAACCTTAACACCACTCGTCACTGGTCTCCACTTGGACATCAAGCCGTTGACTGCAACTTTTTGAGTGTGACCATCCAGCCAATTCCTTATGCACCAAGTGGTCCATCCATCAAATCCATGTCTTTACAATTTAGAGACAAGGATGTCATGTGGAACAGTGTCAAACGCCTTGCACAAGTCCAGGTAGATGATATCAGTTGCTGTTCCCTTATCCACCAATGCTACAACCCCGTCGTAGAAGGCCAGCAAATTTGTCGGACACAATTTGCCCTTAGTGAAGCTATGTTGGCTGTCACCAGTCACCTCCTTATTTTTCATGTGTCTCAGCACAGTTTCTGGGAGGATCTGTTCTGTGATCTTGCCAGGCACAGAGATGAGATTGACTGGCCTGTAGTTCCCTGGGTCTTCCTTTTTTCCTTTTTTAAAAATGGGGGTTATATTTACCCTTTTCAAGTCAATGAAAACTTCACTGAACTTACATGACTTCTCAAATATGATGGATACTGGCTTAGCAACTTCATCCCCCAGTTCCCTCAGGACCCATGGCTGTATCTCACCAGGTCCCATGGATTTGTGAACCTTCAGGTTCCTTAAATGGTCTCAAACCTGATCTTCTCCCACAGAGGGCAGTTCTTCATTCTCCTGGTCCCTGACTTTGCTTTTTGTGACTTGAGTCATGTGGTCAGAGCCCTTGTTAGTGATGACCGAGGCAAAAGTCATTGAGTACCTCAGCCTTTTCCATATCCCTGGTCTCCTGTTTCCTTCCGGAGAGGGCTCTTGCCCTTTCCATGTGTCAGTGACTGTGGCTGTTCCGCATTTTCTAGATTGCTCAGTGCTTCAGGCTTTCTTCCTTTAAACTTTTTAAAATTCTTTTGTTTCAGCTTACTTTCTGTGGCATTACATATTGTCCTGTGCTCAAACTTCAGAACTCTGTTGACTATTACTGTTATTATAATTTGGTACTCCAGCATACAAACAACATTTTACACATTTTACTGACATTCATTGACCTAAAGAGTTCACAGCTTAGAGAAAAGAAGACAGAAGGAAGAAGATATTTAATAAGACTTGAGGAGAAACTTCTTTGAGAAAGGTACTTAAAGAGAGATGCAAATGAAGACAGGACATATGAAGAGAAGAACTGGAAAGTTTAAAAAAATAATAAAATCAGCTATGAAATGAGCAGAAGGGAAAAAAGAAAAGCAGCAGATGAGAATGCAGTTATAAACACACAGTGTAATGGCATGAGGGCATTGTGGTTGTATGTTGCAGATCTGTCAGCAGCGACGGGTATTTTGAACAAAAAGTATGAAAATCAGGGTAGCCAGGGTGCAGTCAGATGTTGATAGGGCTGATGATAGATATGTTGATAACGTAAGCATGGAGATAATGTAGGTGGCTCATCACCAGCTGCTCTCTTCTCCCTTCTGCTTCCCTGAAGGTTGCCACCCCCCTCAGATTTTCTGGTATAACTACACATGTAGCTGTCCCCAGCCTGATTCTGTCAAAAGAATTTGGTTTTTAAAACCTACTAAAACACTTCTCTGTGAGGGTTTTACAAATCAAATCATTCTGACAGAACTAGGTTAAGGAGCAGTTGTGCTTGTAGGTCTGAGAGAGCAGTTATCTTGCAGAAGGGAGACAGGGCAAAATTTAGTGCCTGTGCACTAAATAGGATAATATCTGTTAATAGAGGAGATAAATATAAACTTGGACAAATTTCTTAGTAAAAAAGAAAGGAAAAGAAAAGAAGATGTCTGTGATGATCAAGACAGAAGCAGAGGATTTAACAAGAAGGGAGCAGAGCACTATCAATGGCATAAAATCTGGGAGATTTGAAGAAGGGAGATACAGAGCACAGCTTTGGGGGATTTATGCATAGGATGTCTCTACTTTTGAGAGAAAATCTATGAGAATGCATGTAAAAAAGGCCTCCTTGCAACAAATATGCACAACAGGCAACCTTAGCAGTGCAATATCTGACATGTTGGGTTTCCATTTCTGCCATGCTACTGCTTGCTCAGTTGGTTTCAAAGGGTTGTTTTAGAAAATCTTTATGGATGATGCAATGTGTCCTGTTTCATCTGCTGGCTGGATAACAGCCCTGCACTATGTATCATTCAATATGTGCAATCAAACAGGCAGCTGTCAATCAGCACACTGTTTTGTTTATATCCACCTCCCACAGTGTTCATCTTTGCAATCTTAATCTATTCCATACAAAAAGCAAGGCATCTTACAAAACGCTGATTCTGAAGATCTCTCAAGTGTCCTTTGGGAAGCTGCATATCTTCCTTACAACAACATGTTAACCTCTCACATGTACTCTCACTGAGGATGAAGAAGGAAATTACAACTTCATCCTAGTTTACATTATGCTATGAAAGCACTTCTGAGACCTCCACCCTCCTTAATGTGCTGCCTTCTTCCTTGTGCATCAAGACATATCAGTCTCAGTTTGTATATCCACTAGTGCCATCACTAATGGAAAAGCAAAAGAAGCCAATTTTATCGTCTAATGTACTCCACGGCCCATGAACAAAGTGCTTTATATATTGTATAACTCAGTTAAATCACATCCAATTCTTTTGAGACTAATAAAAACACAAACCTGACCTGGAGTTTTACTCCTTGCCAAGTTTATACTTCTCTTTTCTTCCCTGAGGTGCTGTAGCTGCTTAATAAAAAGGTCACAAACAATATTTCCTAGCAACAATGAATATTTTCTTTAAAACGGCTAAATAATTTTCAGTGAAACTATTACAAAGAGGAACAGCTCCCCTGACTCTGATCAAGCTCTTCAGAAAGGTAGCCAAGAAATGAAAATACTAGGAACTTGCTTTAACAGTGAACTTCAGCATCAGACTTAAAGTTTGGTGTTTGCTTAAATACCTTGCTGGATTTGTATCTAAGAAAATCGTAAGCTACAGAAAAAGGTGCTTTTTAATATCTAGTTAAGACAGCAATTTCATAATTGCTTTAAACCAACCTAAACAGAATGAGACAAGTAATCCTACCTTCTGTCCCGTCTCCAGCCGTACACTTCTGTTGGACTGAAGAGCTGAGTGACCCAGTTCAGGGAACTAATCCACTTGAAAAGAAATACCCCATTCGTGCCTCACAGCCTCCCTCCATTCCCCAGATTAGTTTCTTGGTCCAGCCTAACATGCAGTGTAGATGCAAAAGCGTGACAGCAATATGCGGCTCAGATTAGAGGAGAGAGGAAGCTTGTTCACATAAAGGGCAACTCTTACTTACGTTGGAGTAAAGCAATTGTGAAATTCCAGCTACAGCGATCTAAATCTGCATGTCCATATCATGTTAGTAAAACTTTTTGTTTATTTTAAATCAAGAGCATTCAATCAAATCAATAATCGCAGTTCTCATATCCTCAAGAGAAAATAAAATGTTCAGAATTTTGGTGTAAACACTACACACAATTTTAAACAGAGCAGAAATATGTATCATTTACTGCAACAAATAGGATTCTACTGGGAATTTATTATGTAGTTTCTGAAGCTGCTTTGTACACATCCAGTAGACTATAACAGCTTCTTTTAAGACGCTAATTAGCTGCATCTCAAGAGGTGGTAATGCCCACTTGGAAGGTTGTCTCTGTAAGGCACTGATTATGTCACATCTGGCTAAAAGACTGCCTAACCCTTTCCACTTCACAGTGTGAAAGGTGTAAGAAAAAGCCAATTACACAGATAGTAGTTAAACATTTGCTTTTCCAATTGCAGAAGCTTACAAGATAGCTAGAAGTCAGCCATACATACATAATATTCAAACAAGATGTTGTTGCATTTAAACTGAGATTTCTTTGATAAGGTTTCAAGTGAATTCAAGATGCTTACCTTTTTCTCACTGAGTTGGTAGGGGCAGGAGTGCATTTTCAGACAAAGACTAAGTAACTGAGGTGAATGGCTTAATTTTTTCAGGCTTCAAAGCATAAGTTACCACTAAGGTGAATGTTGATATAAAGACAACTGTAGTAGCTGACAGGCTTAGCTCAGCTACAATAGCTGGCACCTAAACGTTCATATTACAGCTATGGCTGAAGGAAGTTGTTATTTCTTAGTGTCCGAGCACGCCTATGAGCAAGAGGGAAAAGGAAAACATGGATTATGTAGGTAAGAAATCTCTAGTGATCCCGGGGAAGGGAAGGTAAGCAGGTGCCACGTGAAGACATCAGCCCTGACCTACAGTAACTGCACTTTTCTAACTCTCATTGTCTTTGTCTCCCAACTGTGCCCAGCTTGCAGCCAATATAATTATGTGGGCAAGCATTCATCAGTGAACAGACCGAGCCTATCGCTTTCATTGTCCGCTGCTGCTGCAAGAAGCCAGTAGAAATGAAGCTAGCACATTAAGCCACTGAACATTTTAACCCTCTGATCTGTAGTTACACTAGCCAGGAAACAAATGACTGTGCAAATGTACAACCCATGGGGGGAAAAAAAAAAGTAAGCCATGATTTAAAATCTACCTTAGTGTCAGAAAAGACTGATTCCTTCAGGTAACTTCTAGGAGTTGGTATATGCTCACTAGGGCTTTGGTCCAGCAAAGCACTTGCACTGAAGTACAGACATTAAGATAAATAAGTACCTAAAAGTCTGATGAATCAAGGCTGAAAGTGGTGCTGTGCATGGCATTTGAGTTGTTTTTTGTAAAGTCTAGTGAAAACTTGACTTTTTCATCCCTTTATTTCAAACCATTAACTGTTCAGTTGACTGAAGCACCTGATTTTTCAAAAGACAATTTGAAATACAGCGCCAGCTCTGTCTTTGGTTTCAGACACTGATCATACTGGATCACACTGTTCCAAGCAGCATTGCTTCTTAGCATTGCCAGAATCTTTAAGGAGTTAACTAAATCTGAGAAAAATCCTATATTTTTCCTGTGATGGAGACCTGCCAGGCTGTGATGCTCTGTCGCAGCTGGGCTTGGCTTCCTGGCAGGTGGTGATCACAAGGGAAGCTGGAGCTTTCCCTGGACTGCTTGGGTTGTTTGAATCTGTTCCAAATGGACATCAGACACCACCACTCAGGGTGAATCCCAGCTCTCTATTAGATCTCACAGCATCATGAATAATGTCAACAGAGAAAATGCACACATGAAATAAAAAGCAAACAAACAGGATCAAGAGTTCAAAACAAATGGCTTTGCTATTACTGTAGGGAGGTGAAGTCATCTGCTGCTTAATATTCATGGTGTAATTTAAAAAAAAAGCAGGTTAAGACTCCAAATTAATACTCCAAGTATAAGATTTTATCTTAATTAAGTCAATGTATACTTTTTGCTAGCTAAAAAACAAGGGAGGCAGTGGGTCATACATTCATTTTTTATTATCACCTTCAGGCTTCTCTTTGTTCTTTCTCCCTCTTTTATGCTCTCCCATGTTCTAACCCCCATGTAAACTCTGATAGATTATGTCAATGCATAATAGAGGGCTGCTGACAGGTTGCTATCCGCATTCATCCGATGTTGCTCTGCTTCTTTCATTACCGGAATGGAGCCCAAGAGCCAATGAGCATGGCAGAATGCACATTTGCAAAGCTCAGCAATGTTAAGGGTTCCCGTACATCTAAAATTTGATTTGGTCAGACCAGAGCATAAATTGAAGGGGGGGGGGGGAGAAGAGAAGAAAACAAAACTCCCCAAAACAAAAGCAAGTCAGTGATATAAGCAAGCTAGGTCTGTGTATGGCATGTTTGTAAAATCTCTCTCTCTGTTTTTGCATTTATGTCACCAATAATATTGTATGATTAATGGCAAACATCAGGAGTTCAACTCTGCTTACTGGCTGGGATATGCATGCTGCTTCTGTTGTAGAGAACCTTATGGTTTAGGTTTCATTTATTATTACGGATGGCAAAATAAAGATCTCCATGACCATCTCAAGGGTTTTACCTGCAAGTCTGTACCATACATCATTTTTCTTTCTCAGTTTTCTGCAGTTAACAAACTGAACAGACTCTTACTCCCAGAGTACACCTAAAATATTTCCAGGTATTGGCATCTTACTACCAACACCCACCTGATGTTCTTCTGTAAGAAGAAGAACATTCTCCCACAGCTGTGGGAGAGATGTGGTGTGATTCCTGAGAGTGTTAGTTTGGCCAAAGTTAAGGAAACTTAATCCAGTGTTTGCATATCAAATGAAAGATGGCAAAGGGGCTCCTGCATGCTGGCCAAGACTCATGGTTTCATTGTGTTACATGCATTCCATCTGAATTAAGTAGTCAAACATTTTTCCATGCTGCAAAATACTTAGCGCATGTAGCATTTTCATTTCCAAAGAGTGCCTTACAAACATTAACCAAGCAAGCCATATAATATGCTTGTGGGATAGTTAATTGCACATTATTAACTTATTTTGCTAATGCCTAAATTGAAGGCTAACTACTGAGGCAACTTGCCCCAGACTGTGCATTAGCAGTATTAGAGATCCTTCACACAATCAATCACATGTAGGTTGAATACACTCTCTGGGATATTCAAACACTGAATGCAGCTCACAGAAAAGCATCAAGAGCTCAAAAAGTGTGCTGAAAAGGAACACAGTTAGGAGCAGGCAGTTCTGACACAGCTTGGTTCACAGCTAAGCCCACTCAGGATTAAAAGACCCAATGAATTCTTCTGCACGTTCTCCAGAGATATTCAATCCTAGTTGCATACTTTGAAACATTAATCATATACCCACTGCAATAGATTCCACAAAAAAAAAATGAGTTGGCAGTGGCTTTTTCCTGCTGTTGCTTCCCTTTCTTTACAACACTCCAGTGACTCATGCACTGAGGAAGGTTGTGCAAAGCCAGGTGTAAAGTGAGAGTCCCAGATACATTGCCCTCCTCCACCTAAGATGATTGAAACCTACATTTTCTGGGAGACTGACTCAGCCAAAGGTAAGTGGCAGTCCTGGAAGAGGAAGGACTACACATGTCTTTCTGGGTCTTTAGTAAAATTAAGGAAGAAATACAGTCTTTGTGCATGAGCCAATAAAAGAGAGCAGTGTTTCTTCAGCAGCGGAAGATCCTATGAAAAATTAACTCGAAGTTAGTCATGTTTGATGTTTAGATCAATGCTACTGCTTCTAAGAGGCCTATTTCTCCTTTACTACGTTGCTGAAAGAAAAGGTAAAAATCTTTCAAAAATGGAATATTAGTTCTGCACAGTTACACAGCTCAGAGACAAAGAAGACCTCCTGCACAGCATCACCTAGTGCTGTTGTCCAGTCCAGCATTGCTGCTGAAACGGGATGGTATCGGCCAGACGCCCTCGTCACTCCTAATTTAATGTTTGCAAAACTGTTGTCAAGGGATTAACTTGAAATTGCTTTTGTAATAATTTTCCTATTGACATTTAGGATTGTAACAGCTTATTCTGCTAACCTGCTTTTAAATAAGTGCTTTTGGAGAGCAGGCATCTTGGGAGAAGAGAGAAAAATAACATGTCTGGGTGTAAGATGATTAATGTTCATTATTAAACCTGTTACAATACCACCTTTGTAATTGAACTGGTGCACATTTGGCTGTGTAAAATGCCCGATTTCTGGATAGGTTCTTTCCAAGAAACTAAGCTTAAAATTCCTTCCTCTGATCAGACCTTATTTGAGATTACTTATTTATTAGTTGTTAAGTTATTCATGATAAACCAGAGTGCCTCAGTTCCTAAATGAGTTGTCTTTTCGGCAGCTGTAAGTCTGTTTTAGTTATCTGTGACATACCCAGGCAGGGCTCACTGCTGCCTTGGCACTGCAGGGCTGTATCACATCCGCCCAGGAAATTCGTTTCAGAGGTGCCAGCTCCTGCCGCTGCCTGTTTCCAGCGAGCCAAAGTGCTTCAGCAGAGACTCAGTCTCCCACTCTGCACATGCAACTAGCCCGAACACCTCCTCCTACTCAGGATTCATAGCGCAGAGCCCTCATCTGAAGAGGAGCTGTGGAAGAACAGCTTTTTGCACTGTTAGCTTGGAGCCCAAGGGAGCGGCAGTTAAGGGCTGTATGTGGGTACTCATGAGAAGACATATGTCTGGCTGGTGCCTGCTTCCTCCTACTTGGGTACAGCATGGCAGTAGGTCTGTCTCTGAGCGAGTGCGGAGCTTCTTCGCTAAGGGAGAGGGATTATGCAGCCATGTGGGAAGAATTCACTAGCTGAGCAGCTACGCTTCAGATCTGTCAATGAAAAAGCCGGGCACAAGAGTGCCATGGGCCAGGTCCAGCTAATGGACCGTGAATTGGGTTATGCATGCCCTGATAAGCAAAACTCTAAGCAAGAAACCAGTTTTCAGTTTGAGGAGCAGAGCGTCTCAGCTACAAGGTTTTTCTGTAACCTGCAGTGAAGCCACTCTCCACCTTTCCTTCTCCCCCTTGAAGCCAAGTTCTGCAGAGAAAGCGAGACAGAATTTATGCAGCCTGAGAAATAGAATGAGGGACCCTAATTCTGCAGCTTGTTAATGGAGCATTCCCTGGCACCGAAGGCAAGCCAGATTTGTTCCCCGCTCCAAGAACTGCATATGCATTTTCCCTTGGATCAGGTACACGAGGAGCAGAGGGAGCAGAGATTACCCAACCCCTTAGCTGTTGAGCTACTTAGCAGAACACTAAAATTTCTATTCTGAGATTACTACTTTCAGGTGTATCAAAGATGCAAGTCTGGCAGTTTTCTCTCACTTTCATCTTTATTATGCTGACTTCATCACACCGAAATAACTATCCCCAAAATTACTGTATATTCATGTCTTATCTGTAGAAAATGTAAGACCGAGCAGCAGTACATGGTATATGTTTATGCAAATGCCAGGGTAAATGTACTGGAGAGGCCTTTTAAAATAACTGCAACCACCGTGAGAGAGAGAATTATCCCTCCTCCTCTCACCCTGAGAGAGCGGCAGTTGTGGGAGGGGGAGGCTGAGGATAACGTGTGTGAACGTAACAGTGTTGTTCAAAGCTCGATTTTCATGGACTCTCTGTCCACTCCATGTCCTGGCACAGGGACCCCAGCCCTTCATCCTTCCTCACCTCCTTTTCACCACCCCTTGGCTTCCTCAGCAGCTGCGTTTAGCAGTTTCCATTTCCTCTGTGCTGCTTCTTTCCCCACTTCTTTTGTCCTTGGATCTCTGTTCATGTCTCTACTTCCATGGCAATAGAGCTGAAAGGAGCAAAGATGTAAAGAAAGGGAAAAAAAGAGTGACTTCCAGAAAAGGGCCTGTCTTCATAGTCTCCACATCTCATACATCATTTGCTCCTCTAAGCTCTCATGCTAATGTATGTAATTCAGATTTTGATTAAGGATGCGGGTTATCTGTTTACTTGTTTGTAGATGACAATATATTTATTAAGTAAGTTATGTCAAATGCAACTATGTATGTGTGACTATGCAGGTGGGCTGAAAAGGTTAAAATCTATCAAATGATGAGACATATAGCCATCAAAAGATAGCAGTATGTTGAAAGGCTAGGAATAGGTTATAAAATTCTCTGAGTTCTCATATTTGCTTTGTCACAGATACTCTTTGTGCTCCAGAAAATTACCTACTCTCTTTCTGCTATCTTTACAATAGCAGTAATAATTCCTTTCGTTACAAAGTGACCACTGAGGATCAAATCATTAACATTTAGTGGCCCTTGTATACGCACTGTCAAGCCATAATGAGCTGTTTTGACATGGTCCTTACACATTTAGTATTATTAGAATCTATGTTATTACCATTAAATGAATTACTGTCAAGAGAGTTTCTTATGACATGTTCTATTAATAATAATGTAATAATAAGTAAAAACAATAATGGAAATGAATGATTTAGGAATCGATATTTCATAGTTCTGCACTTCTGGTGTTTGATGTCTGGTTCTGATGCTGAAAATGTTTTGTTTCTGCAGATCTAAGTCTAAAAAGGCTAGAATCTCACTTATATGTATTTTTTTCCCCTGTACAAGAAGAGATGAATTGTAATACAATAAAGCAAATTAGGATGCATTATACAGTACATTTAAGAAGCTAATTTGAATAATCACATCGCTTGATCAAAAGTTTATTAAAATCAGTGGGAGTCTTAAATGGATTAACTTACATGGGTTTTTAAATTAGATCCTTAGTATCTTTTCTACTAGATATTTAGACTACACATCCTGTGTGCAGTCAGGAGGTAGCATGCACTTAAGAACTGTGAGTCAAAAAGAAGGAGAAATTCAAAGGAAAAAGATCTGTTGACTGAAGACTCAGAAGCAACTCAAGAATGAACTAAATTGTTTTCTGCACCTGAGGAGAGGAAATGCTAAGATGATTTAACGTCTCACCTCCATCCTCAAAGATTGCTCAGATGTGTGAGGAGAAATATGGTTTACAGAGCAATGAGAAGAATGATTTACAATTGGGTTATGACATATACTTGGTGCTGACCACTCCCCAAAGACCTGAATGGACTAGACCGCCACACTTGAAGTTAAATTATCACAGGTATGAGCCTTCCATGAACTGATTATGGCTTTCATTCTGGAAGATGAAGGAGTCTGAACATTGGAGATTTCCTGCTTACAGTTCTTTTTTCATATACTTCCTCCTTTCTCTTGGGAGCACGACGGATACTCTGCATTATTTGGGAATCAGCCCCCTCTTTTGGGACTATGGAATAAGAATAAACAATCTGGTACAGAAAAGCATGTTGTCAGCAATTAGAGTCTTTTCTTAAAATTAATTCTGAGATCCTTTTAACCAAGCAGGATTCAGCTCACAGTGTGCTGCTGTGAACACGAAATTCCTTTCATCTTGAAACAACAGGCTGAGTAACCCAACAAACAGGAGCTGGCTACACGAAAGTAAGAAAAGAAATTTGAAAAGGAATTTCTACAAATGCTAGAGGAACAAATCTATGCCACATAGAACTTCCTTTCTGCATTGTGCTTGATTAGCATATTACTGAGTTCAGCCTACACCTGCTCCCCCCCTTAATTTCAATTATAATGTGCTCCTTTGTGTTGCACCATTTATTACTAAATGAATCTAGTTCTAAGGATGTGCGTGCAGCCAATTTATTCATTAGATCTATTGTAGTGGAACTGAATAAAAGGTTTTATTATCAATCTCCTTAATTTCCAGATAGGATTTAGTGGAAATCAATATTAGAGAATGCATAATTGCTAAATCTTCTTAAATTAATAGACTCATTCATTAAGCCCCCCAAAAATACTTAGCTGGTATTTCTTGCGACTTTCTCTAATTAATTAGCAAGTAGGAAACGATAGTGAGCAGAACAGCTTTTGGCAATCATGTGGTGGAATCTGAAGACCAATCTTGAGGAAGAATTAATTTGGATATGTGTATACAGTATTTCACCCGTAAATTGATTATAGGAGAATGCACTGCATAAGAAGACAAATGGTAGATGTATGCTGATGGTCGGCAAAAAATCCAGTACCCAGCAGGTGGTTTTCAGCGGTTCAAGCTGGGACGCGTACCAATCTGTAGTCACTAATGAATAGCAGTCAGTTTTAAAAGCTTTTGGATTAAATATAGTGCAATCTATCTGTATAAAACTGCATGGCATGTATGCAGTATTTGTGAGATTTTCATTTATGCCTAACTAGACAAGTTTTCTGGGCCAGAAATGAAGAAACAAAGAACTAAAAGATGCTGGAAGAGAAGAGTAAGTGATGAAAGGCTCTGTAGTCAGGGTCTGTGCTGTCTGAATATGAATATGTGCTCTCCACCTTCATATCTGGGAGTTGCAGGTTTTACTTTGTCCCAGAATTTAAGTCTTGATGAAAAGGAGTACACACTCATAAGTGGTGTATTGTCAACCACTATGGACTCTGTTGTGGGCTTCAGCAGTGACTGGTCACCTCCTCCAAAGAACCTGTTGGTGACAGCTCAGTGGAATTTAGACTGAGTCAGGAATTTCCAATGTCATAGCACAAGTTGGTTGTGCTTGCTGTTACCAAACATGTAAGTTATACTGCTTTTAGCTTTAAGCTACCTAAAGAGAGGAAAGAAGTGTACAATGAACCCCCAAGAAAAGCCCCACTGAAAGTGTCCTTCTGATCTCTGTTTCTGGCTTGTTGGGGCCATTCTTTCCTTTTACATTCCCAGCATGGTTCCATACTTCATATTTTTAGTGTATTTAGGTTATGCTTATTGCGTCTAATGACTGATTAACAGACCGTGTGTATACATACTCATAGGCAGGGGATGGAAATGAGTCTGGGTCCTTCACGCTTGCCAGACAAGTGGGAAAAGAAGAATATGCTCCCCCGTCTGACAAAGCATCTCGTGAATCTCCTCTCCGGGATGTTTACAGAGAAACTGGAGCTGCTGCCAAGAGTACTGGGCCTCTGTACTGTCCTTGCTGTTCTGCCTAGTACACCTACGGAGTATCTTTATTGTTTTCTTTAAAGAAACTAACAAGGCGAAATGCTATCCCAGCCCATGATCTGAGATGAAGCATGGTGAAGAAGAAAGCAAAACGCTTCCAGTACGGGGGCAGAGTTTCATCACAGTTAGCAGAGATGTTGCTCTCTGACTAGGAACAGTGGTACTGAAATAACACGGCTACATTCCCCTGAACTGCCTTGGGGTAATACAACTTCAAGAGTCTTGAAACACAACAAACATTACACTGACTAAGAAAGAAAAAAAAATATCTGAGGACCTTCGAATCGCAGATACAGTGCCCACCACTGAAAAGTTCTGTATCCATGATACAGATCAGCTTCATAAGGTTCATTCTCCACTATCCACTGGATATGTTGAAACTATGGGGCTATTTCCTGAACGCATGCTGTGACAAGACCCAGGTATCAGAGCGTCTCTCCTACAGTCTGTTTCCCCTTGAAAGAATATCTGTCAGCATTGACAGGGAGAGAAGGAACATAATTGGGAGTCAAGGGTTCAGGAGACTTCATGGATTATACCTGTGCTGCATTTCAGATGCCACTGACTCTCCAAATGCCAACACTGCTTGAAACACTATTGTTCAGAATGAGCCAACTAAAACCGGTGACAGGGACTGACCGGTTTAGCTTGGCAGGTGATTATGCTTTGACAATATTGGAATTCAATATTTGGAATTCTGTTTTGGCTGGCTGCTGTGTACCTTCTAGACAGATACACGTAGTTCTTTTTGAGCTGCTTTTCCCCCCATCAAAATGTTTCAGCTTTTTTTGTCTAACCAATGGTTTGATATTTAGTACTTATTCTTCCATCACAGTACTGCTTTTCTGTTTGGGCTAAATACTGATTATTTGCCCATGTTTTTACACTTTCTAAGAAACTGTGTGTTATAATGCACAGCAACTCACTTCACACTATGGGATTGATTTGTTTATAATTGAGTCTGTTGGATGGAGCTAGTACTAGTGTTTTGATGTATGCCCACTAGCCCCGAATCTTGAAAGATCTTATAATGGACACACACTAAGATCCTGACCATTTCAACTGGCATGACTTTTGGGCACGATGTCTCAGTACTTGTTACTGCTCAAACATAAAGCAAACAAAAATCCCCAAAGCAGCATCAGAACAGAAAAAATCTGGGAAATAAACAGCAGTGTGAGACAATAATATAAAAATAGAATGACTGTTCCAGGTAAGGGTACTTTTGTTGATATGCACTGGATCAGTTTAAGCTGATTTTCTTAAATGAGGTTGATTTGATATTCTTCTCCAGAATTTCTCTTAGGATACATAAAAGTGGACTGAGCTCAAGTGCTTGCTTTTCAGAATGGTGACAACAGGTTTTTATCTATGGCTTTGCTGGTTTACAGAAATGCCCGAGGTGGAATATACTGGGGAGTCACAACTTCCTCAGATCATGCCAGATTCTCACGTGATTTGTTCAAGAGTAGATCCAGGCTGGTACTTCTGCCGCGTATGACACTGCATTAGGCATTTAACATCGTAAAAGTTTCGTCCCTGGTTCTTTTGACCAGTGACTGTCAGCATAACTCATCTGAATAACACCTACTTAGCAAAACCTCCCCACAGCTCACAGTATCAGAAAATACCATGTCTAATTCTCTTGCGTGTTTTTGTATTTCTTTTCATGCAGTCTGAGTGCCCACCAATTTTGGAGCTATCATGAATCTTATATCTATTCCCTTAAACTTATTATATTATGGCATTAATGCCTTCCTATAAGCTGAAGAGAAAAGAAGAGAGACAAAAAAAAAGATGTATTGATTCTCTATATCATCAAAAGAGAATATTTCCTCTCTTTTTTTTGCCAGTCCTTAAGTAATATATAAATTGCGTATAAATTATTGTGTCTCATTCTATACTAATTAGCAACAGTAAAACATATACATTCCTTTAGAATAAACACAATTCTACAGACTTTACACCACATAAAGAAGTGGTTTTGAATTTTTTTAATCATTATTATTGTTTCCAGACACAATTATAAACTTCTGCCAGTCTCTTAGCTTATTCTGAAGGTGCATAAGTCCATGGGACCTGATGAAATCCATTCACGGGTCCTGAGGGAACTGGTGGACGAAGTTGCTAAGCCCCTTTCCATCATATTTGAGAAATTGTGGCAATCTGGCAAAGTTCCCACTGACTGGAAAAAGGGGAACATAACCCTTATATTCAAAAAAGGAAACAAAGAAGACCCGGGGAACTACAGGCCAGTCAGTCTCCCCTCTGTGCCTGGCAAGATCATGGAGCAGATTCTCCTGAAATCTTTGCTAAGGCACGCGGAAAATAAGGAGGTGATTGGAGACAGCCAACATGGCTTCACCAAGGGCAAATTGTGCCTAACAAATTTGGTGGCCTTTTACGATACTGCCACAGCCTTGGTAGACAAGGGCAGAGCAACTGACGTCATCTTCCTGGACTTATGCAAAGCATTTGACACTGTCCCACATGACAT
>JAOXJK010000012.1:133634292-133650489 GCA_025774025.1 Xenus cinereus | reverse complement strand
AGAACTGGGTTTGTTCAGCCTTGAGAAAAGAAGGCTTAGGGGAGACCTTATCCCCATGTTCCAGTATTTAAAGGGTGGCTGCAAAGCACATGGGGACTCCCTTTTTACAAGGAGTCACATGGAAAAGATGAGTGATAATGAGTACAAGTTACTCCTGGGGAGATTCTGATTGGACACCAGAGGAGAAGATTATATCCCATTGGAATAATCTCCCCAGGGCAGTGGTGGACTCATCAACATCGGACAGTTTTAAGATGCAGCTGGACAGGGTGCTGGGCCATCTTATCTGGATTGTGCTTTTGCTAAGAAAAGTTAGACCAGCTGATCCTTGAGGTCTTTTCCAAGCTGGTATTCTATGATTCTGTGACTCTATGATTTAGATTTTAGAAATTTCCAAGCAGCAGCTGATGGTCTCCTGAACTTTCATGTTTACATTATGGCTTTATATCATTATTTGAGATAGACTTTGCCTGCACAGTTTCTACACAGCTAGTTCTGCAAGGAAAGCCTGAGTCCTATGGTTTAGTTCAGCTGTATATTTTTCTGTGATGCTGATGCTACATCATCTGGGCTAGTTATCACAGTGACTGATTGCAAAGTGTCAAAGCAAATGATGTCTGCATCCAGAAATGAGTTAAACTGCCAGCAGACTTTGCATTGAAGCTGTTGTTGAGATACAACGGTTATTATCACAAGCTATTATTTAAAGAATTCAGCCTTCATGATAAGACACTGCCAGCCACCAAATCTACAGGTTCTTTTGCTCAGTGACACTTTGTTTAGCTGAAGCAGAATAGGGGATGCTTAAACTTGGAGTGCTTTCATAGCTGACCCCAAGATGGTCCCCACTATTTATTTCATTGTGTTGGAAAAAAGCCCATAGCATCAGGAGGTCGGAAAGAAAACAGAGAGGAAAAAAGCTTAAAAGGGAAAAAATCACTTTCTAAATATTCTGTTGTTTTGTCATGTTTTTGTATACACAAATGTTCTTAGAAAACTAAACAGTGGCTGGCAACACCACAAGTGATAGCTAAGGCTGGTTAGGGCTCCAGTGTGTGTGTGTGTCTTATGTGACCTGGAGAAACTCACACAGTGTAACTCCAGGATGCTCATCACATCTGACCATTTTGATAAAGGCACGCGTGTGATAATAGTTTACATAAATGCTGTGCTGCCCGTTACTCTCCTTGATCACATTCAGCTTCCTGAATCAAGTTGTGGTGTTCCAACACAGCAACCATGAGAGCTAATTGAATGTCTGAGATGGGATCAGCCTCACTGGAGCAAAACCAATTTTCTTCCCCCTTACTTTCTTTCAGTAGCATGACTGATGGCTATGGGGGGTGTCCAACCCTTTGAGCTGTTCTCTGGCTTTCTACAGGGCTATGAGTTTTTCTTCTGAAAGCATCATATCCCTAGTCTGGACAATATGAGTAACCATCTCTTTCCTGAACCACAAACCTCACTTGTTCCCTTAGAGGAGCAAAAGTGAAGCTTTCTAGCAATCCTGAATGAGTTCTAGCACTATTTCCTTGAAAACAGACTTGTGGTTGAGAACAAGTAAACCATATTGAAGACATAATAATTTTCTGCATGTGCCCCTGGAGTCCATTGCCCAAGTACAATGAACAGTAATGCGTTTCTAAAAGCTTGTAAAATACACATGTTTAATGTAATATTAATAGGATAGTTACTACCTTCTAAAAAATTAAAAATTAAAATATGCATGTAGGGTGGTGAATGCAAAAGCAATGTGAAAACTATGCAGTTCCCCATTGTTAAATTTTCATGACAAAGAATCTAATTAAGATTTAGCATAAAGTGAAATTCTTACAATAAAGGGAGAGTTAAATTTACCACTAAAACTGAAGTTTAAGAACCTAGACTACAATATTGTGATGTATCTATATACATTCAGTAAAAACTCCATGTGTGGAAATTTGGTTACATTCATGTATTTACATGTGCATTTTCAATTCTACACAGTAGAAATCCCTGGTGTGAATCTAAAAAAAAAAAAAAAGAGTTAGATATTTTTTCCCTAATATTCCCCACTAAAATGAGAAGCATGTGCCAGTTGGAAAAGCATACTGAACTTCATACTTCATAACAATATGGAGTGCACATTTTGTGTTTAAGTGACAGCATTTTTAGAGTGGAAAAGCGCATGACAGATTGGTGGTAAGAAACGTAACGGTTTTGAGCTGAAACTTGTACCTCTTGTTTATCTTTGCTTTCAAGAGACTAAGGGCTGTGGGGCCACAGAATGTACTGAAGCTCTCTACAGAAGAAGAAAAGCTTGGTAAGGAGGGATCCAGAGACACCTGTCCTTGATATTTTCATCAGTATGTTGGAAGACAGAATGGAAAGAATTCATATGAAACCTGCCCTTGACCCTGATTTGAGACAGATGTAAGAATGTTGCAGAACTAGAAATCAGAATATCCCAACAACAGAAAAATGACATAGGAAAAAAGAAACATAGTTCAATTCAGAGAAAACAAGGGCCAAATGCTACTCTTAGAAAAAATCAATGACAATATCAGGAATGAGAACAATAAAGGAGCTACGGATCCCTGCAGATCATCTCTCCCAGAGCAGACTGACCACAGGTTAACAGAATCATGTTGCTATCAAGACAGCAAAGAAATGGGGTAGGACTCAAAGCACATTAAACAGATTCAATACACAACGTGAGCCTGCTCTGCCCAGCACTGTTTGACCTCTGCCAGAGACCTGTGAGCAGATGCACGTCAACTGAGAGTCCAGCACAGAGCATCAATGACATGCTGAGTAGAGTAACAAACACCAACTCTGAGAAGGAACTGAAGGGACTGGGGCTGTTTAATCTAGACAAAATAAAAATGGGCATAAAACTGATACTGGCTTTCAAGTATTTAAAATGTTAGCTGCATATAATTACTTTGTTCACAATGCCCAGTGTCAAATGCGACAAGATATAATGGCTACTAATCTAAGTTAAGCAATATGAAAAATTTTCTAATGGAAAGATCAGTGAATACCTGGCTGGCTGAGAAGGGGAATATAAAAAATATTCCTTATTGTCTATTTTTAAGAATTTCTGCCAGGAGTGTTGTAGGCATAACTGGTCTTGTCCTGATGTAGAAGGATGGATTCTTTTGGGGTAACTTCCAGTTCCACTTTTGAAGATATCTGAAACTGTTAGGAATAATGACTATCATAGAGTTTTAGCTTAGAACTCGAACTAAAAATAACCCATCCTAAATTCTTCGAAGTCTGTGGAGTTTGAGACTTAAATTTTTATATTTCCCTGTTTAGTCTGAAAGTCTCAAGTGATTACAGATCCCCTGAAAATGAAGGGCTACCAGGATAAAATATTGTATTACTTGTGATAAATTCCGAAGTACTGGTCAACATGCACTACGTGGAAAAGTGGTGCACATGCACCACTTGTGCAGGATTCCTTTCACGTCCATCCAATTGATTCACTTTAAGCAATAAACTCATTTTCCAAGGAAAGCTCTATTTAGAAGGAATGTCTGAAAAAAGTAAGGGGAAAATTAAATCTAGTGTCTATCCCTCAAAGTTGTTTCTAAATGCATACAAAAGTAACTGTTTAGCTATATTCCTTACGCATCCAAAGATTAATTCAGTTCCATATTGGAGAAATTTCCACCACCTTATTTTCTCTAACGCTGATGGTTAAGGTGATGGGAGAGTTATTTCTCCTCCATATACAGAGTTAATAGGAGAAAAAGTCTCACAGAATACCTAGCAGAAGAATCTCTGCTGTCTCTACAAAGAAAGAGGTGCTTTCCTTACAGCTACAACTTACAAGATTTAGGAGGTTAAAAAAAAAAAAAAAGGAATCTACTCCAATATTTCAGGTCTCTGGTGTATTCAGTGCTCTGAATCAACAGATCCTGCAAAAAAGGGGATTAATGCTCTGCATATGTAGAGTGACCCTCCTTTTGCATTAAATGAGTAGATCAACCTGCAGAGAATGATGGATAAATTAACTCTGAACAGGCCTGAATTGACGTACCATCACAGTTTAGACATATACAAAATGTTTCAGTGAGATGTGGTATGTATGTAGCAATAAAATCTGTGTTATTTTGCTTTTAGGCAAGAAAGTACCACTGCACTTCTGGACGTATCAGTGTTATTTTCTAATGATTTTTTTAAAAACTATTTTAGATAATAGTATCCATTTTTACAGTGCTGGCTTCATGGGGAAAAAAGTTAACAAGTTTGATAAGGAAAACTATTTTTGAACTCTACAGGAGTACCCTTTCTATCAATCTACCAAATATCTGTCTTAATTAGTTGATTAATTTTATTCCAGTGATTTTCCAAATCCTTACCTAAGAAAAGGGCCCTCAACATTTCACTGCCACTTAGAAATTTTATCCTGGCATCACCCATTCTGATATGGGGAAATTTTACTTCTAATTTACGAAGGATGAACCCTGAGAGAAGTGACTAATTTTGTAGAGTAGCTCATTTTTCCAAGGTGACAATTAGTCTGTAGCAGAACACAATACGGTGATATAAATGGTACCAAATTATTTTTGTTATAACCCAAAAAGTCTACAGATGAACGTGAGCAAAAACATTTCTAATGATGTGAATAGACAGTAAGTTAATAAATGCAACTGAATTCTGATCTATGCAGCAATTAATGCAAATTGGAACGAATAATTCGTTATATGTTGGAGCATTTTCCTAATGCAAGAAGGGGGAATCAATGAAGTTCAAAGGAGAAGCAGATTGAATTTGGTCAAAAGCATTATTTAACATGCTTAATATCTAATCAGAGCAACTCACTGCTGCAAGAAATAAAGACCAAGAAATGAGCAGGACTTTAAAACTAATTATGCAGATAATGAAAGGCAGTTTTGCTTGCTCAACTTAATATTTAAGTGTACTATAAAGCATAGGCAAATAAACTCCCTATTGACAGAATATTGAGAAATCCCCTATCTATACCACAAGAGATAGTCTGTTTGCAGTTATCCCATATCTATACTCCTATGGATAGTCTGTTTGCAGTTGTCTGAAACTTGGACTAGCTTTTAAAACATGCTGACTAGTGGATGCCACTGTCTGAAACATTAGAGAATGAGACTGACCTCTGATGTGAACTGACACAGCTCTTACTTCCACTTGGTGGCAGTGCTCCCACCTTATAATCTACACCTAACTTCTGCTGTTAATAAAATCACCTTTTATATTCTTCTGTAGACCCATATTACAGTGACTTTTAAAAAAATAAGATTACAGACATCACTTTTTCTAAATTGTTACAAAAATCACAATACGATACTATCTCTTGATATATTTGGTACCTAATATAATGTCGTTTTTCTTTCATTTTGTGTTATTGAAGAACCATGCTAAATAAGGATTACTATGAGAGTATTTGAACTCCAAACAGTATTTTACTTTAAGTCCTAATACATTCAAAATTTTATGTGGCTTGGCTTTATTGCTCGATTCCCAATAATTCCTTTCAGATTGATGGCTGTTGAAAACATGAAACAAGTTGACAAGGTAAAATTTATATCTTTCCCCCTTATTTTCAGGCTTTTTATATATATTTGTCATATTTGTTAATACTCTCAGTTTTCTTGTATTTCAAATACTAAACAAGTCCTTGGAATTAGACAGCACCATTGGTATTGAATGTAAAAAGTGCATTTGCTGTTGCATAATCGTCAATGTTGGCTAGCATAAAGAAGACAGATTTAAAAGTTAGTTTGCTGTGAATATCCATCTACCTTGTAGGTAGCAAGAAAAAAAATATTCAAATTGTATCTACAAAGATACGAAGAGGGAAAGTGGAGGCTGAGTCAACTGTTTGAACTGAAAGTCCATCAGATATAAGGAATAATTAGAAACTCTGTCCCCCACACTTGTGAGTCAATGTAATTACTTGCAGGAGGCTCCAAGCTATAGTTTCTGCACACTCCCACATTCAGGTCCACTGTCTGATGCAGTGCCACTCATCCCAGCATATTCCATGCTTCTCCTATCATATAGACCAACTTCTGCTTACTTTTCAACTGTAGAGGTTTAATGCGTGACCCACTTTATGATGTTCCTCTGTAAGAATTCCTTTGTGGATATCTTCCTCAATATTTCCCAGATGGTTTAGTATCAGAGCATGGTAGAAGCCGATGGGAGCAGATGTGACCTAGAAAACTTCCAAATCAAGTAAGTGGAGAAATACATTCACTCATGTTATTTATTTCTTCTCCTGTTGACTTAGAAAAACAAAACAAAATAGCAGCAGTTACAAGGATTGCTTTGTGGCTAATGGAGCTGGTAGAAGAGTGTCTGGAACAAGAAAATACTGGTTAGGAAAGAATAGAGATTTCAGAACCCGTCAGCATCTTCCCCTTTAACGTCTTACTGCTCAGAGACTGAATATCTGCACCCTCAGGAGATGCAGGCAATGAAAATCTCATGATTAATGTGAACGCCTTTGCCACCATGGGCGTTTTACGACATTTGATATGCAAAACTCATTTCCGTACTCCTCCTCTTCTGTGGTGCTTAGCCTCAGCCTTGCTCCTGAGCACACCAGAGACTTCACATTGTCCCAGGTGGGAGCAGCGAGGTCTCCTATAGACATTTAAACTGTGTGTTTTGCTGCTCCAACAGTACAAGTTTGCGTCATTAGAACACAAACAGGTGTGTATCCTACAGGAAAAGTGAGTCACCCACCTACCTCCGGTGGTCTAAGGGCTAACCACAGCTAATTGTTTGGCACGACTTATAGCTAACTGCATTGTGCAGTAAAAGGAGTGCCTTACCCCCCAGAAGCACAGAGAAAAGGGTCCATTAGCCCAGACTCTGCATTTTCAGACAGCTGCATTTAAAGAAATCCCACTGTTAGCTTTCACGGCCATTAGCATTCAATACAAATGTTTCCTTTTTGACAGCATGGACATTTTCTAGCAAATATATAAAGCTGTTTCTGACCTGCATGTTGTGGGTTGTTATTAAAAAAGACTGGCATTCCTCAAAATATTTTTTTTAATTCAACAGCTGAAATTACTAGTTTTAAAGATTAAGACTAAGGTCTTTTTCTTTGCTTAGTGCGATTTTTCAAAAAATTCAATAAAAGATATCTTGGCTCTGCAGTGTTTTAACAGCAAATATTCTGAAGAAATATTTAGCACAGTAGAAAACTGTATTGTATTGCTGAAACAGTTTTAATTTCATTATTAGATTGCTAGGAACATTAGCTGTTGGAGAAAGTCAGTTTTGGCTTCAACAATTTGGTGGTAAACGTGTCTTAACTGCAAGTGGCAAACTGAAATACTTTCTCAGAAAAATAAACATTTGAAGCGTTGTGTGACTCACAGGAGCACAAGGAGGATATAGAACTTTTCACCTGTATAGTGGTGTTATGACTCCAAAAGAGCGGCTGAAAGCTGTTTGGAGAAAATTATGTTGGACGTCTTGATAGGGCTTTTACAATGGTTTGAAGCAACTTAAAATGTCTGTGTTGTTGTTGCTGACAACATTAGGGAAAAAAAGGATGCTATTTTGGCAGTTCTCCAATTTGGAGAGTAAAAGCCATTGCAGTACCCTTTCCTTTTGAGCTGATTCTGAACAGAAGCCCTCATCGATTGGTTCCACTCACATTGTCTTTACATTCTCTTCCCCAAAGAAGCATGAACCTGGCTTTATAGCACTTGATAAGCTTTATTTTTATCACACTAGTATAAATACTGTCCTCTCCAACTTGTCAGCATGTTTTACTGCAATATTTGTGAGCACTTCAGAGAAGGAATCATTTTTACACCTCTCATAAAAAATTGTATGGCAAGTTCTTACCCATATCCAATTTTTGAGGGTATTCTGCCAGGAGTAATAGATCCTTGCAAAAAACTTTAATCATCAATACAAGATGTAAAAATCTGTGGACTTCTTTTTTAAAAGATTACTAGTAGATAAAAGATTACTAGTAGATACTAGACAGCTATTGAAAGACAGGTATCTTATTTTCTACCTATTTCTACCTGAATTATCCCTAATCTCAATATGTACAAGCTGAAACAAATTGTCCAACACAGAAGAGGCAGCGTGTCATCACTACAATAAATGTAGCACAGATTCTGGAAAATGTAATGATCAAAGCTTTGATTTGGCCTCAGAAGATATGTTCATCTGTACATGGCATGGTGAAAACTTTTAAGATCTTTAAAAATCAGTTTCCGCTTTTAGTTCCTTGCTTAATGCTAAGCTGTGCTGTGCTGTTTGTATGTAAGGGGTTGGGGCAGTATTTTCAATGAGCTAGGTCTTCTGAGAGGTGTATGTTGTATTCACATCATTGTGATGCCATCAGGAATGCTCTGTACCATCTACACTCTTGCGCTGTCTGGTCGCTGAGATGGTACCATGTTGATCACCAGTTCTGCCTATAATATCATCTGATCCACTACTAATGAGCAGCGCTGAGAATGTAGGTTTATTTCCATTTTACCTCACCAGTAACAATTAACTGAGGCAGACTGATTTTTTTTTTCAAGAAAGAAAACTATTCCGTAGTTTTAGTTGGTGGCCATCTCCAAGGGCTGAGAACAAATTATTTGTATTCTACTGAAAAGTCTCAAGATTTGTTCAGCAAAACACAACTTGATTCCTCTACTTCTACTAATCCTGCAAGAAGACATAAGTGAAGCAGCTTGTTTCAGAAGAGATATCTCAACACAAGATAGGCTAATAGATAATTCTGCTAAATATAAAGGTGTATGAATGTGACTTAAAGACACAACCTGATTATTGTGTCAAGACTTGTAAAGTCATATACAGTGAAGAAATAGGTATCTAGCTTTGCAGGGTTCACAGAATTTCCACTCCAAGTACTATCACTAAATAACACTGATCAGCAGCATACAACAGGTTCAGCAACTGCATTGAATGATACTGTGCTGAAGGAAGGGAGAACGAGAAATCAAAGGAGGGTACCACATTGCCAGATGATCTTAGAAAGTGACCATGGTCAGACAAAAGAGAAAAAAGAAATCCCTTTATGATCCCTGGTAATTTGACTCAGAAAAAAAGTCCCTATCTGACCCTAAATCCGCTGTTCGGCTTAATTCTGGAATAACACAACAGGACACGTACATTACACCTACTGAATGAAAATAATGCATTAGCACTATTGACATACCATGCTGTGTAGCTGTAGTCAACCTTCAGAGCTTCTGAGCAAGAGAAAACTACCTTACAGAAACTGAACTATGCACTAAAGGCGGAGAGGACCATGAAGAAGACCAGCATTAACCTTGCAGCATGGGATATAATATAAACATAGGACAGATAAAAAGTCTCCTTTCAATCGTGCTTGGCTGCATTAGCACTACCGAAATCCAAGGATTCAGTGTGGCTATCACTAGACAGCTATACACATGTGACAGAACTCCTCCCGGAAGGTATCTGTCCATCACTAATGTTTTGCTTGCATGTATAACGCATTGCTTTACGGAGAGAACAGCTCGAGCCCCAGGCACCACGTGGCTGCATTAGAGGTGTGATGGTGGCCAGGCATCATTGCCCTGGGATAAGCACCATGCTTACCCCATACATTGCTTCCACCACTACGGCTCCTTGGACATGGCAACACACAGGGGTCTTCCACTCTCACAGGGAGTTAAAACAAGAATTCAGCAGCACCTGGGAGCATTGCACAGCAACATATATCAAGTCCCCTTGCCAGGAGCAGTGTTTAATTGGACATTTGTGGATGTTTCCGTAGACAGTGAGACCTAAGCACAGGATTAAAGGTTTTTCCTGAAATAAGGTGGATATAATGATGTACTAATTTTTTAATCAAAGAGTTAAGAGGAGAAATTTATAACAGATACATAACTGAAATCACAGGAGACTCTAAATGGGCCTAACTTTTGAAGAAAGTATTTTTCTGTGTTGCTAATGCCCATTTTTTCTCCAAAATTGTTTGGTTTTTTTTTTTCTTTTCTGAAATGATCAATCTTATAAATGACTCTACTATCTTGCCACATGTTATTTTCACTCCCCTCACTTCTGACTGAATCTCATAGACACAGATCCATAGTGCAGTCTTTCTTACGTACTTCCTCCAGTGTCAGGTTTGGATCCCAGCACTATGTTCCGAGCTGAGACATGTAGCCCAACTGCTCTTACAGTGAACGTTACGATACAGTCTTCTTCTACCAGCCAGGCTAATTCAACCAACCCAGCTGGACTTAGCACCTGTTATCCATTTTCCTCCAGGAACTGAGCACTGGCCTGATTAGACTCGCTTGAAAAGGCAGCATTGTCAAAACACCAACCATGTTAATTGCCATCAGAAATATTGCCTCGGGGGAAAATGGTTTAATGCAACAAATACCCCTAACCACCTATCTAGCCATGTGTTTCCCTACATTAGATCAACATTTTATTTTATCTGCTTCAGTTTATTTCCACTTCAGGGCTGGAGAATTAGGCCTGCTTGCTGCTATCCCAGTATGTGTGCTGGTGGTGTATCAGACCCTGCTGTCAGCACGCTTGCACGCTCCTTTTTTCCCTCCTGAGGCTAGCATGCTTAACACTAAACGGTGCATCATAAAAACACATACAACAATTCCAGCCTTCCATGGATGAATTCCAGCTTGTTATTTTCATTGGTCTTCTTATGGCTTTAGAATCAAGCCTAGGTTTGCTCCCAGATGTAGCTAAACCAGCCAGTTGCTTTCGGCAACAAGTTGCTGACAAAGAAGGAGAGAGGGGAGAGAGACCAGTAAAAGCTCTGCAGCCAAAGTTCTCTCTAGCTAGTGCCACCAATGCCAGCTGGTGAACTGTGACACTCTGAATATTGAAATTCAGAATCTCCTAACAAATGGGCCAGCCACTATTATCTTAACTCTTTTGAAGGATGTTATTACAACTGTCTCATCTTTAGTTCTGTTTCATGTCTTGACGATTCTTTGCTTTCCAGTCTCCTTTAACTCTGCTGCATATATTCTAATTGGAGTTCTAAGCAGAGGTATTTACTGTTATATGAACCTTCAACCCTTCTTGATAAGCATCTAGAAGGTTGAGGAAGTGGCTGGAAATAAACTAGATGTGTAGATTATATATGTGTATATATATGTATAAAATAACCTATATATATGTGTGTTATATATATACGTCAGCTATAATTATGCACCAGTGACATGGTGTCCTCCAAGCTTAAACTGGAACATATTAATCTGAACGGGAAATTATTTTTGGAGAGAAAAATGCTATTACTGTATGACAGCCTAATTGCTTTCTGAAGCACCTAGATGTTCATTAAAAATCCCCACTCCAAATGTCAGTTAAGCAAAACTCTGGTTAGCCAGTGAAACCTGAAATGAGCTCACTTCTAAATCATCATGTTACAGTTTAATTCAAATGTACATTAAAGCCCTGATCCAGCAAAGCATTTAAGCATATGTTGAAGTCAATGGGATTACTCGTACATTAAAATTTAAGCATATGTTTAAATACTCTGGTGCACTAGATTAACCTATATTCTGTTTTCTCTCCTGTTGGCCAAAACTTTGCCTTTATCTCTCTACCTTTCATTTCCAATCCATTCCTATTTCCTCTCACTGGAGATTAGTAGCTTTCAATTAACTCAGTGTGAATTTTTCTCTAGGGTAGGTATGTTTCATCATATCAAAACCTCCAATTTCTCCGCTGGCCTTGCTGCTGTGTGTCTGACATCAGCGTTCA
Organism: Xenus cinereus; assembly: GCA_025774025.1. Lineage (NCBI taxonomy): Eukaryota > Metazoa > Chordata > Aves > Charadriiformes > Scolopacidae > Xenus > Xenus cinereus. Next base: position 133,638,765 of record JAOXJK010000012.1, on the reverse strand, counting down.
TTGAGCTAGTGCTCAGCCTTGTTAGCTGGCTCCTCATACTGTTTGTGTCATATTTTAAGTGCCCTCCCTGGCTGTGCTCGTGATGCCGCCTGCTGCCGTGGCAGCTCAACTCCATACTGCTCCGGCCACTGTCCTCTTTTTTTGAGGGTAGATTTTGAGGGCTTTCAGCACTGCTTTTGCTGCTGTCGGTTGTTCTGCTGTCTTTTGTGTTCCTCACCGGCACATTTCCTTTTAGGGAAGGAGAAAATGTTCTAAGCATTTCAAGGTCAGACCCCATGTAAGGGGTGAGGGCTACTTCCATGCCAACCAGCTATCCATGGTGAGGCATTTTAGTCTATGACCAAACTGCATGAAGATTTTCATAAACTTACATGACTGCCCTAGGAGTCCCTGGATTGCTGCCATTCTATAAATGCCCTACTGCTTCATATGTTCATTTGCTCATCATGTTTTTGAATCTCATTTCCATTTTTTCACAAGACACACAGACTTTCTGTTACAAGATATCCAAATCAAGCAAAAGAGCAAACCATGGAGATGAAACTTCTAGTAATGCTGGGAAATTTTGTTTGAGGTCGTCAGATTTATTTCTGTGTGTACATAGAAAAAATAGTATCAGTGTGTGCCTCGGAAATCAAATTTTCTTAAGCCAGTGAACCACCTTAGGAAATAAATTAAATGTACATGACGGAACTAGAAAGGATAAAGTTTAATAAAACACATTAATTCTGGCAGTGAGAAGCTAACCTCTACAATATTTGTGAAAAAATGTCTGGTGACTCCAGCCCAGGAGAAAGGCTTCCACAGTTGCCTTTGGGAGACAACCACATCAATTTAATACATGGTACTGAGGTTACAAAGCAAGACAGGGGCAGAAAACTGTGGACAACCAAGAGGTTGCCACCTTGGTAGCTTGGTACTTATTGTAAGTCATTTATGGTATCTGACACAAGAGTTGTCCACCAGAAGGAAAAATCAAGTACAAAAAAAGAAAGAACAATGACTCTGTTCAAATCGAGCTACTGGAGCTCATGATCCACATACTACTTTTTGAAAAAGTAGTTATGCTAAAAGAAAGAGCTGCATTTCACACTGTTACATGGACAAACAGGCAAGGGAGATAATATCACAGCCATATTAAGGTTCCCTTCAGTTTACGTTGCTTCAGGACAGGATATCAATCTGGGAAAGTCTACTGTCTATCCTGCAATGAGTTTCCCCTTGATTTAAAAGCTTTTTATTGTAAAGGGGAAAAAAAGGACCAAGTCTGAAAGTGGCATTTGTCACAGCTAACTTTAAGGGCTACAACACAGGTTTCTACATCTGAGCTGGTTGCGTAGGCTTCCATCAAAGTCAACAAGATTTTTGTTAGTATAGTCAGTGGAGTTTAGGGTATGATTCATGTGACAAAATGTAGGTGTCTACTTTAGGCTGAGATAAATTGTATCTTGTTGGGTGAAAATTCTGGGAAGCCTGAGAACTCAGATGTAAACACCTGTGTTGCAAACACTCACACCCAGACAGATGTAAGCCATCCCAGCTGACATTGAGAGAATCTGGGAGCTTTCAAAAAAGAATACTGTGTAAGTGTGTAATAAGTTGTCAAAACCTGGTATGGAAAACAAAAAGAAAAAGAAGGAGACAGAGAAGAAAATGTCACATTTCTCCAGTGATTCAAAGATGACAAAGATCCATCACAGACTGGAGGCATAAGTGAGGGTGTGGAGGAAGATTCCTTGGCCAAGAACAGATCCAGCTCAAAGGAAAAAAAAAAAGACAAAGTTGCAAGAAAATAGCATGACATGATTTTCTCTAATCATACTCAACAGATAGCATCGTTATCAATAACAGGGGGACTAAGGGAAAGGTAGAGCAAAGCAGCGCTTGATAGAAGAGAGAATAGTCCTAGAACGCATAAACAGAAAAATTCTCAGTTAAAGAAGAGGGATTACAAAGGGATGAGCAGAGACAGCCAGAAAGACTGCTGTATGAATATCATAGGAGGTGGATGCTTTGGGGATAAAAGACAGTTTACAAATGTCCTCCATCATTCTACTCTGCAGCTTTGCACTTACTCTATACTCTTATTTTGGCTTCACTGTGAGGGATGATACCTTTTCTTTCACACACTTCAAATGGAATCTATTCAAATTTCTGACTGTGCCCTTCAGTGTCTTCCATTCCTTTGCTAGGGAAAATATCAGAGCAGATGTATGAAGCAAACATATTTGATTAGTTTGGGAGTGCTGTTCCACACAGACAACAAGTCCACATTTGCACAGAATAAAAGGTTACTACTAGACAGAATGTATAACGTGGAGAAATGGAATGAGTAGTCCTCTGAGTGGCACTTCTGGTTTTCTACCACTAGGAAATTAAATGACATTTAAACCTCACAGAGCTAGGAAGGAGATGGATGTGGTCCAGTGCCATCCTTATGTGGAAGTAAGACTCACAACACAAGTTTGATTAGCCTCAAAAACACTTCTAGTTGTATCTGGCAGAAAGATATGTTTCAGAAGCTGTGGATCGAGGGAGTGCAACAACTGCCAGACTTTTGCCTTGCTTTCAAAGTGCTTCAGCTGGAGAAACAGAATAGAAGAGAAGGGGCTGATTCAGATCTATCTGGTCTCTCCACCTCTGCCCTTGGTAATTTCCTTGCATTGGAGGGATCCCCAAGTAACAGGCTACACCAACCTTGTGTTTGCAATGTGGTGTTGTTATAGCTACAAGCCACGGGAGGAACCACAAGAGATAGGACCTTCCAACATTTTAATTAAGTAAATAGGCTTCTCCACAGAAGGAACTGTAGGGGTTTCCATGACACTCCATTTCCCGTGGCACCAGGAGCAGAAGGCAAGGTCTTAAGCAAGAGTCAACCAACTGTGAGGAAAAGTTGAGGTTAAGAAGAAGGGAGTATAGTGGCTTAATAATGTTGTATTAATAATGATTTTTAATTATAACTTTTAATAACAAAACTATTGCAGATAACACCTCTAATTGCATTTTTAAATAACACGAATGATTAAGAAAAGTTTCAGAAACACTTTCTTATTCTCATTTTGTGGGCCTCAGTCATCAGATATAACAGATTAAAGCTGCAGGTTTTATCTCTAAGGAAGGGCTCTTTGTAAGTTCCTGTAGCTCTTCCCTTCCTGTTTTCAAAGATACTTTCAAAAGATATGTGTGAGAGATTAGACATCTCTGGGTACAATTTGTCTTACATTTCTGCTTAATACGTGTGTGGCAGGACAAAGTTGACAACTCAGGAGAATGTAGTTGGCTTTGTCCGTAGCATGGAAGTTGTTATGGCAGCATGATATAAAACACCCATGGATGGCAACATCACCAAAATGACTACAAGAGTGTCTGCCACAGCTCTACCTCCTTCAGCCCTGGGAATGTGCCTCTACATCGGCGCTTCATGTTTGGAGACATCAGAAGATGGCAGGAAGTCATCAAAGGGTCCCTTTCTATGGGGTTTTTCTTCTCCCCTGTATTGCTATGAAGATTCCTGTACTGGAGTGGAACACCGCATTTGCCACTTGTTTAAAACATCTGCCTAATGTAGTGAAACAATTTTGCACAGTGTAAAGTAGCAACTATGCATTTTGCAAATTAATTCTACTTTGGATTTTTTCATCCATAGAAGAGGAAAAATATCAGAATTGTAATTAGTGTGATGAACACCATTAAGTTTTGCCTCAAGTGGCAGTTTTATGGCAGGATTCAGACTGGTACTTTTGCCCTTTCCTGCTGAGTTCAAAATGACCATATAAAAGAAAAACTGTCTGGGGGCAACTATGTCCTTTCAAGAAGCAAAAAGAACAAACTCATTCATTCCTATTCCATAAATCAACCTTCATGGAAAAACAACGTCTATCTGTTCAGCATAATAGCTGGCAGCTCACCATGCCCAGAAACAGCCACTTTTCACATTGAACATTTTGAAACACTTTTTTTTTCTAACTGTCTTTGTCACATCCGATTCTGATGCAGAGGGAACTGTTTGCTATGAGAGGAAGCTATCTCAGTGCTAGAACAAGAAGTGGTAAGGGTCTCCAGCTCTATGATAAGGGTTTCACATTAGGGAAGATAAACTGTCTGAAGTTTAAGTTTAAGCAACTTCAGTCCAAAAGAAGGAGTTTGACCACCATTTTCTAATTGACATGTTGGGTTAGTTTTGGATTTTATTTTATTTTTTTTTTGGACTACAGTATCTTTTTTCTTTATTATCTAGCTTGATATATCCGAATTTCAGAAAACAGAATTTTCTGGCATTTTGGGCAAGTGCTCCAAATAGTATTAACAGAAATTACTAGTCACTTTTTAAAATTAAGGCAACTATACCCTTTTGCTTTCATCAGCATTAAAATCCTACAAAGTGTCTGGCATTTCCAGGTATGCTTAGTTAAATTTGAGAAAATCACGACATTTCCTAACCAGCTAAAGAAGTGAATAGACTTACATCTG
>JAOXJK010000012.1:133609055-133634192 GCA_025774025.1 Xenus cinereus | reverse complement strand
GGCAGTTCACCATGCCCAGAAACAGCCACTTTTCACATTGAACATTTTGAAACACTTTTTTTTTTCTAACTGTCTTTGTCACATCCGATTCTGATGCAGAGGGAACTGTTTGCTATGAGAGGGAAGACAAACTGTCTGAAGTTTAAGTTTAAGCAACTTCAGTCCAAAAGTAGGAATTTGACCAGCATTTTCTAATTGACATGTTGGGTTAGTTTTTGATTTTTTTTTTTTTTGACTACAGTATCTTTTTTCTTTATTATTTAGCTTGATATATCTGAATTTCAGAAAACAGAATTTTCTGGCATTTTGGGCAAGTGTGCCAAATAGTATTAACAGAAATTACTAGTAACTTTTTAAAATTAAGGCAACTATACCCTTTTGCTTTCATAAGCATTAAAATCCTGCAAAGTGTCTGGCATTTCTGGGTATGCTTAGTTAAATTTGAGAAAATCACGACATTTCCTAACCAGTTAAAGAAGTGAATAGACTTACATCTGAAAAATTGTCCTAAAGAAGTTAATTCAATAAATAAAGACAAAGCCATGGCGCTTTCATTTTTAAAATGAGAATAATAGAAAAAAAATCATGTTTTCTAATTAATCTGTAATAGAAAATCCTTTCTCATTCTCCATCTTTATTTAGGGCCATTACTATTTCCAAGTTAGGACACATGACAGAACAGCCATGGTCATAGCTAGAAGGTACAGCTAATGAGCTCGAGGGTTACGTCTGTAATAGGAAAGCAAATGGGACAAGGGTGTCATCTCTAGCACTGAGGCCAGCTGTCATGGAACTGTCCCTGTAACATCAAGCCCATATCCAAAACCGCACAACCTCATGTAAACTACTTACTGTGAATAGCCCCTAGTCTATGCTATCTCCTCAGCCATGCCCAGGGATTGTTTGCCTTGCTGTCATTTGTATCATACCCAAATATGTCCTGGAGACTGTTCTCACAGCCCAAGCACACATACGACCATGGTGCCCAGGAAAGTTCCTGGCACCGCTTAACTTTCTAGCATAGATGTAGACAAAGGCTCAGTAGTGTAAGATAACTTTTTTTTCTCTCCCCAAAGTACTTATTACAGACCACAAGCTTGTCCTTTGTTAAAATGTGAGGGAAGCCTACTGCATCGGCAGTTGCTAAGAGTATTTGAAATCCTGTGGCCAGGATGGTTTTGCTTGTGCATCATTTTTTGTGTGCAGTCTTGCTTTTCTATGCCAACCTAGTCTTCGGGATCCCTAAGTAGGCTACACTGTCAACCCCATAAATGACATAACTTTTCAGCAACATGTCTCTAACTCAGAGGCTGGTCAGGAAAATGGCAATTAAATAAACATATCTTCCTCTGTGGAACTCGCTTCTCTGCTTAATCACACTGAGATTTGTTCTTGGAGGGTTTTTTATTCACCTTTAGGGCTTTCAGATTGCTGGGATAAGCAAAGTGGTTCCCTTAATCATGTAGAAAATACAATTTCAATTGATGTGTAATGGAATAGTCACAACAAAGAAGGAATATCAGTATTTCAGCCTAAATTGGCATATAATGCAGAACATCATAAGGCCTCCAAAGAGTAGGAAAACAAAATTGTCTTGTTTGAATTTTCCTAGAGCCCTTTCCCCTCTGCTATCAAAGTCTGGCACAAGCTAAAAGGCATATGGGCCAACGATTAGGCATGTGATTGATTTAACTGGAAGCTGTTAGCGTAGGACTCCAGAAAAATTGAGACATGTAAAAAATGTTGACACAAACTTTGGAACCTTATTCTAGAAAAAGTGTTCCTGATTCTTTATTTCTGTACAGTTGTTAGGTAGCATTTTACAGCATTGCTTGATTTATTGTCACTCTTTCAAGCTTTAAGGTTTTACCATATTTCATTCAACTCACTAAATAGTAAAATACACAACTGAATTCCAATATTTAAGCTTTCGTCCTTATGGTCTCTTAAGAATTTTTAACCTAATTTAATAATCAAGATTCCAAATCAGACATTTCATGACCAGTAATGAAGAGTATAACTCATGATTAATACATTACAAGCCTCCGTTCCACTTTTTATCTCACATTGTGACTACCAGTAGGTAACTTAGAAGCAAAGTTAATACTAAAATATAATTCAGCTGTAAACAGAGAAAAAAATATCTTTCATGGTGTGTGACCACCAAATTTATGTTTATCTCTAACCAGCACTTTATTTGAATTGGTCCAAAAAGTTTTATTAGGCCCATTTGGAAATATGAGTTTTAGTTATCTGGAGGAGATACGCTCTTTAAAACCAGAATAAAAGGAAAACTGAACAAGTACACACCAAGATGTCAGTGAAAAAGCACATGTCTATGAACTATTCACACAACAGCTTCTAGCGTAGTATTGGAACTGTGAAGGTTTGCCTAAAGTTTAGGCTACTTTACCTCTAAGTACCAGGTTCTGTGAACAAAATGTTACTGTAGCAGCTTTTCCAGTCATAGATGGAACTGTTTACATCACTTTCATGATCTGTTTCCATTCTTGATGAATCAATCTGTATTTTATTGTCCTATGACAAACTTACAGTTCCATTCCTTATCCTTAAACATTTCCACTTCATGTGCATGTGAATTATTGTTCTGGACATGCGTGATGTTCAAAAAAGACATTTGAGGGCAAAAACTCATGCTGAAATATGGATATACAAATCTTCAGGGTTTGTACATGGTCCAAAGAGTGACTGTCTTCGTGTGCATAATGGCAGAAAAAAATAATTTACTCCATGTTAGATGGCAGCCTAGCAAAAAGAGGGAATGAAAAACTGAAGTCCATACATTTCTCAAGCAGCAACAGAACAAAGATGCATGCATTAAGATAAAGAACATACACAGTTTATTCATGACTCTGTCTCTGTAAATTAAAGGTATTTGTATTTCTTAAATATAATTTGAATTTGCTTCATTCTAGATATCTTGAAGACAGCAGGTAAAATTTCTAAAGTAAAGAGAAATACTCCCCAGATTTTTAAGGTATGACTGACTGTATGTATGCGAGTCACTCCTTATTTGCATGGAGCTCTGCTATGCCTGAAATTGTGTCTCCATTCTAAAAGCTATTTCTTCCTAAATAAGTGAGGCAAAATAAGCTGATATGAAATTTTTTGATACGTTGGATGTATCGACTAAGTAAGTTGATATGAAATTTGACATTTTCTATGTATGACCCGAAGTAGAACTAAAATAATTGTTGGGTTTTTTTTTCACATCCAAAGAGACTACAGTTTAGAGAAGAAAATATATGAGGACAAATGAGGTGTTTGTTCTTGAATCACATGCAGCTTTCTGTGCTGTGGATTTCAAACTACAGGGCATATAGTTTTAGATTCACTCACAGCTATCTGTAACATTTATTATGCCCATATGTAAACACTCAAAAAGAGAACTGACAAGATTCAGGGAAAACTGCCAAGTTATATAAGACTTAAAATGACAAACTGTTGACATACTCTACAATTAAGGTTCAGATTGTCCCTGGCAATTGAATTTGTGCAGTGGAAGGACTTGGGGGAGGGAAAGGGTACAAATATTCGCATATGTGAGCTCCATACAAGGACAAGAGAAACGATAGTCTCAGCAGATGCTCCGTCTGGAAGGTTTTCTGTGATGTTCCTGATACCTAAAAGGAATAGGGAGGGGATGGCATATGACGTTGCTTTCCCTGTGCTTCCCCCCTACTAATGCACTTGTTGACAAAGTGGGCTAGATGAATGAGAAGAACTTGCTTAGTGGACTTCTACTGTGTGATACTGTGCGTATCAAACCAGAAGAATTTTTATATTCCAACATAAGCATGTTCTATCACCTCCTATCTTTTTTCTATGGAATTATTTTCTTGAGCTCTGCTCCCAGGCTCACTTTCTCGACACATAAATGCCTGTTGTAGGCTCATAAAGAAGCTAGCTGACTTATTTTGTCTGCCCCAAAGCATGGTAAATGGCCAACTTCACTACCTTGCCAATTACGAACCTTGCCTGTCACACACTTCACACACTGTGAGCTTTCCAAGGCAGACATGATTTTTTCCCCAATGTATAAACACTTGGAACATCATGGGTCCATTCTGACTCCAATAAACCTTATTATAACTATTTATTCTTATAGTAAAGAGAATGGGTTTGGCAGCTCATGGATGCAAGATGAAAAAAATCTGCTGGTAGTTCCCTCTTTTCCACAGGGATTTAGGTGCTTGCACTGATCTTTGTTGTCAACATTGAACAGCATAGCAAGGTGACTGTTCTCCATATTGTTGTGTCTGAAAGTATTTAAAATTTTATACATTAAAAATAGCACTTTACACTTCAAAACCTATCCGAATGGGTACCATACTTTCCTTGAAAATTTGTAAATCTGCCATCTTCTCATTTAAATCCCACCTCAGTCATGGCAACACTACCATCTGGCAGAAATTAAAGAAAAGGTAAGCTAAAACAAATGATTTTCTGCTGAGCTTTGTGTTTCAGGTTACCTCACCCTCCAGCCCTTGAGGCAACTCTGTTTCTGCTTCATCTACCCCAGCATTCTGTCTTATATGTAGTTCTTGAACACACACAAGTAAACGTTAAAGAACAGTATTTTGCTTTAGTACATTATATTTCAACAGTATTTGCTCTTATGGGATTGAAACAGCTTGTTTTCTGAAACATATTGCTCAAAGTTATGGGTTTTTTTCTGATTGATTTTTCTTCACAATCAAGGCACCGTGTTCTCAGTAGATATCTGGGGTCAATGCTCTGTTGCCAGGCAGTGGGGATTACTGGCTCTTTATCATGCTGGATTATAGGAAACCTCACAGATTCGGCTGCAATTTGGGACCTTGGAGTCAGTCCCACCATTCTTTCTGCTCTGTTGTGTAGTTGCCTGGTTGCAACACTATTTTCAATTTTTTGTGTTTCAAACTGCTGTCAGACTGGATGCAGGAAGCCCAGCTGAGCACTATTATCCCAGTGATAACTACTATGAAAAGAATATTTCAGGTGTTTTGGCAATTGTTCAAGTTACATGCTTTTGAATCAAATTAAACTTCCTCACTGGTTTAGCTGGTCTTGGAGGCAGAGAAAAGGGTAGAATGGAGATCTCTTTCTGCTTCCTCTTGAACTTCCTTGCTCAGCTTCATGAATCCGAGTGCTGCAGGCTTGGGATGACCAGAGATAGCTAAACGTCTTTAAGTTGTTTACTTCAGGAAACAATTATTGAACTCAGTTTTTCAATTACAGCAGTTGGCATTGACCAGACACATTTCCCTCTGTATTAAGAAGTGTGTGAGCATCATTATTTGGAAGTTAATAACCAATAGCTGATCATTTAGATAATGAAAAATTAGCAACCTGTCAGATGTCTGGATCTTCAGTGTATGGTATGTGGGACTGAGCTAGCAAAAGTCTAAAAGGCTTACTGCACAGGGACTCCCATCCATTGTAATATTTTAGAATTTACCAAACACAGCTCCGCACAGCTGTAGCATGAACAAAGATTTCCTTATTTAGTGTTCTGAGGATAACAGTAATATAAGATATCTTGTCTAATGACTGTGACATTCATGTCCCTGTGGCTTCATGGTAGATCCAAAGCTGCTCCTCTGGGTGTGCATGCAGTTTATTGAGGAGAATTTTACCTTACAAGGCAATTTTATCTTGTTCACTGGATTCTACTCCCTGTGCAGGCACACACTGTGGTGATTTATTCGGGAAATTTTTATTTAAAGTTCTCAGAGCACATGTATATGTTGGAAACATGATTGAGAGGCTACTGTTTGCCTTTAGAGGCTTTTTTGTGGTCATGGCTTCAGTGTCACATGTCCCAGGAAATACCTTTTCTTCATTTGTCTGCTAGCAGTTTATAGATATGGACATCTTACTGACAAGTGGTAAGATGAGACTGAACTTGCTCTGTCATGTGAGACGAAGTATTTCAGGGTTTCTTGATGAGGTTGCACATAAATGTGTACTATCAAGGCAGGAGCAAACTCAGATTCTATGAATTTGCTATCAAGGTCATCATAAGTGGCTCATGATTATGCACCAGCATTTAAGTAGGATGGAGTTACTCTATTAGGATAAAACTGGAACAGTAGAGAACATGTGGTAAGCAACCAGCAATTAGGTTTGGAAGTACAGTTAGAAGAGATTTGAATTATTTATTCAAAATAGACATGCATCAGCACAAATCTTAAGTGAATTACTGATTTCTCTTTAACATCTTTATTTCTTGGTTCTCTTTAACATGTTTATCAATTGGAATGGGCTCCCCACAGAAGTGGTTGAGGCACCATTCCTGGAGGTGTTCAAAAGTTGGGTTGACATAGTTCTTAGGGACACAGTTTAGTGATGTTTTTTTATCAGTTAGGGTGATGGTTGGACTAGTTGATCTCAAAGGGTCTATACACCCAAGTCTCTAGAACCAGGAATATGCTGTTTACGAAGTCTCTATATAACCTAGAAAGACTGATGCTTGACTAGAGTTACTGAGAGATATCACAACATACATTTGAACAAAGAGAGTAAACAAAACCAAAATGAGGAGTAAACAAATGTTATAGATCCTCCAAGAACCTCAAGATTTAGCTTAGGAAAGGAACTGCTTGTTATTATTTTCATTTTTCAGAGTGATATATTTATATTGGAAGTATATATATAATACAAGGTCACTGTTCTTTTCCTTCCTCTACAGCAGAAACAGCAACTCTCATTTAGCAATCCTATTAATGAGTTATCTTTCTTTTTTATCATTGGTTAAGTTGCATCCAGGAGTATTGATCAGCCACTGTACATTCTATATAAATATAGATGGAAAAATGTTACATTCACTAGAACTGAGTTCTTTACCTCAATTTGAATCCCAAGACATGATTTCTGCTACTTGCCTGCTATGCATTTTATTAAACCAATATCCACTAATGAATTTCTACCATAACAGAAATAACATCCCATCTGGGATGCTGACAGAAAGGAAGCTTTGCAAGAAATAATTTCCTCTTCTGTTTGTCCCACTCAGTTTCAATCTACCTTGTATGATCATTTTTAGAAACACGCAATAACATGAATATAATTCTTTATCATTTAATTGATAATATTATTTCTGTAATTCCAGGCAATTTAACTGAGTTAATTGAAGTTTAAAATAACCTCAGGTCTCCAACTCCCCACGTGGTCTGACATCCCAGGCCAGCCTTGTCCTACCCTCGTCCCTGGAACGTGCCTGATCGCTGGGGCTGCCACCCAGCTGCCCTGCTCTTTGTCTGGGACAGTGGGACAGGATGGGCTGCCTGACCTGGGGAGCCCCTGCTAGTCCTAGTCCCCAGGAATACCCTATCCCACACTGCACCCTGATATGATGATATGAACATGAGCACTTTTCATTCTTTCAAAAGGCATGTGTCCGTCTATTCTTGAAGTTATGCTCAAAATGGGAGAGGAACACGCTCTCTTGGAAAGCCCATACCAGGGGCCAGGCAGCTCCAGGCTGGAAGAATGTACCTGCAGCAAACACATGATGCAGTGCTTCAGCAGCAGAGAAGGTGCATCTATCTTTGTCTCATCAGCCTATGCCTTCATAGAAATCATGGAAAGTAAAGCTAAAATAGCATAAAAATATTATCTACTCAATTTTCCCATTGCAGTCTTTGATAATCCATTCTTAATCTCAACAGATTTTTTCCTAAGAAACTGCAAGTGCTAGTCCATGAATTCCCCAGTCAACCTGTCCAAATGTTTTTCTGTTCACACAGTTAGAATGTTTTCTCAGCATATAGCCTATATGTCTTTTACTGTTTTTAAGCCAGCTGCCCTTTACCCGACTTATAATTACCTCCTTTGACAAGACTGGTATTTCTACTGTTGGCAAACATTCATCTTGCTTTGCTAGAATACATCCAAAATGACAAACAAAGCCCCCAGGTCCCATCCCAAAAGTCCATAAAATTGGGATGAGTTACAATACAATATGCAGGCATTCTAAAAGTATTGCTCTTCCACATAGGCAATCAGACAGGAAGAAGCATGGGGAAGAAATCTGAGTAATTAAAATGGACAATGTTTTCTGATTCATTTTCCTGCTGAAAGACAGAATTTGCTTGCCTTCACGGAGATCATATCTGTTCTCTTCCTTAAATATAAATCTAATGGAGAAAATAATTGTACTACATACTAAGCTTTTTTCCAGACAATTTCTCCATGCCCCTGGAGTCCCACTATTACCCTTGACTCTACCCAGATATAGAATTCTATTAAAGTGAGAGGAAGGGCAAACAAGGAGTACAAAGTTTAAGGGAGAAAAAATCTTATCTGTAGGGCCAGCACGTTCCTAACATATCCCTTCTCTATTTTCTTTTTCCCTTTGAGGACTTCTGTGCTTTTTCAGATGAGCTTCCTGGTTGGTTTGATATTGGAAACTTAAGTGCCTTCTTTGTGTCCCTGTGAACAGAATGATTTTCTTTGTCAAATTTCTTTACCTCCCTTCCTTTTTTCACAACTTTTTACAACTGATGAATGTTGCTAGCCCCATTAGAAAAGATGTAAACTTTTACAATAGAGGATGTTCAGTGGAGTGCAACATTTTAATTTTAATTTTGCAATCCATAGAACTTTGAATTTATCAAGAGATTTTACCATTCTCTTGCTTCTTTAACTATGTTGATTTGTGCTTCAGCATCAATATTTCCTGATCATTATTACCTTTATCCCATGATTATTTTTTTTCTTTGCTATGAATAAGGTGAGTCCTTTTAATCAGCATATAAAACACCTATTAAAGTTTTCTAAGTGATAATTCATTTTTGTTTTAAAATTATTGCAGTCTTTCTCATGAATATAATTCCTCCTGTTTAGATTGTTAGTGATTTGCCTTTAGCTCAGTCAGTGCATGGTTGCACAATGTAGCATCTTTTCTTTCTCTTAATTGGATGGTCTATGAAACTAACCAATAACATGTAAATTGCAAAGATATGAACTTTATACGGAAGATACTCTATGTGATATCAAGTCTTAATGAATATAGCATGTATTAGTTCTACTGTTTCTGCTTGCAAGTAGAGCTCAAATATTCCACTGCTCATTGACCCTAAAGTCAGTCAGCTTCTACAGTCAGATGAAAACACTTAAAAATTTTAATTAATGAACTATTAATGATTTTTCCTAATATTTTTTCATTTCTTGCTATTAGACAAATTCTTACAGAGGACATCTACAAGTGATGTAATCTAACACACATTCTTTGACTTGACTGAAACAGTGTTTGTTTGTATCACCCGAAGACTTGGCTCGTATCTTTGGAAATTCCCATACTGGCAGAACAGTCAGATTCCTTGAGAACTTTGAAACAATTACTTCTCTTTCTTGACTCTTTGGCATTTCTGTTTAATCATTTCCTTGCCTCTCAGTAGAACCTCAGTAGGACGGCTTCCATAGCAGTTGTCCAGTCTTCAGGGGGGATGACCTTAAACCCCTCTTCCTGCAGTTATTCTCACTTGTACTTGAATCATATAATTACAGAACTGTTGAGGTTGGAAGTCACATCTTGAGCTCTTCTAGTCCAACGCCCCACTGCTTAAGCAGGGTCACCTAGAGCAGGCTGCCCAGTATCATATACAGTTGGATTTGAATATCTCCATGAATGAAGACTCCACAACCTCACTGGACAACCAGTTCCAGTATTTTTTACTGTGAATATGTTATACTCTCACAATTTTTTTTCTTGTGTTCAGGTGGACTTTCATTTTCTTATCTGTTGCAATTGTCTCTTGTGCTGTCACTGGGCACAACTGACTTCCTCTTCTTCATTCCCTCCTATCAGGTATTTATACATACTGGCAAGATTCCCCCAAAACCTTCTTTTCTTCAGGTTGAACAGTTCCAGCTCTCTCAGCCTTTCCTCATATGAAAGATGCTCTACTCCCTTAATCATCTTCTTGGCCTTGTCCCAAGTTGCTAATTTTCCTGTCCACAGTTATAACCGCTGCCTGAAAAAGAACTTCCTACTTGTTTACTTTTTGGAATTAAAACTTAAAACCACTTTTTTTTTTCTTCCATAGTTGGTTCTTTTTTTAATGTTTGTAATAAAACCCGTGTACCATAGACAACTATTTACATGAAAGAATATTAACAGCAGTGTAGGTAAAACAGTGTCCAGAAATACATACTGCATAACCAGATGCTGCCAAATTTTCATTTTTCAAGCTGAAAAGTAAAATTATATTTTATTTTCATTAACCATTTGATTACAACCTCCCTCTATCAAATGCTACATACTATTAACAATGGCAAAAAACTGAAGCTTATTAGATTGGCAATGTTATGAACCAGATGACTTTAGGATGCTGTACAGCAAAACACACTCTTCAGGAAAAAGAGGAAAGAAAGAATTTTAAAAGCCTCGAACAATGCTTTATCTTCCCTGAAGCAGCCTAATCTTAATTAAACTCACTTAATTTAATTAAAACTATTATTCAAATGTGCTGTCTTGCAATGGAGTTAAGAAGATGGAATGTACTTCTCTTTTTTCCCTCTCTTTTCTTCAAAATTAACTACTGTACTGGGGTTATGCTGATCAAATAACTGAGCACTGTGCCCAGTTATTGTGAGATCAGCACTGTGGGATTCATTAGGGATGTACTGTATTTCTGCTGGAAAAGCTATTATTGCATGTCATGAAATACAGTGGCATCCAGAATAAATGCTTGGCGCAGCCTGACTCCCACAGATCTGGAGAACCACGTGAGCTGTAAGTTGGTCATGTTCTGCTCACACCGGCCACTTGAGAACAGGCTGTTCTGCACAGTGGGCTGCCCACCACCATCAGTTAGAAATCTTTAAATAATGGGCTGATGCCAAGACAGAATAGTCAGACAAGAACAGCTGCAGGGCTCTGCTGGCAGTTTCTGCAGATCCTCCTTGTTTCTTCATCAGGTCATGGGTATTAAGAATTGTGCACAGGCGAGAGCTTAGCGTAGGAAATTGCACATGGGCGTTTCAGTTTACTTGTCAGAAATGGGTGATTTTGCTCTGTCAAAATTGGAGCATGTGCAATAATCATTAGGAGGAAATATCTATTCTCCAGCAAAGTAGGCTTCCTAAGGCACCTTCTGCTGGATGAACGGGAGCTACTGCAAACTCCATTTGAAACTCACTGCCTTTGCTGGGGTAAGGAATTGTAACTGGAGATGCCTATAAGTATCTGGTAACTGTCTCAGTGACTTCCTGGGGTCTTGGAAAAGGTTTCAAGCAGAGAGATTTCAATGCCCATTTTTAGGAAGGGGGAGGGAAGGAAAACTGGCATATACTACACAAACTTTTAGGAACTGCGCTTCCTACAGCACTTGGTATAATATGAGATCTAACTAGGGATTAATAAATAAAAATACTTACTATTTGATAGCTTTACAGATTATGGCAGCATGAGCTGAGTGAAAAATCCCCTAACTCCACTCCCTAGATTGTTTGTGTTTCTTTATCCCTTAGTCTAGAATCCTCTAAAGGTACGAAATTTCCTCCCAAAACTATTTCTTCTCTCTGTTGTGCACTTCTTCAGCTGCATGCACAGACCTGATACTGCTTGAACTATGAAAATCTCAGTAATTACAATAGTTCTAAGCCATGGCTTTTTGTGAAACTTAAAAGAGATGTAAATATACACTTGTACACATATTTAAAAGCCATCACAGCTTTTACATCACCATCACACTCGGTCCATCACTGCTTCCCTCCACTCCGCTACGTGCTTAGAATTTCTTCACAGGTCCTTTGTTATGGGTCCACTGGAAAGGATCAGCACCAGTCATTGCCAGTTCACAGTGTATCAGAGGTTAAAGAAACTATTTAGCATTTACATTGCTTTTTCCAAAATTGTGATGCTGGTTTACAGCATAGCATCTGATGAAAAAAAAAAAACCAAAAAACAGAAAAGAAAAAAGAATTCCCAGGAAAAATCAAGTCCTGGCAGCAATAATTGCCTGCCAGAAATTGGCATTTGGCATTGAAAACAGTTTGAGGAAAATTGGTTCTCAGACTAGAATTGACACAATCTTCCTTCTTCTGAAGGTTATCCTGATTACCTTAATTGGGGGTAGACACATGAACTGTAATTTGCTTTCTCTCTCAGACCCATAGAAATACACTCGCAGTCAGACACACATTCACCTTTGATGAATTATGAACCATTTAAAATGAAACTTATCTAATGAGTAAAAATAAACTGAAGGGAAAAACAGCTGTAATGGATTTTTTTTCTATTAATAACAACAAAGTAAGATCGTACTCAATAATTTGGAAAACAGTTAGGTCTCTTGAAACAGGGGATTGCTTAATTGAGTCAACACATTTATCTCACTTTCTAAGAACCCCAGTGGAGAATATTTACATCAAAGAAGATCCAAAAATCGTTTGTGTGCTTTTCCAATGCCTATTACAAGGTAATCCACAAAGGACCAGCTAGACCTTAAAGACTCCCTTTTCTTAGACTGAAAGGATGACTTCACACCCAACCCTGCTTGTACAGACCATGGAGAACTGGGATTTCACTTCTCCTAGATGACTGCTCATTCTTAGGCATTGCATTTTAAGTCACAACAAGTAAGAGTTTTTGTAGGTATTGCCTAATATACAGCCACTAGACAGTCACTTCCAGAGTTACTTTTAGAATGACTTTTATAGAGTACAACTTCCTTCTTGATTGTTGTTACTTCATTGAGCAGTTTACTTATTGTTCCTCTTGCATGGAAAGCGACTGATCGCAATCCCGTTAGTAACAAATTTTCATAATGAATGGAGGGCTGATGAATCTTTTTTTTTTCTAGATGCACTCAATTCTCTCAACAGCTTTCCAGTATGCCAAATTTACAAAATCTTTTAGCATTCTTGCTCTTTTTCAGACTCTCCTTTATTTCCTTACCTTTTTTATGGTCTGAGGTAATGAAAACTAAACAAAAAAATTCTATCAGAAATCTCACGAGTACAGAATAACTGATTCTTGTATTTTAATGCATCCTTGAGAGAGTTCTACCTCTTTTTTCCCTGACAGCATTGTGAGTTGATAATTTGTTCCTCAGCCAATATACACCATTTCTTCCGACACTGCTGCTTAAATAGGTGAACGCATTGTCCATTCAATTTCACTTCCATAACTGCAGTTACCTCAATGAAAAGTATTTTGTCATTTTCAGACTCTCCAATCTGTCTAGATACTCTGATATTCTTAGAATATCTTTGCAGTCTTTCACATTTTTGTGCCATTTGCATATCTTGTAGGCTATTTCCCAGCTCTTCCTCCAAACTATTACTGAAAATAGTGGCCTTGGGCCCTGGCAGAAATGAAGTTCTGGATAGATTCCTGAAGAATTCTACTTTTATATACCTCTAATTTGATAGTCAAATACCAATAGCACTTTTGAGAGTAATCTTCCAACCAGCTGTGTTCCCATTAATGGTAATAACACCTAAACTAAAATTTCTCATCTTGATTAGAAAAATATTATATGAGAATATCCTGTACCAAAAGCCCTGCTTAAGCATTTACTGCTTCTCCCCACACACTAGGCTATTCATCTTGTCAAGGAAGGAATTTAGATTAGTTTGATATGACAAACCCATGTTAGCTTTTTATATTGCCTTATTATTTTCTAGATATCTGCTTTTAAATATTTGCTCAGAAATATTTCAGAGGACCAAAGTTATGTTGACTGATCTATAATTCCCCGAGTTCTCCTTTTCCCTTATAAAAGATAGATTCTACATTTATTCTGCTCCTCTGGGGCCTTCCTGGTCTTCCATGAATTTTCAGATATAATTGATTATGGCTCAGATATTGCTTTGGCTAGTTTAAAGACGGATTTCTTCAGGCCTTGCTAACCTGAACACATCTATATTATTTGAATGTTATTTAGCTTGTCCTTTTCTTCTGACTTGAATGTCTACCCCCCTTCATTAAAATTAATTCTTAACATTCTGGTCACAGTTAACCTTTCCAGTGAAGACTGAAGCAAAGCAACTCATCTTCAACCTTCTCTGTGACATTTGCTCTCCTTTTTTGGCCAGGTAATGATCCTAGATGTCCCTTTTTCATACTCTTCAGACTTATTTCTGAAACCTTAGATTATTTATTTTGCACTCTCACTTCTTATGCTCTAATTTGATCTTTGTTTTGGTTTTATTTTTAGGTTACAACAGAGATTGCATTTTTATGTTCCTATAGGGTATTTCTGAGTGAACACCTAAACCACCTATTTCTAGTCTTTCTAAATTATTATTATTTGTAGATCTTTAAATATTTTCCAATGAAGACACCGAACCCTTGTAGCAAAGTATAGATTACTGACAAAAATAAAAGAGGACTACTTTTCATTGACTCTCTAGAAGCAGTCCATCTACCTCAGGGCCGAAAATCAGTAGTCTAAAATTATTGTGTATACATACTCCCAGTTCTTTTGACTACCAGTCCCAGTGACACCTAAGTGTATGTAGCTATATCTTTCTTCTGTGACTCCCAATACCAGGAAAAGTCCTATTTGTTGTTCATTATCCCAGTATATTACAGTGTGGTTCAAGCCAGTATAGGAGTGGAATAAACTTACTGTAGTCCTCAGACTGTACATTTTTCTCCATTGGCAAAGGCTTCTAGTATTTTCTATTATCTCTGGTTTTGGGTAGTGTCATAATGAATTCTTGCAATTTATCTTTCAAAATGCTACTACTTGCTATATGTTAGTGTAAGAGCTCCTGGGTTAGCAATCATCCTCTACCCTTCGATTCTTCTTAAAGAAAAGATTAAAGCATATTCCAGAGGTATTCCACAAAAGACAAATGGATTGTTTTACTTCAGTGGAAGTTCAGAAGATATATATGCAGATGCATGTTCTCCTTCATTAATAAGATCTCCTTTCTACTCAGAACAGACCTTTGCAGAATATCATTGTCTTGTATGGGATTTGACCACCTGTCTAGATTTCCAAGATAAAAGAAGAATTTTCTCCTCACAGATTCAGCTCGTACGTTCTGATTTTAGTTCTGAAAGTGTCTAGAGAAGATCATGGCCTATTCAAAAGTCTTTCTTCTTCCATTAAAATATCCACACTTGGCACTAGGAGACCTCAAAGATGGAAAAGGGAGGCAACACATCATGTGTGTTGTACTCCCAGGAGTGAGAGAAATCCATTTTACTCAGGGGAATCTTACAGAAGCCCTTCTTTCAGAGACCCTTGTTGTCTTCTTGGATATAGCAGCAAAAGAATCCTTTTGACAAAGGATACTTGGTTCAGGAAATGCTAGAAAGAGTGACTTATTACTGTGTCAATAGCTTTAACGCTGGCCAAAATATATAAAAGAAATGGCTGCACATTATATTCTGATCCTTGGAAAAAATCACATGAAATTCTGAAATGCAGCAGGAAAGTAGACAAAATAGCTAGTGTTCTTGTGTGATAACATTTCCCAAGTATGCTATTTATCAAGTGATCAAAGTATGATCAAGTATGCTATTTATCAAGCCATCAAAGAAAGATTATGTCAATTCCCAGGAAACTGTGCCTAAGCAAAAATGCAAATATAATACAGGCCTTCATGACTAACACCTTCACTTTGAAGACATTTAGAACTACAGACTAGGAATGGGAAAAAAGAAGGTTTGGGGTGATATTATATAGTAGCTCCCAGATGGGCTTCATCTATAGCAAAGAGACAGAATGATTTTGGTTTCAGGACAGACTAAGAATTTAAACTGTTTTGTTCTCTGAACTGACTCAGCTGTTTTTGAGAGATAAACCTTTTTTTTAATTATTTTTATTTTTTAATTGCAGGCACAAATTTGATTTTTACAGTCTACTTGCATATATATGTAATATTATCAACTGTTAATAAGTTAAACCCCAGTATATTATTTATACAGTTTGGTTGGGATAGGTGCAGTACAAAGACTGCACTGTCTTGCCTCAATTGCAATATGGCACTAGACTTCAGTGATTCAAATCGAAAATGTTAGCAAACTTTTGCAGCCACTCAGAATCCGTCAACATCCCATGCACAGAAATCAGAATTTCAAGAACATGCCTCTAAGGAGACTCTGATCTTTACTTAAGACTCCAGTCTTTCCTTAATTGAGATAATGTAGGACTTAGTGGATTTTGGGAAATTGTTGCAAAGTTTCTTGGAGGAAGAGTAAAATTTTATTGTCTTTACGAGGGAACAGGAGAGAAAGTTTTGAGAATTATATGTTTGGGACTCAGAGAGGCTGATCCCAAATGTATTGCTGAAAAGAGTATGAAAAAACTGAGGGAAATAACCTTGGTTAGTAGCAGACTAAAAAAACCCATCAGTTTCAATTAAATAAGAACATATCCACCTCATTTTATTAAGTTTAAGTTTATAGCTACTTTGAATGTATTCTAGTTTGGGTATTTTTCTTTTTAAAATTTATTCTGTGATGATTGGTAATTACAGCTCTGGTATATGCAATGGCAGCTGGAAATTCTTCTCAGGCTTGTTGAGTCTGAAAGGTAGTTTTCTCCAGCTGCATATTAACATATGATCTCTCATTAAATTATACCAAAAAGGATAAACACTGATGAAAAACATCTGCTGACACTTAAAAGGTCCTGTCTTTCCAATTTCATTTTGTATTCAGTGTAATAACAGTAATCAAAATGAATTTGTGTGGTATTCATCATCTTTTATATAGGTGCTGCATTGTAATTTAGTGCTAATTAATGGATATGTTGTTAAAGAAATGCCATACTGCACTGATATTCTATATGCAAGAAACAGCCATGAGACATTTGGTCTTTTGAGCCGGATACTTATTACAGGAGCTGTTGCAATGTGAATAAATTCTTTTGGGGACGTAAAGAACCTGAGTGCATGAATATGAATAACAGATGATTCAACTACCACACCATTCAGAATACGGCTGAAGAATATGAACACACTGCTTGGTTGACTCTGATTAGTTTTACCTAAAGAACACAAAAACTGGAGAATTCGGGACTGATGCACCTGAATAGCCAATAAGAAGAAATGGAAAAGATTCTTGGAGGATTATGGAAGGGTCTTTGGCCTTAAGACATAGCTTATAGAGCTCATTTTTGAACAAAAAGGGAGAATGTTTGGCCTTTAAAGAAAGTAAAATGCCCAAGATACAGCACACTGTCCTATTCCACTCCAGTGCGTTGGGCAGGACAGTGCGTGCCTGACGCATTCAGAACTTCCAAAGTCCTAACGAGACTAATCTAATCATCGCACCAGACTGCATTACTTTTTCATTCAGTGTTATGCAACTGTCCACCTGGCTTTGGACAGCCGCTGGGAACTGTGAAGATTGTTTTTTAGGAGAGAGAAATAAGATTAATCGGCAGGGTAATTGGAGGAGATGAAATGTTGTAGGACAATCGTTAGGTGGAGTGGCCTGACACACGGCACACCCAGTGGCTGCACACATCTGCAGGCTAAACCCGAGGCACAATTTTCATGTAGCTTGTAGGAATTTGCCTTTCCCACATTCCAGGATTTGTGTAACAGTAATTAAAGCCTCGTGCTATGCTACCTTTCTTTTTCCTCGTTTTATCTTCATTAGATATGGGCTCTTGCTTTTGCAAGTTTGATGTTTCCAATTGCATAGAATTGTAATGCCCACAGGGACAGAGTTTGTGCCTCCCCTTGCTGCTGCTGCAAAATCTGTCTGCCAATGACTGGCAGAGGCATAGATATATGTCTAGCAGAGACCTAAACCTGACATCAGAAACTGATTCTCAATCAATCTGGAATACATAAGAGGTCTCCAGCCAGCTTGGGGCTCAGCTGTTAGCTTTCTGAAGCTGTGCTGGATTATTAAATAGTACAAAGGACACAAGTTTTCCAATCTAATGGACATTTTCTTTATATTTAGTTCCTAAAGCATCTTAGATATTGTCTCCTTTGTGATTCAGACTAAATCTTGTTTGTCCACCTACTCCTTTCTTTATTGAGCAAATAATACTTTATTAACTTTTCAGCTCTTATTAGTACTTAGAAAGTATGCCTGCTTTGTTCACCCAGTATTCAGTGAGACATAAGTGGTGATGTACTTGCAGATTATAAATACATAATAAACTGGATACTTTTTTGTCCTTTTCAATAAATTTATAGCTATTCCTATGAAAAAAAACATATTTATGTTCAATCATTTTCAAACTATTAGCACAGGCAGGAGGATTAGATAGTACAACCTAAATGTAATTAAAAATCCAAAATCTATTGCGATTTACGTACTAGCTAAATTGGAATTCTGTGGTTTATGATATTTATTCAGTCTCTAGTCTGACTTACGACCCTTTGTCCCACTGAGATCTGTGTACTGTGTAAAAGAGTTGTCATTATTCCTGGGGAATAACAAAAATACTCCCTGGCTATACATCCACATATATCAAATAGCTGTTTCAAATAACCTTAGCATTTACACCCAAACAAAAGTCTACAGTCCAATGCATTCTGTATGGCGCTGTAAGCTGCTATCGTACGGCCCGTGGAGAGATGCTGTGGAGCTCAGCTGGAAGTCATGTTGTCTGACCAAGTGCCTTTCCTGAACCCTTTTCTCCCTGCAGATTGACTCCTCCATCTGCAATTGTGCTCAAAAAGCACAATCTAAAAGCAACAGGCCAGAGGAGGAGGTCTACACAATCAGAATGATCTACTTGGGTAATTATAATACACATTTCTTGGACTGGGCTAAAACAGTTTATCTTTCAAAACAGTTTTGATAGGTAAAAGAGAATTTGGGCAGACTTCTTTGGCAGACAAACAATGTAAACTTACTGCAAGATTCTGACTTTTTGTCAGCTAACTGGAAAATTCTAAGCAACATTTTCTTACTTTTTTTTTTTTTTAATAAAAAATGAAGTTTAACCTGAAGGGAAAAATGCAGCAGCATGGTAACTGGGAAACACTCAGCTCTGCCTACCTATTCAAAATTTAATAATTTTTTTCTTTTTTCCAGAATCTGGGGAAATGGATACTCTTTGAACTAAAAACTTGATCTGAGGAATAACAGATTCTATAATGTAGGAGTCATGACTGCGCTGCGAGACACGTGCCTCAACAGAGAATGGCAGGAGAAACATAACTTGGTGTTAGAGCTGCTCTGTCACCTTTTTGTATCCCAGGGCAAGTGGGGTTTATGAGCATGAAGCTTAGTGTTCTGGCGTGTTCTTCCCGGGCTAGGTCTTACCGCATTTTGGAAAGGATGCTTTTTACGATTTAGCAATTGGCTGAATGCTGGGTTAGATGCTAATACCAGGACTGTGGGCCAAGCTTGGATGGAGGAGTTGGGATAGGGAGAATGTAAAATGCTGGACTTGCAAAAGGTAATAGAAATCATTACAGACAGCCTTTTGGGCTGCTATAGAACCTTTCAGACTGCAGCTCTTTCTTTTGATACTAAAACCATTCATAGTAGGTCTGAATTTTGCCTGAAGTATTTGTACATGCCACCCTGGGCACGTTGTCCATACACATTCATGAAAAGGCAATATACCTTCTGGTTCTTTACATCTGTACTCACCTTTTTTGCTTCTGGAAAATTAGACTTTATTTCCCTGACAGTTAAAAAAGACATTTTGCAAACAAGGTGCATTTTTAGCTTTGTCTGTCTTTGTCTGAAATTGCTGACAGATACTTTTTGGACATATATACTGCTCTCCAGAAGCTTAAGTTTCAGGGTAACTGGCCGGACAATTAACCTACTGTGAGTTTTCTACATGTGATATTTTCAGTTTATGTGGCTGCTCCATGAATTACTTGCTCCTTTGTTATCGTAACACTGTGCTTGTGCGAAAGATTGTTTTACTAGACCTCAAAACTGTCACCAAGGGGCAGTATTTAAAAATATCAATACTGTATCAGAGGAAGCAGCTGTTTGTATTAGCCACAAGATAGCAGCTAAGAGCTTTGGGTTGTCATATGGGTAATTTATGAATTCCACTGTATAAAATGTATGAGTCTTATGGTGTGCACTAGTAGATATAATGGCTCTGTAATGTATGTGGTGTTTGTAAGGAGAGTTCAAAAGTGTTGTGGTTCAGTGAGCTACTGACCAGATGTATTACTGTCATTACCTTTGGCATAACGTTATAACATAACAGATCTAATTTCTTTACTGTCTTACAATTATCATACTTCTTCATAGTCTGGGGAACTGCCTTGATATTGGAGGGGTGGGTTGGTATCAACAGGTGAAAGTATCTCCTTTCCTTTTGCAAATTCCAGCTTTTACAAAGATTATGCGTGGCTCTATTTCACCCTCTTTTCTCCTTGCTAATTACCAGTCTGACCTCCCCTCAGTACCTTGATGTTCTTTCCACTGAGAGCCAGTGTCTTTTTTATTATAACCCAGTATGTCTGTAGCTGAAATAAATAAGAGAGTCATTCATTGATGGCAAATAAGCATTAAAAATGCTAAAACAATTGTTTTAAATTTTAAAGGAGTAATGATTCACTGAGATGCATTATTAATGAGCGTAAATTATTGAGTTGGCTTGGTAGTGCAGCTACAGTGTAGAGATGGACTCATGGTCCCTCGAGGGGCTGTGGTCCCGTGTAGAAGTGTGCTCTGCCAGCTGGCCGAGCAGCAATATTGTGTCAGCTGCAAGAGCAGAGTTACCTATGTGAGAGTGAGCTGGAGGCGGAGGACTGTGTGTGCTTGCAAATGCATGATGTACATGGGGAAAAAAAAATGAAGAAAATATTATGATTACTTTTGAGAAATTGGAAGAGGACAACCAAGTGACAATATGTCCTTTTTAATGGAAATTGAATAGACACAAAACAATCTTTTCCATGTCTGTGCCTCTGTCTTTGCTCTGTTTTTTCCCCTCCTTCTAAATAGTTTTGTGTTATCGACTTACCTAAGTATCATCATTTTGTTGATGCCATTAAACACACTGAGAAATGTATTTTCTTGTGCTTCTGCATTGTTCTGTGCACTAAACTAGTTTAAATTGGGCACCCCTAAGACTATTTCTCCTAAGAAACAGTTTAAACTGCAAGGATGAAATTCTGCCTCAAATGAAGTCAATTGGATTATTTGTTCTAATTGTGATGAAGTTGAGATTTTACAAAGAATTATTTATCTTCAGTAGCAACAGTTGTTGAAAAAGAGTTCACCGTTCATGATTCAAGAGAAGAATGGGCCTGATTTAAATGTCATATTTAGACATCAGCTCTATAAGAGCGATGGAATTTATGTTCAGCCAAGGATGGGTTGGTCATTTATAATTTCAAGTCATATCTTTCAAATATCACTGGTGCAAAGATTATCATGCGTTTTAGACCAAAGCTATCTACTTTTTTCCCACACAAATGTGGAGTACCTTTGCTTTTAAAGAGAAACAAGGAATTTCTAGAAATGCAAAATTATGAGACTGATGGTGTAGTTTCCTTTACGCACCCAGAATGACTCCCACTGTGTGCCCATCTCTGAATGCAGTGAATTCTCTTTTGCAAGAAGCATAAAGTTAAATTCCACAAGCTACTGGTTAGTAGTTCTGAGTTTACACTGGTGCAACTGCATGTGACCTAAAAATGCACATCAGGTTTGTTGTAGTAAAACTGACGGAAGCTTTAGTTTCTCCTTTGAAAGACTGCCTAAGAAGCTGGAATAGTTTTGATGATGGAAACATTATTGTGATGTTGCATTCTGCTGCATCTCCTACACGTTAAAGCAGAATCTTAGGTGCAATAGACTATAAATCTCCTCTTTGTATCACTTAGCTATGCATCTAGTTGTATTGAAAGCAGCAAATATTGATTATAGGTTAAAGGCAATTAAAATAATGGACCTGTAGCTGGTAGAAACTGCCAAAGGGTTCTTGGCACTGACAGCATTTACCACATAAGCAATGACTGTCAAATTTAATGAGCAAACATATTTTCCAGGAATAAGCATTTAATATTCACTCAACTCTATTTTACAGAACGCAATTTTTATTAAATTTGTGAGCAGACTATTTTTTAAAGGGGCAAAAGAAAGGATAACAAGGGCTCTAATTACAGGTGAAAGTGATTCAACGTAAAGGAATCACATAGCCACCAGATTACAATGCAGAAGAGACTCTGTCTTAGGCTACCTGTAATGGAAAGTTCTTGTTTTCCGACGAAGTCTCAGGATATCAGTGTACATAGCCGAGGCAGCTTTTTAATTTTTGTTGTGTCTGTACTTAGGCTAGCCCCATCAAACATGAGCCA
This sequence comes from Xenus cinereus, assembly GCA_025774025.1. Taxonomy (NCBI): domain Eukaryota; kingdom Metazoa; phylum Chordata; class Aves; order Charadriiformes; family Scolopacidae; genus Xenus; species Xenus cinereus. Next base: position 133,611,974 of record JAOXJK010000012.1, on the reverse strand, counting down.
AGGCTTTTAGCTGAGCGTGCTGCCAGCACAGCTAATTGCACAGTTAAAAGTGGCTTTGACACAAGCCTTTGGGTGGCACATAGCTGAACTGCCTTGGCATAAGCTGGAAAGAAAGTCTTGGTTCCAAGAACCGTAATTTTTTCCTGCTTTTCTCTGATGCAAGAGTGAACCCTCTGCCAGAGCCCTGCGTTCGTTACTCAGCCTGCAGCCCCAGGTGCCGATGAGGCCACACCGCCTGTGCTAGCTAAAAAGTGAAACCCAGTCTTGCGTCGTTTCTTAGTCTTCCTCCACCTCCACTCAAGGTATGGAGGACAGGGGAGCTTCTTCTGCCCTCAATGAGTCTTTTTCATCCTGCCAGACTATCACCAGTCAGGAGGGAGAAGGAAAGGAACAAACTGTACACCGTTGCGTTGCACCTCCTGAACATCATTGCAAGCTCACACAATGGACCACCACCAGGTCTTTACAGAACTGTCCTCCTTAAATGATTACCTGCTGTTACAGCTCTAAAGCAAGTTCACAGAAAGATAAGCAGATATGCAGAGTCTTGATTTTGCTCCTTTGAAAATACCAATGTCATAGGGAAAAGAGAAAGAGCAGGGGTTTGTGGAAAGCACTTCAATGGTATAGAGGGAGAAGAAAAATGGAGGGAGTGAGTACGAAAAATGCACTTTTTGAGAAGTATATTTAAATACATGTTGTCTCATAATTAATTATTTTTCTAGTGGGGTAGAGGGGCTAAAGTTTTCGCCATTTTCCCTGTATTATGGTAGTGCGTGAACAGTATCAGTTTCAGCAATTGTTAGAGCCTTGCTGAATATACCCCCCAGGTTTTACAACTTCCATTCAAGTACCCCAGAGGAAGAAATTTTATGAAATTTCACAAGGATGTCATCTTCTTACAGCCCCTCTATCCCTGTTTTCTTTCAAGACCAGTAACTCACATCTGGATTCCTCTTCAATACTGACAGCTGTGGTGCTTCCTTAAATGAAAGCAGTCAAGACAAGCATCATTCCTGCTTGTTTATCCTCCTGTAGTACTCAGCTTCTTCATCCCATCTTGAATGCCTGGAAGGTATCTACTCAGAATAGTGCCTGCTCTGAGAAAACATTAAATGACACTGTTTTCAATGTGCTGTGAAGGAATTTGATGTTATCCATGATGCAATAATTGTGTTACAAGAGCTCTCTGAACTGCTGAGTGAGATTAGATTTGGTAACAAACGAGTTTATGTCTTACTTCATAACTGACCAGGTGAAGCTACATGGCTTTCTGTGCAAAAGCAACTTATGTCTTTGGGGACAAAAAAAAAAAAGAGACCTTTTACTAAATCAGGCAGCAAAACTTTTACCATTTACTCTTCATTATTGTTTCATTTATTTATGTGAGAAACAATAAAAGTGAGTTCAGCTCTGCAGGAGCCACCAAAATTAAAATAAAATTACTGTCTTAAAGAAACAGAAAGATGGAGGTAGTTCATTCTGAATTCTTAGCAATAAATGTTGATAAGATATTTATCTAAGGCAGCATCATGGAAAACTATTTCAACCATCTTCCTGAAGATGCATGAAAAAATATACTAAGTATAAGAAGACTAAGTATACTAAGTATAATAAAATGTCTTCTCAAAGTGAAAGTGGTCCTGAAACATGATCTATTTATAAAGTAGACTGATTATTTCCATTTGGTTTGAGCATATGAAAAGACCTTTCATAGAAAATAAATAATTCTATTTGAAACACTACTGTCTCATATAACCATAGCATCCTTGCATTACACTCTAAATTACAAGTTTGAATGGAACAAATGAATCCTGGGTAAAACTCCACTGACCTCAATAGCTTTACATTAGGGATAAATTTTGACTGATATATTTAAGAGATATATGCTATATAGACATCAAAACACGAATGAGAGGCTAATCTTTTTTATAATGCTGTGATGAAATGTAAAAGGAATCTTACAATACCACATATCTATCATTATTAAAAAATATTGTTTATCTATATTTTTCTTTACCGTGTTATGTAGAATTTCCTTAAACAATAATTTTATGTGTCTATGAAATGTAAATTATTGAATTACAAGATGTCTCATGAGCATTACAGCTGACAGGTAAATGAGAGCAAAGAAAAGCTAAGCATACCAAATCAGATGATTTGTAATTCAATTATAAATACCTCCCAAAACCATATAGTCACAATATAAGAAAAGATGGGTTTTATTTTAAGTAAAAATGCATTTGGTTCTCTAAGATATGGAGGTGAGAACTGGGATAATGTACTTAAATTTTTATGCTGTTTTATGAAATGTGAGTAGTTGTACCAGATCAGAGTAGAGAATAGCTGACTATTATACCTGTAAGCTCAAGTTCAAGCAGCTACTTACAAACGGCTGCACTCTTGCCAGCTTTTTGTTGCATTTTCACAGGCCTTTGTGTCTGGTGCTTTTCTAAAGCCACAAAAGCTTCTGGTTTTATTTGATTGCCTAACAATCTTAACCTCCATCTGAAATGGAAAATAAAGCTGCTGGCCTGCATGCCTTGGACATGGTTTCCAACAGCTTTCTCCTGGAGAATTTCATTCTCCCACAGCATTCTCCATCCAAGCCCATGGCTTGGACGGGAGTACTCTTCACAGGGTAAAAAACTGGCTGGAGGGACAGGCCCAGACAGTCGTGATGAAAGGAGTTGAATCCAGTTGGCAGGCAGTCATGAGTGGTGTCCCCCAGGGCTCGGTATTTGGCCGATTCTCTTCAATACCTTTATCAATGATCTGGATGAGGGGATTGAGTGCTCCCTCAGTAAGTTTCGTAACACCAAGTTACGAGGGAGTGCTGACATGCTTGAGGGTAGAAAGGCTTTGCAGAGGGATCTGGACAGGCTGGATCAATGGGCCAAGGCCAATGGGATGAGGTTC
>JAOXJK010000012.1:133577172-133595890 GCA_025774025.1 Xenus cinereus | reverse complement strand
CAGCCACAGCTTCTCTGGGCAACCTGTTCCAGTGCCTCACCACCCTCACAGGAAAGAATTTCTTCCTAATATCTAATTTAAATCTCCCTTCTTTCAGTTTAAAACTCTTACTCCCTCATCCTACCGTTACACTCCCTGATAGAGTCCCTCCCCATCTCTCCTGTAGACCCCTTCAAATAATGGAAGGCCACTATAAGGTCTACCCAGACCCTTCTCTTCTCCAGGCTGAACAACCCCAACTCTCTCAGCCTGTCCTCAAAGGAGAGGTGCTCCAGTCCTCTGATTGTCTTTGTGGCCCCCCGCTGGCCCCATTCCAACAAGTCCATGGCCTTTCTGTGCTGAGGACTCCAAAGCCAGATGCAGTACTCCAGGTGGGGTCTCACCAGAGCAGAGTAGAAAGGCAGAATCACTTCCCTTAACCTGCTGGCCAAGCTTCTTTTGATGCAGCCCAGGATATGGTTGGTTTCTGGGCTGCCAGCACACATTGCCAGCTCATGTTGAGCTTCTCATCCACAAACCCTTTTCTCCTCAGGGCTGCTCTCAATCCATTCTCTGCCCAACCTGTATTTGTGCCTAGGATTGCCATGACCCAGATGTAGGACCTTGCACTTGGCTTGGTTGAACTTCATGAAGTTCACACAGGCCCACTTCTCAAGTCTGTTCAGGTCCCTCTGGATGGCATCCCTTCCCTCCAGTGTGTCAACTGCGCCACCAAGCTTGGTGTTGTAGGCAAACTTGCTGAGGGTGCACTCAATCCCACTGCCCACGTCTCCAACAAAGATGTTGAACAGCACTGGTTCCGGCACTGACCACTGAGGAACACCACTCATCACTGGCTTCCACTTGGACACTGAGCCATTGACCGTAACCCTTTGAGTGTGGCCATCCAGCCAGTTCCTGATCCACCGAATGGTCTGTCCATCAAATCCATGTCTCTCAAGTTTAAAGACCAGGGTGTCATGCAGGACAGAGTAAAACGCTTTGCATAAGTCCAGGTAGATGATGTCTTCTACTCTCCCCTTATCTACCAAAGCTGTAGCACATTTATTGAAGGCCACCAAATTCACGGATTCATGGATTTGATGAGTTGGAAGGGACCTCTGGAGATCATCTAGTCCAACTCCCCTGCTAAGCAGGATTGCCTAGAGCACATCACTCAGGACTCAGGCATAACTTGCCTTTCATGAAGTCATGTTGGCTGTCACCAATCACCTCCTTATTTTCCATGTGCCTTAGCAGCATTCCAGGAGCACCTGCTCCATGATCTTGATGGGCACAGAGGTGAGACTGATCGGCCTGTGGTTCCCCAGGTCTTCCTTTTTTTCCTTTTTGAAAATGAGGGTTATGTTTCCCCTTTTCCAGTCAGCGAGAACTTCACCAGACTGCCACAACTTTTTGAATAAAATGGAAAGTGACTTGGCAACTTCATCCGCCAGCTCCATTAGGACCCGTGGATGGATTTCATCAGGTCCCATGGATTCATGTACCTTCAGGTTCCTTAGAAGGTCTCGAACCTGGTCCTCACCTACAGTAGGCCATTGAGTCAGGTATATAGGGTGCTTTACAGGAATTAAGAATGCATACATTTGTTTCTGAATGTACTACAAAATCATAAGGTGCCTTAGAGAAGTAGTTTATAATCTCAACAACTCAGTTTTCATGTCTATAAAATGATAATATTGGCCAAAGTACAATGTGTTTTGAAATCTGTGGATGAAAAACATTATTTCAGTTGGAAGATCGTCTAATTCCAACCCCCCTGACATGAGCTGTGACATCTCCCACTAGAACAGGTTACTCAAAGCCCCAATCAGCCTGGTCTTGAAATGATAGCTAGTACCTAAGTATTGCTAGGTGTTGCAATCTTTTTCTCAGGGCAGTTATGAATTGTGCCAAATCCATACACAAATCAAAAAAACAAGAGAATCTCAGTTTTACAGTAGACATCTGGACAAAAAAAAAAAAGTGATAGCTATATATATTTGGCCTTACAGATGTTGAAGAAAAAATAACATAACTTTTCTGAATTACCCTTTTTAGCAGGATGGAATTTTATATTAGTATCCAGGTCATAAATATTTGGGATTTCTGTTGTATAATTTGTTATGTAGCATATAGTTAACAGGAATCCAGGAAATACCATACACACTTTTCAGATATCTAGGTAGAAAAGACAGGGAATTAACAATCATGGATTAAGTTTGATCTGACTAGGAAGAAGCATATGTACTAATGACCTTCGCCTTGGTTAGCCAGATGCATAAGTTCTGTGATGGAGGGTTTTCTTTTTATGAATGATATTTTTGATAGAATTATGTTGTAAAATTATATATATTCATCCATAAGATTCTGTCCTTCACTTCCAGATAAATGACTTGTCATTTATGTCTGTCAGGGAGTCACAGGGCAAGGCTATTTAAGCTGTCAGCACCAGTGACACGGGAAAATCATCACATCAAACATAGGCATACTTTCTGGATGAATCTAGAAGTATAGTTTTCATGCTTGTTAAAAGCTGAAAGGTTTCCATCATTTTCAATATTTTATCTTGCACTGCTTCATCCATAACTGGTGACAAGGAATGACAACACTGGCTCAATACTCAAAAAAATGACATTGATAAGAAGAGTTGGCTTGAGAGTAGTGATGCGCTCTACAAATGCAAATACTGCTCTTTGAAGGTCGCGTGTTTTTCAAGAACGCCACCATGACTTTCGCTTTTCTCATTAAATAAACTGACCTATGCAATGACTTTATACATGATGGAGAGATTGGTAGTATTCCGTTGCATGTTTCTGTAAATATTCATAGAACTGTGAACTTTGGGGTAATCGTCTGACAACTGGGAGATTGATATTACTCTGTTATTTGCCATGCTATGATATCCAGTCGTGGGGAAATGCTCACAGTCATTCATTGTACTGATTTCGGTTTCCAGAAAAACCATCATCTTAGTTGTGGTGTTACTGAAAATTATATGTCAATCCATTAAATACAGATTTTAAGGATACGGAAACACCTTCCAGAAACAGAAGCTATCAATGATAAAGGTTAGCAATTAAGAAATTTACAAGTGTAATACACATAAATATAAGGTATCAATGAATATTCATTATAGTCAACTTCTCAACTGTCTTCTGACATTGGTCTATTATTATTTTTATCTGAAAGAGAAGAAGCCTGAGGTCCCTAGAGGATAAGGAAATTTGTCTCTGGTCAAACAGTATTTGAAAGGAAAGGACAGAAATTGTATTTGATTATTGAGTATTTCATTTTTTTCTCTCCAAGGACTCAACATCATCTACACTGTACTGCTAAACTTTTGAAAAATCACTCCAAATTATATACCCACTGGCATACAGGATTGTAATTGTGTAAAGTGAGTATTATACAACTGTAAACCTAGTGATATGCAAATATAAAAGGCAGCTCAAGATAAATTTATTTTAAATCAGTGTGAAAGTGTGGTCCTACTGTTTTCATTTAATTACTATAACATCTGTCATTTGAAAACTAATCGTCTGCATGAGATTAGTGAATATAGTTAAAAATGTCTACAGAAGCTCAATGGTACTTAGGAATTGTACTTTGGGGATAATGAAATTTTTGTTGCTTTAAGGGTGATGATATTATTGAAGGCTTACACATAGGTGAACTAGGCTACTGCTCCATGTATGTGGAGCAGCACATATGAAACACTTACATGATTAGTCCCAGTCCAAGTTTGTCCGTGCATTATTGAACTTGTTTTGGTTTTGATCCTTCCTTTTACACAGGAAGTTATGGAGCCAATTCAATGAACTAGACTAGGAAAACAGTATGTTTGGATGATCTGTCCCTATAAACATAGCATAAGCCTGAGGGGGAGTTCATATAGACTGCAGCCGTACCTGAATTTCTTCCATATCAGCCCTGATTTTCTCCTCCTATTCTCCGAGATCTCCTGCACCACCGCTCTTAACAACCCAGTCCAGGTCTTCTTTGTCCTTATAGTTAGACTGTTTTTCCTAACATGCACTTTAATTGTTTCTGGCTTCAGCTTTTTTTTTTAACCTGTGCAGATGGCTAAAGAGAAAAGACTATTACCTTTGCAACAGTTTTCCCTGTTGCCTTTTTTTTCCCTAAGCAAAAAACTCTAACTCTTTCAAATTTTTCTGAGCTACCACGTTCTTCTAAATGTCTCCTCTTATTGTTGTTCTCCCAAGTCACTGCTTGATTTTCAACCTTCTTGAAACTGAATTTCTACATAAATAAGGTCTTACATGGGTTATCTATAGCAGGGGACCAACCCACCTGTCTTTATGTGAATTCACACAATGTATTGGATATGAACAGTCAAAATGAATGTTTGACTTATCTTTTGCTGGACAAATAAAAAAAAAATTCATATCAAAAAAATAGTAACTCTAAGACTACCACCTTGTAGAATTGATACAGTCTAGGAGGTCAGTTAGTAAATCGGGAATTTGGTAAAAAAAGAGATCTAAAGAAAAAAAGAGATATAAAGTAAAAAAGACTTTTTATCGTGGAAAGGAAAAAAACACATGGAAAAAATATATGGGAACTCACCAAAACAACAATAAAAGAGATTTTTCTCCTGTTCTGTTTGCTAAAAGTGCTGATGTTTTCCATTAAGTAGAAATATTTCTAAAGTATTTGTAAAACCTAATGCCTGGAGGAATCAACAATATGATGCAATAATTCAGAAGGATCAGCTGCTTATATAAGTCAAAGGAATCAAAAAATTATTTACAATATAAATTATTTCCTACTAATAATATTTAAAAGAAAAACTTAAAAATACTTTTATCATTAAATAAGACTGTGGGATTAAATAAATCACATTGCTACTCCCTTCCTTTGTCATCCCTAGAGTTCACTACCAAGGATTTCCAAAACTTTTTGTCTCTGTAGCAACAGCAAACAAAGTTGGAAGGTCTGAAAATTTTCAAACATGAATGATTCTACTGTTTCTGATTCAGCAAATATTCTCTCTCTCTTTTTTTTTTTTTTTGGCAGCTGACAGTTTCAAGTTCTGATGACTTATTCTGAAGGAGGAAAAAAGAATGGTTGAGTACAAGAGGGCATATGTCATTTGCCCCCTTCTTACCGTCAGAATGGTATAATTGCTTCCTTTTACTCAAAGAAGGTCAAGTTTTCTCCCTTTCTATCTGAAATAGTTAATATCCGTAGAAATGGAACGTATATTAAACAGGCAGATTTCCAAGGATTGCGATTTGCATTTTTTCTTGCACTGATTCCTTTTTGCAGAAATAATTTTTTACCCACCTTTCCTATCGTGCAGGGTTTCTGTAAGTAATGTTTATTTCACTTTTGTCATAGTTTTTTTTTATGGGACTGGAATATGAATATGTAGTAAAAATCTATATCTGGGCTTTCAGTAACCACAAAAAAGATCAAGAGGTAAAAACATGTCAGAATAAAATGTTATTTTCCCAATATAATTATGATCAAGTTTAAAGAAGAAAATTTAGATTGGGCTATAGATATTACCCAAGTAGAATGTGTGAATAAACTCAGAAGAGTACCAGTTGAACAAAGAATAATATTAAGACAAAGGCAATATTAAGAATGAAACAGTGCTAAAGCAATAATTTTCTGCTTTTTATGAGGAAAATTTATGACTTTGAATTCCCTGGGACTCTTAAAGTTGGTGAAGTGTTATTTCCCAAGGCAAGAAACTTGCTTTACCTCATTAACATAGGTAAGGCAATATGTAGCAGTCATATTTATCAAAAGTAAATTAACATTTTATCTGTTAAAAGGATCTTAAAATATACTTTGTTCATAGCTAAAAATATCCACTTTTCTTTATCTTTTAGATATCTTTTTAGAATGATGATTTGCCATGAAAAATTTATGCTTTCAGTATCCACTTTCTATCCCCTTGGGCTTGAGGAACAGAAGGAAGCACTTCCTGAAACACTTGTGAAAGTAATGGAAATAGCAATGCCCACCTCATTTTGGTTTGATCAGAATATCTAGGGATGCCTAATTTCTATGCAAACAATACACAAAAGGAAATTTTGCTTCAGAGGACTCTCTAAATACCATGATATCAAAACTCAATGATCTGTAAAGTTTCTGTTCACTGACTTGGGTTTTCTGAGTATGAGAACTTCCTATCTCATCTAAAGTGAAATAGAGGTTTAAGAATTATTTTGAGAAGTATTATTTGCATATTATTCTCTGACAATTTATTCACTGGAATTGTAGCTAAATCTTTGAAAACCTCTTAATTATGGCATATCCCAGCTGGCTAGATTGAGAAAAATAAGGCCTGACTATTTTATCCTTAATTATAGCCTCAGTCTGAAAAATATTTGATTAATGTGATTCTTTCAAAAGTTACCTTTTAATTGTTTCAAAACATATGACACATTTTTTTTAAGTGAGGTGAAGGGAATGCAAGTTTATTGTAGGTATGTTTATTTTTTTACTGCACAAAACAGAAAATTACAACCTACATTTGAGAATACAGAAACTTTATGATTTCTTTAATGTACAATTTTTAAAAGCTGAACAAACCGTGTCCCTGGGAATTCTGGGGTGCACTGTGGAACTTCAGTCGATGAAAGACGGTCTGTGGGAAGAGCAACTCAACCTCAGGGGCCCCAGGAACAGAGAAGACAGAAACAGCACCTAAATTATCACATTTGTGATACTCAGCTTGGGCAGTACCAAGCTGGTTCAAACTCACTAAACCAGCTATGCAAATTTATTTAGTTTTATTACTGCCATTGTCTAGATTCCTTACAACTTAGAAGTTATTTTCTGAGGTGCTGCGTGGGAACTGTTGCAGCACATACTGATTCTCTGAGGAGTTTTATTAGTTCTGCATTGGTTTCCTGAGGACTGAGAAGTATTACCATGTACTTGCAGACACCATTCAGGAACTCTATACAGCCCATTTCGATGGTATTAGAAGCTATTCCAGAGTACCACGAGAGACAGAATGACTCTTAGAGGTGTCCTCTGCAGGGACCTTCATCCTTTCAAGAAATAAAACATACTCATTGATCCACGTACAACAGTATATGCTCTGCTCAAACACAGTTAGGGGGGATGTTTACAGTTATATCCTTGCCTGTGTTCTCTTAAAATGGATCATTTGAACTAACATGATGGACAGTTGATTCCAGTGCTACTACAGAATCAGATGTGTGGTAAAAATAGGCATTGCAGGACAGCTGGAATTGAAGTGCTGTAAAACTGATCAAACCAAGACAATAGTATTTTTATTAAATTTTGTTTATTTTCTATATATTTGTTTAGAATAAGACTGTGAAAAACAATTCTGACCAAAAAAAAATAATTCCCGTGTACATATTACTTTCTCTGGACAAAATCCTGCAATAATATGAACAGTAAAATCCCAACCAATATTATATCTCTTAGGTATGAAATGCACTTACTGCTCATTATTCACAGAGACTAGACAGGCTTTATTAAAACCCAAAACTCAGCCAGTGCCTGCAGATGACTTATTTAATTTGCTTTGCTCTGAAATATAGAAGTCTTGTATTAACACTAACAGTGAATGTCAAGCAAACTTCTTTTGATTGAGATTTAATGCTTCCATGTCTGAAGGCATATATTTTGGAAAAAAAATAATATTACTCAAATAAGTGTTTTTTAGAATTATACATGTGGATTATATAGATTTCTGACAAGATATATTTGAGGCCGGAAGGCCCTATTTTCATGAGCTGCCTAACATTTTAAAAATCCCAATTTACTCTAAAGTTTGACTCGAGACAAAGCTGGTTGCTCTCATCTCTTTATGTAATCCCATAATTGAGTTTTACCCTGGAAGGGAACAGCCATTTGTGTCTGTATGACCGTATGGGAGGATGTAATACTTGTTCCTTCACATAGCTGCTGCATTGTTGAGCCTCCTAAAGGTCATTTACAAAGGAACATTGGGGACTGACCTCTCTAGACCAGTGCCTGGGTGACCATGGGTCATGCAAACTAAAATGAGTCATACTACTGCTTTGTGACATTTCGGTTTTTGTCAGAAAAAAGCTCCAGACGTGCGGAGGACGAGCCTCAGTTCGTATGCAGTTTTAACTCAAAACTATTCGGTTGATTTCCTACCAGTATAATCTATGAAAACAAAAACACGGAGGCCTCCAGTGGTGTGGTGGAATCAGTCCCTTTCATTGTCCACCCCAGCCATGCCGGTGGCTAGATCTGGTGTGTGGCAGCACCACGGAGCACCTCGCCTCTCTGCAGTGGCATTTGCTGATTCCACATCTACAGCCTCCTCCCTTCACATGGAACAATTGTCAACTAGTTTCATGTGTCCTTGACAGCCCTTTCCTTAGGCCCTGATTATACAGAGGACTACGCTAGACTTAAGTGTATTTTAAGAAAAAAAGGGAATATGACTGAAACGTTGTGCTATTTTCTGGTGTAGAGGCATTCATACGTGTAACAAGCCTTAAAGAACTTGTTTGAGTACAAGGGAAACTAACAGAGAATACAGACAGACAACAGAAACGTCCTGGGAAACTGGTCGGACAAAAGACTGAGTGGGAGTTTCCTGTATAATTATGGTAATGAACAGGGAACAGATTTTATTTAACAGGGGACAGACTTTATTGCCAGTTCTTACCTTATCTTATCCACACACCCTGCTTCATATACCATACACACATCAGGCAGAGTTCATGCTGCAAATTTTCTGAAGATGCTTTGACTCAGATTGCTTTCCAGTAAACCACAAATTAGAAGCAGCAGCTACCTTTGTAATGGAATATCAATGTAACGTGCAGCTCAATTTTGTCTGCAGCGTTCCCCTCCTCTTTCCCCACCAAACGCAACCTATTTCTTTTTTTCTTTTGACAGTGGAGGGAATTGGTTTACAATTTCTGTCTCATGTTGCCCAAGAAGCAAAGATTATAAAGGTACCTTCACTATAAAGGTATCATCTAGCCTGGCTGATGAGAACATAAATATCCATTCTATGGATGTGTGACTGTACTATCAATTTTTTTTTACATTATATGAAAACTGTGACATCTACTTGTTGATTGGAGCAGGCAGGATGCTGGCAAGGACTTTTTTTGGCACCAAGATTGTGGGACAGAGTGAAAGCACAGAGAGGAAAACAAGAAAAAGCGTCAGTCCCAAAAACGCAGGAGCACCTTATTTGTTCCAATGCTGTGATTTTGTTGAATTGAGATAATGACAAACAGAAAGAACTTACCAGTGTTCAGGACATAGCTTTTAAATTTTGGGGTGTATGTGAAATTTTTGAGGTCTCTGTGTATTCATGTATTTACATGTCTGTAGCCCAGATTTTTTGTGTGTTTTTCTTGAGTAGCTCAATAATATCTTAGGAAAGACTTTCAAAACCACATAATCCTTTGCTGTTTCCTCTTCAGCAAGTCTATTATGGACAATCACATGTCCACTGAAGAATTGCTGCATGAAATTTAAAGTCTAAATTCATTCATTAAAGCATGAAATAGAAATTATAAACCTACTTTTCTGCAATTCTTACTTCTATTTTGGCAATAGAAAAACATTATTCACCTATAGCCGGATCTCACAGCAATGTCTACTGTTCATTGAAATTCACTAGCTGTACCCTTGAAGGAGTTTGAATTCATGGAAGGTTTAGGAAGAAGTACCTGATGGGTTGTGGAATTTTTCTCTTCTTAGCTCTGAAATCTTGCCATTGCTGGACATTTAGGAGTTTGGAGAATTTGAAATAGGGATGCATAGAGTGAAATGGTTTCTCTTTGCTAACATCCTCTCAAAACCCACCAGACTACTAAGGCTGAAAAAGATTAGCAGAGATCATGAAAGCTGAAGAAAGTGCTTCAGAGTTTTCCTGAGCTTTTGGGGTTATACTGTAGATTTCTCTCCATTCTAAACAATTTTTATGTTGCATGGATCATTCTGACAAGAATTCAGGCATAACTGACCAAAAAAAAAAAAGAAAAAAAAAAGGAAAAAAAGTATATGTCTGAACTCTACATAACAGAAGGAAAAGTAGAGTGAAAAAGAAACTACTTTGTCTTTTTTGTTTGTCTGCCATATTCGCAATTGGAATGACTTTGGTTACAAGGAGAGTAAGCCCCACTGTCTTTTTCAGAAAGTTCCTGCATATTCTCATTCACTGAAATTTAATAAGCAATTCTATTCCCAGGAAAACTGGAAAAAGAATTCTGTAAAGAGAAATTGGACTACCGCTCTGCCAGATTGCACCTCAAATTTAGAAGAGGAGATCAAGGGGACATGGCTCTGAGAATTAACAGATCTCCCAGGAGCTACTCTGCATATTTCTGCAGAGGGAGTAGTCTAAGGGCAAGTCACAGATACTTCTGTTCTTGAAATTTCCCCCAGATCATCTGGCAGGCGTCTGCATTGGGTTTATCGTTACATTTCTCAATACAGGCAAATCCTGCTGGATTATGAAATCATTATTCTATGAATCCCAAATGAAGAGGAAGTTATAGATTGCTTGACCATTTTTGCTCTCAGTGAGCATTTATCATCTGCATTAGCTTGCTTAGGCAGCCAGATTTGCAGTTGGTTTTACTTGGACAGCAAAGACTGGCAGGATTTTTATTTAAAAGTATTTTAAATAATATTATATTGTGTAAAGCTGCCTTCTACAGACTTCAGTCTTGTACTAAAGTATATTTTATTTCACATCTTCTTTATATGCATAATTTTGATGCCATTAGGCTTAAATGTGAACTATATTCCAAAATACTTGTAGTAACATTGACCTATACCTAAACCGTCTACAAAATATAAATTTACATTGATTCTCTGTCTCTGATCCCCAAAGCAACTCAATTTTCTTGTTAAAACAACACATTCCTCATCAAGTTATCAGTTATGGCCAAGTATTTCCTATAATACCAAGGTCCACAATACAAAAGCCATTATCAATGAGGGTTTGATTACTTTGGAAATGAAAGTATCATTTTACACATTTGGAAAACTAACCAAAAGGAAGCACTGCATTGCACCTTTGGTTTTTTTAAAGCTGTTTTGTGTTTTTTCTCCTGAGCAGTGAGTGCCTGAAGTCCAACTTACTCTACAAGTCATTGGAATTGTTCTCTAATAACAAGTTTGCTGTCTTAATGAGTTCACAGGAGACCAAAGAAAAAGTGGGCCATCTCATTTTAGGGCCAACAGTGATTCAGAGCACTCATTATAAAGCTGCCCAACACAAAATTAACTTTCTCATAAGACCACTGTATTTTGGACTAAGATATATTTAACCTCTTATTATTGAAGCCTTCTTCTGTCAATGCTTTATGCTGTGAAAATAAGAAGGAAAAAAATATATCTGTGAATAGTTGCATATGTCAAATATTGTTTAGAAAAATTTTTGTTATCCTATAGAAACCTGAACAGTTGAGTTTCCTGTTTGAAGGGGAATTTGTATATCTCCAATTTGATCAGCTCTGAATTAATAAAAAAAAATTGTGCATTTCCATTATATTTGTATAATATTAAAGTATGTTTTATATAAATTCAGCGACAATTCTCCAAGTCTTTCCTGACAAGTCAGTATTCAGACACTGAGATATTTATTTATTCAAGGAAGAGGTCTCCCAACCAGACTTTCTGTTTTCAGGGATATCCCAAGAATGGCAACTTTTTTAAAGCAAAGACAGCCAAGAAGGCTTCATTGTATTCAAGCTCTGTCACAAATGTCAGTAGCTAGCACCAAGGAAAATTGTCCTACAGAACTATTATTACCACAGATTTTTCATTGCCATTGCAGGACTTAGCGTATCTGAAAAAGCTCAAAATGTCAGGATTTCATCCTGCCATCTGATGTACATGGAGCAATTTGTTGTTGCCCCGACTGCTGTACAGACCCAGTGCTCCCTCGTGCGTGGTTTGTGACCCCCCTCCCAGTTGAGGCGATAACAGGACAGTGACCAGTCTGAAGGGAGCAATCCCATTCACAAGATAGTGAAGCTGCTCGCTACAGGCATAGGTAGGACATATTTTCCTTTAGAACATTTTCACCTTTAGTTTTCATGCAAAAATAACATAAACACCTCCTATTTTTGTAGCTTAATTGGGTTTTATGATGGGATCTAATTGAGAAGAGCTACAAGCTGTGAGCTGGCGGAGTGACATCGCTCTATTGTATCCTCGTTTTGAAGGTGCTTTTATGAAATTGCGAGCCAATGTGACACATTCACCAGTTCTGCTAGATCTGGATACCTGCAATGCCTCGGCTCCTCACAACCCCACGGTTTCCTTCCCTGAGCCAAGTGATGCTGTTGGCAGAGAGGCAATGGACCTGTCATGATGATGAACAGCATCTTTTTACTTACCTCAGCGGTCACGGCCAGCACGCTGCCAGCAGGCGCCAAAGGTCTTCTTCAGGAAAACGCGAACTGCTGGAGCAGACGGGCACAAGCAGTGCTCCCCGCCTCGCTGCTGGGGCTGTGGGTTCACACCGTGGCCTTAGCCTGGCTGGCTGCATTTACACCAATGGTATTTACAGAGCAGTAGGCTGGTAGCAGCGTGCAAAATTACTAATCCAACAAATCGAGAACGATAAGAAAGAAATTTACAAAAGCTAACGACAAGGAGGTGACTGGGAAGGAGGAGTAAAAATGTAGAAGGTCTGACTTTTGGTCAGACATTTAGAAATTTACATTTATAAAAAAAAAAATTTACATTTATACTTACATTTATTAAAAAATTCCTAGGGTGGAATCACATTGCACAGATGTGAGGCAGAAGCTCTCTCCAGACCTCCTTTGCAACAGTTTTTAGGTTGATTATCTCAGTTTCACTTGCTGGGTCCTGCTACAGTTTCATATTTCTTCTGAAAATAACAAACCACACTACGAGAGCACTTAAAACCTTGAGGAGGAGATGAAACTGGAGTTTGATGGAGTTGAAGGTCAGGCTAACAGAGGTTGCAAGTGTTGCAGCTGACCTGTTTGAAAAGCTGATTGAAAAAAAGTCAATTTAAAAGTGACACTTTGGGATGGGAGACAACTTGCGAAGCCCTGGAACCGGAAAGGAGAAGCCATAGAAGTTAAGTGTCAGGGGTTTGGTTGTGAGGCCACTGAGGAAAGTGAAATGGAGAAAATGATGAGGTGAAGAGCGATGAAGAGGTGGGATGCTGCAGAGGGAGAAAATAAACACGTATATAGATGGATTGCAGAGAGATTTCTTGCCTGAGTAACACTTGTTCATTGATGCCTGATGTATTGCACTTACAGACTCAAAAAAGACCAGCAATAAATTTCCTATCAAATTTCAAAATAAATTCTCCCTCAAGCCACAGTGTGGCTTGCATTGCTAAATTAGGAGCCAAAGTCAAGACCCTTAATTATTAATTCTTATTTTCTTGCAATATGAGAAACGTGCTTTAGCAGTTTACCTCCCCTGAAGAACTGGTGAAAACAAGGATCAGGGCAAATGTTTTCCTATTGTTTGCACTTTTTATTTTAAGGCTATGTTCACTGTACTCCTGTACCATAACTCAACCAAGCTTTGCACATTTGCTACTGATTGGGAGATAGCAATGCCCTGCCATTTCATTGGCAGACCAGTTAGCTGGGGAGAAATAAAATTATATTTCTGCTGAAGGCATAACTCTTCTCTGCATTCCCCCTTCACTACCACTTTAAATTCCTTGATGTTTATTAATGTTCTCTGCTTTGAAGTGAGGTATTTGAAAATATACTAAATAATATATTGCTTTTTTTATACAAAGTAATTTACATTCATGATTTCCAGCAGGGCTGTAATGCCACAGTATTTTTCGAAAATACAGAGATACAAGATTCTAAAGTATTTGCAGAGGTTATCTGAAGTAGAGTATGCCACCCCTCAGCTTCCCTGCCTAATGCAAGTACACAGAAAGGCAAGCTTTCTCAGTAGGGGGTATGACAGAAATCTCAGGGATTTAAATATAGCTTAAGACTTTCAAGGAAAACTACCATATGATAGTCAGGGAATACTTTATCCAAACCAAAACAAAATTTCACGTCCATATCATAAGTACCATGCAAGTAAGCAAGAAAATAAAATTTATTCACACCAACACAAAAAAATGCGCATGCCAGAAGTTCAAATGAATGCAATTCCATATCTGAAGAGCCGTGTCTCTTTTGACAGTTCAGTTAACATTAGACAACATGTATGCAATTTATGGCAGCTATGCAGCCCGGCAATGTGAACAGGGCTACAAACATGAGAAACGTTGGTAAGTGTTTGCAAGGTCCAGACCAAATGTAATCCTCTGGATTCTGTTCCACAGGTTTTTAAGCACTTAGTACCCCAGATCAGTAAAACACATGAGATACTTTGCAGTATGCCCAGTTCTCCCTTTCTGTGGGATTCGTCTTCCTCTGCATCCACTATTGTGTAGGAGCAGCAAAAGAGAAAAGACACAACTAACACTGAGCTGTGTATGTGGTCGGACCTTTAGTCTTTCTGTTCTGGTACACGTCAAGTTAAATTCCCCGTTAGAATCACCACTAAATTGACAGCTATTAAGTGTTATACTTTCCTAAGACACACTGAATCTTTATTATTCTAATAAATTTTTAAGATGCCACTTTTCAGTTTCGGTTCTTGCCTTACATTGGCTTTTGTGCCCATTTAGATCCAGAAACTAACATTTTTTTTTTCTCTCAATAAAGTTTCAGGGGTTTGAAAAATGACTTCTAGGCTTGCCCAGCTATTTTGTGCCTCTCCTGCACAGGATACCTGGGTATCTACATCACAGGTAAAATGTGCCAGGATGCACAAACTACGTAGTTCTTTATCTTCCACACCTACAGCAGCAATCTGTCAGGAACGCACAGCAGACAACAGTAATATTGTGAGCCTAACAAACAGTGTCAGAGAAAAATGTAGTATTCATGCCCTTTCACACCTCTATCTTTTCCCTTCTTACTTTATCACTTAACTGAGAAGTTAGGCTTGTGTCCAAGCTGTAAAAGAATGCAGATTTAAATATTTACAGTGTCATTGGCTCAGCAGGGGAAGGTCCCTAGAATTGTTTATATAAACAAACAGAACCACTTTAATATACTTCTTCTTTAATAAATCTGGTGAGTAATGCAAGT
The DNA here is from genome assembly GCA_025774025.1 of Xenus cinereus. Classification (NCBI taxonomy): domain Eukaryota; kingdom Metazoa; phylum Chordata; class Aves; order Charadriiformes; family Scolopacidae; genus Xenus; species Xenus cinereus. Next base: position 133,580,786 of record JAOXJK010000012.1, on the reverse strand, counting down.
GTTGACACCGTATATGGGTCATTGCAATGTTCTTTCTGTCTTTTTTCCTGCATTTCTGTCCATACTGTATTTTGTATGCCTAACCATGAAAAATTATTTCTAAATTTGTTTGATCTGTATTAAGACTTTGTAACGTTATGCTTGATTTAACACAATTTATTGTGAGTCTTCCTGCTGAGTTTAATCATAGCAAGATGCAGATTTCTTTCTACTGGTGGTAAAATTCAGCACAACAAGATTTGTCCCAAGCTCTGCACATCTTTGCTAATCTATACTCTGCAGAATGACAAATATAAGTCATGTCAGTCATACCTTTTACTAGCTCCAGTGAATATATGTAATACACCTGAAGTGCTGCATGACAAACAAAAGTCAAGGGAGATTTTAAAGCCTAAAATGGTATCGGTTCTCTAATTATTTGTATGCTAATAATTACTAGATTTAGAAGACTTGAAAGGAGTTGGGGAGATTTATCCAGGTCCCCACAGGATTAGACACCCAGGCAGATCCTCCCTCCGGTTGTTTTGTGCTCCTCTGACAGCCCAGACAGCCAGAAAGTCTGTTAAACCGGGCTGGTTACAATTTGGAGGGAGATGCATTGGCCCTTGGAGATAAACCTTCTCTATAACACTTTGCAAAACCGCAGGACCTTGATTAAATTTTGGTACTGCTCATAGTAGCCTGGAACCAGCTGGGAGAATCCTGCAGAGACAGGGTGTTCAGATCAGAAGGGGCCTTGTCCACCACTTGATTCAAATAGGCCACATTTCAATTTTCTTGGTGGATTTCTTTCACGTCTAGTAAACATCCTAGTTGTAACACTCAGAGCTATAGACCTGTCCATGCTTCAGCTTCAAATTGAATGAAATAGTAAGTAGGAATAACTTAGTTGTGCTTTGTCTTGTAAACTGTGAAAAATACCTGAGCTGCGAGCAATAGAAAAAAAAAGGACATTATTTTTCACCCAAATATACAAAACTCTTCAGAAAATCCAATTGATTTTCCTGTCTTTCTTTTTTCTTTCATATTTGCTTGCTCATTTACTTCATTATTATTGTTTATGAGATTTAGATGTTCATTTGACAAGGTTGGTTTTATCATGATGTCAATCACAGAGATTGTAACTTTTATTAAAAACTGGAAGATTTGTGATGTGGGTTCCTTCTTAAGAATGATTTCAGAGTAAACGTCTGTCCCATTTCTTAAACAGAAAGATAACAAGGGTAGATAAATTATTATTGAAGCCTTTTAATAGTTTGGAATGTCTGTTATTACTATTCTGTATCATTCTGAAATATGCAGCAGTACCAGCTAAATAAAAACTGAATTATTTATTCTAATTTATGAAATCTCTGCACAATTTATACTGTAAATGAACACAGAGGACAACTTACACATCCTTCTTGATTCTGTCTACCTCTTTATTAATCCTCTTTACATCCTCAATGGGTCTTATGGGCCTGAGGGTTTGTCAGATTAAAGATTAGCGGGTGTTTTATCTACAGGTTTTCTGTCAATGAATAATTAAAAACAATACGCTCACATAAACGCAGCTTTCAATTATTCCTTCATGCACACTAATCTTTCTTCTGTTTACCCCGTGCAATCTGCTTCTATCGGTTTTCTATGTAAGCCTGAGGGTACTAAGTAACAATTTGTGGGGTTTTTTTCTTGTATTACCATCATCCATTAATTATCTACACACTTGCTGTTACACACAGTGTCCTCTCCTCCCACACGCACACAGAGACACATGCTAAACTTCTCAAAACATCTTGTTTCAGCATTTCAATGACAGATGCCTTTCACGTAACACCCTATGATCAGTATCTTCCTTACAGCTATAAAACCGTTGGGGGTTTTGTTCAGAATTCTCATATAGCAGTTGCAGCGCAGAGTAGGTTCCTTTTAAGTATTACTCCTTTAAGTATTAAAGTAAGTGAAACTAAAATACCAGCCTTGGGAGTGTATCCATAACAATGTAAAGCATAAAGCCTCTGGTCTGTGTCTGTGAACAGGGAAGACACTGAGAGGACTTTGTGGGCCAACTGAAAAATGGCAAATGACAAAAAAATCTTGATTGGTCCATCCTTTTTTTTTTATTTATTTAATATTAGCTAAATGGGAATTTCCCATCCAATATAACCTAAAGAGACTGTACACTTTCCACAGAGTTCAGGATTTACCTCAGACAATTCATGATTTGGCCCAAAAAGCCCAAATGTGTTGAAAAACTAAGATACTGCACTGGATGATGTACAGGCTCAAACAAAACCATTTATTTTTCTTAAGCTGAATCACAACATCCCCTCTGAGTTCAAACAGAATTTCTTCTCGGCTGAACTGCAGCTCACTCGTGGTTTGGGTGGCTCATCTTTCCCGTTGCAGGTCTGGTCACATCCTTTGCCAGGTGGCTCCCTCTTCCCTGGTGCTTGACTGATGCGATGTGTCACGGGTGATGAGTTTGGCTGAGAAGCCTGGCCCAGGGGCAGCATTATATGCTGTAGGGAGAACAAATGTTGGGAAAACAAAATTTATTGAAGAAGGAGAGTTTAATGATAAGTGAAGCTAAAGCTATTTTTGCTTAAGTTTAGGCAACCAAAATGATCAGTTCAGTTCAGAAACAGCTGTAGTGAAAACCTTAGCTTTTACTGGAAGCAATGAAATGAAATGTTTCAGAGAATAATTTTTGGGAAACTTCCATGTTTTCCATCATTATTTAGAATGAAAACAAATGTCAAAAATTTCCATGCAGTAGGGATTCCCATTTTCTGTGCTCTCTTATGTTAATTCATCCAGATATTTCAAAAGAGTGTTCAAAATGGAAAATACAAAAAGTGGTCTATTTTTAAAACAAAGATTTTTGGTTACCTTTAATGTGAAAATATGTTTCTACTTCACAAGAAAAGACTTTATTGCAGTTTTTAAGAAAAAAGAAATATCAGGACATGTGTATGTGCAAATGCATATATGTACATACAAATGTAAATGAAGAAAATGAACACGTATAATTATAACATACGTGTAACAGCCAGGTGCAAAATATTTCTGTAGCTAGCATTTGAACCAACCAGAATCATGGGGAGGGGGAGAGAGAAGGGGGAAGGATTCAAACCTGTATAATAGACTTGAGGCAACAGGTTATTTTTTTTTTAAATATATCCACAATATTATATTCATCATTACATTCATCATCATATTCAAAGTCATATTCATGCATTGCAAATATGCTGTTAACATTACTGATGTTAAAACAAGAAAAAACACCTCAAAGTTCAGTACTGATTTCTCTCGAGTAATTTAATTTATGTTAAAATTTTGCTTAAAGTCTTCTAAAAGAAAATGCTGTCATAATTAGTGGTAGTCAAACCTTATATAATCTAAGATTTAGTTCCATTTGAAAAAGTCAAGGAAGAAGTCTTGCAAAGAAGTTTGGTGAAAAGTTTGGTTCTTTTTTTTCCTGAGAGATATTTAAGAATTCTTCATTTTGACTCTTTTAGAAGCAATAAAATCATCTTTTCATCTGTGATAAAAACAGCAATAACAACAAAAAAACCCAAACCAAAATAAAAAAAAAAAAAGGAAGCATAATTGAAGTTTCACATTTATCACAT
>JAOXJK010000012.1:133566773-133577072 GCA_025774025.1 Xenus cinereus | reverse complement strand
TCACATTTCTCACATTCTTAGAAGGGTGTGTGCTCATTCTCATTTTTGTTTGTTTGCTTTTCAGTTAAACATGTTGTTGTGAATTTGAGAAAGCTTTGAAATTTGTTTCAAGTTCATGATTTGGATACTGCTTTCAATCATTTTTATTCTCTCACAAACTAGTTATTTTACTGTAAAGAAATATTGTAGAAAATGCAAGACATTTTACTCCAGTTCCATAATTTGGAAAAAGACTTCTTTGTTTTAACACTGAAATAAGTGCTTTGGGCTTGTGACAGTAATATCTGTGTTCATGGATTCATGTTGAATAGCAGCATAGTGAATTCTCACCAGATAAAGTGTATGAGCTATGAGATTCACACACTTCATTGTACAAGTTTGTAATACATCTTATAATACAGTAGTTGTTATATCTAAAGCACAGAAAATTCCTTGCTGTCAAATTTTGCAAAGAAGAAATAAATTTCATCCATCCTATCCATCTCAGAGATGAACAAAATTGTGCCTACCTTTTCTTGGAGGTCCCCAATGAAACCATGAGAGTAGGGATGCAGAGAGTGAGTTTGGTTTGAAAAAGAAAAAAAAAATCTTCTTACAACGTGTCTCTGGAGATGAAAAGAAATTCAGAGCTGGTCAATCTTTTCAGAGATTTCCCTTCTGTGAATGGTACTCCTGTAACCATCTGTTATAACTGTTATAACTGTTTCCTTGCAATTACAGAATTTGGGGAGTAACCAACTGCTTCCTTGCTTCTGGCCTGACAAATTATGAATCCCAAGTAGCCAATAAAATGTGAGTTAGGCTATATAATCTTATCCGTACATGAGCAATACAAATCCCTTCTATCTAGATGGATCAAACTTAGCACCACAAATGTTTCGTATGCTTTGAGTTGGAAGCGACCTTAAAGATTATCTTGTTCCAACCCCCCTGCCCTGGGCAGGGACACCTCCCACTAGCCCAGGTTGCTCAAAACCCCATCCAACCTGGCCATGGACACCTCCAGGGATGGGGCAGCCACAGCTTCTCTGGGCAACCTGTTCTGGTGTGTCATCACCTTCAGAGTAAAGAATTTCTTCCTAATATCTAATCTAAATCTCCCCTCTTTCGGTTTAAAACCATTACCCCTCATCCTGTTGCTATACTCCCTGCTAAAGAGTTCCTCCTCATCTTTCCTGTTGTCAAACTTCAGGTACTGGAAGGTTGTAATAAGGTGTCCCTGAAATATCCTCTTCTCCAGAGTGAAAAACCCCAACTCTCTCAGCCTGTCCTCATAGGAGAGGTGTTCCAGTCCCCTGATCATTGTGGCCCTCCTCTAGACTCACTCCAACAGGTCCATGTCCTTTCTGTGCTGAGGACTCCAAAGCTGGACGCAGTACTCCAGGTGGGGTCTCACCAGAGCAGCGTAGAGTGGCAGAATCTAAGTGTTAATTCTATATCAGGAGGAATCCTTTGTTTTTCAGATTATCAAAAGAGTTGGTGGGGTGCTGTGACTTCCTGATGACAATGTTCAAGGACCGAACTTCACCTGGTGGGAGCTGACATAGTTCTGTGGGAAGTACTTTATACCGGCACAGACTTGTCCTGCTGCTCTTGTTCAAGAAGTGTGTCCAGTGTGAGCCTATGAGCCTGCCCCAATAAATCTGTCAATGCTGCACAGCCTGAAATTAATTTGTAAATAAAACCACTGTATTTTCTTAGATTTGAAATCAAAAGAAAAATGAAATGGAAATACAGACAGCAGCTTACTAGTGGTCAGGAACATTGGATGTTAGGAATTTGCTTGAAGCTGCCCATAGTTTCACAATATGGTAGTGATTAGTGTTGTTGTTTGCTAATGTTTTGCCGTTTTGTATTAAACCTGACTCCATTTTTACAGTAGCACTGAGGTGTGTTTCTACAAAACAATTTTGCTTCAAAAGCTATGAGATATGACTGAAGGAAAAACCCAATATTTCACTGCCTGAAGAAATAGAAGAACATTTGTTTTGCTCTACACTGATGTTTTAACGCATGAAAACATATGCGTTTGAAGAATAGGTTTGTTCTAAATGAATTTCACAAGGCAGTTTGTATGACTTGCGTGACTATTTATCTAAGAAAAATGGTTTACTGCAGACAGAAAGAGAGCAACTGGCAAAGGCTGATGTATCAATAGATAGCAAGACAGAGAGGTAGGTTCTCAGTGGTGTGAAATTATCTTCACAGAATCATAGAATGGCTTGGGTTCGAAGGGACCTTTGAAAATCATCTAGTTCAACCCAGGGACATCAGGCAGGGACATCCTCCACTAGCTGAGGTTGCTCAAAGATCCATCCAACCTGACCACTTCCAATGATGGGTCACCCACAATTTGTTTGGGTAAACTGTTCCAGTGTCTCACAACTCTCATAATAAAAAAAAAACATATCTTCCTTATGTCCAATCTAAATTTACCGTCTTTCATTTTAAAACCATTACGTCTTGTCATGCCACGACACACTACACCTGACCATTTTCGTGGTCCTTGTCTGCACCCACTCTAGCTGATCCATGTCTGTCTTATACTGTCGTCCCCAGAGCTGGATGCAGTATTCCAGATGGCATCTCAGAAGAACAGAGTAAAGGGGGAGAATCACCTCCCTCAACCTTCTGGCCACACTTCTTTTAAAGCAGCCCAGGATGCAGTTGGCTCTCTGGAATGCAAGCGTATGTTGCCAGCTTATGTTCAGTTTTTCACCTACCATTATCTCCAAGTCCTTCTCCACAGGGCTGCTCTCAATCCATTCATTCCCCAGCCTGCATTGTTACTGTGCATTGCCATGACCCACGTGCAGGACCTTACACTTAGCCTTGTTGAACTTCATGAGTTTCTCACGGGCCCTTTCCTCAAGCCTATCAAAATCCCTCTGGGTGGCATCCCTTCCCTATAGTGAGTCAACTACATCATCTTGGTGTCATCTGTAGACTTGCTGAGGGTTCACTCCATCTCACCATCTGTAGTGTTGATGGAGATATCAAACAGTATTGGTCCCAGTACAGACCATTGAAGGACACCACTCATTACTGGTTTCAACTTGGATACTGAACCATTGCCTATGGGCTTAACCATCCAGCCAGTTCCTTATCCATCTATCAGTCCATCTGTCAAACAAATCTCTCCAATTTAGAGTCCAGAATGCTATGGGGAACCATATCAAAGGTCTTACAGAAGTCTAGGTAGATTTCCCTTGTCCACTGATGCAATTACTCCATTATAGGCCACTAGATTAGTCAGGCATGACTTGCCCTCGGTGAAGCCATGCTGACTGTCTCTAACCACCTCTCCGTCTTGCATATGTATAGACATGTCTTCCAGGAGGATCTTCATGGAAGTGAAGCTTACTGGTTGGTGATTGCCATTGTCCTCCTTTTTACCTTTTGTCCCATTCTGTGATCATCTTGACCACCAATAGACAAAGTATTATGTCTCATTTCAATATCACTTGTATAAGATGAAATGGAGAGAATTGTTAACAGAAAACTGTTTAACTGAAAACTTTTTGCTCAATGTTATCTGAAACTTTTATATCCCCTGAAGAGTATATACTCACAGTGCAATTCCTAAAGGGACAGTGCAAGGGACACTTGCTCCAATAAGGGAAAAACAGTATTAGGTCCACTCCTGGCAGAGACTGAGGGAGGGATCAGAGAGCTGAAAAATTATTGCTTGAATGATCTTGACTTTCTCACATTTTGCATCTAAGGAGAGAGAAAATGTGCATATTTATTCCTCACATGAACTTGCTCACATACTTGCAAACATTTGCTGTTTAAAAGCAATGGTTCCACAAGACTGAGAACAATTATGAGAAAGAACAGGGGCATAAAAAGACCACAGTAAATGTATTTGACAATGGTTTGCTACATAATTCAACCCCAGTCTGAAATGGAGAAAAAAGTACTGCATTGGGTAGAAAATATCATTCTTTTGACAGGAAGTTAAAGTAGCTGTAATAAGAACTAAACTAGACAACAAACGTTGGTATGAGTAATATGAGACATTCATTAATGTATATCCTTAAAATTGTACTTGTACAGTATAAAAAGCAAATGACAGAAACATTAAGGGGCTCAGTATAATTATAGTGTTTTCACATGTGTATCTGATACGCGATCCTATCCAGAAATAGTGAGATCACATTATATGCAGTTCATTTGAGCGTACGAATGATCTCAGGGTGGGTGTTATACCCTCAATATATAGATCTGGGCAGTAAGGAAGGTGCCAGCTTAGACATAGCTGGGGCAGGTTTCCCTTCCCATACAAGCATTTATACCAGCAGGTCTGTTTAGGAACAGTTTTGTTTTGTGTTTTTATACATAATCCGTAGTTAAATGTTCTAGTCTAACAAAGAGAAGGTTAAGAGGTCACCTAGAGCCTGCAAGTACCTGCTAAGGGAAGAAATATTTGACAGCTGAAAGTTTGTCAATTGTTCAGAAAAAATGTTGGCTGGAGACTGAAGAAAGATAAATGCAGAGAGGGGCACCTGCTCTTGTTTTGTGTGTTTGTTTGTTTTGTTTAACAACATAGTCAACCACCAGAACAGCTTTCTGAAGAGACAGAGTGGGTGATCGAATAGTACAAACTTTTAAACAAAACTGCTTTTCAAAAGTGCATCTCATATCAAGTGAGAATTAATTCAGCTCTGTGATATGGCTTGTGTTATACAGGAAGTCAAAACAACAATTATTTCTGACTTTAGAATATTTGAATCTGTCCTGCCCTACACATACAAGAGTAACCCCTGTCATCATCAGCTTAGTATATTCTACTTCCCCATTGTCTTAAATTATGTATTACAAAATAAAAAAACTCACAAAATATCTGAAAATGTGATGGCTTGTCATTTGTCAAGAGACTTAATCTGAGAACACAGCTTTATAGCACCTTTTGTTTCATTTTATGATTTCAATCAGTAATCTAGCCTTTTTTATAAAGTAGAAGGTATGATGCTGAAGAGTTTCTGGCTAATCTAAAATACGTCATATGCGTTATTCCATTTCATTCATTTAGCCTGTTGTATTTCTGTCAGTATATATTGTTATGTTGCTATTTTTACTTCACTTTATTCTGAAAATAAAATTTGAAAATTAAGAGTATTTTAGTCTGCTGGGATTCATATTATATACCCGTGTAACCGAAAAAGCATTCAGCTCTGTCACACCTCTATTATCCTAGGTTTGCCCATGTTAAAAATTGAACAACAGCAGGTAGCAGGTCATGAAATCAGATGAAACATGGGGTTGAACAGGCTTTTATGAGCACTGCAGATGCAGAATATAATAGAGGTTGCTTTGGTCAGTCATTCTGCTCAGGTTAAATCCTGCTATCCCAGCCTTTTCTCTTTTTAATTGATAAAATTCCCTTCCCTAAGCAATACAGACTGTAGGTTTTCTTGAAGTTATCTCATCTCTATATTTGCAGACACTCAAAAATGTAACTCACCATGGGCTGCATTCTGGCACCTCTTCCAGAAGGAGCCATCTGTAAACAAAGCCCAGGCTTCAGATTTTCCAGGTGTCTGTTAATGTATTTGCTGTTCTTCTCCAAAGTACCTTCTGCCTAATGGACTCATAGCATCTCGAATTCAGCTGCAGACTTTGTAAATATCTATCTTTAGAGATTCTTTCTCAATCAAATGCAGAAAGATTTTTGTATCTGGCTTGTCCATACCCAGAAGGACCTGTTAGCTTGCTGTGACACACTTGTTTTAAGGTCTATTGCAGACAGAATGTCTGCTCTTGCAGAGCTAACATACTTTTTATTACATTACATTTAAGCAGATTTTCTCTGCACAGGAACTAAATACATCCATGAATTCCCACTGAAGAATATCTTCCTTTATACAGGAAGCAGAGGCATGTGAAGCAAAGGCATTCCTTAGAAAGGACAGCTGCGTTACCATTTAAATCTGTTTGGATGTTAAGGGACTGAGATTTTTTAGTTCTCTGCATACATGGAAAAACACATCAGAGACAACAGTCACTGTGGTGTCTGTAGCTTTGTTACTGCTAAACACTGTGGTTTTTATTAACAGCCAAATAAAGCATGACGCAGGAAGGAGCAAAACCACAATTTCTCACCTTTCCCACAATTGTTGTCCCCAGAGGCTTAGAGCCCTGATCTTACAGGAGTCGTAGTGGTATCTAGGGACAGGGAAAAACTACAATAGATTTTTGCTTTTTCCGATATTTTTGCTTTATATTGCTGTCTTTTCAGCAACATTAAACGGCACATCAAGGCCATTTTAATGCATAGGTACACAGAGCAAGAATTTGGGATGGCATCTTAAAATGACTATAACGATAGTCAATTGCTATAGTGAAGCAAGTGTATGTGTGGCTTACCCTACATCTTTGTGTCACGTACTTGCATACAAAAAGTTGTTTTGTGTTATGTGACCACGCTGTGCCTGAGGCTCCCCCAGGAGTTAAGTTTCTAACACATGATGAAATTACAATGAAGCAATGACGCATTGTCTAGGCAGGCTCTGTTCATGAAAACAATGTTTCAAATACCATTATCATCTCAGCAGCAGGTCACAAGAGGCCTATTATTGTTTCTTAGGATTTTAATTTTCAGGCAGTAAAGAAATAAGAGATCACGTCCTAGACGTTTTGGTGTTTGCTTTGGGTTTTTTTTGTTGGGCTTTTTTCTTTTTGTGTGAAAAAATATGTTCTCATTTTCTTTGGTTCATTTTTTTTTCCTTTAAAAAAGAGAAAGAATATGGTTTTTCAAGGAAACTAACTTTGTCTTTTCTTTGGAAAATATATATTTTTTTTTCTATCTTGCTCTAATTAATCTCCTTTAAGATTATGAAGTTGGTCAACAGTGTATCTATGGTAACCAAATTACTTGAAGGAGCTGTATGTTAAAAGAAAGAAAAATTAATATCAACTGCCTATTTTCAAAAGTGGTCCTCTAAAGAGAAGTGAAGCAAGTCCTCAGAGAAATCTTCTTTCTGTTCCTTTTATTGCAGCCTGCTCCACTCACCTTACTAACCCATAGTTCTCTTTTCTTGTCTAATCTGACATCATTCCAGTCTCCCCTACAATCACTCAATCAGCTCATGAAGCCACAAGCAAATCTAATAAAGACTGTAATAAAGAGTGCGGTAAAATCTGCGTGGAAGCGTGGGACAGGAGCCTTAAACAAATGAAGCAACACACACTAAAAAAAAAAATTAAATGAATGGAGCAGAAGAGAAATGGTACCGAGCAGAGGAGGCAAGGAAGTGGGTGGTTGCCTCTCTTTCTGCCAGTAAATTAAGACTGAACTGCAGAAAGATGTGTGCAGAGATCAGAAGCTATATTTCAGTGCCCTGTCAACACCAGTGCGTGAAAACACCAGAGAATAAATTAATGAGCACGGCACCTCTGGGTTCTGATCTCTTCCACCTTAAAATAAACTCAATTGCTATCATACGAGAAGCTCTTCAACCTCAATTGACAGCGCTTCATGTGGAGCTGCAGCAGGGCTGAGCCCTTTGAAATGCTCCTGTCTGGAGAGCCATCCATGGAGTCCCTTTATTTTCCACTCCATTCTGAGGCAGTGATGTGGGGAGGGAATTTCAGGAAACTACAGTGAAATGGAGAGTGACTTTTTATTATTGTTGCTTTTACCATGCTGTGACAAATGGGCAGCTGAAGAAAGAGATCTTTTTGGCTGTGTTGCACTTGAACTGGTGCAAAATTTTACTGTGTTGAAATCTTGAAAAGAAAAACCTCTTTCTAAAATTTATGTTAATAATATTAATAGTTTACTATTAGAAAAGTAAATTCTGTGCACAATTATTACTAGGTCGTTCTTCTGATTCAGAAGCAAAACATACTCGCTTAATACCATATTTGAATAAATTCAGCATTGGCTATTTTTATTTGACAGGCCTTGCTAAGCATAATTTTATCGTGGCTTTATACCACAATGATGAGAAATGAGCTCTCAAATGCAGTAAAAAAGTAGAACAAATATCCCAAGAGTTTTCTGGGGGTGCCAGAAAGGAATAGCTGGCCTGCCATGTACTATACACGGGCAATGACAATGGCCAAAGGCAAAAAGAAATCTTGCAGAAATGCTTCAACTAAAAAAAGCCTTCAAGAATAAGCATCCGTAAATGTGTCCCTTGATGGCTAGAATGAAATTCATCCAAGATGAGGTAGGTGAAAAGGAGGTTATATTATCACTGCTGTGGGAAATAAACAGCTAGAGTAAATCTTTTTCAATAATATATTTTAATATTTCCTGGCAGAAGGATAAAACAGCACACAGAACATCAAACATTCTCATGCAATGGGACTCTCCTGATTCTCAGGTGAGGTTAAGAAATCCAAATGCCATTGGGAATTATGGCTACTTGGCTTGTTGTTTCTATCAAATTGTATCACATGGCCATTAAAGGAACAGTTTCTTAAAGTTACCTGTGAGAGAGCTGTGCATAAAACCCATTAGTGTCTACCAAGACCTGAGTTTGTACTCTACACTGTATTAAAAATGTTCCACTAAATGGCCACAAATCCACACTGTGTCTGTAGGGCCCAACATATGAAGTCAATACAATACTATGAAAGCAATAATGGTTTAAATCAAGGTGTATTGGTTCAGTCTATATTCCACTTACTTGTTTGCACAGCTGATTATAATACAGTCTGTCTTATTTGAGCCAAACCTATAAAAACATATAGTAGGAAAGGTGTTAGCCTGTAGCCTGGTATTCAATGCACAGATCTTGCTCTTGCAGCTGCTCTTAAACAAGATCATTTGGACACACTTCTTCTCACTGCCTCTACTCCATTTGCCAAGAGTCAGATTTTGCTCATGGCAGCCCTTCCAAATATGTCCAGTACTACAGAGAAATATTTGAAAATAATTTAAAAAAAAAAAAAAGTCCATCATGGAAATCTTCTTTCTTTATAACATGAAATCAGGTTTTGAATAGTAAAAAATATTGGCATACATGATCTTTTGGTATAAGCCAGCTGCCTTGAGTAAAGCAAATTAAGTTATAAAAATTAAGTTATAAACTGTTCTTTCGGGTTTCTTCAATATTCTTAAAATTGGGTTGCAGTTGAAGTGTTATCCCTACAGTTTAATGTTCCCCCTAAAATGGGTAATACTGTCCCCTTATCTTCTTTCAAGATAAATACAGATTTAAAACAAATGTTGTTTTGAATGATTGAAATTACAGATAATGAAGAAAGAGTAGCATAGTTACATTATTATCCAATACCTATAACAAATACCATAGGCCTTCATCTTTCATTTTCTGCAAATTTATGTCAGAATAACTTAATTGAAGAATAAGCAAGATGTCTGGAGAACGCTGTTTTTAAGGATAAAGGCTTTACTGAACCATTAGTAAAACTAATGGCAGGCATGCTGCATTGGTTTAGCTCCGATAAGGTGCTGCCAAAGTCCCAGAAGTGTTCAGGGTCAGACATTTGCGATTAAAATGGCTATTCAAGTTCATCCTGATGCACAAAAATCAGTGAGAAGCAAAGGAAGATACTTTTAAAGGCAGACAGCGTTGCAAGCTGCGGGGCTGGGAAGGTCCTGCCTACACACACATTGCAAAATCAGGCTGTCTCTCAGGAACCGAATAATTAAAATGGAAAACTTTTCTAAGTTCACCACATCAAGAAACGAAATTGCTAAATTACTATATATGCTTTCAGTTCTTCAGAAGAAAAGGACTAGTCACAAAGCTCATTCATGAGGCTAATCAGCTGTTGATAGCAGGGCAGTTAATATATCTTCATATACAGAAAATGACAGTATATAGTTAACAGTTTTATCCTGAAGCAAATAAAACACTCACTATGGCAATTCCATTATTTCACTGTCTATAATTAGTGGCCATTGTGGTTACTATTAAAAAAAAACCAAGAGCATTTAGCAACAATTACTTTACCACAGTATCTGCTATACCGCAATTATTTCCTATTCCAAGGGCTGAGAAACATGAGAGTATCCAAATATCGTGATTTTGTAAATGTTTCCAATGGCTGAATTTTTTTGCAAGCAAACACTGTAATTCTCCCTTCTTCCTAAAGATGTGAATAGCTTTTAGAATCAACAGTATAAAGCATATAACAAATTAGGGATAGCAAAACGGAACAGTTTAATCTTTTCCAGTTTGTAGTGCGGAGAGAAATAAACTGCTAACCATGGCCCTTTGGAGGCAATCCTTTCTGAAAACCCCTCGCTGAATCTGTGCAGCTGACTGACTCTGGGCTTGAGCTACATTAAAGAGATACTCACCAGAAGCTGCCAAAACCTTT
>JAOXJK010000012.1:133549271-133566760 GCA_025774025.1 Xenus cinereus | reverse complement strand
GGGGGTCTGTACCACCACTTTGCTCCCCAAGATCAAAAAAGTCACTTCTATCAACTCTGATGAAGGTCTACCAATAGATACTCGTCAGTCTCTCAGAAAACTTATTCCATATACTTGTTTTCTTCAAATAATCATCCTCTTTTCACTCTTCCTTGTGCATCTGAGTGACAGAGGATGTAGACACCTGCCATTAACTAATGACTCTCAGTAAAAGTAAAAATGGCTTGAAAGGAATCAAAATAAGGCTGAAATAAAACAGAACTTGAGATCTCTGTGAAATGCAATTTCTGAATCAGCTAGTTACACTTTGAAAGACAGCCATTAATCACTGCTAAAGGGTCTTTATAATCTCAATAGCCAATCTCTTAAAGAAGTGTTTCTCAACCTTTTTAAAATCCAAGTGCCACTTAACGTTTCTGAAAAAAATCTGAGCATTGCTTTTTAGAGTATTGCCACAGTCGATACATTAATTTACAACCAGTTTAAACCTCTTCATTTGTTATTTTCATCCTTATAATTTGCCTTCCCTCTTCGCTAGTCTGTTTGGGTTTCTAGCTTATGATTTGTCTGAGGTCTGTTTTGTTTTGCTTTTTAATCTTTGGCAATTGTTTTGTAGGTCACCTTTTACTAACATACAGATCACCAAAGGTTCTAGAGAATAGGGCCAATTCCCAGTTAAGAAGGAATAAATTTTGTTTAAGTCTATTTTTGAATTTCAGGCAGCAAATTAAAATATGTTGCAGAAAAAAAATTATGGTGTTTTTTTTTTCAAAGGATAAAAAATAAGCACATTTTACAAGGTCCGCAGTGTACTCTAGAAAGAAAGAAGCTAACAATATTTTTTTTTGTTACAATATCTTGTCCATAAATAAATTATAAAATTTAATTTCTGAGCAGATGAGATGGCCAAATTGGAGTTGCAGATAGCTTCTGGTATTCAAAGTTGCTTGTCTAAACCAGCTATATTAACTGTGTACAGCACTGTAGCTTGTTGTCCAATTATGCAGGAGGAGGTATCCATTCATATAACAACTGTTAGTACCATCAAACTTCCAAGAAACAAGAAACCAAAAGACTGGGAAAATTGTGAAAGGAAGACAGCAATCCATTGAATTGTTCAAGAATAATAGTTCAAAAGAAGACTGATGACTATTGGCAAAATTTGTGGTAATTACCTTTCTATAATTACTTCCTATATACCTTTTTATAATTATTGTCTTCTAGCAATGTCTTCTAGACTTTTGTGGTGGGTTGACCTTGGCTGGCTGCCAGGTGCCCACCAAGCTGCTCTATTGCTCCCCTTTCTCAACAGCACAGGGGGGTGAAATGTGACAAAAATCTTGTGGATGGAGATAAGGACAGGGTGATCAATCACCGGTTACAGTCACAAGCAAGATAGACTTGACTCAGGGATATTAATTTGATTTATTGCCAGTTAATGAGAGTAGGATAATGAAAAATCTAAACCCACCTTACCTCCACCCCTTCCTTCTTCCCAGGTTAAACTACACTCCCAACTCTTCTACCTCTTCTGTGGGGGAATCTCTGCTCCGGCACCTGAAGCATCTCCCCCCCCGGCTTCTTCACTGTCCTTGGTGTCTGCAGAATTGTTTCTCTCACATATTCTCACTCCTCTCTCCAGCTACAGTTGCTGAGGTTTTTTTTTTTCGCCTTCTTAAAGATGTTATCACAGAGGCACTGCCACCATTGCCAGCCAGCACTGACTCTGTTAGACCCCAGGGCAGCTTCTGATGGATGCCTTGTCACAGAAGTCACTCCTGCAGCCTCCCCTTCCCCCCACTACAAAAACCTTGCCACGTAAACTGGATACACCCAAAGACCATATCAGGTCTTCTCAGACAAAGACATGGAAACACAAGCTTCAAAAGTTGATGGGAAAATATATCTGTGCTCCATAAAACTGCCAACAATTTGATAAGAGAGTGAGCCACAAGTGCAATTAGCACCTGTGTAGTTATCAATGTGTTACTAATATCCATTAAGGTATCACATTAAGCACACAAGTAAGATTAGGGACCGTTGTGCAAAATTCGTAGAGACATTGCTGCTCTAACAGAGATTCAGTTCTAAGCTGATACAACAGAAAAATATTTTACTAGAAGAGGAGTGTTATTACCGTGATTTTTCACAGGAAGTAAAAAGCTTTTTCAACATTTTGGCAGCTTTAACTTTTTGAAGGGGGTGGAGAGTGTATGTCCCAGGGCTGGGGCAGTGTTCCCAGGGGAGACGAGGGATGCTGGATGCTTGCCTGCTTGCAGGTGACAAAAGCCCCTGTGATAGACAACAAACCCATCCTCTGAGAAAACTGGTACATCTCATACAGCTAAACACTTGCTTCCAAAAGAGGATGGCATACTCAAATCAGTCTGGAGGCCATTCTCTCCCCCAGACCATGCCCCCTCATGGTTTGGGACCTTACTAGTTGGTCTCGGTTGAAATGCTAGCAAGGTGTATGCCAACACTTGAACAGTAAAGGTGATGCTCAAACCCATCCTAGGGCTTGCAAGGAGGGACAGAAACACAAAATCTGTGACAGACTTTGATAATGAAGGTGGTCTCCTAAAGTCTCTACATCCACATTTACCTATGAGGAGGTAGTGGTGACTGCCAAGTCCGTATCTACCACATGGTCCTTTTGCCAAAAGTTCAGTTCCTTTGCTGATGATATACAGACTGACGAGTTCATCCCCAAAAACCAACTCATCCAAAACCCTGGCCCCAAACTGAGAGCTTCAACAACCTCTTTATGCATCAAACTCATGAAATAGAGGAAAGGATTATTTTGGTTCTAAACAATAATAAAGATATAAAATATAGAAAATATCACGAAGATTTTGAGAAATCACTGTAGTGTCAGGGAAATGTGTTAAACAATATATTGAATTATTCCAGTCACTTTTCCCCAGAATCAGAAGATAAGGTTGTCAAATGTCCCATTTCACAAGTGTCACGGGAAAATTAACTGCTGCGTGAAAAGATCTGTTCAAAGCAATTATTTTGCATGTAACCCCTAGAAATCATGTGGGGGGTCAGAATAATGATTATCAAGCCCTCTGGCATGTGACCGCAATCCATGAAAGTATAAGGTAACTCTGGAGAAGGAGTGTCTCCTCCTCATTATCCAACTTCAGAGTTGTTAAAAACCTTTTGAAATCCTCTTCCCAAAGCAAAAACCATTTGCAGAAGGGACCTTCCAGACACAGAAATTAATTTTGCAGACCTGAAAAGAAATGACACTTCTATGTGTCTGATGTCTGTGTTTCATATTTATATCTGCAATGAAAAAGAAATGCTTCTGGCAGGATTTCCTGACAAATAACAGATACATTATTGGATAGCTGACATCGAAGTCCAGGTTTTGGTGGGTAATTGAAGGATTGCTTGTCCTAGAAAATAAGTAATTTTTATTACCTTCAGACAATCCAGTACGACTAAATTTACAACCTGTGCACCCTTAATTGTGGTGGGTTTCATCCTGATGTGTATTTGTCAAATAATTTAAAATGAGGTTGGTGTGGGATTTTTCTCCCTAGTATCTTGAAGCAGAAAGCCAGACTTAAAAATAGTTTAGGACGGAGTGATATATATTCAGGCTACATCCAGTGAAAGTTAATGAAGAATTAAATATTCGGAGACTGATCCGTATCTTATTAAATCAGTGTGTGTTTTTATATATTGAAGTCAATTAAACTGACAATCAAAACAGTGGAAGTTTGTTTTAAATATAAAACAGAAGCAAAGTTATTTATAGTAAGAACAAGAGGGAAGTACAGTTGATAAAAAAAAAATCTAGTTTTCTTCTTACTTCTTTGATCCACTGATTGCCTTCCAGACAGATCTGACATGCTTTTTGATTAACATTTCATAAAAGCTCATACTTTTATTGAGTATGATGAAAACTTCATCCTGCAAATACAAATTTTTGCTGGATGTCAAAAATAGGCATTTAGAACTAAATATGAATTTTTAAATGCTGTAATGCTCCTCTGAAAAAAATTAAAATTTTAATTCCATGCTTACATAAAAATCAGACCTAAGACAATCTCTAAAATTTTCTATAATTTTCTAGCAGAAAAACCTGTCTCAAGGTAAAACAGTCTAAAGACTGAAACAATTCAATTGGAGTACAGTAGATGACAATATTAATACGAAAGTTTCTTTTGGAGCCATAGAATACGTCAGAATTTTTGATGATGCAGGGCTGCAGAATTTTCTGCAGTCAGAATTTTTGGTGATGCAGGGCTGTATTTGTGGCCTCAGTGAAATTAAAACACCAACACCATTGACTCTAACAGAGCTGCTAGCTTGGCTTACAGGAAAGACCATGGCTAACTTTTCTTTAAGAATTATGACCTAAATTTACATTAAATGAAAGGTGTCAATTGACATCATGGTAGTGAATATTCTTTTCTAAAATGATATTTTCTCAATTTTTTTATTTCACTTAGTCTCGTTATGGAAAGGTAAGACCTACTCCCAGAAATGTAGTTCATTAGCACGGCATTATTTTTCTGCTGAGTCTGCCATGTAGGATGAGCATAATTACTGGTTACTTGCAGGACATCTTCCTTATTCACTGACCTAATGAACGTTTGTTATTTATGTTTTATTTGCACTTGTAGCAGCACAGCTCTCGCAAAAGTGAACAGGGGTATCCTGTTAGAGAAGGGATTTAGCAGAAATCCAGCTCTGGCAGGCAGGATTCCAAACCCACCTTGTGACCAAAGGAAGGGAGCTACAGTTCTCCTCTTTCTGATCCAAAGGCTTAATGGGAATGACACAGATTTCCACCTTCTGAAGCCCGTTCTAAGAGTGTGGCAGTGTTCAGTGTGCTGCTGTGTAGGATTCCTTGTCATTTAGGGTGGGTACAGAATTTCTCCCCACAGGACCACAGCAGACCTGGCACCAGCTCCCAGCAGGGCGCTGTATCCGCAGGGAAGAAAAAGTTACTGCTGTCAACACTGTGATCTGGAAGAACAAGGAAATGTTAACTCAATAGATTTTTCAAATTTAAAAATGCTTTTTAATAGCTCTTAAAGTAAACAATTAAAATGTTTAAATATTAAAATACAGATTCATAACCCTTTGTGACCCTTCCCCCCAGGATATCTGCGGACTATGTCAGACACTGTTTCCACAATGGCTTTCATTAAAAATAAATAAAATAATGATAAACTTTGGGCAGTCACATTATCTTTGTTTTCGCACTCAGACACCTTTATTTGTTTTGTTTACGCAGGCGGAACTATGCCTAAGTGTTCCTTTTGAGGGGAAGGCTTCATAGCGCTCACCAGAGTGCCTTCCCGTGTGTCATGACCGAGTGGTCTGCAGACTCTGCAAGTTAATAAATATTGGTTTAACAAATCCAACTTGCAGGCAAGGTGTGTGGAGCACAGACACTGAAACAGAAAGAAATGCTGGCTTGCTCGGTGCAGTAAAGATTGTCTTTCTTGAGAGGCCCGGAGCTGAAGTGTAGCCGTCTGGAGGAGGGTAATGTCAAAAACATAGGTGTCTCCTCAAGGACTTGGATGCAACTGAAAGAGGCTTTTCAAGATCTGAAACTTGGACACGTTATTTATGTGGCAGCTAGGTGATTAAATCCTACTTGTGTACAACATTTGAGATGGTGCTTTCTATTACATACTAACAATTCCTTTCTTATGGGAAAACAGACTTAAATAGAAAACTTTGCCTAGCAATAATATATTCAAGGGGAGCACGACTTGAATTCATGTGCCTACGGAATAATGTGGCTGTGATTCTCAAATCTCATTGTCTTTATATGAAAAGAAATTTAATTGAACAAAAGTTGATTTAAGGGTATCTTTTATACATGACAAATGTATAAAGTTCACTGGTTTCACAATAAATATGAATTATCTGGAAAGTCCTGCTTATTCATTCAAGTTGCCATTGTTAAAGAGTGAGTATATTATATTCTTGCTGGTGCTTGTGTAGCTCTTTCTGTGGTTTATTGTCTATGTTGATGGAAAGACAGAAAACATTCAGTTAGCATGGAAATTATTACCAATAACTTGCTTTGAAGGCACTACATATTTTACAATAGTCCTATTTCACTTCACAGATAAAACATCTCTATTGTAAAATATCAGAGGGAGGGTTTAAGCAGAATTTTAAAGAAAGAATATTATTTTGTCTATTTCAGAATTTGCTGAAGCAAAGTTGCTGCATTTTGGTCTATGTAAGACTGAGAGTAATGTTATAACCTGATGGTCTTACGAAAGTTACATCAATTTTTTTTTTTCCTAGGGCTATAATGTCAAATCATATCTGTAACCACACACACAAAACTTCCTTTAACATAAATGTTGGCTTATGATATTAATATTTCATAAGCCCTACATACAGTTACAAGTAAAAATGCTAAAATAATTCTCCAAGAGAAGTGTTAGGTTGAGCTGTAGGTGAAGAGGATGTAAATGATAATATGGAAATACATACAAGAAAAACCATTGTCTTTCTGAGGTAACTAAGATTTCTATCAGCCAAAGAGGTTTGAAAGGTACATTTCAAGGTGATTCACCTGGAAATCGGTCACTGCCATACTACACGCTACCTGATAGACACTGTTCACTGATGGAGATTTATCTCTCTGCAGTTTTCCTGGACTCTTTCAAGATTAAAGAGCTCTCTATTATTTATCAAACACTGGAAGAATAGTCATATGGAACACAGATATCAAGTAAGGCCTATCAATAGTTTTTTTTCCAGCTAAGCATACAATGTTCATTTGGGGTGGGGGTTTCAATCAAAGCCTTAACTAAACCCTGTTAAGTTCAGTCAGGACACTCTTACTGATTTGAATGCATTCTGGAGATCTTCTTAAATGCCTTACCCTTTCCATGTTCAGTTTCTGGAATTCTTCCTTGTTGTGTGTGCATTTGTGTTGGGATAATGCCATTTTTCATGTTTATCTATCTGCCAAAGCACAATTAGAAGATCAATAACCAATATACATGTCAGGAGATGTCCCCTGTTTCTTGCCTTTATTGTCCTCCTTCTTTTCCTGCCCTGTAGTTTTGTTCCAATCAGATCACATCTAGGTCCCAAGGGGTAATTAATTTATTAGAATCTCAATGTTATTGGCAGTAAAATAAATTGCAGCACACAGTAGGAAAAACACCTGCAATCAGTTTTTCTTAGTCTTCATTTCATTTTCATCTTCAAAATTCCAATGACAGGAGTAAATATAAACCATAGAAAGGAATACTGCCTTTGAAATAAATTTTGAGCTGCCTTGTTCAGCATTAAAATCTCTCTAGAAAATGTCTTTTTCAGTAGTGATCCACTGAGAGAGACCTATACCTAATGTGATGGTTTTAGGTTATGCCAAGAATGATATTGCTGCTTTAAATAGAAACAGAACGTTATTGTGTTCCATCCTAGCAAATCTACAGACAACATACTTTTAAGTAATATAGTCCAACTTTTTAACAAAGTCTGTAGAGTACACAACTTACTCAGAAAAAAACCTCCGAATTAACAAACATTGATTAGCCTAAATTTCTAATTATTTTTACAGTTTTACATTCTGAATCTAAACATTAAGGCTGATTCTTTGGTTGGTTATACCAATATGTTAGAGGACAGGCTATACAAACAAACAGGCTAGCCCATGTCAGAAATGGAAGTGATAACATTAAACTCCCTGGGAACGTGACATGGTGACGATATAGATGATTTCCAGTTCCCTGTCCCTCCCATGCCTCAGTATAACTTCTTTCTTTAAAACCAAGACTATTACAAAGAGCAGAGATGGTGCTTTGGCTCCATTATGATTAATTCATTTTGCTACCAATTTCAGTGGGTTTGAAATAATACTTTGTCAGTGGCAGCCAGGTTGGAGTGTTCTTTCCACCAGTTCCAATCCAGGTTTTGATACTGGATTAATCTGGTAAAACTTTCCCTCCTCTGAAGATAACTGGGGATTTGCAGCTCGTTTCATTATGGACAGAATTTTGCTAGCCTGGTTTCCCTCAAAACTGGATGTTACTGTGTGAGGTTTATAAAAACATCGGTTTTGGGAAGTGGTCTTTTTAAAAATTTAAACCCAAAACCAGATGTGTCTGAAAGTTCTCCTAAAGTTGAAGCGAGATGACTTTAAAAAAAACCCTGGATGACTTATAGCAGTCCCACACACTAATAGGATACAGGATACTTGACCTCTGTTTGAATTTCTCTGCTGGCATATTGAATTCATAATCACTTTTCCCTGGACTTGGAAATGGAGCTTCCTTCTTCTAAGTGTTACAGACTGATGATATCAACAGATGCAGAAGAAATAGTAAGGCTGCAAGAAATTGAAGGGGCTTTAGCATGTTAAGATCCAGCTTTAGAAGGGCTCTTAAACAGGGAGTAAATCTTGGATATATGTTGAGTGTCTAAATTTTAAATATTCTTAATTTTTAAAAGGGTTTTACATATGATATTACCATACAGAAATTTTTAGGTTCCTCGGAAGATTATCTAACGTTGAAATATAAATAAAAATATTAAGGCAATTGAGGTGTCTGGTTTCTAAGTAATATCATGGGTTTTATTTTAATTTTGGTTTTAAATGGTTTAAAGTCTTCTGAAACTTAAGTTCATTGCAGAGGCTTTTTCATTTCCTTAATGGTTGTACATTTAGATTTAATTAGTAGAAGAAACTTCTAGCATAGTATCCAAAAGTTATCTGGTATTTTCATAGTCTATCTGGAAAATTACAACTGTTTCTGTTGTTACCTTTTAAATTACACTTTTTGGCATCTAATGTATTAATCCTGTATATGCTATCAAAGAGCTATAGTTTCTAGAGAGTTAAAACTTGAATATCAATAAATCCATTTAGGAACTTGAAGTTTCTGGAATTCTCATCAAGGCTACTTCCTGTACAACAAATAGTAAAAAATAAGTAATACCAAGATGAAATACGAGAAAAAAAAAGAAAAAAAAAAAGTTGAACTTAAAAAAATGCTACATCCTTCAAGTAAAGAGCTATCAAAGAACCGTGGAAAAAGAGTCTTTATGATCTGAGAGATGTTCATACCATGAAGGTGTTTTGTAGGTTTGTTAAAGCAGAAACTTTTAACCTTTACATACACACTGCACAAGAAACAGTTTAAATTGAGAGTAGTATGAAATTTAACTTAACTGCACATTTGTAAAGTCACTGAGTCCAGTCCAGATCAGGGATAATAAACAGAATTCCTTCAGCCATCCTCTAGTCGTTCAGCTGTTTCCCACCATCATAAGATAATTCAAATTTACCAGCACAGGTTCAAGACACAGTATTACACTACAAATCTCTATTCATCCTTACACCTAAAATATTACAAATATATACTTCTCAGCATCTCATGTGATGACATTAAAAAGTCAGGTTATGAAGGTCTGAGTCCCCAAGAACCTAGAAAGCATACGAGAGACCACATTATAAATTGTACATAATTCCAAGATGCTGAAATACTTATCAGAAGTGACTAAACGTAACATCAGAAATAGCAGCTGTGGTTTCCTGGTCCCTCTTGCTTCCCATAATTTCTTATTTTAATCAAAAGGCAGACTGAGAATTTATCAGTAAAGCCAAGACTCCAGAGTCACCATCTGCTTACTGACCTATATATGCATGTTCTTATTTTCAATGAAAACATTTTACACCCATGTTCACCCATCTTTAGTATTTTTAAAGGTGGCATGAACAATGAACACAAGTTTCTGAGGACAATGCAGTTCACCCAGTGTTCATTCACACTAAATCTTGCAAGCACCTCAAGCTGCCAAACTTCTATAATTACAAGTCAAAAAGTTTGTGCATCTGGGCTCTTGCACATGTGTAGGAGTGCACCAGCTGTTCCCTTTCTCTGCATAATTTTCTCCTTTCCACTTTATCTTGTGAAATAAAGTTTCCAAAGACAGCTGATAACGTAACTGGGAGCAAACCAGGATGAACATTATCACGTAACTCAGAACTGAGTCTCCCAAATATATGTAGAGATATGCCAAGTGCTGTAAAAAACAGGATTTCTCCTCTGATCCTTCTCATCACTTAGTCAGGCAGGAAGAGGGCAAGAATAAGGGAAAAGCGAGATAGAAATCAGATTCAATATGGAGGGGTTTAGATAGTTGTTATAAGTTTAAGGGATGATTAAAGAGGAAACAGGAGCACAATTAAAAGCACCTGCCATAGCCAAGTACAGTGGGATCAGAGCTGTGAAGCTGGAGAGGATAATGACGGATACTGGGATAGTCACAAAGTGAGAGGGGAAGCCAGAAAACTCAGTGGATACACTACACTTGGGGACAGTCTCTTTTAGAGGCTTGTTGTTTGGTAGAGGTTAAGAAAAAGGACAAGGAGCAAGTAAAACTATATTATGAGCATTGCATTTATGTTCATGTGCTCCTTATGGCCTCAAGTTTCTGCAGTGACCCACCACTACCTCAGTGTTACTTATTTATTTACCTTATTTTATTACCCTTCCCCCAAATAGCTCAAGGAACTGTTTTTTTTTTCCTTGTCATTACTCGGGAATCAATTCTCTTTTTCAATAGTAACTAACAAACAAGGCAGAGGACACGTAGGATAAATCCAAGTAGTCCCACAACAGACCACCATGTATCTGTCATGGCCCTCAGTGCACCAAGAAGCTCTGCAGGTTGTCCCTGGGCTTCCTGAAGGCTCACCTGGGGCTGCTGGGGCAGCACTGCCAAGGGGCAGAAAGCTGTGCAAAGAGCCATGTAAAGAGGGCTGTGAGGAGCTTCCTCTGGGAGTCACCCAGGCACCCTCAGCCCGTTGTCTCAAGAACCTGTCCCAGCTCAGCCCCCACCCCAGCTCCTCACCTGAGCCACCACACAGGTGTGCCTGTGCCTGGTCCCAGCCCTCTTGGCCCTGACCTGACCCCTCTGGCTTCTCCTCAGACATGCCTGGCCACTCCAAATTTGTCTGGGGATGCCTGGGCTCTCAGCTGACTCTGCTCATCCCCTGCTGTACCTTCTCTGCTCTCCTGGTTTGAGCACAGCAGGACTCCGTGAGGGCACTGCCAGCTCAGCCTGGTGTCACCCTCAGCTCCCTTCCCTCAGCAGAGCAGCCCACTCTTCCTGTGCCCCGACAGCATCAACCAGCTTGGTGG
This sequence comes from Xenus cinereus, assembly GCA_025774025.1. Classification (NCBI taxonomy): domain Eukaryota; kingdom Metazoa; phylum Chordata; class Aves; order Charadriiformes; family Scolopacidae; genus Xenus; species Xenus cinereus. The sequence goes on along the minus strand of JAOXJK010000012.1, from coordinate 133,555,610 downwards.
AAGCACGCAAAACTCAACAACAGCCAGAGAATTAATGCAGACATCTAGATGCACCGGTGTGGTATACGGGTTGTTGGTTTTTTTGACAGCACATGCTGTGTTGAGTAGTGGAGGTATACTTTAAACTTAGCTTTAAACACAATAAAAGGAGAATACCCAGGTTGTCTATAATGTAGGTTCAAGGTACTATATTCTAGTATAACAAAAATTCAAAACATATGTAATGGTTTACAGATGTTACGTATGTCATTACATAATAATAATCATAGCAATAATAATAACAAACATAAAAATAACCACCACGATTATAAAATTGGTGCTTTATATTTATAGAGCATTCTGCAGAGAAGCCAACTGGGTAATGTTTTGCTCAACATCATGCAAATGTAAGAAATAATGACTTCTTGCCATAGTTTGTGGTGTAAAATGCTGGATGAACATGTGGGTCTCTTAAGGTGACAGTGAAGATGTGGCACTAGTAGCAATATGTTGTGAGGCTTGCACAAGAGGTTTACTAGCAAACCAGAGCTGGTAATGAAACTGAAATGATAGGTAATAAAGCTTGGCAGCTATATTAACCTTTAAAAAGCCCTTTCTAGTATCGGCCTAATTACGCTCCAAGCCCCCAAGTAAAGGTGTTATTTCAACAGTTTAAAAAGAAAGTAAAGCAAAACCCTCAAAGGGACAGACTCACTAAAACACTTACAGGAATAAAGTCAGGGTCTGCATGACTTTTAGGCTTCTGCTTTCCAAAAGTAACTTGTGCAGCTATTAGCTTTTCACTTGTATGTTTTTCATAGATAGTTTCTATCAGTTTAGTTAAGAACCACCCTAAAAGTGATTCAATCAGAGGCATATGTTTAAATATTTGTCTATGTGTCATTTACATAATACACCCCTTCTCCAAGACACATCATAAAGAGAATGGTCTTCCGTAGGACTCTGTTCAGTTCACTCTTTAGGGAAAAACAAGTGTAAAGAAGAAAGTTTTGCAACATGTTCTCAGTGCCAATGAACCTGGATCTCTGTTGGACTAAGCTGAGGACAGAAAGACTCAAGACAGTAATACCTGCCTCACCATGAGGTACAAATTTCATGGAGAGATTCTCATTTATCTTCCAGATAGTCTTTATTTCTAGCCTAAAGCAGGCCCAAAGGATAAAAGCAGAGCCAATTCCTCCAATCGCACTGGGCAATGCTCTGGTAGCCCATGCAAATCTTTGGCCATGGAGACCATGTGCCCTATACTGCTGCTACTATGCAGGATGCTGTTGTCTCTTCAAGAAGAAACTTCTGAGTGATTCTCAGTGAGAGAGCTCTCTTGCTAAAATCATTAGAGCAGAAAGTGGCAAAGCAGTAAGTATGAGAGATTCATAGCGGTAAAATTACAGTGCCGAAAGCCTCAGTTTCCTAGAAAAGAAAGCAAAAACATACAGCATTCCCTCCCTCCTCCCCCCTTTTCATTTTTTTTCCTGTAACTGGTTAAAATCAATTGCAGAACCTCCTCCCCTCCAAAATTGTATTGCTGTCTGTTCACTACAAATCCTTGCTGTTCTCAGTATGGACATAGGTTACCTCCACCAGTTATGTAGTTGGCTTTTCCTGTTCTGACAGCATTGATTCATTATTATCACACTATAATATTAACTATTCCTAAATCCAAATTGTGTTCTTGGGTAAGTAGTTTGAAAAATCTACATTTCAATATACAGTCATTGCATTGTATTGGGAATATTGGCACAGAATACTGTCCAGTTTTGGCAGCACAAATAAATACATTTTCATTTTTTCTCCTATAAACATGCATGCATTTGTTCCTTTACCTTCTCATATCTATCCATCACTCCTAGTCTTTCATATCTGTCCATTTCAGCAGTGTCACAATCCTATTTTGGTCAAAATTGTCTCTGAATTTTCCTTTTGTCTATTATTACGCTTGAGTTAGTCTTTCAGGTAAACCCTTTATTATCCATGTGCTTCCACAAGACCTACATCTGGTAGGCTATGTAAGAGATGAATATGTAAACATCTTCATTTATTTGTTTGCTATATTTGCAAAATAAACCAGGAAACCATTCAACACAATCTATCCTGCTCTTCAAGTAAGCATTTAAGCACACTGGTACAAGGTATGTTCAACCTCCCACATCTCCCTAATTCTTTTATCACTCCTCATCTGCATTTAGTTTGTAAGCATTTCCACAGCTTTTCCTTCTCTTGCTCTCGGACACTCAAACATATCTAGGGATGACTTAATTTCTGAATGAAAATGAAAGAATTAGTAGGCCACAGTAACATTGCAGAACAGGAAATGGTAAATAACATAAACTGTAGACATAGAAAGAACAATATAGAATAGAATAGAATAGAATAGAATAGAATAGAATAGAATAGAATTATTTCAGTTGGAAGGGATGTAGAACAATCAGCTAGTCCAACTGCCTGACCAACTCAGGGCTGACCAAGGTAAAGCATGTTACTAAGGGCATTGCCCAAATGCTTCTTAAACACTGACAGGCTTGGGGCATCAATCACCTCTCTAGGAAGCGTGTTCCAGTGTTTGACCACACTCTTGATAATGAAATGCTTCCTAATGTCCAGTCTAAACCTCCCCTGGCACAGCTTTGAACCATTCCCATGCGTCCTCTCACTGGATACCAGCGAGAAGAGATCAGCACCTCCTTCTTGAGGAAGTTGCCATTAATCACTGCCCAATGCTCCAATCTATCTAGATGGCTCTGCAAGGCCTCTTGACCCCTGAGGGAAGCAAAAATGTAAGTAGGCAGAATGCAATTATTTAGGCATGCTAGAAAGTGTCCAGGACACTACAGCCAATAGGCAAACTACTGGAAACCTTGCATTAAAAAGAAAGCATGGTGTTATTATGCTCAGTATTTCTATTATAGTTCCTTCTTCAAAACACAAAGTCAATTAACTAGGCATTATTACTTTCCCCCAACTGTTCAACACTGGACCTATAAACCTACTGGACTACTGAGAGTTGGACATCCTTGAGCCCTATCTCAGGGCTTTCCATCCTCAGAAAATCCAAGCAGGTGAGACGGACTGCGCATTTGAAGAATATTTGAGACATTGTCATTCTCAGACAGTAAATCAATCTCAGGAAAATTCTGACCAGCTCTAATTTTACCTGAAATTCTTTTGGTTCCATCAAAACTTAACTCAAAATATCACAAAAATGGGAACTTTATGTGATGCCTCATTTTAAGACCTCTTGTCTACATACTGTTTAAGGAGGAGTTTGTAAAATGTATTATGCATGTATGCGTCTTTCTTAGCTGTACAAATTGATCTCTAGAGCTTACCATAAAATGCTCAAATGCAAAGAGCTAAAAACATGAAAGAGTAGATGCAGAATAAGTAATATACTTCATTAATACGATGAGATAGTAAAGGAATAACATTAGTTTGTATTAGTTCATTAATATCTGTACAGTTCTTTGAATATAAAACATGCTCCATATAAGCATTAAATTATTATTAGTATTAGGCTGTCAAATCTCTCTGGGTTGCACTGCTCCTGCTTGCTGGGTACTAAGGAAACGAATACATGCCTAAGAAGATGAGCACTAGATCAATCAAATCAAATCAAATCAAATCAAACCAAATCAACACTACACATTGCTGAATCTGTTTTGCAGATGGCAGTAATGCTTGTACACCTGCTGCTGTAATATTTACTAAAACACCCCCTTCTGATTTCAGATATTTTTTTACTTTTCTTTTGTATGAATGAATCAACACTGAGACCATTACATTTATCTGTATACTGATGCCATACTACTATTTTGGTGACATTTCTATCTATTTGCACCCAATTTTGCATTCTTTACCAACAACTTATTATTATTCCAAGTGCTGCTTTTGTTGGAAATTATGAGATCTAGCAGTGACTACACGTGTTAAGAATGAATACTTAAATTTTATTCTATTTTTTTGTTATATAAACTATGATTGGCCTACTTCATATGAACATCAGATGAAAATAACGTGAATCTGCCCCTTCATGACAGCTCAAAGTATTTACAAATACTGATCACACTGAGTTAAATTTTATATAATATATAAAGTATATATAAACATATGTAGCGTGCATATCAGTGTAATGCTGATAATGCAGTATAATTACATTTGCAAGGTGACCTGACTAGTCTTACACTATCAAGTGAGGGTCCTTTCATAAAGCACCTGTCTAATCAAAAAGTCCCATCCCTTTTTGGGGTAGGCTATTATTTTAGTGTAGCTAAATATATGAAAGAGAAAAGCACTGAGACAAATCACAGGAATAGATACAGAGAAAGGCTAAAAAAGACCGAAAAAAGAGCCAAACAAGTTCTTTTGAAAGAGCTGAGAGAGAACTCATGTGAAAGAATCTTGAGGTTAGTGTTGACCATTTTATAGTGTTTGATTTCCTCAAGTATAGTGTGAAGCAGTATTTCACATGCTTGATGTAAATAACAATAGGACTGTATCAAAGTAACCTGGCTTCATCGTTTTCTTTTCCTTCTAACCAAAATAGCTCACAGGACCACAGATTTTGACTAGCCATTCAGTTTGAAAGAAATAACTGTATATTCCTGATCCTTTGAATTGTGACTTCTTCATATAGAGTTCAGAGTACTGCAGTCATTTCTCCTCTGTTTGATCTCATTGTGTCAGAGTAGAAGGTGATCTTCAGCTGGATGAGCTATAGGAAAAAACTCAGTTTTGCTACTCTCCCAGTAATGAATCACATAGTAACTTAGAAAGCAGTTGAGAATCCTGGCTATTGTTAAGCAAACTTATTTAGCAATAATATTTAGGGCTGCAGTGTAACAGGAAAGCTGAAAGGAATACAGTTGCCAAGGGAAAAAAGAGAAAAAGACCAAACCAAAACCTTATGTCTGCTCATTTACTACCAGTAACACACAGGATTGACATACTTGCTTTTAACATCTAAATGAAATATTAGCAGTTCCTCAGCAACTGATGCCATGGAAATGGATTCACATGCCCTGTGTATGTGAATCTGCAGCCCAAGATTAACCAGGTTACTTTTACAAAGCATAGACCTTTGTAAATAAGCCTAATTTTTCAGTGAATTTGGAATTTCTGGTAAATATCAGACTAATGTCTTGGAGGATTATTTTTTAAGCTCCTGCTAATGGTGCTTTGAGCTTGCTTTAGCAAGACCAGCATCCAGGGATGTATATTCATTGCTTTGACCTGCCTGCCAGCCTGCCGAGGACTGGCAGAAAGCAGTGCTCTGTGTAATGGCTGCTGTTATGCAGTGACCTCATTATAGGCTGACTTGGAAGAACTATTCTGTAATTAATATAAAGATTTTTTTGTTGAGGCCAGTGTACTCAGAGAAACATGCACTCTATTCCTGTCACCCATAAACTAATTTGTACATTTCATATGTATTATAGCATTATTTTGTACAGATTCATTAAATTATTTTTTTGCTCTGAGGATCATGGAACTCTCTGTTGGTTTTCTGAGAGTTTTTTATATCAGGAGAACCCAATCATTTCCAGATATCTTTAACTATATGGATCTATATCTGTATGCCATGATCACTGAAATATCAGCAAAATTTGAAACATTAAAAAATAATCCTTTTGCAGCTGGACATACAATTTAGTTTTCCATTTAGCTTTAAAATAAGTGGGATTCATGTTAAAATTTGACTTCATCGTCAAACTAAACTGAAATTCCCAAACCTCCCTCTTCAATGGTTAGAAGAAACTAAGGCAATTGACTTGTTCAGACTCAGTATCTTATTTTTAGACAGTTAAATTAAGAAGAGGTTAATCTCTCCTGCAGTCCCTATGTGAGTATCTGATGAAAAAACAAAAAGATCTGTAGGACATGATAAACTTGACCTCAACCTATTCCTATCTACCAAAATCTAAGGATCCTTCTCGTGCTGAATCTTATCTCCTCTGGGCTCAGAGACTAAGAGCTGGCCTCAAGTGACCTACCAATAGCTAGAAAAACTTCAGTAATGCTGCATATACATTTTACTTATTGAAAGGAAAGAATATTAGAAGTTGGTACTAATGCTCTATTTAGGAGGACTGCAGCTGAGAGAATGCTGTAATGAGATTGGCATTTTACATGAGAAATTGGTACTACTTTCCTAAAATGCACCAGTGGTCTCCAAGTTATATTTGTGCTCGTGAGATAAGCCAGATGCCATTACTCTGTCCTGCAGTAGCCTGTATTTTTAGAAAAGATGAAATAACCAACACTTGCATTTTTTACATCTGTGATATGAACCAATAACCCCATGAAATTGGATGAGCACTAACCTTCTGTGAAAAACGATTAGCC
>JAOXJK010000012.1:133524956-133549171 GCA_025774025.1 Xenus cinereus | reverse complement strand
CTATGTTCTAAGATAAAAATAATAAAATATGAAAAATTTTTGAAGGACAAGAATTGCTCCTCCTGAGCTGAGAATTAGATTTCTTTGTGGAATTGTTTAGACAATTAATTTTTTTTTCCCAGAAATGTATGGAGTAGCAAGTAACACTATTTATTAAGATTTAATGAAATTCATGGAGCAGCCTGAGCATAGGATACATTTCTGGAAAACAATATGATAGTTGAGATTTCTGTTCATACCTTTCATCTTGATCTGCAAAAATACTGTGAATGCATGCAAGGCAGAATTTGCCAGTGCTGCTATCAGGGAGACATTAAGCATGAAAGAACTTGTTCTGAGCTTGATGCTTTACCAGGCATATGAGCTAGTTCATTTTAAGTCTTGCTGAACTCCACGCAAAAAACTTGCTTTAATATTTTTTCAATTATACTCTGGCCATAAGGGATTTTTATTTTTTTTAATCCAAAGAACAATATTTGGTACAGACTGCATTTGAATTTTCTAAGTAGAAGCTTAAAACTTATCCTTAAATTCACGTTTATATTTTGCAATTCTTGTTGCTTTTTTAATGGCACATTTTCCTGGTTTTGTCATGTGTAATTCGAAAAAGCAAAGAGAAACTTAAACGTCTTGATTCCACTAATTTAGTCAGACTTAAATGGATCTCCTTAAAGAAACTAAAGTACATAATTACAGAGAAAATGCTTAGAAAGGAACAAGGTACCATTTTCAAGAATAGCTACATGGGGTTGAAGCTGAAAATCCATTTCAAAAATGATGCAGGAATTTGGGTTTTTACATTTCATTGAATGTCAACATAATTTTAGCAATTATGTGCTTACGTCACTTTTGACAGTTTTACATAAGATTTAGGAGAAAGAATAAATTACAGGAAACAAAACATTCATTGATCTGCTTTTCATAAAGTAATTGTTAGATTGGCTATCTGTAAACAGAAGGTTGTTCAGTAACTTAATATTTTGGAAGATATAAAAAGGATGAGGCAAGAAGAAATGAAAGCCAACTATCTTAGAAACTGCAGAAAATTTAAACCTTGGAAGTAGAAACAACGAGCTAAAAGGAGAACGGAAGCCACTCTGGAAATCAGTAGTGCCACAAATTGGGAGGCAAAACCCGGCAGCCGTTTGGGAGAGCATCAGAGTTCCCTGGGAGCTCTGCCGGGTGCCTCTGCATCCTCACACAGACCCAAGGTAGATGGATCCTGGCTGGTATTGTCCCAGAGCTTTTCCCCATCTCACTTCTATGAGGGAAGGATGCTCTATAGGCCTCTTGTTTAGAGACAAGGTGAAATAGCCTGATAGCATTAATTTCATCCAAATCCTTATGATGTGTGTGTCTGCATCTGTCCCAAATCCAAGACAGCCCAGTATGCATTTATCATCTCCCTCTTTCCTTCAACTGCACTGAATTCTTATCTCTTTCTGAATACTTTTCTGATAAGTACATTTATTTTTTCTGTATAGCCAATATTATTGTTATCATGACCCTGGAGAGAGTACTTGGAAACACCAATAAGATTATATGTTAATTATAGAAGCTGGGAAACAAAACAAAACAAAAAAAAAAGGTGGCTGCCATCCATCTACAAAACATAAAATTGTCTGAGGATGGCAAAATGGGAATACTTTGATAACAACCATCCATTAGGCACTTATTCAGATGTTTCCAGTAGGGCTCTGCTTGTCTTTGATTTTCAATTCTCTTGGGGTAGAAATAAGATAGTGAATGGCTTGCTGTGCTGCAGACTGAAGGTGATGATGTCTTCATTCGTACAGAAGATGCAGATATAGGGAATGGGGTAAAGTTCTTACACAGCTACATGGGGTCCACCTTTATGTTGAGTCCAATGCTTTTGTTTAATGACTGGTAGCCTTTTATTCTCAAATTAAGTCAAGTATTTGACCCTAAATGGGTCTGGATGGGGAATATCTAAATGACCTTAAGGCAACAGGAAGAAGTAGAGGAATTAGTAGAGGAAAAAAAATAACGTATACTCTGTTCCTCTCATTAACTTCAATACTGTAGTTACAAAGCTGCATAGTTTCTAATATCATAATATGTAGGAACATTCAAAGCTAGTTGAATGTGGCGGAACATTGACTTGGCCAAATCCTTGAATTGGAAGTACCTAGAACTTGCCCTTTATATGAGCTCTTCTAGATGACCTGTAATGTTGTTTATTAAACTGGAAAAGGCAGGTTTCATTGGAGTATGAACTTTAAAGGAGAGAAAATGCAGAATGACTATGTCTGCACAGGATATTGAGTTTGCATGGCAAGGTTGTAGTAGTGGGGAGGCTGGAGAGGTGGCTTCTGTGAGAAGCCACTGGAAGCTTCCCCTGTGTCCAACAGAGCCAACGACAGCTTGCTCCAAGATAGACCTGCTGCTGGCCGAGGCTGAGCCCATCAACAATGGTGGGAGCCACTGTGACAATGTATTTAAGAAAGAGTAAAACAATAAAAAACTCTGCAGGAGAAAACTGCAGCCAGAGAGGGGACTGAGAATATGTGAGAGAAACAACTCTGCAGGCACTGAGGTAAGTGAAGAAGGAGGGGGAGGAGGTGCTTCAAGCCCCAAAGCAGAGATCCCCCTGCAGCCCATGGTGAAGACAATGGTGAGGCAGGCTGTCCCCCTGCAGCCGACAGAAGTTAACAATGGAGCATATGTTCAACTGCAGCCCACGCAGGATCACATGCTGGAGCAGGTGGATGTGCCTGAAGGAAGCTGTGGCCCTGTGAGTGGCCTGTGCTGGAGTAAACTCCTGGCAGGGCCTGTGGACCTCGTGGAGAGAGGAGCCCACATTGAAACAGGTTTGCTGACAGGACTTGTGACCCCATGGGGGACCCACGCTGGAACAATCTATTCCTGAAAGACCCATGCTGGAGCAGTTCATGAAGAATTTTAGCCTGTGGGAAGGACTCATTTTGGAGAAGTTCATGAGAACTGTGTCCCATGGAAGAGACTCCATGCTGGAGCAGGAGAAGAGTGTGAGGAGGAAGGAGCAGCAGAGACAATGAATGATCTCTCCTTGTCCTTATATTGACCCATGAGCCTTTTGTTGTATTTTCTCTCCTCTATCCAGTTGAGGAGGGGGGTGATAAAGCAGCTTTGATGGGCATCTGGTGTTCAACCAGAGTCAACTCACCACACAGAGCAATAAAAATTTATAAACAGTTCTTCCTTGAAAGAATGTCCTTGCATATGATCTTGGATTTTACTAGCTCAGAGACATTTGAGGCTGCAGTAAATTTTGTTTATTTCTTTGTGTGGCCTTCTGCCTCCTTTGTGGTCTGGTTGCCTGATCCCCGTTCTTTTTGCCATGTCTCTTCCTCTCTCCATTTGAGCTGAAGGTTTTCAGGCCCTTGCTGTGATCACTTCCTTACTTTCTTTGCCCCTCAGTATCCTGCAGCCTAGACATGCTTGAGATCAACGTCCTCTTCCTCTTTGTCTTTACAGACAGGCTGACACCAGGATACGTGAACCACAAACATTCATTGCATGGAATTATACAAATAGTGTGGGCACCCTGTGCCAGCGCAGCCTGTCCCCTACGGACTCTCCATTGATTTCACAAACCTGGCAGATGCTCTCTTCCAAGATCATTCCTTCACTATGAAGAGGGAGAACTGCTCTGTTGTTCAAGGAAAAAACATGGAAACCTCACTAACTCATCTGTCTTACCAGTTTCGTATGGAAGTTTTTTCTTTGATACAGAATAATTGAAATGATCACACTCTGTATATCATAAAGAAAGAAGAGTGTTAGAAAACAAAAATGAAACTACGTTTGTAAATCCCAGTTAAGAGATAAACTTTACTAAAATACTCTATTTCATTCACTAGAAAATAAAGTATATGGATCCATCAACACATTTTGGAAATTAAGCCAAATGTTACTTGTTTACATTAATAGCCTGAAAGCACGTGTTAAACAACAATATGTATGATTTTACCATTCCACTGACATAACAGTTATGAGAAGACCATTTGATGCAGATCATCTTCTCTGATTCAGAAGAGAACAGTAAAATGTATTTATATAATTTGATTAGGAGTAAGAACAAAATGAAACAAATAATATTGCAGTCATTAATCATAATCAAGTCCTTACTGTGCTAAGCACATTCCAAGCTGACATGGGAGACATTACATTACCACAGAGGGAAATTCACCTCTGCATAGAAGTTACAGGTCTATATATCATCTAGAGCCCCCATAAATCCACCAGTTTTATGTGGAGTTTCCAAGTATGGTAACATCTTTTTCCATAAAGGAAACAAGATTACACAGGAGAAAATTTACTTCTGTTTTCTTTTCAAGCTGAATTTCACTTTTATCACCTACAAGACGTAGAACAAGATTATGTACTTAAGTAGTGTTTATGAAGTTCAATGTGGCAATAATAACTGAAATTTTATCACCTTATCTATACTAAGGTCCTCAAGATGAACGCAAGGCATTTTTCTGAAAGTTTGATAGCTTGCTCTGAAATAAATGTAAGGAACCTTTTATGAGCTGGGATATATCCGAATCCTTGTGTCTGAATGAGTACATTGTGCTAGTTAAAAAGCAAAACAGTTTGAACAAACAGCAAATACCTCAGATTCCAACACAAACAGAACAAGAGGTCTGTAAAACATCTCATTTTAGATGTTTTCCTGCCATAAAAATAATTTGATCTTCTACCTTTAGGTTGTAAAATCAGTCATTCTAGATCCAGTGCTTTCATAAAATTCATGACTTGAAAAATGGAAGACAGAATTAGTAATTGGAGGGTGTCTTGCAATGCAACATTATAATATAACTCTTTCACACTGAGCTGTGCCACAAAATAGAGTAAGATACATAGGAATGACTGAAAGCCATGGTTAGATTAATATTTCTACTTCCATGCATATGTAACTTGCATTTACATAGATACTAATATGAAAAAGAATTAGTATAAAAATAGGTAACTTTCAGATATTATCTATGACAAATTGAAAGCTGTACAAGTATCCTTAGTTTAACTGCTTTTAAATTAGTGCTAAAAAGGAAATATTCCTGGAACAATTACTGTCTACTCAGGATTTTGGGAAAGCTCAAGTTTGGGGCTAAACATAAGTAGATAATTCCACATTTGTTAAAGTGGAATGTTGGTTTTTACAACATCCTGCTCTAAAAGACAAAAGTGGGAGCTGTTTGAAGCCTTTCAGAGCTGTGAAATGTTCCAAGTTTAACCTGAAATAGAAAAACTAGCAGAGTGAAAATGAGGTGAGCAAAGAGATATGAGGAATATAGTTTCCATGTGACTTAGCAATTTGTCACTTCTATCTCAATGCCTTTTATGATTCATGGCTAGAGAATACAAGATAGTACTGCTTATAGTAAAACCTTACAAACAGAATTTTTGGGGTGGATAAACTACAAGCTATGCAAATCTTCCAAAAAATTGTTAATAAAAGCTACTTTATAATTTGCAGTTGCTTTCTATGCATGCAGAACCAATATCTTTCAAATGCTTTATACATACACACTTTTTGTTTGAATTCTCCTGTTTTTTCATATTGTGTTTTCATCTTTGCTATTTGTTTTACTTGCCATAAACCTAACTTTCCATAGCTTGAAAGACTCCTAAGCGCCTAAAATGACCCAAAATAATTTTGTATTAAACAATAACAACTTATTACTTTAACATTTGAAACCTTGGACTCTTCAAGAAGTTCTAAGTCTCTATGAGAAGATGAGAGTGCAGATTCTGATGATATAAAATGTCCTGACTTTTTCCCTGCAGGTGTGGAAGAGATAAGATTTTAAAGCCTGCACAGATCCATTTGAACAGAAATATTATTTAAATGGAAATTGTTATCCCTTTTAAAAGATGATACACTCCAGCAAAGCCCAGTGAACAGTGATTGTCACAAAATTTTATAATTGTGATTTACTTTCTGAAGGGATAGCAAATAATGTTGCAGGATTTATAGTTGACTCATTTTGGGAAATCTTTCCAATATGTTAGTCCAGGTACACTAGAACTGCTCTTTTGTGATATTCAATCAGACAGATTACCCTAGGAGTCGCCTGTAATGATAAAGCATTTATCATAACATCCTCTGGAAGAGTAATATGGAGTACTGTTAATCACATGGCCAAAAGTCTTAGATGAAGGAATATAAACACCACAATTTAAATTAAAAGTTTGTAAGATTTATTTTTTTTTTTAAAGATTACATTGATGCTACCATTTTTGCTGTTCCAGGTTCTTAGATCTTATGTTTTCAAGCTTTTCTCTGAAATTTTGATGTCTAACATTTTCAGCATATCTATTACACTGTTTGGTAGAACTTACGTACGGAAATTAAAGTTGTGAGGAGAATTGAGATTCTTTTGCAAAATACTGATTTGTGTAGGTAAGATTTTTGAAAAGCAGGAAATATATCAATGTAAAATAATGAATTCTCAAAGCTACAGATGTTGCACATTTTCAGAAAGTAACAAGCAATTTTCTCCAAGGCACTAAATAAGCTACAAGATTTTATAGACTGAAGTTCAAAAATGTTAGTAACAGCACATCATCAATTTTTTGAAAAATAAAGTTTATTCTCAAATACCCACAATAAACTAGAACATAAAAGGTGTTAAGATATGATCATCCAACTAGTTTCCCATAGCATATCAGAGAAGTTGTCAGCAGCGCATCATAATGAAATGTTGGCTTTTGGCATTAATTTTGCATGTCATAACCAGACTTTGTAAAATCAGATATGGCTTTTTTATAAAAAAATTAAATATGCTTTAAAAGAAGGACCCATAGTGATCAGTTACCACCAAACTGATGTGGTTCCTAGAGGACAAATATATAGCAGTAGACAAAAAAGCCATTAATAATTGATACTGGTGTTCAAAGTCTCAGGTATCCAGTAAGCTTCAGAGTAAACCTTCTGTTTACCAGTTTCAGGTTGGTTCCTTAGAGCTTTGTCATATATCTAAGAAACTGAACAGTATAGTAACCTTTTCTTGATGTTGCAACATATTACATACTTGATGTTGACACAGCCCATCTAAGTACTATACGGTATGTGTGTTGTACAAAATATGATTTAATGAGATTTGAAGTGACAAAGTAGATGAACAAAAACATTTTTGCAAAGTTTTTGAATATTTTTTTCCAAATACTGCAATATTATTTTGTTAATGTGCTTTAAAGGTTACATACATTTAGAGGTAGAACTTTAGAGAGAGATACAACCAAGTGAACATCATTCAAATAAATAATCTTCTTTCTTTTCCTTTGCCCTCACACAGTTGCCAAAGAGAAAGCAATTTTCAGGATCTGTTTGCGGTCCACTTTTCCCATCTCTTGTTAGTTGTGGGTTTGACTTTACAGTGAAGTTCCTGCCGTGGATGGTAGTGTGCTAAGATGCTCTGGAGATGCAATAAGGGCACATCTACGGGGTCAAGAGCAGACAGTCACAGAGTTCAACCACCGGCACCCATCCCCAGCAAGGCATCAACCAGCTCTGGCTCCCAGGTTGTGCAGCCGTGTCACTGCGGGGCTGTGCTCTGACTGTGCCCCTGGGAGTCTGGGCTTACTCTTGTGCTAAGGCAGCTCCAGTACGGGTTGTCATCTCCCGCTCCAGGAGGTCTGAAGCTCTGCTGAGGGTGCTCACGGGCAGAGCTAGAGGATTATCATAAAGCAATATTCAGCTGTCCCAGTCCAGTCTCCTTAAGACTTTAAAGTTAGTGGAGACTGGTAGGCTTTTTGAGGGAATCGTGCAAGTCAGGAACTTAATTTAGATTTTCTAAATTACATCCTGGAAACTCCACCCTATTACACAGTAATTTGCTTCCCGTGCAGAAGTTTTTCATGTAGGTAAGCCACAATCAGAGCCACGGTCAGTTCAAGACAAGCTCTCAGTTCTGGTCTAACAATGCACTCTTGTTTATCGCAAGCCTAAAGATACCGTGAAAGCCCTTACACATTAAACACAACACTTGTCAGCCTCTAACTATCTGAGAAATTAATTTTGTGGTAGGCACTAGGGCTCACAGAGAGAACCAGCAAGTTGTTTTCTATGGCAAGGATCAGTGAGGTTCAAGTTCCAGTGCTTCCACATTTCAGATTTGTCTCTTCTAAACAAACTATTTTCTTTTTGGTGTCTTAAACTGGAGATTGCCAAAGAATTTTTCACCCTGCAGGTGATATTATGTTAGTGTAATATTGTTGCAAATGGGTGATTTAGATGGGTTAAAGAATCACCATCAAAGGTATTAGCAAAAGTCTTTTTAATATGATGTTGTAAAAGTGCAACTTAACAAAGTCTGATAGCAAGGTTCAGTCTATTACTGTACGGCACAATCATTTGAACAATGATTCCAAACTACCGAGGCACAAATCACAGTTACCAAGACAAAATCCAAGCTACTGTAATACTAGGCTATGTGCAATATCGGTCGCTTAGCAAAGGTCTGCTGTTGGTAAAAGATCTCTGTGCCTCAAGGATCAAGTTTGAGAGGTGTCCCAGCTCAAGGAGACATCACTGCCAAGGAGCCCAGAAGAATTCAAAGAAGGCTTACTTGGGCTGTTGTATTCATGGAATGAAGCGGTTGGCTTGTAGTCAAATTACATGTGGTGGAAGAGGGATGCATGAGACTCTGTATACCCATCACTTTCTTTGTTTCTTGATAAATGATTCTTGGAAAAGACACTTGCTATTCACGTGTTAATCACATGATCTATGTTCCAAGTTCATATGCATTGATACTTTGGTCCTTTGTGAGTTTTCAGAGAACAGATTGAAACTAGAGGAGTTCTTGACCTGTTTATGCCTTATGTTTACCTCTGGAGACCGTACCAAACTACCGCTAGTTTGATTAAGGGATCAAGTGCATCAGTCACAAATATTGTACGTAACAGTCTATGGGCAGACACAAGATTCCTGAGCTGACCAGAAAACCTGTGACCAACATTACCACAAACGTCAACTTGAGTTAATGGGATTGAACCCCACTTGTTTGATTCTGCACCCACGGCACAATCAATTGATGGCTCAGAACACCTTCCCAGAGCAAAACAAGATTTGGTGTTATTAGCTCGCTCTTCCGAGGGGGAATGATTTAGAATTACTGAAGTTAAAAACAATGTCCTGAATTGCACACAGCAACCTGCTGAGAGTCAGTGCAAATTACAGAGCACTGGTGCATGAGCTCTGTGTGAAACACACATTCTGTATTAGCTCCGTGATTAATTGGACTAAACCTGCAGAGAGTTTTCCAACATGCATCATCTGCCACATGGGATGGTTTAACTAAAAGAGGTACGTTGAAGGTAGGTTGTAAATGTGATAATTTATTGAAATGAGACTGAAAGCCAAAGAAGTACAGATAAAATGTGAGAAGAGTATAAAGAACTTTTTTTTTAGTGACTGAAAAATTTTAATTGTTGAATTTAGGACTATTTACACTGGAAATTGTCTAGTAAAACCATGACTCAAGCTGCTACAGTGACACAAAGAGTTACTATATGCCTTATCCAGAATCTGCATTAGAATAATCTTACAGGTAAACTAAGGCCAAATTAATTCTCTTTGCTGTATCTTAGGGAATTCTGTGATACCTATTTGTCTTTTACACTGACACTGAAATAAATGTAGTTGTCATTAATTATATCAATGTATCTATGCAGAGGATAAAGTTAAACCATAATTTGTAGAATTCTGTGAAAGTAAAAATGAGATTTATGCCAAAGAAAAGCAGCTATGTAAGTGCTTACCCATCCCCTCAGCTGCTTTGTTGAGGGTTTCGGAAAGCCTTGAGTTGCTCATGGATTGCTCTGCAGATGCTCACCATTGTGGTGAATTTCATTCACAGAAAATAAGCGTTCAGTTTAATTTTTGTTATACTGTAATACAAAAGGCTAAGTCTTCAAATCCTCCCACAGCACCAGCCTTCAGGTAAGCATGATGGATTTACAAAAAGATTTAATAGAGGAATTTGCAGTCTAATTTGGATTGTTAGAGAAACTTAAAACAAAAAGAAAAAGCAGCACAAAAAATGGCATGGAGATAGGTAGGAGACTTGGGACTGAGAGCCAAATAAATGAATTTAGAAAACTGGACTGGAAGAGAAACAATAGCTATAGTCCAGTCCAAGCCTACTTTGGGCTTCTCTTAAAGTCAATGGAGTTATGAATTGAAGTTGTGAAAGAAAAATTCAAAGGAGGATTAAAAAAAAAGTATCTGGGCAGAAAGATTAAATGTTAAAAAGTGAAATACTCAAGCTAAGCAGTCTGCATGGACTGACACTTCAAAAGATGAAACAGAAAGAAAAAGGAACATTTTAACATTATATCAATTGACAAGGCCCTGAATAATCATCTCCCTCCCAACAATGGGAGTCTTTCTATTCACGTCAGTGCACCAGGCTTAAAAAAAATATGTGAGAGATGTAGAGAAATCTCTGTAATGGGAAGAACACTACATTAATTAGCTATAAGCACTTTTGGTTGTGTTTGGTCTTAGCACATCAAGTAGACAAGACATTTCGGACATTTTACCCAATAAGTAATGTCTCTAGTTATAAAGTGTTGATTAGCAACTCACTTGTGAAATTCTGTTCATCTGTTTAGGAGTATTTTGCCAAAAGCACACATGGACAGATTAGCCTTTTATAGATATGTGAATGGATGTTACTGTCTGAAGTCAGAGGACTAGAATAATAAAGAAAAATGAACGAAAGATGCCAAGTTATGTATTTCAGATATGAAGAACTGTAGGAAATAATAAGAAACAATGATTAATCCTAGGCTGAGAACATCAGACACATACTGTAACTTCCATGATTGCATTTCATTTTTCTGGTGAGATTCAAGGACAATTAAGTGCATTGATTGACTTACTGAATGTTTCCTTTTTCTGGGTATGCTTTCAGAGACAAAATAAACCATGATTGACATCTAACAAATGTCATGTAGGTTGATAATTGCTGCCTTCAATACACTGAAGTATATTTCCTTTTTTAAAAAAGTTTGGATAATTGTAATACAGCGGGAAATAGGATAAAGTTGAATATTTTAAAAAGTATTTTTTTACTTTTTCTTAAGCAGTTACAGACTATCATTGTTTCCAACTTCCTGAACTGAGGAAATTCAGTCTATCCCAATTCATATTTTCCTCTTTTTTATCAGCATTTTCATTTTTTATCAGCAGTGAAAGACAACTGGCTTGCTGAACTCAAAATTAAGTTTTGCTGTTGTATACTCTCACCTAGGTCCTACAGAGGACTAGCAGGGACAATTGTGCATCAGATCTCAGTTAAATAGGCATACGTGGTATGTATGCACTAATATCACATTAGATCTAAAATCCTAAAACTTCACTTTGTTGTTGCTCATTGGTGAGTCCTGTGGAGAACTGGAGATGAGCATCGCTTCCTGTAGTTCACCATCTGCAGGCAAAGGAGCGATTGTTTCCATCGCTATAGAACTCAGCCCCTGGTCAGCGGCATCTCCGCCAAAACAGTTTGCTTTCATAGCACTGGTACCAGCATTAATTGCTACTTCATTCACTGTCTGGGGCTATGCATATCTGGAGCTGCTAATGTTACTGAAAGTGGCACAATTCGTTAAGAGAGGTCAGGTTGCATAAGACTCCCAAGCACATTGTAGTGTAAATACCTTGTAAATATCTATCTATTTGTAAATAAGAGTAGCCATCGGTTTGGAAAACAGCTGGAGTTCACATTAAGTGCTACATTGACATCAGATTAGCCATGGAGGCAAGGAGAGCTGTCTCCCATGATGGAGTTGTTTGGGCGCAAGGAGTCATCATGTGCCAGAGCTTTCACAGCAGCTTCTGTGTCAACTGCAGCCAGTGAAAAACCTCTTAACACATGTTAGAGGAATTTGCTTCTGTCTTTAGAAAATTTTATCTATAAAACATTCATTTCATAAAATGTGGTAAGTGGCACCTGAAGAGAAAGTTTCATTTTAAATCACGTTGTTAATGTGATAGCTGAAAAAAAAATGATATTTTTAAAGAGCAAACTTTAAATGTTAAGTAGGTCCTTTTATAATATAAAAATTATCATACTTGACCTTCCACATGCTTTTACACTGCTGACTGATGGTCATATGCTCTTAATACTTTGCCAAATGCCAAAAAATATCTGAAAACAATTTCAAGACTACTACTATATATTTATTTACATTTGCAACTTCATATTCTCAAGGCAAGTTAAATAATCAAGGGTTGAGTAAAGTTAAGAATATGAACACATTACCATTAGCATTCTGATACTGATATTTTATAAATATTCAGAGCGCTTTCAAAAAAATAGAATTTAATTGACTTGAGGTACATTCTTACTGAAAGCTGAAAAGGGCATCAATATTTACATTGCATTGCAAATTATATTTCTGCAGTGCCATTTATTTTGATGTAGCATAATTGAAATGAAATATAACAATATTCTATCTAGAATGAGTCATAAACTAGAAAAAGCAGACATCTTAAAGGAAAAATCTGAAAGGAGTAAGCAATTCAAGAATAAATTCAATTCCCTGACTGAAGATGAGAAGTAGAATGTTGGAGACAGAAGTAGAAGTGGAAGGGACACCTGGAGATGCATTTGGATAGGGAAGTATGTTTGAGAAAAGGGACTGTGAAAAATGTTGGTTGTTTTCTTTTGGTTTAGGCAGCAACATGTTAAAGCCGGGGATGAGAAAACTGAAATTGTACAGAAAAGAATGAATGTATTAGTAAGAGAAGATTCACACAATTAACATGTCAAGAAGAGATCATCAAGACACCTAATAGAACAGTCTACATAAACTAAAACCTTACCAGAGTCTCCTTGAGGACAGGCCATCTGCACTGTCCAAGCAATTGTTCATCATAGGTGTCCTCTGCAGGCTTCATAGTTGCCTCGAAGGAGACCATGAGAGATAGATGTAAAAATTATTTTCAGTCAATTTATTGCAAAAGGAAGAGGGGATTTACCGAATGCATTTCCATCTGGCGGCTAAAGAAATCTACTGAGGAAGCAAAAACAGCTTTTGCGTATCGAACATCTAGTTGAATGCACATTTCATTAGAGAAGAATCCAGGAAGTGCTGTTAAGGAGTAAATTATAATATAAACCTTGAGTTAGCAAAAAGACCCTCAGTAACTTGGCTGTAAAATCTGAAGTCTTCACTAACTTTAAAAGAACTGTATCTAGCAGTATCTATTGTTACTGTGTGTGGTTAGCTAATGATCTGAATAAATAAAGACTGTTCTAGCTCTAAGGGCATTGAACATTACTAGCCAGAACTGCATTTTTATATATCAGCAAATCATTTTTTTAAAAAATAAGGGAGGATGAATGGGTTACAGACAAACTGCAGACCTGTGTTTCATATGCAAAACACTTCTGGTCAGGAAAAAGGCCTTCCTTTTTTTCCTTTTACTGTTTCACTTCAGCATTTTTAAAACAATTTTTTTTGCTTGACCTCAGAACCAAAAAAAAATATTCATTATTCACGTAACTCTGTGTGCAACCAACATCGAATATCCCCCGTTTAACAGTGCACATTCCCATTAGTCAGTCAGTCTATGACTGACTACCCAGGTTTCTTCATGGAGCAATAACTCCAAGTACCAATCAACAATTTCTGGCGAAGTCTAGCTCCATTTGGCAAATGATGACCTGAAGTCAGTGTGATTCCTGCTTTTGTGCCCATGTGGTTCTACAAAAGCAGTGCACTACACACAAAGAAAAACCTCAAGATCATTAGAAGAACCTCAGAGATCACTAACACTGGTGGCAGCAAACACAAAAAAAAAGGGAACTTTTTCTCTGATTTCTGTAAGTTCCATGGCAATCGGTAACTGGGTAGAGATGGAATATTCCAGTCTCATTTTTGTAAATCCAAGGCTTTTTAAAACTACTTTCTTGCAGAACTAAAGCAGTGATTTAGAACTGCAGGAGTGATCGTGCAAACATTTCATGTTTGAAAGGCGTAACAGTTACAAAATAGCTATATCAAGAAAATACTATACCAGACCTTTCTTAAATATCATACATATCATTCTTTGCAAGCTGATAAAAACCACAAAAGCCTTGAAATTGGATTTTTGTTTTAAACTAATGTTTACATACAATTCTATTATTTTATTTATTTTGTGCTCATAAATGTACTCCAAAATTTCAACAGTCTGATGACTCATTCATATATTCATATTTGATCTAGATAATTTTTTACCTTACCCTGGTACCAATTCACTAGACACAAGAAACACAGTGAAATTTGTTCGTAAATGGGCAGTTTTCTTCATAATCTCAACAAAAATCAAAATATGAACAGCCTGCAGACCAAGTTATGCTTTTTTTTAAGGGTGAATCAGAATATGCAGAAGAAGATTACTGGACATATCTACAATACCATTATAGTAAGAAAGATAATTTTTCCATAAATAGAGATCTCTTTTTTACTCTGAGAACATTCAGATGGAAGAGAGCAATAGAGATAGTTCACCTGATTTATGTCAGTGAGAAGAGGTAAATCCATAAATTCAGGCTTCATCATTAAAAGTAATTGCTTACCTACTGTTACTACATTAGAATCTATAATTTCAATATAATCTTCAATTTTAATATTTTATATTGTCAAAAAAGGGTTCTGTGCTGAATCACATTACTCACTTATTTGCATCTCAGTGACTGCTGGACACAAACTTGTTGAAAACTGCCTTTAACTGGAAACACCACTGAATTGCAGTTGTGTGTTTATTGTGACCATTTTGCCTTTGACATTGTCACATATGAGCGAAAAGAAAACCAAAACACTTAAAGAACTGAAACTTTATTCCCACTGCTTCCACTTTTAAAGGCAGAAACACTTGCTATAATGTATATGAAGCATGTGTTATTGTTCAGAGGCCCAAAAAAAGGTTCAACACCCATATGTTTAAGGCACCAGACACAGTTACAGCGAAGAGGCCTGTTCTGAGAGAAGTCTACCCATATGAAACCACGTTGTATAATGTTTTGTCAAAAACTGACTGTGCCATCTTTTTTTCTTCAGCTACGTTTTACAAAAGACAAAAGGAACATATTTCATATGTAAGAATATTTGAATGTCACCTGATATTTTAGCACTGGGGAGAGCTGGTTACAATCACAAACACCTATTTAAATCCTTTACCACTGTCATACTGAGCTTCAGAATAAAACTGCAACAGCTGATATGGGGAAACAACTCCCATTGGATTCCCAGGACTTTGCATAATCATGACAATATTGCAATGACATAGTAGGATACATCACTGGATTCGCAGCTGCAGCTTTATTTTTATAGATATGCCATATTCCTGTAGGTAAAAAAGAAACATGGAAATATGGTAGACTGATGAAATTGAGCTGCCTTTTACTGTATATTCTAGGCTTTGACTGTTACCATATCACCACTGATATGTGTCTATTTTCAATGAAAGAGAAAAATAAAGTTACTTCTGGTATCATATTTTATTAAATTTCTGTCAGATTTATCCTTTAATGACTCACTATTTTCCCTTAAAATCCTGCAGAAATTAAAATTCTATTGAAGACAAATAAATGCAAATATTTAAAAGAAAGCTAACACTTAGAGACGATGCATATTTATTCAATATTTATAAAATCAGAGATATAGGAAGTAAAGTAGGTTTTTTAGTCTCACTAGAGTATGATTTACGCTCTTTTATTAATATTTCTCCTACCATGACTTTATTATAGAGAAAAATGCAAAGGAACGTCAGAAGAGCTCTCACTTAGAAAAATAATGACCAGCTGTCAATTACTGCTTTACAGTGAAATAGCTCTGATTCTTCCTAATATTCATAATTTGTCTTTGATTAGGCAGAAGTATTGTGTACTTGGGCTACTTTTACAAAGATAGCTGTTGCTATTCAGTTAAGTAAACACCATATACAACTGCAAAAGTCTAATTTTCAAGTATCTCAAAATTTTTTAACCATCAGTCCTTGAGATATTTGCTGAGACAGGTATCTCTGAGAGTAACTATAACTCTGATGTAGAGACAGGGGTAGTGCTAGACTTCAAAATACCACACCCATGACTTTATTAACTTTTTGAAGAAGAGATATCTTCAGAAGAAAACATCAAAATAAAAAAGGACCCAAATAATTTAGAGGAATGAGAAAAAGACCAAATGTCTTTGAATTAATTTGTGTTGTATTTTTGTTTCATAATCGCCCAAGTTTGTACATCTGTATAAGGACCATACTTTTCAGGCTGCCCCGGGGAATTTGTGGAGCTGTCCCCTGAAGCTCCAACACTAGGCTATTTGCTCAGACTAACTTTGCTGCCATCACCTCTACAAAGATGACAAGCCTTATAGTAGCCCATCACACCTGAACGTAGTGATATAATGAATGCCCAAACTAAAACAGCAAGACCCATCAGACACAGGAGACAGCTGCTGACAAGGTACAAAGTGGCACAACTCCATTGGTTCTGAAGGAGCCACATTCTCTTATTCTACGCCAATAATTTGCCAGAATGTGTTATACACTTCAGTTCTTCAGAAAGAGCTTCTTCTGTGACAACAGAAGTCTCAGGTTATATAAAATAGATGATAAAGTCAGTTTATTACCTGCTTCAGTTTTTCTGCAGAGAATGATTCTTCCAGACAACATTATCTATATCTCTTGACCACTCCAAAGCCCATAGAAGTCTCTAGAAAAAAAGGTCTTTAATGTATCTCATTCTCGATTTATAAAAAAATAAAATAAAATAAAATGCCTGTTGTCTCTTTTCCCTGAAGTATTAAATATGGCTGGATGGAAACAAGATTTCCATCTTATGATAAATGTCAGAGTTCTGGCATTTGTTTTCAGTTCCTGATGTGAACAAAACAGGCTTTCAACTGTTTTGGGTAAGAAAAGGGAGAGAAGGACAATTTCAGAGGAACCAATGCTCATAACATGCATGAAAACTTTAGATTCTAATCCATGCCTGGGGGAGAAGGGATTTAATGCCTTATTTTCTATATCCTAAGTGAAAGCACTTAGCAACAACTTTCTCTGGGGCAATTTGTCTGTGGACCCTTGCTCACAAAATCTATGCTGGGTCCAAGAAACCTTTTTCGTTGAATTTGCTTGACATCAGGGTAACTCGGTGAAGCCTGTTAGCGTGAAAGAATCTGGTTTTTGACAACAAATTTTAAATAAAAGGTATTTCACTTCAGCCACCAATTATGAGCCCTAAGAGCGGTATAACCCCAGCCCCTGGTGACAATGCCAGGGACCCGAGGCAGTACGCCCCAGAGGACGGGGGACTCCACTACCCAACCCCTACTAGAATAACACCTATGCCTTCTGCCAGGTTGTGATTAGGCTTACAGCCTGCAATTATTAATGACCAAAAGGAGAACAGGCTAAATGCTAGCTCTATGAAGCATCCAGGCCCTCCACTGGAGACCTTCTCTGGTTCCCCTCTGCGTAAAGCTATAAAAGGTGCTTGTATGGACGTCTGGAACAGAGGTCAAGCTGTAGGAAATCAAGGCTCATTTCCTTTCTCTGATCAAAATCTCTAGTTTTCTCTCACATTCATCAAATTAACAAGTGTGGCAGGTTTTGTCCCTCTTAGTACTCAATGCTAGTTCCTTTTTTTTTTTTCCTTTTTCTCATTGTATGTTTTCTTACTTGTTAATCCAAGTGAGACATGAAGATTTCACCTATTTTGGTGAAAAAAAAGGAGAAAAAAGTAGAAATGGACATTTTATAGTATGGTTTCAGTGAATGATACTTACAAGCAGTATTTCTTTAAAAATTAATTTCAGTTTATCTGCTAATTTTAGACAAACATGATACTGAAATTTCAACTAACATATGGGGGCTACTAAGTAGTGTCAAAAAATGAGAGAGATAATGATTCCTTGACCTATTCAGAAGTTAGAAATAGGAAATGCTCCTTCATATAGGGTAGTACATCCAAGCGGATAATGAAGAAGGGGGAGTTGTTCTCACATGCCATCTCGTGATACAGCACCATTTAGACACAGGAAGCAACTGGATGTAGCATTGCTTGGTTCCCAGTTAGGTGCCTCCCTAACAAGCTTGCTAACAAAAACCATCATGATCACTTAGTCTTTTATTAAATCTGGAGAGGGCAAATGTAACTCTTATAGGCCAAATCTTTAGTCTAGTCCAAACATTCCGCCTAGGCCAAACCAAAGTCCCCGATAAAATAAGACCCTTATTTTATTTACACAACATTGTCTTGAACAATTTTGTGAAATCAAAAGAAACTCGGTAATTAATTTTGTTTCATTGAATCAGCATTATGTCTGTGACAAAAATTTCAGACAAAAAAGATTTGAGAAGCCTGGCAACAAGCTCTCTGTAACAGATAATACTAACAGGGAGCTCCCGAATTATTTTACGATGTCCTGATGGAGCATTTGAGAATCAAACTTATTCTGGGTTTCTCCAAAAATTTAAAGTGTTTTTCAGTTTTCAAGTGATCAAATTTTTTTCAGCAAAAATACCTAGTTGCCGATAGGTATTGTATGTTTTCCCCACAGATCATAATACATGTAAAACTTTTAAAAGAAATTCTCAGTCCGACTATATCAGTTAAAGAGAATCTCCCATGGATATTTAAACTTCAATTATTTACAGGCAGAAAAGACCCCCAAACACAAAGATCTCCCAACTTGTAAACTTGTAAAGACTGATTATGAAAACATCAAGACCAAGACTATTGGTGATAATTCAGTCTTTGGCTTAGAATTTGCAGGAATCTTCAAATAGATATTTTTTGACCCTTGTGGGTCTCACTGAGGGCGAGAATAGGGCTTTAATGGCAAACTTGTTATCTTAAAGCAGATTTAATTCTAGGTGTCCTTCACTGGAACAGAGCAACATTTTGATCAGCAGATAGTGGCATAAACTCTGTGGAAAAGAAAATATTTTAAACTTGCACATAGGAACTGATGAGTTGATATACTGAGGTCTGTAATTTGACAATATGAGTTTAACGCCAGCGTATGAAGCTACCGTGGCAAACTGTGAGAAGTACCAGATACATCTTTATTGGATCTTTGATTTTGGTTGAATATTGAAAAAATAAAGTTGCTGTGCAGCCTTACTCTTCTGAATTCTCCAGAAGGACAAACAACATTCATTTGTCATCCCTCAGTCACAAGATCCCGACAGACGTGTGGAGTCATTGGGAATAAAAGGTTTCCTTTAGCACCTCTTGTGGGGCAGATCAGAGCGCAAAGGAAAGAAACAACGTTCAGCATGCACTTAGTCCTGGAGGGTGGATTAACAGCATCAGAGAAGGAGAATTGACAACTAACTCACCAAAGAAGAGAGCACATCTCTTTGCTTCTGCTGCTGCTACTTTACAAGTTGACCTCCACCCCAGCTCTTTTCACAGCAGCAGGTTTGACAGATGAGCGATAATGAGAGCCCAGATAGCGCACAGAACAGACCGCTGCTTGAGCAGCACAAAAGCTGCTCATCACACATAGCACTTGCCAGGCAACTCTCAAAGGATGAAGCAATTCCAGTCCTTTGATCATTATTATTTTTTTTTTTTAAACAGAGCGAGCAGTATAAAGCTGGGACACTTTCAAAAGCATAAACTGTGGTCTGCTACACTCTTCCCATTTTCCTCACTCCCCTTTCCTCACTGCTGCTCTGCGCGAGACAGACTGCATATATTAAACTTTGATAAATGACAAATAAATCTTGCTGTTCACAGAATGACTGAGGAGTTAAGTTCACTTCCACAGCAATATCAAACTGTCTGTCAGGTAATTTATCAACAACAAATTTGTAAGAAATTTTATACAACTGCATACACACTAGCACATTAAAGACACATACACCTAATTAGACAAAAGACATTACTGTAATGTGTCTCTTGTTTATTTTCTCATGCTTTAGACATTTGACCCTTTTGCTAGGTTTCTAGCATTTAAAGATCCATGCCACACTTTCACATCTTGGGGAGGAAATATTCATGTTGTGCATGACTGCTTTGCTTTCTCCGGCAGACTGAATGTGTTCACTTATCTTTTCCAAAGGGTGGCATCATTTTAGTGCTTGATTCATTTTATGTAGTAGTTTACATTTTGAAGCAGTGCGCAAACTTTAATCCTTACAGTGTCCGCTTGAGAACCGAGAGGAAACGTTATCTCTTTTTTTCAGATAGGGAAACAGAGCTTTCACACACACACACCCATCAAGATGCAGTGGCTTAGGAAATTATTGCCCATCGGCTGATCTTTGGTAATACTGTAAACCCCATTGATCCTTTCTTATAATTACTTAAATCTCAGTAACAGAGATCTAAATGAAGGTACTGTTTCTTTAGATATGGCATAAGCTAAAAAATGCAGTACCTGCATGCAATTGCAGAGATTCAGCTGTCATTATGTCATCCCACGAGTGCCTATTTGCAGAATGAACTATATAAACTGTTTTCAGCAACGCCAGCATCCAATTGTTTGGCTCAGCTCACCGCTGGGAAAAGTCTAACCTAAACTACCGGACTTTGCACTGAAACTGCTGAACGCCTGCGTACTTCACGCCAATTTTGCTGCAAGTGAGCTCTGAAGAGAAATGGCAACATTATTCTGTAGGTTTGCAGCATCTTAGGCCACTGCAGCAATTTGAGCTTTGACTCGTAGTGACACTGAGTGATTCAGCTTTTCCCAATACCATGAAATTAATTATTACTAAAGACAGAATCAGATTTAACCAGTCTGAATTTAATATTTCATTGAAAAAACATCTTCAAGTTGATTCTGTACGATTCAGGATTTACAGAGAGTCAAAATGCACATTTTTTAGTGTCTTCCAGTAAATGAGTAAAACTTTCAGAAGGTATAACTGAGCTTTCTTCTATACCAATTTTTCCTGCGGAGAAAAAAATAAGTCTTCTCCATGAAATTATTTTATAATTTATACAACTGCTTTATAGCTATTTTAAAAGGCTGGTATAGTTTTATTTCTGGAGATGACAACAAAGACACAAGTTCTATTGTAGAAGGCTTGATACAAGCCTTTTACATAATGCTTTGTTACATGAAGAAAAGAAAGTGATATTCTGCTTTGCAGAATTTTTACCAAAATATATTTCTATATTGTGGCCTCTCCAGTCTGTGGGCCTATCCATACAGAATTTTCACTGTAAGGCATTGCCACCATAACTTAAATATGATATATAAAAAAATAGAGAGTGATTAAATAATATAGTATAGTGACTGTACCATATAATCATATGTTTAAACAAGAAAGCAAGTTCTGTGAATTCTTGGAATAAGTGAAGAGAGGGTGAAGGAAGGTGCGTGACTGCATCTACAAGTATGTTTATCAGAGTATCAAGGACAGAATGAGATTTATATTCTGACTTGCGCAGAAATATGAAGTGAACTGATCTATATTTATTAACATGCAAAACACATGCAGAGGATAGAATGCACTGCATATGTTTTACAGTGTAATAAATAAAGACACAGGCACTGTTTCACCATAAAAGATGTTGAGGATGGATGTCATAAGGCATTTGTAGAACACCATGTAAGATGCAGAACTTTTTTATACAACTGAAAATTGAATGCCATCTAAAAGGACAGAACAGCCCTACAGCAAATTGACCCTTAGAGAACTGCAACCAAAACGTTACAGTTGATGAAATCAAGCCAACATTAGAGTCAGCAAAGAAGCCAGTCATAGACACCAGCAGAACCATGCCTATGGAGGTTTTTTTTCTGTTGTTTTCTTTTTCTCAAGGTGACTTTAAAGGAAATACAGTTATATATGCTGCATACAGTACACATAAGAAAAGGATGGATTTTAATTTTAGGAAACAGAATCAGGTGTGAATGGAAGAGTAAACAAAAAATGTACACTTCTTAAAGCAATTCTTGACTTCATGTAATAAAGTAGTAGGAGAAAGTGAGAAATAGAATTGCACTAAGACTTAAATAAAACTGTTAATAGGGTTTTAAATAGTGGGGATGTTGGTTTTGTGTTGTCATGGTTTTTTTCTCAAGCATAAGAAAGTTAAAGGATAAGAAAATCTGAATTTACAGAAGATATATTATGCAAGACTTATCCAATATTTTTCTATATAAAATTATTGGATTTTTTTCTAAATCAGGAGTTGAAATAGAGGTCACATATTCGGATTTCATGAAGAAGATTTGAACAGGTCCATATTAGAAATTATTGGTTCTTATTGACAAGATGTGGTTTTGCTTAAGAACAGCATAGTAAGAAATAACCTACTGGTCTTCAGGAATGACCTGTACACAAAGGAGTAGGAAGTTCTGTAGGACCTACATAATATGAAAGAGAATAAGGATGTCATCGAGGGTGGAAGGAATATTCTTCAAGACTGAAGTTATAGAGATGTAAAGAAACTTGACAATAAAATTTTCAAATGCATGCATTTAGAAATTAAGAATTCATTTCAAAAGCAGAATCCATCTGTTGGAAGAAGCAAAAGAGGATATACTGTCATATTTGTCAATATCGTATATCTGAAAAAAAAAACCAAACAAGTGTGATTCTGAATGAAACTCACATGTAAGGTATTTGTAGTAGACAGAGCGAAGTTTTAATACCATTTGAGAGGACACTAAGGTCATTCTGGATTCTGGTTATAAACTTTGGTTTTCCACGAAGACAATCTGTTGTTTCGTTCATCAAACCTGACAAAGGGGCAAAAAATTTTACTACGCTGGTTGGCAGATTGCAGAGCCAATTATATAAGAGAACACTAAAGATATTTATATTTGTATGAGTTCAAATAAGCATATGTTTGCTTTCCCTGTAAAGCATGGTGGGTGGATGTGAATCAACTTCAGTCAGATGATCTGGTCAACTTTAATTCCTCCTGTGTTTACTAATTTACTAATACAGATTTCAAGTTTCTGGCTACATGTCGTTCTTTCCATAGAACTCCTGCTTCGTTCAAGGTACGCAATGAATAGTAGCACTGAATGAGCAACTACACTATTAAAAATGTTTTTTATCCTCAGTCAGGGTGTATTTCCATGTATTACTTACTGCTCATTATTCAATCTTTGCACTAAATACAGAACTATTTACTTCCACCTGTGCTTCTCCATTGTATGTTCATTCAAAGGAAAATTCCACAAAAATCAATCAATGTATCTTTTATAAGACCCTATCAATGGATTCCATGTATTTCAGAGGCTGAGTTGCAGGAAAATAGGAAACACCCATCAGTTACTCAAAAAATGCTGGTGTTTAACTTCCAGATCCCCAAATACTACAACAACCATAAAACTTCCTGCTCTGTAGATTCCACATGTCCCAATTTTCTAACAAAGAAAGGAACAGTCCTCTGTCTAATAGCCTTAGCTATTATAAAGCTATGATTCGTTCCATACCACAGTTTCCATTCTTGCTGAATGAGGCACGACTCCTGTGAAAGATTACTATGTGATTATGTGATAAAGAACCACAACACATAAGCAGAAGAAGGTTGTACAAAAAAAATCGAAAAAGCCATCTTGTTCCACTATTTCCTAACTTGAACATTTCCCATAGAAATGTAAAATTCATAACATATATGTATAAATTATCTGAATCTTAACTGGTGTCCAGGAAAGCACTTTAGCTTTCCCTGAAGTGGAAGGAAATTTTCCTTCCAGAATTGTTTGATATTTGCATTGTCTTTAGAATTCTTTTATTAGTTGAGCATAGGTGGCTACATTCAAGTATGAAAAAGCATTTGAGTTTTAAGAAAGGAATGGGAAAATCATCAAATACAATATACAGTAGTAGTTAGTCATTAGTTAGGTAACACTCAAAGTCCATATTAATCCTTGGAGGGCAAAATTCACTTCCATGGGGAAACTAGCTGAGGTCTGAGTACTAAGAATCACTGAGCTTCAGAGCTACATAATGTTATTAGTAAAGACACCAAATTCAGATACAGTATTTTTTCCAGATATGTCCAATTAACGTGCAGCATGAACAATGGATAAATGGGACTGATCAATATTTTCTGTCAAATTTGTTTCTCTGTGTATAATTGTTTTTTACTAAACAGGGTGGTTTTTTTCGCAAAGTATATGCTTTCCTAGAAAGTGTGAGGATTTTTTTTTCTTATGGAACAAATGAATGTACAAAATATTCAGGTTTGAATGCCGTGATCTAATGCATCAATTAGATAAGTTTCACCATG
>JAOXJK010000012.1:133473987-133508761 GCA_025774025.1 Xenus cinereus | reverse complement strand
ATATATCCCTCCACATGCATATACATATATATGAGACACATATACATAAATGAGAGACATATACAGCACAGATATAGATACAAAAAATTTATTATATAGATATAACTTGTCTACAAATTCATATATATAGGTCTGTGATCATAGTAATAGAGCATTCTAGAATCACGCATTTGTACTATGGAGTTTAAATCTAAAGTTTACATCTAGATCTCTTAGAAAAGCCTCCTATTTTCACTATTTGCATCATTAAGATTATGATTTGACCCTAAGTTTACATGGCACTAAAAGATGCCATGAATATGAGGTTTATCTTTAACCAATAACGTTGAACACAACCAGTCACATTTAAACAGATCTAATGTTATATTTTATCCTGGAAGATATTACTTGAAGCAATAATCATAACCAGTCCCTGAAGATGGAGTGAAAAAGCACTGAGACACAAAGAGTCACTCTACACACAGATAGCCACAGTCTGAACTGGTATATGTGATTGTAAGGTAGAACGTGTCTAATTTGTACTGAAATTGTTGCTTAATAGTCCATATTAAGTCATTTTGGCATTTCAATATCAAGGCAGTAAATGTAGTAAAAATGGGTTAAAGACATGACTGTCATGACTGCAAGGTTACTGCTGTGCTCAGCCAATATACGGTGGGCGTATGCACAGGACGTATGAGAACAGAATGAGTCAGAGCTGTCTAGCTCAGCGGTTAGAAACAACTCAGCATAATGGATTTCTTTTTCACTTGTCGCTATTCACAGGAAAAACTTTGCCAAGCTTTCAGGCTAAGACTCTGACCAGAAACAAAACAAAAGAACGAAACTCCTGTGCCTCTGGTCGCTACTCCATGGCCGCAGTTCAACATACTTGACTGTGATGGTCAACACCTATCTGCAGCTCTAAAGCATTCCTGGGCTTGGTTTTCCTTCTTTTGGCCACGCACAGTGTGCTGCTCATCTGCTGCCGTGAATCCCTTCCTCCCATCATGGGCTGATACAGTGAGCACAGGACAGATGTCCTTGCTGGGGCTGCAGGTGGGATCTCCTGCCACTGGGAAGAGTGGGGCAAAGTGAGAAGGGTTCTGTTGGGAAA
The DNA here is from genome assembly GCA_025774025.1 of Xenus cinereus. Lineage (NCBI taxonomy): Eukaryota > Metazoa > Chordata > Aves > Charadriiformes > Scolopacidae > Xenus > Xenus cinereus. The sequence goes on along the minus strand of JAOXJK010000012.1, from coordinate 133,507,665 downwards.
CAGAATTTGAGGCAAGTACTTCTGTAACAGTTATGTTTGTACCTCTCTGAGGAAAGGCTTTATCTGATTGCAAGCTGTAAAAACAACTGTCTTTAGCCCAGTTTTGCAATGAAGGTGATTGTGATCCTGAGTTCCCTATCAAGGAAGACTTTCAAAACCACTTTCGGAACTCACTTCTTAAAGTTTTTATTTATGCTTATGTTTGGCCCTTTTCCAGTGCAGATTTCCACCACCTTCACAAAGCATTTGCTAGTAATGATAGAGTAATCATGTCAGGAAGACTAACATGGGAATAAATGATGACATCTTTGCGTTCAGTTTTTTCCACTCAGCAGTGGTGAGACCTCTAAATTTTAGAGCTTGTCTATCACCAAGGCCTGGGGAATAAATTATGATGTCGCATTATTTTAATCTCTAAATTGCCAGGATCCTTGGCGTGTTGGAAGACAGAAATGAAACCTGTGCAGATGATCCTTTCTGTATCACCTGGTTCCTGAGCAGCCTAGATACCGTAAGTGTACTCCTGTCTCTAGACTGTGAGTACTTTTCAAAGTAACCCGAGTTTTAACTCTTGAAGCCTGGTCAACCAAGCACTAACATCACACATCTCTAAAATTATTATTCCTACTCTCCACTTACGTAAAATATCTATAAGACTATTAGCGACAAGAAATAAAGAACAAAAATTTTATTTCATGGGATTTTTTTTTAAATATTGTTTAACAACAGGTGGACTACAGTGAGCCTTGATGTAAGAGTGAGGTGCCAGCAGGCTGAGTAGATCAGGTGTAACTCCTCCTCCTTCCCATCAGGAGCTTCCTGTCGTATTTAACCCCTATAATTTAAGAACTCACCACAGTTAAAAGGGAAAATTCAAATTTCTTATTGCTATCTATGAAATCCCACCAATTCTACTGAACAAAGGAGGAATTTTAGTGGGCAAAGACATTTGACAACAACCTTTACTAAAAATTTTAAAATAAAACTAATGAACACTAGAGCCACTGTTTCCTTTAAGTCACAATTAAGTAGTTTTCACTCAGCTACCAAAAAAATACTCTTACAGCCATCTCTGAGGTTTTTTATTTCTCCTTTAACATTTTGAATAAATATATAATTTGTAGAAAAGTATCTTACTTTTCCTTCAGGGTTTCCAGACAAGAACAGCTGTCTACCAAACATTACATATCTATTCTACTACCACATTTCAAATGCTAATAAGTACACCCAATTACCATAGAGTATGCCAGTTTCAGCATTTAATAACGAATTCTATGATTCTATACATTATTTCAGCATTTCTATTGTTTGTCTTATATGCTTTATCATAACAGAGATATATATAACAAATTATAATGTTTAAGTATAAATCATACATATCCCCAGAGAAGTAATCATTTAAAAATAAAGGAATAAATAAATACTCATTTTTAAATTAAAGCAGTAATAATTTTAGCAACAGAACTCTTGCCTGAAGTCATTATGGAGCTGCTTAACAGTAACAAAGCAAATATGAAAATGAGGAACCTATCATCTGTACCTCCTCACCCTGTGAAGTAACTCAATTCCTACAGAAACATCAAAGGAAGAAAAGATTAGAAAGTTGGTACAGAAATATGAATATCTCTCTTACTATCCCTTTCTAAATGCAGCCTCATAAATATATAAACATTTTTTTGAAAACTTTAACTCAGTAATATTACCAGCAATGTTCCCTAAGAAAATTCCAGTAAATCAACTAGAAATTATCAAAGCCCATGCCACATCCCCTCCCATTCCCAAACTCTGTATGTGTATTAGATAATAGTCTGTTTCAGACAACAGCTCACAAACTGTAGGTCAAGAAGCAAGAAACTGCTACAGTCACTAAAGTCATAGCGTCAAACTTTTCTCAGCCCCAAACAATGGAGCCTTTATGTTATCAATGACTAGCACTTCTGATTTAATAATTCATATTGAATCATGTCATCCTTGATTATTACAATTATATACATTATCTTTTCCTAAAATGTCTGTGAGCAATTTGTGTCTTTCTCAAACATTATTTAAGTTACTCAGAAAATTATGCCAACAGAGTCCCTGGGCTACAGATTGTAGCATTTAAAATTTTTGATACTCAAATGCAGAGATTGGCAGCTTTATCTAGCATGCATTCATACAGCCCGTACATTAAATGGTTTTTAGAATGCAGGACTGTAACAGCCTCAGATTTTTGGTTTGATTACAGTCTCAAAAGTTTCAAATTCACTTCTAGCCAATGTTAAAATAGTAATTAAAATTCACTTTTTTCAAGCTTCTTAGTTAACAAGCTCTTTACTTACAATATTTACAAAAAGTCTGCACAGCAAGAGACAGCAATATCAGTTTTGAATTTTCCTTTTTTATTTCAACAAATATTCACATTGAATGTCCTGATACATTTTTCGAAGTGTGCTAGCAAAAGTGGGATTTGTTATCCTGTTTTCTTTAACTTCTGCCTGTCTCCCTCCAAAGGGATTATTGTTAAGATGTAAAAATAAATAAATAAATACGTATTGGAGGAAGTTGCCTCTCCTTTTACACTTCCTATATGCTAACAAACAGTTTTACATTCCTTCTGCTTCCATGTCAAGAGTAACATATTCTTGGCAACAAGACGTGCAAGTCAATACAAAAAATCCCCAGACAGCTCTGGTAATTTAGCTGGCCTGATAGCTTCTCTGCCTGTCACTCAGCAGAGGGCATTGTCTTTTACACATAATATGAGTCGGCAGCACATTTTTACTCTTACTTCCCTTTCCAAATCTGCTCACACAATCTGTCTCTTTCTGATGTGATCAGCACTTATTCCTGAGTACGTACAGGAGAAAGGTAATGGTTATGTCAGCTTATATTGTTCAGTTAAAAAGTAAAGCTGGTGTCACCACTGTAAATGCTGCTTTTACTTACTTGTGCTTATTACATCTAGACACTGCCATAGCCTTTCAATCTTTGGCCATGAAATTGAAAATACATCTTCTTGAAGCCTTACCTGGTGAAAGGTACTTTCTTTTTGTCAATTTTGTCTTCTTATTTCTTTTCTTCAGAATCACATACTGTTTCCCAGTCACTTCTTCAAGACTCTTCTGTTGTTGCCAGTTAGAGGGGGGGAATGAAACCTTATGAAGTGTTGGCCTTTTTCATTGCTCTGAAACCAAAAGGAAAAGAAAGAAGAGAACAGGATGACACTCAGCAACTCAGTGTATACATTCTGCATCTTTTTCCATTTCCCTATTGACTCCACAGTCACCTTCCCCAAATCTTCCTCGTGGCAGGATAACCTCTGCTGTTCATGCCATCATGACAACATATGTTAAAAAAACAGGGCTTTTTTTCTTTAAAGAAAAAAAAATTACCTATAAAAACGCCTAATTTTTCTGATTTTCAAAACCAACTATGAATGATCCTATCTTTTCTGCAAGACAAGCTGCAACACTTAGCTCTAATATTGTTGGTCTGAGTTCTGAACTGAAAATGTGGATTCTTGCATTTTAAGCGAACTTCTCTCAATGAACTCAAGTAAAATGGAAGCTGACTTTTTGTTGTAACAGATTGTATATGGGTGGGATCCAGCATTTTAGTTGACAGAGATGAGTTGAAATAGGATTTGTCACACTAATTTACAAGAAGATAAGCATCTATGATGCTTTTTTCTTAAAAAGTGGCTATTGCTGACAAATACTTAGCTTTTGTGAGAGACAAAGCCATGTCTGCTTATTTAAGCAACAAAGATACATTCTTTTTCTTTTTCACTCCTTTTCATGTAGGAGAACACACACACAGAGAAGTATTCTGATTCACACATCATGAACAGAAAAGTAAGGGGAATTTTTTTTGTGAAATCTTCACAAAAGATTGAAGCTGGAGCTAAAAAGCAACAGCCTCACTTTCAAATTTAAAATTGAATATGAATGGCTGGCAGATGGAATAAACTTTCTAATTTTTAAGCTAAACATATTTGAACTGGGAAATTAAAAAACATGATAGACATTGAACTTCAAATATTATTTTTGCAGAGACACATCTCATAGTGGGATCATCCTTTAATGTTTTAATGTTTGCTTTCTCCATTTAGACTGTCTTGCAGCGATTGTAAACAGCTGTAACTCACGTTAATGGCAATAAAAACAGGCACTTCATTGACCTGCCTGAATGGTTCTGGGGGTTATCTACACAGGAAAGTTAGAGTGCAGGTTGGGAATTTACTGCACAGTAGCTGCTCTACACAGCTGGTCTCCTGTACAGCGAACATCCTAGCCACATCTTTAGGATTTTGTGTCTGGTGTTTTCTCCCCCTGTAGATGCAGAGCTATCCAACTCACTTTCGATGCTCCCTGAAAGATGCTAACTGTTCTTCAAGTTGGTCAACAGAAAAACTATTTATTAAGTCATTCAAATACTGAAAATTGTCCCACCCACCCCCCTTCCTCCTTTTCAATTTTTTGGCTTACAGCAATATAAAATATTCTACAGTATGTGAGAGCTGGATGTGAGTTAGGAAAACGTTCATCAACATTTTTGCAAAGGATACGTTTGCAGGGGACAGAATTTGCCAGTGCTCATAAGCAGTCAGCACCTCAAGGGATGGTCTTGGATCCTATCAACTGCAGGGTCAAAAATGCTTCAAACATACTCATGTTTTGACTTCACCAATACGGATCAGTTCCACACTTGCAGACAGCTCTGTGAAGAGGATCTGACCAGTGAAGGTAAACACAGAATTCTGCTGGATCTAACTCAGGCGTGCAGGTTTTGCTGAAGGATTTTATTGTTTGAAAAATGTCATTTTTATTTCTGTAGCTGCTCTGTTCTGATTATGTCAGTTTTTCCTGTAGAATCAAATTAAGGTCTTTGAAACCATGTACAATAAAATTAAATTTATCATATACAACAATTTAAGTCATGAGTGTATTTGGAATCATCTTCTACCAATTTGTTAAGGACAACACACTTGTGTTTAGTACTCATGAAATTAGGTCAATTAGAACAAGAAATAAACTCTCAGAAAGAACATCCCTGTGCATTTTGATGCAGAAAACACAGAAAGCACTGAAGTAACACAATTTCTCTCATCGGCACTTGCGAATACATAGAGGCCTGTTCCATAGATATAACGTCTTCTTGCTCCAAATGTCTAAAAATCTGATAAAAACAAATGTAACGCAAAATACATGACACCATACTGTAGACAAGAATGGGAAGGAGGAGCAAGAGGAAAACAGAAGCGGAGAGAGGGATCCTACTTAAATTATGTCCTGAATGTCCCAAAAATAAAAGGTGATGTTTGATTGCTAATTAATAAGTGGCACTGACCTGGTTTTAATGTAGCACAACTTCTCTAAAATTATATTTGTATGGCTCTACAGGACAATTGAGGAGTTGAAAATGTGTTTGTGTATTAGGTAGATACTTTCATTGCCAAACAAACACAGGATTAAGAGACAAATGGCATTTCAATTTACTCAGAAGCCCCCCTGGGAACAGGGACTCATCTGTTTTAACCATCTATCTTTCTGTCAAACAGTCTCCTACTCTACCTTAAGCTTTTGAAGCACAGCTGCTGATATAGAATACTTTGTTACTTCTTTTCCATCATCCTTAAAAAACCATGACTGTTTCATACCACTCTTTAGAATAACTCACCATCATAGGGTGTTTGGCCACTAGACTCTAAACTGCCTAAAAGGTAGCATATGGAAGGCTGAGTTCTTTATTTAGGAGTCTGTCATTGCTCAAGTTTCCCATACCTGTCATTCAGATTTGTTCAGCTAGTGTCCAGAATGAAAAAAAAGCAATTATTTATTTTATTTGGGTAGATTTTCAGTAGGATCTGCAATATCCAGTATTTGGTGTGATCTAAACAAAGCAGAAATTTCAAGCTGGTAATTCCATGGCATACACAGTTAACTGGAAGCCTACAACCTACTACTGAAATTCAGATCATCATCCTTAATGACAGCAGCTAGGGGCATGATACAAATCCGGGAAGCTCATCCTGATCCTTATGAGCAAAGTCTTTAATGTACATTCATTCCTAACCTAATTCCAACAGAGTTTATAGAAGTATATCAGGCTGAATCTGGGCCTTTTTGCTAATTTTATGCTGTTCACAATAGTGAAAGGAGAACATTAATTAGCCTGGGATGGATATATCACTTGAAGGGCATACTTTGCACTTCTAAGTCTATGTTTAAAAATATAGACAGTCATTAGCATCCAATCGCATCAGACTACTCTCGAGCATGGTATTTTATTGGTGGCACATGAAACAAGCTTCTCTTGCTGAAATTCATCATTTGCTTGGGGTTTTTCATTCGTTTGTTTGGGTTTTTTCCTTTTCTTTTTCTTTGTTCAGTATATGGAAGCATAAGTAATGGTTTGTGAAAACAGAGAAGTTTTGTGAACTTAAGAAAAATATAAAAAATGGATTGCAACACCTGTCTCTTTCTAACACAGGTACTCAGCTGCTTGGAAGTGATACTCAGCAGCCCTTCATAGCTAAAGTCAGGTCTGCGGCTATCAATGGTTACAAGCTCTTCAGAAGGGACGGGCGAGGAAGACGAGGAATTCTTTATGTTGCCCTCTACATACAGAAATTGATAGCTTGTGAAGAGCTGTCTGAAGAACAGCCACGAGCAGGTTGAAAGCTTAGGGGTAAGAATTAGAGTCCAAGGCAATAAAGGTGATCTTGTGGCTTGTGCCTACTGCATGCTGCCTGATCAATTGACCAAGCCTTCTTACTCCAGCCACAAGAGGCATCTCACAGGCTCTTGTCCTGCTGGGGGACTTCAACTACTCCAACACGTGCTGGAAAAGTAGCATGGTGAGCTGTAGGCAATCCAGAAGACTTTGGGAATGCATTGAAGATAACTTCTTAAGCCAGGTAATAGACAGTCCTACCAGAGGCGATGCTATACTGGACTTGTGGGTCACCAACAAATGAGCAAGTGAGCTAAGAGGTGACATCAAGATTGGAAGCATCCTGGGCTGCAGTGATCATGCACTGGTGGAATTTGCAGTCCTGACGGATATGGGTCAGGCAAACAGTAAAGCCAGGACCCTGAATTTTAGGAAAGTAAACTTCAAGAAGTTAGTCAATAGGACCCCCTAGGAAACTGTCCTCAGGGACAAGGGAGCAGAACAGAGCTGGCAGGTCTTTAAGGACACTTACCACAGAGTGCCAGAGCTCTGGGTCCCCATGTGTAGGAAATCAGAAAAGGAAGGCAAGAAACCAGCAGGGATAAGTAAAGACCTGCTGGTCAAACTAACTGGAAAGAAGGAAATGCACAGGCAGTGGAAGCAGGGACAGGTATCCTGAGAAGAGTACAGGGATTCTGCCTGGTTGTGCAGGGACGGGGTCAGGAAGGCCAAGCCACAGCTGGAGCTGAACTTATCAAGGGAATAATAATAATAGCTTCTAAAGGTATGTCAGACAGAAAAGGAAGGTCAACTAAAACATACCCCTGATGATGAACACAAATGGCAAACTGGTAACAACAGATGAGGAGAAGGCTGAGGTATTCAATAATGTTTTCTCCTCAGTCTTCACTGGCAGCCTCTCTTGCCACATCTCTTGAGGGGATGGACTGCAAGACAGGGACTGGGGAAGTAAAGTCCCTCCCACTGTAAGAGAAAATCAGGTTCATGACCACCCAAGGAACCTGAACATATAGAAGTCTATGGGACCTGATGACATCCCAAAGTCATGAGGGAATTAGCTGATGTAGTTGTCAAGACACTCTCCACGATACTTGAAAAGTTATGGCAGTCAGGTGATGTTCCCAGTGACTGGAAAAAGGGAAACATTGCACCCATTTTTAAAATGGGTAGAAAGGAGGGCCGCGGGGACAGAATTCCTTCTCTTTTGTGTTTCCATTATGTTTCAGAACAGTGTCTGGGAATATAACTGGGCTCTAGGGATGTTGGTCACATTGGACTTGTTCTGCAGCTCAGCAGCTGAATCACCCTGGATGTGATGAAAAACTGCATGGAGAACTAAGAACTCGTTCTTTCATTATATAAGGAGGAATTTTTCCCTTAGACACATATCAAAACATATGTTTAGGATAAAAATGAAATCATCCATATGTACATACGTTGCTTGTGATTCACTGATAAAGCATTTTTTTCCAAACCAAAATGTGTTCATAGAGGGTATCAAATAATGAACCATAAAACCCAATGATAATAGCATTAGCCTTGTCCCACAAAGTTTCACTTGCAAGTGAACCCAAATCTTATTTGTGGGCTGTAATCTGATGATCTATTGCAGCTGGTAGAGTAGGAAGAAAGTCTCACTTTATATTTTTTTAAATATCATAGTAACATCTTCCTACAAAGTATCTCCCTGCCAGAACAGGATAGTCATGTGTTGGTGCGTTTTGTTCTGTACCATCTCTGTTGTATTCCATGCTTACTTTACAATATCAAGAACTTGCTTTCACAAGAAAGGGAGATTCTTGAGGAAAGATTGAAAGAATTAGAAAGGACTTCCAGTTGTAATCAAACTGTTGCAGTAATCTTTAATTCTCTTATAAATAGGCAAATTCAGTCCATTGTTAAAAATATAGTAATTGATTTACTTGTAGAGGACCCTTGGGAATCAACTGGAACTAGAGTGCTGTTTTCAAGAGCTGCACTTTCCACATCTTTAGAAACGGTTTTCTTTGAAAAAACTCCCCCTGCAGATCTTTCTCCCCTCAGGTAAATTCTATTTTATATATGCTGTCTTTAATGTTTTCTGTCATTGTATATTTTAGAGTTCTTGACTAAACTGAAATGATATTGTGCAAATTTCATTTTATATGCGTAAGTATCACTACCATGTTTCAATTCAAATGGAACTGATTTGCAAGTCAAACAATAGAGCATTTCCCAGCAAATAGATAAGACTCTGCTATATGCAAGTATGTTTGCAAATGTGTCTCATAATCTTGGATTCGAGTTTTAGAAACCTGCAGTCAACCCTCCTACCTACATCTGTGAACAAACACATAAGCAACTGGAGGTCTGTTTAAACCTAGCAGATGGATGGTCCTTGCATAAACAGATTGGAGGAGAGGCAGTGTGGGATGCAGCGCCACCCCTTTCGAACTGCAAACTCGAGCAGTCTGAGGAAAAGAAGCACACAATTAAGGCTCCACATCTCTTTTTTTTTTTTTTTTTTTCCTAGATGAAGGCAAATTCTCTCCCACCCCACCTCTATAAAGTCATTTTACTCGAGCGGATTGATTTGCATTCAATTCTCTTACGAGCAAATTGCTTCCTAATATTTCCTGATCTGCAGGACATGCTGAAATACCCACACTTCGTGAAAGATAAAAATATTCTTAGGGCTTGTATCTATAAAGGAGAGAGATAGTTCTTGGATTTGATTTCTTTACAGCTGATCATTTTCTTTGGCTTGGATATGTAGAGACACTATTGCATTCCAGTATGATTTGACTGTAGTTCTCACTTTTTGCAAAGGGTACTGTAGACTCAAGATAGAGGCTTTTATGAGCAAACTGCAGCACTGTCTGAACTAATTTCACTAATGAAGGCAGAGAGGCAGGTAATAATGATGTGTTCTTCCCTGCTTATGCTTGTGGGTTGTTCTAGTGCTTCCTTGACTCCCTCCGGAGCTCCTCACGCACTTTTATACAAAATTTCAGGTTCTTCTAAAATCTCCCCACTGTGTATTTTTGGTCTCTTGCTTCACTCAAATTCATACTGCCTCTCTCCTGCCAGTGGATGCTGCTCTTTCTCAGCTTCTCACAAAATCAACACTTAATCTCTTTACATGGCTACATAATTCACCTCATGATCTCCCTGAACTTATCCTCAAGGACCTTGATAAATTAATACTAAAGGGACAATCACAACAAATAGGACCACTAGGAATGGAGCCTTTAGACAGACAACACAATATGTCATACTCGATATATTACAGACCAATACAGCCTTGTTTCTAAGGCATTATTATGCTATAATTGGTCTTTAGGAAGCCCACTTTCATTCTATATAAAATTCAATCTAAGGGGAAAAAAAACACTTTTAAAAATATTTTTTCATTCTTTGTAGTGAATAGATGAAAAACTGAACTGACAAAAGCTGTTCAGTTTTCAGTTCTTACCCTTTTTTTTTTGAATATTGAAATCTTGTTGACTTATTCTGGCAGCAATATCAAGGATAAAGAAGGAAAAATGCAGTCTAATAATGCATCAGTTCACTCAGCACCACCATTAATACCTATGTTTGGGTCATTTGGGTATTGATAATGAAAACAAAGATGGCGTGTTCTTTTTTTCTCATACTCGTAAGAGAAGGACATAAAATCCTACTAACATGAAACCAGTAGCATTTTTATGCCTTTGTTGTACAATGCAGTTATGCAATTGTATTTGACAGGATAAAAGCAAAGGCAGACTAATTCTCATAGTACATGTTGATTTGTTAAATAAAACTATTATGATCTATTATGATCTATTATAATTGGAGGTTTTTCCCATCTTCTATATTACTATGAAGGTGGCACCAAAATTTCTTTGTGCCCAGCAAGCCCCTGTTAAATAAGAGCAAATAATTTGAGTCTTATTATATCATGTATTTTCAATATTTAAATGTGCATGCTTGTAAAGTCCTCCCTGACCTATAAGAATTGCTACCCACATCATTATTTTTTTTACTTTTAGCAGAAGCTTAATGGTAGTTAGAACTGTGAAGTCAGAGGAGATAGAAATGCAGACTTGCAGTCAAGTTAAGTAGAAACATTAGTCTTTTGTTACATTTCGAGCTTTCTTACAGAAACCTTTTCATTGTGTTTGATTTGCTGGATTCCCCCTATACCTATACCTATTCAGAATAAATTTTCAAAAATGAGATTCACAGAAAATCTGAATGAAAAATTAAGTAGAAGAATAAAGAGGATGGCAAAAGACAGTAAAAACTCAAGGGGAAATCTTGCATTCTTTAATAGTGCAGCACGTAAAAGAGCAAAGCAGAAGTTGAACGCTAAGAAAATTGCTATTTTTTATTCTTCTGACACAAAACAAAATTCACAAGAGTAGTCTTCAAATGCCTCAATTTTTGCCATTGTAAATTCTTCCAGAACAACATTTCAGAAAATACCATTACAGACTTTTTAAACCAAGTTGATCTCCTACTTTTTAAATATTAGCAGCACCTACATGTGATTTTAATGCTCATGAAATGTGCCAGACCATCAGTCTGGCAGAGTGAAGTCTCTTTATTATCCATTGATCCAGTTTAGAACTGGCAGAGAATAGTTCTCCACCACCACCTACCAATACTCTCACCCGGCAGAAACATTTCCGTGAGTGGGTTATTTTTGGATCGTTAACTCCCAAGGACAAGGAGTTTGTCTTTATTTGTTTTCCTAGTGCAGTGTGAAGCACAGCACAGAGATTCAAACTATATGTAACAATATCAATAGGAACAATAATTAATGATATGATAAAGGCATGCTTATACTTCCTGCTTTCCTTGTTAAGATTGCCAAAAAGTTCACAGTTATTTACAGTTAATCACCTGCAGATGTTTTAATTGCAGCTATCTGTGACTTTTTATTCAGAAGGGAGGGGATTGTGTTGTCTCCTTAAGGTGAAAAGTAAACATTTTTATTTCTATCAACCACTATAAGATAAGCTATATATTTTCACCCAGTATTTTCTGAGGTGAAGAGAACTGATTTTTCCTTGTTTGTAAATGAATATTATCAAGCCAAATAGCACATGGCTGAGCTTTAAACTACTTTTAAAAAGAAATCCATTCTAAACCAAGAATTCCCAGTGTTGCAGGATGTATTGTATGCTTTGACATACTGTTCTAAAGGTTAGTTATCCTCAACATTAAAAAGTTGCGTCTAATTTCCAATTTCATTTTTCCTGCTCTCAGCACATTTGTTTCCACAGAATTTGAATCTAAACAACCCCCAAGTCACTCCACATATGCAGGTTTGATATTAATAGCACTACAAACATCTTGGTTGTCAGTGCTGTAAAGTGGAATGATGGGAGGGGGAAGGGGGAAAGGAGAAAAAACAACCTCACAGCTGAAATGTTACATTTTTGCCAGTTTTAGAAAATGAAAGAAGATGATAGGTTTTGTCTTGTGGTTTTGAAATAGTTCGATCTCAGTAAAAGAGCTCAGAATGATCTTTCTGGTCACTGTGAGAATATGACCTTTTAAGAAGTAGTTTATTAATACGTTCAGGATTTTGAGGGCTTCCTGCTGTGTCATTAGGCTCAGTAAAGGCACTGAATACATGCCAGTATGAAGTTTCTCATTCCTTATTCTCTGCTCTGGAAAGACTTGTGTTGAAGTCAAAGGAAGGTTGTTTTACTGGGTAAATACTGTTAAAATGCTATAGGATTGCTCTTGATATTGGTAGTATTGTTCACGTGTAGTCCTGATCTACCCTTATAAACTTGAACAGGGTATTTATTCAAGGCTTAAGGTAATTTCTTCCTGCATGTTTCCCATGGCTGATGTTTTAAAGTGAATGACTTTCAGGCATAGTCCAGGTCATTTAATTGATATTACTCTTTGATCAAAATGGGGACCAAAATATGGAGAGGCAGAATGGCTTAGGATGGATAGATACTTCTAGCTCTGGCACAAAACTTTTTGAACAGGCTGTCACGTATCCACTACATCGGAGATGTGGTAGCTGAGAGGCTAGTTAATTTGTATTCAGCAGCAGGGACAAAACATTCCTTGTATTTCAAGTATTCTTCAGTGCTTTCTCAGTCCTCAACCCAACTGAGGGTTACAGAGGAGCCTGAGAGCCACCATGTCCTGTGGTGGTGGCCCATGGAGATGATCCGTACTGGAGCAGGGGGAAGGTGTGAGGAGTTATTGTTACAGGCTGACCACAATCACCCATTTCCCGTTTCTCCTGTGTTGTTCAGGGCTGACAAGGCAGAGGAGTGGGGAGAGAAGTGAAGTTAAGCGTGAGAGAAAAGCAGGGGTGAGGGGAAGGTGGTGTTTCAGTTTTTGTATTTGTTTCTCACAATCAAAACCTATTTAATTAGCAATAAATTGATTTTTCTCAAGTCAAGTCTGTTTTGCCTGTGGTGGTAATTGGTCTTCCCGTCTATATCTCGACACACAAGTTTTTCCATCTTTTTTTCTCCTGTTGAGGAAGGGGAGTGGGAGAGTGCAGCTGAGATCAGCCTCTGGCCAAGGTCAACTCACCCGTGGCTAGATCTGGAGCACTTGCCCTTCAAGGAGAGGCTAAAGGACTGGGGCTTGTTCAGCCTGGAGAAGGGAGGGCTTTGAGGACCCTCAACACTGTTCTCCAACGCTTACAGGGAGGTCGCTGAGGAGATGAATCCAGGCTCTTTGCAGCAGTGCATCACAAGAGTTCAAGAAGCAACAGACATAAACTGAAGCATGAGGGATTTAGTCCGGATATAAGGGAACATTTTCCCCCACAAGGAGAGCCAGGCAGAGGAACAGGTCGCCCAGAGAGGTTGCCTCCTTCAAGGTTCTTAAGCCCCAACTGAGTAAAGACCTGAGCAACCTGGTCTGACCTCACACCTGACCTGGCTTTGAAGCAGGAGGTTGGACTAAAGACTAAGACTGTATTTTAGTTTTACAACAATGTTTCAGTAAGAAAAAATTCCAAACCCTCCTACTTCTTTAGGACAAAGAAATGTAATAAAAGACGCATCTTTTCTTTACGATTTTTCGTGTTTGGGAATGTGTTCCTGTTTTAAAACTATGAGCCGTGAAATCAAGGTACTGAACATTAGTTAGTAAATTTTTATTCTGCAGCAACAATTGATTTTCAGATATAAATTTTTGTGTTTTACCCTAAACATAATCCTCCTCTCTTCAACAGACATACTCTTAAGCATCCTTTACGCTTAAAGAAATTCAAATTCTTCACTGTTCCTGAGATATGAGAAGGTTCAATTGTGAACAAGATTTTTATTTTTCAAAATATAGTTGCTGTTTCTCTCAGTTATATAATATAATCCACCTATATTGATGTCTGAAGCTGTGCAACAGCTGAATCTTTATATCCATGTGTTCTTTTGTATGCATTCTTCTTGCTGTTACTCCTTTGTAACTTAGACAAATTACAGTCAAGGAAGAACATCATATTTGGTTCCTAATGACATTAAATATTTTTCCCGATATCTTTAGAATGCTCTTTGTGGTCTTGTGTTTGGGTATTTTTTTTTCTTATCTTTGAGGCATTCTTATATTTTCCTAGGTAAAAAACAGCCTAAAGAAAGAAGGCTCAGGCAGCAGTTGAGAAATGAAAAAACTCCTTGATATTTGAAAATATTTTTAGCCTAAATTTTGTGGGCAATCTTTAAATGTAGCAGAAAGCAGCTAGCCACTCTCCATAACAGAGACTTTAAAAAGTACCATTTAACAAGCTGTATCACTTTACTACTGCTTTCACTTTTATGGACAGTGCAATTGTTACATTCTTACCAAAAGTGTTGAAAAAAATATACAGAATAGCTGTCTCAGAGAAAAAAAATAAAAGGCTTCTCTCTTCACTTTAAATTCCTGTATCTGATGTTTGATTAGGGGAAAAACTGTTGAACATGATTTTTCATGTGATTTGGAACTCTACAGCTGTCACTTGATGTTGGATCAATACTTGAGATTGGCAGAATTCTTTGGAAACCTGTTTTATGTAGACAATATGTAGACAAACCTGTTTTATGTAGACAGCTGCTTTCTGCTACATAAAGCAATTTGAATACATTATAGTGGAAATAGATTGCCTGAATGAATAAATATAGTTTGAAAAGATCCAGCTAAAACCTTAAAATGTCTTTAATAGAAAACAGCCAAAGACTTATATCTTTCCTTAAGAAAACTGTTCATTGGACCATGGAGGAAGGTACATAGTCTGGTATAGAAATTTTAGTTACATTTCTAGATATATTTTTTTTCCTTCAAGTGTCAAGAGTGGGGTGCTCTGCAAGGGAAGGAGAGCTTAACATGTGGTTCTTCAGACGGGCCAAGGGGAAAACCCCTGAGGATACTTCTCACAGCTTTCTCAAAGAGATCTTTCTGCAGTTGCCCAATCCAGGGTTACACAGCTTCACCACCTCAGGTCAGTTAAAGCCCAATAATGAAAGGAGGGAAGAGGCAATGGGGTCTGTTAGTGCACTCAGGGCACTGACATGAGAGAAAGACCTGAAGATATAATCTGTGAGAGAGAAAAAAATAGTGGATGAGGTTCTATTTCTGCAGCTGAGGGATCAGGTCATAATTACGTTCCTTCCATACGTGATGGATTGGTACCATTGACTGGTTACCTATTGATTAATTATGGAGAAAGTGTCGACAAAACAAAATTTCAGCCTGGCACAAAGTTATAATTAAAGTGCTTCTCTAGTTGTCTCTATTAATAACTGGCGGAGCTTTATTTTAAAGGCTTAATTCAGGAGGGTTCACAGGTTATATCAGGACTGTTGGACTGGTTATGTCAAGACTGCAAAGACACATTCACAGCGTGGCTGTTCCGCTTATGACCCCCACGGCCTCTCAGGCTAGTTAGAGCATGCCACAGCTCCCTTCTGCCCTTGGGTTCAAGACTTCTACTCTTGGAAACCAAATCACAGCAACAGAGAAGAGTAATGTGAGCAACGGGAAGCATACCCAAAAAAATCTTACACCAGCAGAGTTAGGACATAGACAATGCAGGCATCTGAACCCTGGAGTAAGGAAATCCACCCCAACACCCAGGTCAGTGGTAAAGCAGCCATATCACACTCCGTTTCCTTTGTTTCTAAGTACTGAACTTATCTTGCCTGCTTCATTCGCTTCCTACTCCTGCTCCTCATTAGGTAGTACACATGTTCATGGAAGCAGCACAAGCGCCATTAAATCAGGAGCATTGTCAGCACAACGCCCTTCAAGACAGAGCTTGCATAACAAAGGAAATAAATGTGACTTATGGCCAGCTGCATCCTACCTTTGAACCAGGATTTGGGCATCATTGTTTCAGAGACTGTTTCAGGTAACTCCATTTGCACTCCAGAAAGAGTGTTTTCCGGTCCAGAAAAAAGCTTCATATCAATCTTGAGTATCTACTATGGTAAATATGATAAGCTTTTCAGTCCTGCAACAGTCAAGGGAATGGATGGCATCTCTTGATTAGCGCTGAAATCTAACCCCTCTCTCTACCCTACTGCCAAATTTTAAGTTCTGGGAGAACAGACATTTTTTCTCTTCAAGATAAAGCTGTGTTTGCTCTGAGTGATTTGAGATGGATAAATTAGATCTGGATGAAACTCAGAACAAGACTGACACTTTGTTGCTGTACTTTTGTACAGTAATCAACACTTCATTGTAAGGCTTCTCTGCTCTAGTTGTGAGGATTGCTGCAAATTGCTCTTCTTCTATAATGGATCAAACGAAGAAATCCATAAATACAGAAGCCTTTTCATTCCTTTGTTTGCATACTAAAAGTTAGAAACACATCATATATTCAATATGTGAATACTACCAGGAGAAAGATTAAAAAAAAAGTAACTTAAAAGCTGATAAATAGCTCTTGGTAGCCCTTAGAAAAAATAAGTAATGCAAGAAAATCTTGGAGACTTCTTTTTATTACTTGTTGTTATGCATAATATTATATTTTCCTCTTAAGACTTGATGTGTCCATAATGCTTCTGTTCATGTAAATTCTTCTAACATTTTACATTTTATTCTGAGGTATAAAAGCACACTTCCTTCCTTTTATTGCAGAATATTGTAAAAATAGAATCCATAAATGATTCTGGCAATTGCCACGCACCAATATTGTCCATACACTGCTGGAGTGTTTCTTTCCTACCATTTCTAGCACTCCCTATAAAGTTGGGTTATTACTATATTGCTTCATCAGAAAGCAGTTCCAGCTGTGATATGTAAAACTTAACAATTAATTCAAAGATACGTTCTTTTATATATATGTGTGTGTGTGAGAGAGAGAGTTTTTCCACAGTTCTCCTGCATCGTTTTGAAGTTTTACGGTACTTACCCATTTGTTCCATGTAGGATTCAAGGTCTGTAACAGTGACATTATTTAGTGATGGTTTTTGTCAGAGTTAGCTTGATGGTTGGAATAGATGATCTTAAAGCTCCCTTTCAACCTAGACAATTCTATGATTCTATGATTCTATAGGGCTCATTGCAGAACACATAAACAGCTGGTCATCAAACTACAAAGATTATCCTCTTTGAATCTAGCTAATAAAAGTGTAATGCAAGTTAAATGTGTATATATAAATGAATACTAATATCTGAAGAGAAGTTGTTTGTTTATACCTTTCCATTATCTACTTCTTATCGTTCCAGAGTTACTAAGAAGTCTATTGACTAAATCGTGGATAGCACTGTGGTGAACTGCAGAAGAGGTATTACTACATCCATTGTTTTCAGATGAGATAACTGAAGCACAGAGAGGTGAAAATGATGTTCTGAATAATTTAAGCAGTATTCACAAACCTTGCCTTGAAGGTTGCATTTCAATAGTAGCCACTTTAAACTACTGTTATAAATCCTTTACCCACGTGGTGGGTTGACCCTGGCTAGATGTCAGTTGCCTGCCAAAGCCACTCTATCACTCCCTTCCTCAACTGGACGGGGCATAGAAAATACAACAAAAGTCTCGTGGATCGAGATAAGGACAGGAAAAGATCACTCAGCAATTACTGTCACTGGCAAGAGAGACACGATTTGGGGAAATTAACTTATTGCCAATCAAATCAGAGTAGGGTAATAAGAAAAAAACCCAAATCTTAAGACACCTTGCCCCCACCCCTCCCTTTTTCCTGGGCTCAACTTCACTTCTGAGTTCTCTACCTCCTCGTCTTGCAGCAGCTCAGGGGCACAGGGGATGGGGGTTGCAGTCAGTCCTTCACATGTTGTCTCTGATGCTACTTCCTCCTCAGAGGGAGGACTCCTCACACTCTTCCCCCTCTCCAACGTGTGGTGCCTCCTGTGGGAGACGATCCTCCATGAACTTTTCCAATGTGAGTCCTTCCCATGTGCTACAGTTCTTCACAAACTTCTCTACAATGGGTCCTTACCACAGCGTGCAGTCCTTCAGGAACGAACTGCTCCAGAATTGGTCCTCCACAGGGTCCCGAGTCCTGCCAGCAAACCTGCTCTAACGTGAGGCTTCCCACAGGGCCACAGCCTCCTTCGGGTGGATTCACCTGCTCCAGTTTGTGGTCCTGCATGGTCTGCAGGTGGAGATCTGCTCCACCGTTAACCTCCATGGGCTGCAGGGGGACAGCCTGCCTCACCATGGTCTTCACCGCAGGCTGCAGGGGAATCTCTGCTTTGGCGCCTGGAGCACTTTCTCCCCCTCCTTCTTCACTGACCTTAGTGGCTGCAGAGTTGGTTCTTTTACATATTCTCACTCCTGTCTCCGACTATAGCTGCTGAGGGCTTTTTCCCCTTCTTAAATATGTTATCCCAGAGATGCTACCACCATCACTGATGGGCTCCATATTGGCCAGTGGTGGGTTCATTTGGAGCTGGCTGGCATTGACTCTCTCAGACATAGGTGAAGCTTCCAGCAGCTTCTCACAGAAAGCCACCTCTGTAAGCCTCCCCTCCCAAAAAAAAAACCTTGTCACGCAAATGAAATACAACACAGATATGGAAATGATAATCAGACAACTGGGGCAATTATGATAAATATGAAATAAATATCTGTCTACGGTTTGGGCTTTTCTGACATTAACAATGACGGTCCAAATATTTGATGTCAGTGTTAAGGTCTGCACTGCCTTGGCTAACACGGTACCAAATCAGTGCTTGTGAAAGTTTAACTTTTCATGTAAGTGATGAGAAATTATTCTAATAGAAGAGGTGTTTCTACAACTCATTGCACAGTTTTGGACAGTAGCAGTAAAGTAGTAAGGTTTTGTTAAAAAGAATTTTTACAAAAGCAAAAAAGAAAAAAGTAAAGAACTCTAAACAGGAAGGCAGAAAAGCTTACTAATTCTTTTTGTCTCATATCTAGAGCAAAGCAGAAGGTTGTATCCATCCCATATGATATTATTGGACTAAAGATTTGCTACCTGTAACATTAGGCTAAAATTAAAGATTTTGCAGATAAACAAAATTTAATTAACTCACACCCAGGTCTTAAAGGAATTAGCTTAAGACCTAACTAGAAATTGGTTTTATTTCAGATTTCACTCTGAAAAAGGCTCATGTCCATAATAATCTGAGAATAATCCCAGTTCCCATGGAAAAAGAGTGTGTGATGCATCTACTAGCTGAAGAGCTAGCAAACATACCTTAAATTAAGAGCAGTATGTTCAGCGTGGAAAGAGCAGGGCAGAAAAAGACTGTAGCTCAAGCAACAGTGTTGAGTTGCTGTCTAAATTATGGTGAGAAGGGACAAAAACGCTACTTTCTAAGAAAATTCTGTTGTCCTCACTACAACCAGAAAACTCCTGATACCAGGTCCCCTTGTAACGTACTTGACAGTAGAACTTCCATGTTTAATAGCACAATGCCAAAGGCTAACATACTCAAATCAACAGCAGAAATGGAAGGTTTCCTTGCAGTTGTTTGCAAACATAACTGAAAACAGAAGGCCATTTTCATAAACATGCGTAAAGATTTTTCCCTATCTCGACTCCTGACTTCTACTGGCTGGGTAAGCAAACAGAGCATATAGAAGGGATATTTCTTCAGCAGGACTCTGGACACTGATAACCTTCCCAGCCATCAAAAGCTGGAGTAATCTTTCCATCTCAGTAGATCCAAACTTAGTGCCAAGTTGCTACCAAAAATCCTTGCCTTATTCGAATGGGTGAAATTATTTTTTCTCCTGGTAGAGAGATCTGGTGATGGCCTTATCAACACAGACCCAACTTCCTTTCTGTTTATCAGGGATCTTTCCCATATTTACCTGTTTTCCTTTTCTTTAATGTATTTCACTTGCAATTTTTTCTGGTGAGTTTTTGTAACCAGTGTCTGATTTTCCAATGCTCTTACAATGCCAGTTATGTCCTACCTGCATTTCTATTGCCTCCCAGCAGTAATGTTGAAGGATTACATATGATATATGTAACTTCTTTTGAATGTTATTGAGCGAGTGACTGAAATATAAAGATGTCAATGTTTTTGTGAGACAAGATGGCAGGGTGAGAAAGAAGGAGAAAATTATACGGTTCCTCAGTTACAAAGTCCAATCTTAAAGAGGTAAGTCATTCCTTTCAGAATATGAAAGATGTGTTTATACAGTCTCTAGTTTATCAAAATGTGGTGTTACAGGAGAATCTGATACAAGTTTTTTAAAAAGAAGTGTCCTTTGAGCCCATCCCTTTTTTTCCAGTGTTTTGGAACAGCAGGAGTACTACTAGGCTCCCAAATCACAGTCATCCAAAAATAGTTTCTCTCTCTCTGCTTCTCCAGTTGATGATTAATTAGGAGCAGTTTCCCCAAGTAAGGAATATACGTGCAGGAAATGGAGCCTGAACAAGGTCTGTACAGGCAGCCAAGCCAGAAATAGAGAGGTGATGTGAACCCTCAAAGACTTCCTCCTGTCTTGGCCAAAAAGTGATATTACTGATGTAAAGGCCATCACAACTGCTGACTGTGTCAGCAAAACTATAAGCTACTCATCAGGTTAGCTGATGCTACAGAAAGGAACGACTCAAGCAATTAGATTCTATTATCCATTAAATTAATTTATTGGGTGGCAATCTACCACTCAGATGCCGTGTTGCCATGCCAGACTTTAGCTGTTGGGATGATAACAGAAGACAGCTTGCTGAATCCTCCTGTATTTCAGGTCCTCTGGCAATTTAGAGATCAGAGCATCAAGTGGAGGCTGAATGTGGCTTGGAGCCAACCGATAATTTATGAAGCAAGTGTGTAATAGCAGAACCTCATCAAGAATGTAGAGAGCTAGTGCCTATGGTCCTATTTTCTTTTTATGTTATCAGAATGCGTGAAATGTGTTAAGCTTACAGTTCTGGAGAACAGGACTCTTTGGGCTGATTTTCTAATACATACAAGTTCCGACAGCAGCAAAATAAGCTTCTCTTTTCTGCTTTGTAGTATTTTTCAGCACCAGCTCTTGTTCAAATGTTTATTGTTAAAAAGAAATCAAAGGAAAATTGCTTTTTCTCTTAAATTGAACGTTTCACAGAACATTTTTACTTGGGTAAAGATATTCATATTTCTCCAGATCAAGCACAGTACAGAACTATTTTTCTTGCTGATTTTCTTTAAAAACCATAGAAAATATTGAAAACAATTAAAGCCCTAGAAATTTATTGAAAATATTAGGATATATTTCTCAATGTTTTATGAACGTCTATTCTAAAAAAAAGACAACTCCTGGCAAGCAACTCCACTTTTAGTTTAGTCACTGTAATAAAAGAAAGAAATAGCCTACAAGAAACAAAAAGTAAACCAAAATAAATAAAATCTGTGCAAACAGTTGAAAATAAATTTATTATTTTACAGAGAAATTCACATGTATGATGGGATTTTACATAAGATACACCAGATCTGGGGTTGTTGTTCATGCTATTGCCTGTCCTATACTATCAATGCATTTTTCTTTTAAATATATGAATAAAAGTAACATTGTAATAATTAATAGTTCTGTAGAGATTTATCATATGTAAATTATACAATGCTTATATTAATCTTTTCTAAAATTGTATTAGTAACTTAAATATTGCTAGTTACATAAAAATTAATAGCACTAGTAATAGCATTGACAGCTACCTAAAAGTAGGTCAACTGTAGTTCATTAATAAGTTTGTGTATATTCTATTTTATTTTTGTTATATATTTTGAAAATGTCTGTTAATGTAGAGCTTAAGACCTAGTGCAGGTCATTAGTTGTTACAGGTCTATACAGCTTTACAAGGGGATGGTCTGTAGTGCTAAAAGTGTAACAATGCTGCAAAGGATCTAAACATTTGAGTATATCATAAAAAAATGCAAGGAAGAGACACGGATGCCTGGTTTTTACCATATCCTCTTGAGACAAAGATATCAAAACAACTTTTCTGTATGCAGCCTTATTTCAGTACCTGAGTCCTCTGAAACTGAAAAAATGGAAAGGCAGCTCTGTAGAGAGGTATAGAGAAATATAATCATGCAAAATCTATGAGAAGTTACACAAAAAGTTGCACAGGTTAGTATAGGAAATGTCCCTTTTGGTATGCTTAGAATTGCCAGTATTACAATCTCTATTTTCCTTTCACGTTGTAATTTTTTGTCCCCTTGGTAATATTTTTTGTAACACAACAGTCTCGTTCCCAAGAAGATTCCAGTTTAATTAGGCAATAGAATCTTTTAAACGTTAGTTTAGGTTTTTGCAACACAAAGCAGACACAGTGACATCGGCAAACTGTATTAGTTATTGGAAGTAATTTCTGTGGGTGAGACTATCCAAAGACTACAGAGAAAGAAATAGGTAGTAGAAAGAAATTGGAAGTGTAGTAACTGAAATAGTTATTTAAAATAATGATGGAACATGGAAAAGCAATTTATTTCCCTCACTACTGTTATAAAACAGAATTTTATTGATTTTTAAGGGTATATTTAGCGTGTGACAGATATTCCCCAATAACTGTCGTGGCTCAAACTTTGGCCATATGTTCTTGGTGAATTTTTTTTTTAATAATGGAAAATGCAAGGTACATCTTGCTATATGCAGTGCTACAGCCACCAGCCATAATTACACGAGTACACAAACAGACACTTCACTTTCTTCAGAAATTTCTAACAATTAAGCTCTATACATTCCGAACTAAAAATAAATAAATAAATAAAAACTAGGTCTGATCTGCCTGGCTTAAAACCTCTACTTCTAAAAATGAGGCCTGCTGTGTGATTGAAATTCATCTTGGAGTATGGATTCAGAAAAAAAGCCTCTGAGCCACTACATTTTCAGTTAGGCCTCACTGCTTCCTTTTTTTCAAACAGGCCATGAGAGGTGCATTGACCTTAGATGAACAGATTTAGAGAAATTATATCAAAATGAAAACACCAATACTAAGACTCTCAAAGTTCATTTTATTCTATAATAAAATGTAAGATATAGAACTATCTAAATGTCTTACAAATCCTTTATTATAGTATTTTTCTGAGTTATTTTAATCAGATAAATGTGCGGTATTATAGTTAATATCTATGTTTAGGATACTTGAGGTATTAATTTAGGATTATAAGAGGGTGGGTTTTTTTGGGTCTGGACTCTGGAAAGACTGATAAGCAACAAGAAAGTCCTCTGCTAATAATCTTTTTTCTATCGCACACATAAAAAAAGATTGAGCTAATCCTGTGATGGGATCTGCAACAATCGGTTGAAGCAAGGCGTAGGAAATTGTAGGTTGGAATCAAACCGGGATCCAGGTTATTTAGGTATAGAATTTTCATAAACATCCTAAAGACAGATTTGTTAAAATAACTCAACAACATGTGTGCTTCATCTTTACAGAGGACCTTGAATAATTTACCAAGTTACCTAGAGTGAAATAGAGAAGATGTGCTGTCCCTGAGGATGTTGGAATATACATTTGTGGACAGATTTTTTTATTACTAGTAATAATTATTCTAATTAGTTTACACATCACAAAACTTTGAGTTTCAAGATGTATTATTCTTTCTTTCATCTATTAGATAAAGCTAAGGGAACACAATGAAACCTGGGAAATAAACTAATGGCAGAAAAACAGGGCCAGTTCAATCACGCAAAATAAAAACCCAAGGTTTTCAAATGTTTGAATGCCTATTTCAACCATACAGAATAATTCCAGATTCCCTTCACTTATACATACCTTCTTATCTTTGATGGGAAACAGTTAACTGCTTTTGGGTTTGAGGCAATTTAGCTGATGCTGCATTATCTACTTTTACACTGCAATTATGCTGAAATCACCAAAGAAAAACATTCTTGTCAATCAAGTCCGGTGAGTTTTTTTCTCAGCATTTTAGCCATTATCATCCTTATTGACTTGTTTATGGCTTCTTAACGAGCTCCTTTGTTAGTCCCTCTAATCATCAACTTGCACCATAAAAGACTAGGAATTTAAACCTAATTTCTCTTTTCTGCTTTCATGCTAGTATTACTTCACTGATGTTATTCGAACACATCTTCAGTTCTGCCTGTTTAATAGGACAATCAAATAAATGTGTTAGTTATTTATCTTTTTCCTTATCAGTGCTAAGAAGACCCCACATTAAACTCTTTCTAACCTCTCTCCAGTAGGATTTTATTCCTTATTGTCACTTTATGAATCAGATTAGATTCCCCTGTTTGTGTTCTTAGCAAGGGCTTTAACATGATCTGTTCTTCAGGAAACTCTTTTGCTTATCACACATAATGTCCTTAGTTAAATGCTTACTTATTGATTCCTTTACCATGAATGCTAGTAACTAATACAGTAGTCATAACCTCCCATTGTTTTTATACTGCAGCAGAAAATTTATTTTATCAATCACTAATCAACACAGAGGGTTTCAGAGGTGATTCCAGGAGAAATAATCACATTAAAATCTTGATATAATATTTTTCTGTGGTTTCATCATTGTTTTTATGATTGTGTTGGATTTTTAAATTATTGTTGTAATTATACTACGTAGTTGCACTAAATTTTGTCCCGACAAAATGAGTCAGCGATCTGTTTATCCGTGAAATAGAAAGTAGGTGACACGTCTTCACAAGTTCTGCAAGACCCACCCTGGGCATGAGAAAGCGGTTGAGGGTTTGGTCTGTATATGAGATGGGACCAGCTGGTAAAACAGCCACTGGTTTTCCTTTCAGGTCAAACTTCTGACACAGGCTGCCAGGTGAGAGCTGTGTGGATATGAGCAACCATTTTACACCTGGCTGAGTGCCTTTTGCCTATCAGTTATATATTTTAATGAGTTACAAATCAGTCTTATATTTAATTACCAAAAGGAATTTCTCTATATGACCTGATATCTTA
The DNA here is from genome assembly GCA_025774025.1 of Xenus cinereus. Lineage (NCBI taxonomy): Eukaryota > Metazoa > Chordata > Aves > Charadriiformes > Scolopacidae > Xenus > Xenus cinereus. The sequence continues at coordinate 133,482,706 of JAOXJK010000012.1, read as the reverse complement.
TAGGTTGCTTGTCATATAGGTTTTGTAAAATTCATTAGTACCGTTTATTTAATTCTTTAAGTAGCAGCTATAAGATTAGAGGTGTGTAAAACCAAGTGTGTAAAAAAATTCATAGTTAGAGGATTCCATTTTCTAAGCAGCAAAATACCTCTCAAGAGGGGCTGAGTCACTTCACTTGCTCCTTCTTCTACCATAAAGATATAGAGGATACTCAGCAATGAACATTTGGGGAAAATTTTGGGTAAATTTGGAAAAAAGCAGGATGCAAGAAGCAGCGTTGTTCTAATATAACCCTTCACATTACTTAAATCTCTTGGTTGTTAAAAGAATTAAAAGTCCGTATGTCACATCAGAGTAGGTATAAATTAAACAAACATGTCTCCACTGATGTTTGCTTCCTTTTACTCAAGGAACAGGGATGGGACATATGAATCTCTCAAAGAGCAACAGAAACCAGGATTTCTCAGTTGTGGAGGGTAACGAATAGGAAAAATAGTAGAAGAACGTTATCACCAAATAGGTCTTGCTTTGACATTTCATATGAGAATAAGCTTACTGAAAGTGGAAACTAACTGAAAATGTTTATAAAAATATAGAAATCAGAACTGGAGAACAAAATCAGAAAGATGAAAGAAATTACATGTATTGCATTTATTGGTCCGCTTACCACAAAAAAAGACATTGAGGTGCTGGAGCGGGTCTGGAGAAGGGCGACGAAGCTGGTGAGGGGTCCAGAGTGGTCTTATGAGGAGACATTGAGGGAGATGGGGTTGTTCAGCCTGGAGAAAAGGAGGCTGAGGGGTGACCTTATCGCTATCTACAACTCCCTGAAAGGAGGGTGTAGCCAGGGGGGGTCGGTCTCTTCTCCCAAGTCACAGGCAACAGGATAAGAGGAAATGACTCAAGTTGTGACAGGGGAGGTTCAGATTGGATATTAGGAAAAATTTTTACATTGAAAAGGTTATTAAGCATTGGAATGGGCTGCCCAGGGAAGGGGTTGAGGCACCATTGCCGGAGGTATTTAAAAGAAAGGTAGACATAGTGCTTAGAGACATGGTTTAGTGATGGCTTTTATCAGTTAGGTTGATGGTTGGACTGGATGACCTTAAAGGCCCCTTCCAACCTAGACAATACTCTGTGTAAAAGGAAGAGCAAGGGAGGTATGGATTCATTATTCAACAAAGAAGACCAAAAGCTGAAGTGCTTTGTGCCATCTCACTAAAAAGGTGAACTGCAGTTAGATAACCAACATAATCAACAGAAGCCATAGGCTACCATAGGGGCATAATATAGCTTAACAGGTAACTTTAAAACAGGTTTTAAGAGAGAAAGATGAAAGAGGAACTTTACCCTACCTAATATGCTTAAAGAACTGGCAAAGAGATCTCCAAGATAATCACAATTGCCTTTGAGAAGTCAAGGAGGACAGGTGAGGTCCTTGAAGACTCTCAAATGGCACATATAGAAGCATATTGCTGCATATTAAACAATATGGTTGTCTAAACTGGGTTTGTCTAAACTGGGTAACTAGTTTCCCAGTTGCCATGTATAGTCACAGGATAGGGACAGTGTTTCCCAGTCAGATATGGAGACTAATCTTAGGCTTCCTTAAGCACTATTCTATTTTGTGGGGCTTCTTTCACTTCTCCATTGATTGTATTTAATTCTGGCATCTAAATGAGATGTCTAAAATTGTGTGAGGTGTGGTTTGAGTATCTCTCATACCACCTGCCTTTCAAAGAGGAAAGAAGAGAAAGAAAAACAACAGTAGATCTGTCAATTTAGTTTGAATTCTTCAAAAAAACCTCAGAACAAAAAATCAAACTATTTGTAAACATCAAGATTGAAGAATAGGTGAGGAATAGCCACTTTATTTGTCAAAGCCAAATCATTCCAAGTCAATGTAATTTCTTTCAGTGACAGGATGAGGGGTCTTTTAGGTGGAAGAGAGTGAGTAGATGTCATACATCTTTACTTCAGCAAAGCTTTTGACAATATCTCATATCCTCATAGGTGTGCTAGGGAAACGTGAAAGAAATTACTAAGGTAAATGCAATACCATCTATAAAGTATATTGAGGTATTAATTATCAGTGTTTCACCCTCAAACTGAAAGTATGTATCAAGATGAAGTCTGCCAGCTCCAGTAAATTTAGATACTTTTATGAAAAACTTTTGCAGGATAGTTCTATTAATTTTCATTTGACCAAGCCAGGAAGGGCTTGATCCTTTTTGGAAGGGTCAACGATATGATTAATTTTAATTCTATGATGCCCATTTGAACATCCTTTATCATTCAAATCAGTACCTGCTTGCAACTCAGTAGTCACTATGAGAAGATAGAATCCCCTCTGTTCTGGGAATTCTGAGTTACATTACTAAAAGGAGAGTGAAGTCTCTCAGTCCAGACGGAAATAAATGTAATTAAGCCAGTTCATCTAATAACTTATATGTCTGTAAACAGCTCTCTTCTTCACGGTAGTGGGATGATCTTGCAGATAATAATGTGTTTATTTCACATACAAAATACTTGGATGCTAGAAAAATGGGGTTCACTGAAAAAATGTACTTGTTTTTGCTTGTGAATAAAAGCTAGAAATGGTCTTCTTGAAAACAATTAAATGGACACTTCTCTGCTATATCTGTCAGTAAATCATTCAACCTTTTTCTCCTTCTTACTTCTTATACATACCACCAAAGGACTCTTAAATCCAGGGTAGAATCTCACACAGTCATACAAGCACCAAATACAAAGACCTATTGCACAAAAAAGCAGCAATATACATTACTTTGGGAAACTCTTTGCTAGCTCAACTGTCAAACTCACCGAGCACAAATTGAAATGTGTCAAAAACATCAAGCAGTTGATTAAGCGCATGTCTACACTATCTCACTGCTCTATATTCATCATGACAATGACAGAAGGTCATTTGCTTATCACACTAACCTCCATTAAAAGAATAAAAGATATATGTTGTCTAAGGTACTGTGGGTGAATTCTGAGAGTTATTGAAAACCATAAATTCTCTTTGTTAGAATGGGTTGTGATACGTGGAGACTGTTTAATCACTGTATTTCTGAATTTTATATTAATATATATTAACTCAATGTTCATTATTGTTGATAACCCTCTTATAACTTTTTTATTTAATTCTGACTTTTATAAAATAAATAATTATAAACTATATTTACCGATATGCACTTATTAGTACTGGAGTTGTTCTGGACAGTATTTCCTCATGTCCTGCTTCTGCATTATTATCTACAATTTGAGAGAGAAATTTCTGTGACATTTGAGAAATAGACCCTAAAAGCACATCTTTATGTGTGAGATGGGTACTCAAGTTCAGAGAAGGGTATATAAGTCTCTAAGTAATCTGCTGTGGGAAGCTGATAATAAAAGACAAACATCTTGTTCCCAACACAACTGATGATGTTTCTAAACAGGTAAACAGATTACAACGAAAACAGGGAAACAATCTTCCTTTGGGATTCCTGTTCTCTATAGTAGTTGCCAAAAAGACAGTCCCTTTTAAGGAATAAGAAAAGGAATCAGGAACACAGCACAAAAGAAAGAAAACCTTTTCTGAACATGAATGTGAGTCATATCACCTAGAGACATTTTCCACAGGTCTTCAGTCCAACCACCTCCATCTTCTTACTGACTCATGATCATTTTCATGGTTTAGCCAATTTGAAACTAAAGTATCAAGAAGAGTCCTCTGCTTGCAACATAGAGAATGAATACAGAGAAGATCTCCCACAGATCACACAGACTGTGGAGATCGCCAAAGGGCTGGTGGTCTTTGTGTCCATGGGAATATTGCAGGGTAGACAAGGAAGCATACCGCAGTGGCAAATAAATGCAGATGAGAGGACTCATAGGTGAGTTTTGAGCTGAGTGTAGAGGACAGAGTACTGGGTCTGTTGTATCCATTGAAGTATAGGCATAAGGTGCTGGGTGAAGGGAGCCATAAATGAGGATCATCTAAGTGGAGGAATTAAGATAAACTGTATTTTCTTCCTCTTTCTTTCATCTTTTCCTTTCTTTATATATGAATTCATTTCCCACTCTAGTTTGAATGTTTCTTCCTCGATTATTTGTGTTGTTTCCTTCCTTTTCCCTTTCCCCTTTCCCTCTTCTGGTGGGTGCTTTCAGATTACTATGTCTGAGTATCTTATTTTGTGTATTCTTCTTCTGCCAAAGTATCCCCTCCCCAACTTTCCATCCTATTTACCCACCAAACTAATTTTCATAGGTATAGTCTAAAAGTCATTGCATTTTTACTCCCTTTTCCTGTAAGATTTACTGCTGAACTTCAGTTGCATGTGCCATCTACACATATCTTGATGTAATGAAAATAATTGCTTTTAATTACCAATTGTGAAGTATAGGAGTACAGATTTGTTATCACTTGAAGCACAGATGAAGGATATCATGCCTCTTCCATTTTAATTCTGCAAAATGAAAGGTACAAGCCATGGTATAAAAAAAAAAAATTGGCTTTGCAGCTTTTTTTTCCCCTATCATTTTCTCTCTCTCTCTTTTTTTTTTTTTTGGTCTTACACCACAATAAAACAGGTAAATAAAGAGAAAAAAAATACCTGACTGAACTTCCAAAATTATACAAAGATATATCATTCACGTATTACAAAAGCAACCGATTTTTAAATTGTTTAAACTCAAAGTCATTATTTGGACCAAGACAAATATTATGAATCTTTTAGGAAAATAAAGCACAACAGAAGTGTTTAAATAAGCAAGGGGAGGGTTGGTCTCTTCTCCTAAGTAACAGGCGATAAAACAAGAGGAAACAGCCTCAAGTTGTGCCAGAGGAGGTTTAGATTGGCTATTTGGAAAAATTTCTTTACAGAAAAGGTTACCAAACATCAGAAAGGGCTGACCAGGGAAGTGGTTGAATCAGCATCCCTGGAGGCATTTAAAAGATATGTAGATTCAGTGCTTCGGGACATGGTTTAGTGGTGGTTTTGGCAGTGTTAGCTAATAGATAGATGATTCTATGATTGTATGAAATATACAGAGAGATGAAGACAGAATCATAAATTCAAATGACCAGAGCACTGAAACAAACTTCTCTCTTTTAGGAACACCTTATTGTTGTAATGCAGTCGTCTTCTGTTCTATGAAAGTAATAATTCCTCATACACAATGATTTTAATAACTAAAATGAGTTAATGCAAATAAATCTTAGTAAGGAGAAATAAGTCTTAGAACTGCATGCCTCCTTGACTGACTAGAATTGGAAAGAAGTTAAATATATTTCAGCTTGTTTTTTCAATAGGTCAATCTCTATCTTTCTTTTTTGATATATTCTGACAACTTAAATTCCACTGAAGACCTTCTATCTATAATTTCCTATTAGATAACTCTTTATGCAACAACTTTTAGGCTTTTAGAAATGCTTTTAGATATCTAGAATAACCTGACTTTGTAAAGCAGACACTAAACTTAAGGAGACTTCAGTTAGTCTGTACATACCTGCAGCTACTGAATGCTTCTGCCTCTCCTTCACTTGAAGTCTCCATGGACCATACCAGCAAAACAATTTCCACATACAATTCTTTCTGAGACTAATAATTCCTTTTTTTGAGGGAGAATAATCACAGCTGGTTGAGGAAGATTCCTTCCCAAACATGTTTACAAAGGTGAACAATTTACGTGTCAAATGTATAGTACGTTTATTTTTATAAACCTCTTTTTAAAGTCTGTTCTTCCCCTTAAAATACACTATCTAAACCCACATCAATTTAATAGATATTCTATTTTAATTTTCGTTAAACCTCTTAAATCTTAATAAAGAACACTCTTAAAAGTAATGTTTTGATGAGGAGATTACTTTTGTAGTTATAACTCACAATCAGAAGATTTTTTTAACTGGATTTATATCTAGTAGAGTATTATGTATAAAGATGTGAAGACAGGTGTATATGAAAGACATAGAACTACGTATGTCAAATATATTTTATTTCTACAGAATTTTGGGGTAATATTGATATTACAGAGCTATATTAGAAGAAAATAAATTAGCAGATCTCTGCAGAAAGTTGAAACAATATAAAGGCATCGACCATGAGAGTGACTCAGTTATAGAAGCTGTCAATAAAAAGATTGCCATTAATAGTTATGGTACTGCACTACACTACAAGATAATTTCACTTACTATTACTGGGAGTAAAACCTATAGAAATTTAAAGGGAATTATTTTCACTAAGTTCTATTTTACAGCAAGGAATCATCTCCAGAATTTCTGAAATGATACCAAAATGAAACCTATTGTAATTGAAAGTGTTGTAGGAAAAGCAGGTAAAAAAGCTTCAGTGATATAGTTCAAAATCTCAAGTTTTCATACCAAAAGGGAAATGCTCTGGTCTACTAAAATTCAGCCAATATAGATTTTGAAAATCTGTGCATGCAGGCAATAAAAACAGTTATCACTTTGAATGCAGAATTAGATATTGCTTTAAAAAATACAGAGTAGGAGTAACAGAACCCCAAGAAGCAGAATCATTTCCTGCATGTATGGGATTAACAGCTGAAATAATCTGAGGAAATATGAGCCAAAATAAAGAATTCTATTTATTGCTAGTAATATATGTGCTATTACTGAGGACATAGCCTGCACTTCCTCTACTCTAAAAATGTTTTAATTTAATATACTGTTTTAAATTTCTTTGTTTTATTTTTTTTCTGAGAAAGAAACTCTTCAGACAATTCTATTTATAAATAAAACAGCTAGGAAGTAAAAGGAAGAGTCATCATTTCCCTCTTTTCAAAGAATTTTTGACTAGAGAGTGCCAGTTACAAAATTCAAATAATTATTTTTTTGAAATCAAGCTTAGATTATAATGTATTCTTAAGAAAACGAAAGAAAATTAACATGCAACTTGAATCTGTAACTGTAACCAAATCATAAAAATTAAAATTAATTAAAGCAGGAATTTATTTTAATTATAAGTATGCAAAGAGTTGCTTAATCAAATGTTGTGCAGAGACAGGTAATCATGATTCTGAAGCCTGAATGTGTTATAGATCTTCACCTGCTTCAAAAAAATTATAGAGGACCAATTGGATGAAACACAAAAGCAGGGAATTATCTTTCTCTGAATTATACTCTACGGGCATCATAATTTGTAATACTGTCCATATCTTCCAGTAATTGAAACTCTGTGCAGAAAATAGGGTATTAAATAATGTCAACCATATATATAAGTTTCTATTCTTCGAGTCAGAGATTTCCTGCTTCTTTGAGCCAAACCAGTTACAATGAACACTAGTAAATTAGAATTATTTAATGGGTCACTCTGTAAGAAAGCTTCACTGCATGAAAAAAATATACCTCCTAAAATTACAAAGTAGTCTTTACATTGTTTTTTACTTTATTGTTTTTGTTATATTACTGCTATTAATGTTATTAATCACTTTGACCCTGATGCTATACCAAAAATCCGCAAAGCTTAATCATCTATGAAGAAGCACAGCTTTACAAATTAGGGATTTAATGAGTTATAATACTAATATAAAAGTATTGTTAAAATATTTCTACTGTGATTCTAATCACAATCTATAATTTTGTGAATAAACCCAGTTATTTTAATTAATGCTTTTTTTAGTTTCCAAGGGCTGCAGTTTAGAAAGTGATATATGTAAGAATGCTCTTACTTCATAATTTGAAGTATGATAACCATAATTAAGACCCTCATCAGATGGTTTCTAATTAACTACCAAAAAACATTAAAGTACGTACTACTGGGTAGAATTCAACCTTTAAGCCCATTGCCTTTAAGTGAACATCAGCTACTTAAAGCAAATCTGAATTTATGCTTACAGATTTTGTTGTCATGGAGTTCAAACTGATATTGTTGCTAAGAGAGAAAAAAAAATCCTTAACATCCATAAGTCATGGCCTTCTATTTTTTCTTTTAGATCATCTGTTGATTGAGTAATGCATTACTTTGTTAAATCAATGGAATTATTTTAAAGTTGAACTTTTGAGGATTCATTTATACTTAACCCAAAGAGACATATGAATACACACATACTAGCTGAAAGGGATAATTTTCTTTTTAATTTGAGATATCAAATGTCAGCCTCATGCTGATGGATTTAGGAGATCTCTAAAATTCAGTCTAACACAAAATATAATTCCCAAATTCTCTATAGCATATTCAGAATTCCAAAATGGCAGCAAGCAAATTTCTGTTGGAAAATGTATTATTATGTAATATTAATGTTCCTGATCTACCACAGCAAAGGGACCCACTTTCTGCTCTTGAATTATAAGACTATATCCAGCAGCTCAAAATTGAAGATGCTGGAAGAAATACTCACCAAATCAAAAAAATCAAGAATCAGTTTTAATTTTGCTTTCCTATAGTGGACATAAAAGTTGCTGGGTTACACACTGCAGAACTGGCAAGTGAATTGAAACAAATTATGCACCAAACATAACTGACAATTTAGACAGTAAATGTGGGCTCCTCATTTTTAAGTGATATTATTAATAGTCTAGACATTGGACATTTGTTTCCAGAGAAACATCACTGAGAATAGGGGAAATATTCAAATGAAAAGCATAATTGTCCTCTGATCTCTCTTTTCATTCCTCAGAGTATTTCATTAAGCACCATCTCCCCTTTACTTTAAACGAGAATTTCCCTTAAACTAGTGTATCCCACATGTAAAGAATATCATTAATATG
>JAOXJK010000012.1:133449140-133465174 GCA_025774025.1 Xenus cinereus | reverse complement strand
CTCACTAAGGTGACATAAGGAGATGTAACTTTTCATCTTTCCATTAGAAAATAAAATGGATTTTTATACCTAAACAATAATTAAATCTAAATGTATTCCTTACTTAAACTGTGCTACCTTTAGAGGAACTTCTACTGAAAAAGGAGTTAGGAGACAGATGCAGAAAAACTATTGAGGGATGTAAAGGTGGACGCTGCAGAGACATGTATTTAGATGGCCATCTGTCAGAGCAGAATGCAGAACAGTCAGGTCACAGATGCACCTGGATATCTTACACTGAGAACCAAAGGGTCGGTCTTACCTTGCTGATATTCATCAACAGCTAGAACAAAAAGGAAATATGACATAGGAAACCTTTAATCTTAGTTTTTGACACCTTAATAGAGGATCTACTTGAAACTACTGTTCTCCAATACTGTACCAATGCCATTCTGCTTTTTCTATATTTCTGCTAGGCTATTCTATATATGAAACTATTAAATACATAAAGAAAATATTACATCAATCCCTTAAACTCGGTTCTTAGTTCTGTTCCAGTGTAGGTATTTCAAGGCTGTAAAATTGCAGCAAGTCTAAAGTCTTAAACTTATTGATGTATAACAGCTCCTTCACCTTTCAAATGGTTTAATGCATGCAGTTTGTAATTCTGTTATCAGGCTCCCATCATTATGCATCTTATGACATGTCAGCGTTATAATTGGAAAGGGAAATGTGAATAGCACCCACAAAATGTTATATCTGTATGAGTTGGCACAATGAATTGTACGTCTCAAAATTTAGACAAATGTTCAAAATATAATTGTCCAGGCTCCGTATATAAGTTTGTATTGTCTGCTGAGGCTATCCTCAAGACCACTCAGCTACATGCACCCAGCAAACCAGCAAACTAGGTATGGCCAGAGAGCATATGGGATCTTTCACCAAGCATCGTGCCAAGTGTTTGCAGATGTCTGGAGGCAGTCCACAGGCTCTCAGTTAAACATCTTTGGGGACTAAATCCAGAGGCAGCTCTTCATAACAGGTATAGACATAGCATCTATGTACTAATAAAGTCTTTCAATTTAACCCATGTAGTCTGGCTTGCAAATGGCTTTGGATTTGGATGTTACTTGACTGAGTTAGTGGTAGGACTTCCCTGGGTCTCCTCTTTGTGGCTAATTGGACATCTTGATACTAAGTTACACATGTCCATGAACTTCTTAACCGTGAGAATCTCCTGCTTCAAGAAAATGGGGATGAGCTACTTGGCAGTGCCATTGGATTATTCTGAGTACATATAGTTGTTCCAAACCCTTGCATTACGACAATCCAGTTCACGCCAGTTTGAGCAATAAAATTTCCTCGTTCCCCTACCTGAGGCTTATACTACATGAACTGGTAAACAGAGCTTGTGTTCATGCATCTGTCAAAAGAGCAATGCAGCAATTTAATGATAGGGTAGTTCCAGTCTGTCATGTCACGTATACCCTTGTTTAATAGCATTTTTGGAGATAAATTTACTCATTGATTACTTGGGAGAAGAATACTGCCTTGCACTCTTCTATCTCTTAGGTGGAAATGTATCAATTAGTAAGATATCATTCATGTTTTTCATGTATATGCATAGATATACTCGCAGATTTTTTTTTTATAAATCTTATTATTCTGGGTAAATTAATCTTTATAAAATGGGCTGAACAGCCAAGTCTAACTCTCTGTGTGGCCACAACTGATTAATTATATAATTCCATGATTTAAAAGCTAAAATAATTTATTGTCTTTCATAAATAATATAGAAAGTATTGCTGTCTGCACAGAAGAAGAAACATGCTGTATATAAAGAATTAGTAAAAGTTCCTAACAGAGGATTGCTAATTAATCTTTAAATTATTAATAGAATTCCTCTGGGTTCTTATCCTCCACAGGAGTGGTTTGTTTTGGTCTGTTTTTTTCCCCTGAGTAAAATGACTTTACCATTATTATAATTTCCTGATAAGTAAATATAGTTTTTGTTTTGAGTTTGAATGAAAGACTGAGCCCATTAACATATGGATTTATACATATTTTAAGTTAAGACCTTGACTAATATAATGAAATACAGAAATCCACAGAAGATTCTTATGTTATTGTCATTTCATAGTAGTTACATTAACACTGTCAAGAAAGCGACAATAAATCTGTCTGCACAATTGTCTTGGCTAGGAAGCTACATTTTCATTGTCTTCCTCCATCATTCATTAAAGTTTGTGTTTGCCTTAAATAAAATAAGTTCAACTATCTGATTGATGAGCTCTGTTAACCTTTGTCTTTGTGCATGTTTTCCACGTGTTTTGTCATGAGAATATTCATGTTTTGTGTTTAACTGTATAAATCTAGAAGTTAATTTTTACCTCCAGTTCTGGAGGTTGTTGTTTTTTAAAATCACTACAGAGATAATTATGTGTCTCCTGAAAATATCTTTGAAAATATTTCCTAGGCACTGTATGAAGAAAGCAATGCTCGACTTGGATTTGTGCTATTATGGTTTCCAACTTCTTTTCAGTTCTGCTGATGATATATATGGTGTATATAATCCTAAATGGTATATGACAGTATATTGACATACACCAGAATGAAACTCTGTTCCAGGGCAACCACATTCAACGAAATCTTTATTGTTCAAGACATATTGCCTAAGAAACTGCAATTGTACTGTGGACCAAGTTTTCCGAAGCAGGCACCCAAGTTACTTATATGAAGTTTGAGCAAGTAGAACTGCAGGAAATGCAGGAACATATTCACATCAACAAACAGCAGTTTCAGTTCACATTTATCACAGCTCTGGTAGGGTGTACATTTTACCGATACAAAATAAGCACACAAAAGACACAAGTGAATTCAAGACCGTATACCTACTGTGGGTATCTCACTTGTTATCAGCCTAACTAGTGTAAAGTCCTACTAGAACCTTCAGTTTTGATCAAATTAATTTCCTTTCATTATTTAAGGTGAGACAAAGTGTCTAGCTGACTACTGCAGTATAGAGGGTGAGAGAAAAGAGCACATAAGAAGTATAACATGAGTGCTAGGGTTCTTCTGTGCCAGCTGGGAGCTAGCTTGTGGGTTGTATTTCTGTCACTATGCAGTAGGACTGATCTAGCATTGAACAGGAAGCTGGACTAAAAAACTTCCAGAGGTTTTCTGCAACCTACTTATTTCATGATTCACAGATAAGCCAGGAAGAGGACAGAAATACATCTGATGGAAAAGAAAAACACTTGGTTGAAACATTCTACATTTCCCCTATTGTTTTATCTCTCTTTAGGCTGCCCTGAATGCAGTACGGTACTAAAGTTTGTATGGGCCAAAGGGAAGATTGGTTGTATTCATGGAAATAATTTTTTTTTTTGATTCCTTAATTAAAAAAGTCATATGGAAGTAAAGGAGTCCCCAGATATAAAATAGCTGAATGTTAGAAAACTGCTATGGAGAATTATCATGTATACCTGTTCCTATCTTCATCTTCCTAAGTATCTGCTCATGGCCACTGATACTAAACACCAGAATTTTCACTTGGACACTCAGTATGGGCATTAGAGTTTTATTATATATATCATCAAGATTTCTTGCTTGATGGTATTTATCATGCCAACATGCAGTTTGCAACTTTCTCAGACTCTGAATTTTGGCTTTCATATGTTCTCCCTAAAGTTATCTTTACAGTACAATGGGGAACAAAATTAGCCGAACAGTGTCCCATCAACAGTATACAGGTACCAGCAAGACTGAGAAAACAGGCTTTTTGGAGCAACCATAATTGTAAATCACAACTTTTGTGTCTATTAAAACACCACAGCCCAATTGGAAAGCGTAAGGACCATCTATGGAACAAAATGAATCCCCACTAATGGCTGTACATAAGACACAGTAGGATAGTAGGACTGCCTTATAACGCATACAACTTTTTGATGAACTGTGCATATTCACTTTAAGAGGCTGTTCCAGCCTCCCTGACTTGAACTGTAAAAGGTAATTTCCTATAACAGCAATACAACCTGCTCCATCTTCATCATTCTTACTTCATAGGATGAATGTATTTGGGAACTTACACTCATTCCACTCTGTCTCCCCCAAGGACCAGATAATCAGAGAAAGCTTTATTACCTTTAACTTTAATTTCATGTCTTTTTAAATATTCCTTTTCTTTCTTCGCATGCAAATACTCAATATATAAAATCATGGACTAAGAGACTATTAAAAATCTCTGGGCTTGGCGTTAGAACAATTCCCTTATTGTGGTTTTGCAGCAATACAAGTGTATGGAAACCTCCAAGAACAGAAGACAATCTGACATCGTGTCAGTGGCTAGAGTGGGTCAATGTCAGCAGTCGTCAGGTGGGGAGTTTTTGATATTGCCATCAACACCCAGATGCAGTAGATGTTTTTCAAAAGGTAAATTACTTCACTAAAACCCAAATGTTGTCAATGACAGCAGCAAATAAAGAACATGTGTTCACAGAAATATCTACAATCTGTTTTTCATTTTAATGCGATATTTTTCTTTTGCTTTCCAGCTGATTTTTTTTTTTTCTAATACAGAAATGATTATTCTGGGGTTTAAAATTAACCTAGGATCAGACATTTTTAACATAAAAAATTTGCAATCAGGCTAACAGCTTGTGTTTCAAGCTGAAGCCAAATCTAAGTTTAAATAGCCAAACCATGAACTTATTATTAAATGCCATTTTAAAGGCAGTGGTTCCAATCCTTCCCCTCTTCTGACACTTACCCAACATTCACAACAGCTGCTCTTGAGCTCTCTCTTCTACCCTGTTCCATTGGCTTCTTTCCTGATTTTCAATGGTCTTCCTAAATTTCTTTATAAAATTGATCAGGTGAGACCAGTTCTTCTTCAAGCTTTTCTTAATCAGTCTCACTTGATTTAGAACCACAGAGCTCTTCTGCTCCTTTATGCAAGTTGTCTGGTAAGCACTGTCATCTAGTTTATTTGAAAGATGCTTGATATTTAAAACGTGGATAACATGACTCAGCTCAGCTGAATACAGTGTTAAAACTCCTTTAAGTTTATGGGTAAACCAGAAATCAATGGACATTTTATACTGGATTTCAGAGAAGCCAGGGTCTCACTGCAAGATAAGACAATGAGTTTGACGTACGCTTTTCTCATTTTTGCCACTGACTCAAACTCTATGATGGGATGCACTAACTTACTCCATTTTTTTGAGTCAGATTTTTAATTGCATGAGTCAGATTTTTAATTGCAGAATTTTAATTGCATACTGAGTGGAATGAGACACGTAAATGATTTTGAAACCCTGCATACATCAGTATTTTTAGATGTATGCATATTCTTTTAAAACTGCCCCTCTGTTCCTTGGTCTCTTTATCTGTAACACAAAAATCAGATTACTCGCTCAACTAGGTTAAGGTATTTTGAAATATTACTTGAATGATGTTTTGCCAGCACATTTTTTTTTTTATTTATTATTGTCCCTCCATTCAAATGGAATTTAAAGATAAGCAGCATGCAGATAATTCCAAAAATATTATGCTATATGTGACATTGGATAGATAACTTGTTACAAACATACTACAGTTTGAGCATTCCATCTGAGCACTGTGTGAAGGGAATCATTACCATGTAAATTTTGGAGTGGTTTTCTCACCTACTACTTCCATCTGGGACTCATGCCTTCAGATTCCAGCTACCCAAAACATCACCTCAAACAGTCACAAATCTGTTGATGATGAGTCAGTTGGTCATCTTTTGCTGGTCTGCTTGGTGACTTCGTGTTCTGAAGAAAAAGAGGAACAAGGTGATGTTGAGACACTGCCAGTCTATTCCTTTTGGGGTTTGTGAAAAGATGTTCAAAAAGATTTGACAGACGGGATAATGGCATGCTAATGGCTCCTACGCATATCTAGGTGAGGATTGTTTCAGATATACTAGCACAAAACCTTCTATGTCTGAACTCCTCTTGATTTCTCCCAGGTTTCCCCCCTCTGGAAACATATGCAACCAGTCATTTTCTGCACTGTATTTTGGGAAGAACTGGAATTGAAAAAATGCAAGAGGCACTCTTCTCATCCTACTAAGTCTGTTTTCTCCTGTTTATGTATCACGGATTTTTTTCATAATTTTGCTACATTTTCTCCCTGCTTGTGCTCATAGCAGGAGGGAGCTTGGCTAAGAAATATCAGAGCAGCTTTGAGATTATTATTCTTCAGTGCTAAGAGTAAGATTGCTTCCTCATGTAACATTCCAATATGCCTCTTTTGTGTGTGGTGCCTGTCACTATAATATATGCAGATTCAAATCTGACTGCTATTTTTATATCTATAAGCAGTCTAGCCATTTCTCCCTTTCTATTATCCAGTTCACTCCCCTTCCATCTCCTATACTTTCAAGGGAGAAAGGGGATATCTTGTTTTGCTATTATGTTTTCACACAGAAAGACACTCTAATATTGAAGAAATATTTTCATAGGATCATAGATACCGGGAAAGGAAAACATTTCTTAGATCATTTTGTCCATCTCTCTAGCAGTATGTAACTGTTCCCTGCAGTATAATTTTTAGTTTTCTGTCACTTGAAACTTTATACATCTCAAATGAGAAGACTTTAAACTGTTTCTCTTTAAAAACTATTGCATAACCTAATAGAGCTGCTTGCCAACATATTTTCGCTTCAACAGTCACGTAAAAAATTCTCTTTCCCTTTTTTTTTTTCTCTTTAAACTCATTTCATCAGACTGGATAGTTTCTCTGACACTTGGTGATTTTTTCTTCCAAATATATAAAGATATTCCTTCTCCCATTTGTAATTTTACATCAACGTATACCTATATGTATCGTGGTTATTTTCATTATTCTACTGCTCTGTAACCATACCTGCAATCCTGTAGTTTCTCAATTCAGGTGTCAAAGGTTTATTAAAAATGGGTTGAAGATAAAACTCAAACTGGCTAAAGGACTTCAGGGAGACAACAAGAGGCAAGAGCATTGGCCCAGCTGCAGAAAACATTGTCATGCCAAGAGACTAAGTAAAACTCAGTCTATTGAACTAGATTATCAACAAGAGTAAAACGTTGATATTTTATGATGAATCTGAAACAGTACAAATTGTATTGTACAATGCACTTAATAATTACTTTGAGGCAAAGCAAAAGCAATACAAAAGAGTTGTTTCATATTAATATCAAACTGAGCAACTCTTTTGTGCTTGAACTCTATTTGGCAAGATTGTGCTCAGAGTAGTATTTTATAGCTAACAGTTTTTAACGGAAGATAAATATAACTTAACTCTAGCAACACAAATACTAGTGCTACTATTTGGCCTTGACTTATTTAATGTACATTTCAGAATGCCTTCAACTGCCACAACTAAAAATTTTCCTTCAAGGTTTCCCTGTTGACGGTAGAAGCAATTCTAAGCAGCAAACTGAGTTTCAAACAGAAAAAAACCAAACAACTCCTTCCAACAATTAAAACTATGAAATATTTTTGATCACTTTTGCCACAAAAGAGATTTAATAAAACAGAGAAAAAAGTGTTTTCTGATGTTCTTTTACGTTTCTATGTAGTATGCCAGAATTTTTTCTTTCTCAATAAGTACTTGTATGAAAAAAGGCTTTTCTTTCATACAGATAAAAAAAAAACCAGAGAAAAAATTAACATAATTGTACTCCTAGACCAGTCATTATAAAGAGGTTTTTAAGACATTTGTGCTAATCAGCTTTCCAACCTCAAACCAAGTAAAACAGAAGTTATATTGACAGGAACCAGCTTGAAAAAATTTAAGGAGTTACGATGTCATCTTTCCCCTGAAGATGACTGCAGACACCCAAGGCACTACGCAGTTCAGGCCCAATTCTTGCCTTCATAAACCATACAAATACATTGTGCCAGCACTAGAAATACCTTCCCTGTCACTAGTGACTGAGACCACTACTGTTCACTAAGAAGGTAAATTAGAACAAGTTTCCCACCGCCTTTGCCTCCTCCTTCAGCTTTTCAAATATGCCTCCTGGTGAGATCCCAGCCTTGGGAACATCCTGCACACAAACTGCGGTTCTTCCAAAGCCTCAGCATTTGACTGACACCGACATTACAGCTGGCAGAGCCCAGGACGGAAAATCAATGGAGGCTGGAATTTGGCACTTCCATTGATGAGCTTTCAGGGGTGTTGTTCCTTTGTCACTTTAGACTTTGAAGGTTTGCCCATATCTCTGCCTTTGTAGGACTCATCTCTTGTCATTCAACAGTTTGCTCCATTGGTCCTTCAGACTTTCACAAAGACAGCAAACCAGTACTCTTTCTCCATGTCACATGCAGGCTAGATCCTCTCTTCTTTACACACTGTAAAATCAATGGAGAAAGAGCTCTTTGGCAATGTTTTACATCTGACCTTTAATGCTCTATCTTTAATTTATATAAAGAAAAGACAGTGCCTTTTGCTCTGTAAGCTTTTACCAAAGTGTTCTCATTTGGGCAAATACCATTCCATTAGTATTAAAATGTTGCAAGCACTTGCTAAAAGGTTTTTTTTCTCCTTACTTTTATGGTAGTTGTAGCATAACTTTACTAGTATCATTTCAGAGAGACACCACAGAGTTGAGCCTTGGGGCTATGTTTTCCCACTGATTCGCTAGATAAAATTTATTATGTTTACAAAATACATCAGCATGTTCATAAAGCTTTTTGTTTAAGAGAAATAAAAGAAGCTTTGTGTTACCTAACATTGTATTTCTTCACAATTTTAATTTAAAGCAACTGTAGCAATAAAGAGGGAATGTATTTCTTTTTCAGCGTTTAAATACAAACTGGTGAAAGTAGGCTGTGCATACCAGACATGGGCTGCTCCTTCATGAATTAATAAAAACAAACTGAATTTTCATTCCCTCAACTTATGAATGGTGCCAGTCTTACAGTGGGATGTCTATACTATTATGTGCTTGAGAAAATATACAAATTAAAAGTCAGGCTGCAGGGGCACACATTTTTGAAGGTCATTTCAAAGAAACTGTATCATAAGGGACTAAGTTGTTGCCTTGTGTTTTTGAATTTTGGTTAATAGTATATTTTATTTTAAGTGATTGACATCCAAGGCACAGTGAGGAAATGGTAATCAAATACTGAGTCTATACATCGCAATTCCACTTTCCTGGAGACTGAAAAGCCACCAGCAAAACCACAATAGCATTTCCAACATTCGTTTTTCCTTACAAAGACAGGATCTAAGTTCATTTGTATCAGGGCAAATGAAGAGTAAATCTTCTAATGTCTAGGACTTACACTACTTAAAGTAAGACAATCCAGTTTTTCTCCTGCTCCTATGCTACAGCTTTGGTCACTGTCTTTTGTGTATTTAAAAGGTTTTTGGCCGCCTATAATGTGAGACATCTTCACTGATTAGTAAAGAAACGTCTCAAAATATTGGAAAATGGAAAGAGGGCTCTGAGAACCTAATGACTAAGAAAGTTTATGGAAAAAATATTTATTTGTCTTTCTTCTGAAAGTGAAATTGTATATTTCCACAATTTATACTGGTAGTTTAGGTGAAGTGTGTGGACAAAATGTGTATAAATTGTATCACATTCATTTCCATGTAAACTTTATTACTTTTCCTAGATTAGTTTTCTAACAATTTTCCTATCTTTCCCCTGTTTCCACACAGAATCTTCCTTGTTTTTATCTTCACGTATAACAATATTCGGTTATTCCGTACAGTTCTATTCCATGTTTTTTAACTCCTTTATGTTTCATTTAAATGTCAACCAAGTGCAAGCAGCTTGAAATTTTACAAAAAGCCTCCTTACAACTTAAGAAAGACTGCTTTTGCCACTGACCTAGAAAACATTGCCTGGAATTATGCTCTAGCTGTGATACCTTGACTTAAAGAAGTTTTCAGAAGCAAGAGATGTCCAAGGCATAAATAGAAAGATTTATTTTTTAGGACAGCACTGTAAGGTATTATATGTCCTATATTTCATCCTACATTGGGAGCCAATAACAACTGGACATTTACCAGAACCATTCCTTAAATTTATGGAGTGTTTGAGCAATTTCCTACGTGAAGTGTCGAAATAGTACAAATATTGCAATAAGGGTAAATAGTGTGGTATGGAAAATATCCATTTTCTATATTGCCGAATGCATTTGCATATTTATAGCAATCAGAAAGAGGCTGTATTTTATGTATATCCTCAGTGGAACCTTGATCCCCCTGTAACACACGGGATCTTTGCCATTAGCTTCTGGGGGGGCCAAGATTTTAATGAAATATTCATTGTCCATCTTACTAGTGGAAAACAATGTACACATAATTGATTTTTAGGTGCATCTTAAAGTGTAAAGAATAGAAAATTCATAGAACTGTAGAGATGAATGTCAGAAGGAATCATTAGCCTAAATGATGTCTGTACTTCTAAAACCACATTATGAATCTATACAAGCACTCTCTGTAAGACTCTTGCAGGTATATTACACTTTCATATGGGAATGTAAGAACCCAGAGAGAACATGGGATCTCTGTCCTTGGAGTATTTCAAAACACAACTAGACAAGGCCTTCAGCAACCTAGTCTAACTTTGAACTTAACCTAGCTTTGAGCAGGACCACCAGAGGTCCTTTACGACCTTTTGGTTTGGGTTTTTTAAAATTTATTGTTATTATTATTCTAATTCCAGTGTAGGCAATCTCCATATTTAATAAAACACGAATGTTGAATTAGTTTCCACTATTTAAAAACCTTATTTGTTTTTCTTAACTTTTTAAAATTAATCCCAGCAACGTGACTTTTAGACTAGGAGCACCAAAATCAAACCAAGACAGCTGTGGTGGAGGCATTCAAATGTATCCCTCATTTCTCATGTGATATTAACTGTCTCCACAGATGCTGAACAATTTACTGATGTGTGGCCACAGCAGAATGATGTTGTTCCAGCAGGCAAAAGTATTCTTACAAGATGAAAACGTAGACATGACCTAAGAAAGTAAGAGAACACTGTTGGCTCACATTTCTAGAAAATATATATCTACAAATCAACAAAAGCTTAAAAAATAAAGAAGTTAAGGAAATTTCACGCAAGATTTTTTCCTTCGTCAACTGGCAGAGCTCCACTGGGAGAAGTACATTTTGCCTAGGGTGAAGTTTGTCCTTTGCATTTAAAATAATTAAGGGCCCAGCCCAGAAACAGGTGAAACCAGTGAAAGAAGGAACACTGCACAAGGGGCAGGCATCTGAAACCAGAGATTTCCAAGTGTTATTATAGAAATCTAGAAACTTCTTTCTTTAACAATATGTCTTGCAACTGTTATCCCATTTCTTAACCTAGTTTGGGGTATCTTGTACTTTGTGAGCACTATTCAACTTCAGCACTTCTGGCTGTGTCAAAAAAATCCCAATTTGATATATGACAAGTTTCTTAATCTTTTTGAACCAAGAAAAAAGGTCATCCTGCGAAGTAATTTCCCCTGGGGAAATAGGAAATCAGGTGAGAAAACACTTTAAATGACCTTGCAGTATTGAGCTGCCACATCCCATTGCTGGAGATTTCTGTACATTTAGAAGACTTCCCTGGTGTGTAAGAAGACCAGTGATGTACACAGCAGGATGAAGGATTAAAAGCCACAGGGATATAACTGGGATAGAAGTAGGCATGGGAAAGCTATATTTGGATAAGTTAGAAGGATAAAGAACGGATTTTTTTTTTATCTGAACTTTTCAAAAAACTTCTATATTAGTGTTATTTGCAAAATAGGTTTTCTAAATATTAAAGTTATACTTTAGCTCAACACAGAAGAGATTGCTCTAATAAAAGTGGGTTTAGTAAAAGTAGTTTATAAAAAGTGCTCTAATTTATATAAGCAAAAACAGCATCAGCAGGGCAAAACCATAGGTAAGCCTGACGTATTATAATGCTGCCTCACCCCATGTTTTTAGTCTGAACACCTGCTGTACTCCACTGGCAGCATCATGTATGCAGGGAAAGAGATTGTTTGCAATTGCTAGTTTTGATAATTTCACTAGGAAGCTACTTGTCTCTGTAACCTGGAGACTACATCATCACATTAGTTGTCCTCTGTCAAATGTTTTGGTTTAATAATATTAAAGGTGAATTTATAAAAATATTTTAAAATGCATTCATTTATGCTGTTTTACAGTTTCTATAAAATAACACTGTATAGTGATAATTGCTAGAATAAATTTTCTTATTTTTTACTAGTATATACATGCTAGGATTCTTGTCAGTAAAACAATCAAAGACAGATTTGGATAAAAAAAGGACATTTAAGGACGATGGGTAATGAAAAACACTTAAATTTTTTTACCAGTTATTTTTCCTTGCTTTGCTCTGATAATGAACATGAACCAATGTTGAGAGGTGGCATCTTGCTGTTTTCAGACCATGTTCCAGCCTGCTCCAGATGGAACCAGAGCCCGCTAGAACCAAAGGGCAGGTACAACTTCAGTGACACACCACTGTGGAGTCTGCATGTTATATTCAGCCAAAGTGGGAAAAAAATATAGCTGAGAGGATGAGCAAGGGTCTGCCTGCAATTTCAAGCATAAACTGGAATAGGCCAAGAGAAAAGAAGACTCTACAGCGTGGAGGCTGCTGTGATAGTCTGAGAGCAAGCACAAAGCAGCACAGTTCAAAATTTAGGGGCAGAAAAGACTTTTTGTTTGATCAGATTTTTATTCCTTATCCTATAACTACTGAGTTTAGGGCACATTGCTTGAAAGCAGCCAGCACTTCTCTCTGTCAAAGGCAGAGCAACTGGGCAATTCTCACCCTGCCATACTTTGGGTAAGTGCGACTCCATAAATTTCTCGTGCAGGTTCCCTTACATATTGAACGTTCATTTTGTACCTCAGCAGATCCATCACCTGGAGCAATGCTGAGTCTTGTGTTAGGGGGTCTGTTTGTTGCATGACAAGGAAGGGATGTAGCTGCCATGGAAAAATGTACCATCATGAGGAGCTTCTCTATTCTCTGACCAACAGCATCTGGCTAGTGGAGCAGCAAGGAATCCATGCCACTATGCTACATATGTGCAGGCAATACAGGTTTACAGTTTGTGGGGGTGAGGTAAAGAGTTAATAGGCACTCTGAAATTCTTGGCAAGTCATTTTTTAAAAGGTATTACATTCTGCAACAGAGATTGCTCAGTGCTAGATACAGTGATTTTCTTATTATCATTATATACTGTACAGGTTTGATAGGAATCTTAATAATTCTTAATTGCAAAAACTTCTCAGGGATCCTTGAATAATAGCTTCTGTGGAAAGACACATAATTAGTCAGAGATACATTCAATTAAAATAACTATCACTGGTGTCTGAATTGCAGCAGTGCCAACAAGCCCCAAGCAGAGACTGGCTTTTACTGAGGTGGCCTGTCTCGCTTTAGGAGTGAGGAGCCAGCACATCTTTTCAATTAATGGATGCAGTGAAAAAGGCAGAAATTATTATAGACGTAGGAAGTGACTCATTTGAAAGACATCTGCAGGTGAGCTGTCACACCAAACAGGATGAAGAAGAGAGTATCACACTCAAAGAAGCATAAGGAAAAAAACCCGCCACGTCTCCAGGGCTGGTAATCTGCAGGAAACATAAGCAGTGGTTTATTCTTATGTTTTACTCAAGTTTATTCTGGAGAATAAAATTGTTCCTCAAAAGAAATTCTCACACGAGATTCTTTCAGGGCTGGGAAAGAAGGCTAGTTGCTATCACACTGATAAGCTGATGCTTTCTAGGGCCTGGGAGGTGAGGCTCTGTAAAAACATAACAAATAAAGCCCATCTTCTTCTCTCCTACCCTTACCACTTGCGTTTACAAGTGGTAAATGCAATTCCCTTATAGTTGATCTATTGAAGTACTTACACTGTCCAAACCAAACTTTCCCAGTTCCAGACAACTGTAAATATCCACTGAAAATAGAGCAGTCTTTTTAAAAACATTGATGCCAAGTTACATCACAGAAAATTTAGATAAAAGCCTATTAGTTCTAGACTAAACATATGCCAGCTATATTTTAAACTCAAAATTCATGTCAGCAAGTAGAAATGGAGTGGACACTAATTATATGAGGTATTCATTACCCATAACATTGCAGACTACACACATTCTTTTGGAAAAGCTGAAGCTATCTACAGCCTAAAATCTAACTCTAAAGAAAACTACTTGAAATGAGAGTATATATCATAGGTACATACCTGGAAGAAGTGTGTTAGGAAAGGAGGCAATTTACCTAAATAACAGTTTAGAGAAAATGAAGACTATTATTTGATTTCTGCTCTATTATGCATTCTTCCATGCACAACTATGGGTATATTCATGAATATGTAAATTTTTGGTATTAGGTTGGATCCCACTGTGATGCTGGCACATAATTAGAAGCTCATCATTAATGATTTATGAGCTGCTACCATGCTATTAACATTTAGAAATAAAACTACTGCAAATAACATTTTATTTATACTTTGCCAGGGTTATTGCTAACAGTAGCCACATTATTGAAGATCTACAAGAAAAACATCAAGTCTTCCTTCTAGAAGGTGATGTTCATAAAACTCACAGGACATGGATATTTTCTACAGGGGAAAAAAAAGGCACTGGTGAAGATGTGAAAAAATAAAGGGTTCCTTAGATTAGAAACACAATATGATGATAACATAACAGGTGCATTTAATAGCAGTAATTCAAATGAAAAATCTGAGTAAGGAAGTTCCAGAAAGAAAACAAACAAACAAACAAAAAACCAGAAAAAAGGGAAAAAAATGCAGCAAGCGCCATAAAACCAAATAGAAAAAATCCTACTTAGTATTGTCCAAATCCCTCCAAATAAAGATTTAGTTTCAGTTGGGAATATAGTATTTTATTTCACTTCTAAACTTTCTTAATTACTTCTTTATCTATAAAGATAAAGATTCAGTCTGGGAAAGAAAAGGCTTGGAGAACCATGTGTATAAATATTTGATGGCAGGGAATGAAAAAGAGAGAGGCGGGCTTTTCTTCGTATTTCTTCGTAGCGTCTATTGAAAGAAGAAGAGTCAATGGAGAAAATTAAAAAACATTAAATCTCATCTGAACACAAGAAAACAAGATTTTTAAAGTGACGGTGGTCAAACACTGGCACAGAGAGTATGTGAAGTCTCCCTCTGTGGATATATTCAAAACCTGGCTGGACATGGTCCTGGGCAATCTATTCTACCTTGAGCAGGAGGTTTGAACCAGAAGATCTCAAGAGGTCCCTTCAAACTTAAATGATTCTGTGATAGTCCTAGCTACTGATAGAAGCAAGTCTTGTGAGGAGAGGTGAAATCTTTTATTAGAATCATAGAATCATAGAATTGTTTTAGTTGGAAAAGACATTTAAGATCATCAAGTCCAACCATTAACCTAGTTACCACTAAACCATGTCCCTCAGCACCACATCTACACATCTTCTAAACACCTCCAGGAATGGCGACTCCACCACTCCACTGGGCAGCCTGTTCCAATGCTTGACAACCCTTTCAGTGAAGAAAGTTTTCCAAGTATCCAATCTAAACCTTCCCTGGCACAACTTGAGGCCATTTCCTCTTGCCCTATTGACTGTTACTTGGGAGAAAAGAGCGAACCCCCCTGTCTACACCCTCCTTTCAGGCAGTTGTAGAGAACAATAAGGTCTCCCCTCAGCCTCCTCCAGGCTGAACAACCCCAGCTCCCTCAGCTGCTCCTCATAGGTCTTGTGCTCTATACTCTACAACAGCTTTGTTGTCCTTCTCTGGACCTGTTTCAGCACCTCAATGTCTTTTTTGTAGTGAGGGGCCCAGAGCTGCACACAGTGTTGAAGGTACAGCTTCAGCAGTGCTGAGTACAGAGGGATGATCACTTCCCTAGTCCTGCTGGTCACACTATTTCTGATACAGGCCACCTGGGCACACTGCTGGCTCATGTTCAGCTGACAGCTGACCAACACCCCCAGGTCCTTTTCTGCCAGGCAGCTCCAGCCACTCTGCCCCAGCCTGTAGCGCTGCAGGGGGTTGGTGGGACCCAAGGGCAGGAC
>JAOXJK010000012.1:133404977-133440657 GCA_025774025.1 Xenus cinereus | reverse complement strand
GGTGCAGGACCCTACACTTTTCCCTGTTGAACCTCATGAGGTTCTTCCTTGCCCAGCTCTCCAGCCTGTCCAGGTCTTGCTGGATGGCAGCACGGCCCTCCGGGGTGTCAGCCACCCCTCCCAGTTTAAGGTCTCATGTCCTGACTGCTTAGGTTTTGTCTAACTGTTTTGACAGTTTTACAGAATTTAAACCATATTATGTTATTGCCATATAGTATCTTCTATTATATAATGGACTTCTGGACATTTTAGAAAATATTACTTGTTCTTATGCAGAACTCTATTCAGACAGGTTATTTATTTTTCTCATGTCCAATATTACAGCAGCTTCAGTAGATTAGAGTTGCTTCAGTACTTTGGGAAAACATTATTTTGTTTTGAATTTTTGGTTGGTATAGTTTAACTATACCTCGGGTGATGGCCACTGTCAAATCAGGGGGACAGCTGTCAAACTTCTCCCTACACAACTGATCTGTGGAATAATATCATGTAAATAAAATGTGAAATTTTTTTATAAAAGTTGCTTTGCTAAATTGTTTTTAAATTGTGAGTTATAGGTTAAAGTGAAAAGCTCTTTTCTTTACTTTTCTGAAGTATAATATTGAGCAGTCCACTGTCATATGTATATTTACACATTTCGCTGTTATATAAACACCTCCAGGAACACTGGATATTGATGGATATTGTTTAGAACATAGATGAGTGAATGGCTTGTTATGAATAATTTATCCAAATCCTGTTCTTATGGCATATCTGTGAGCAGATTGCAGTTCTTTCAAATTTATTCAATATTCAGAATTAAAATAGCTTCTTGAGAAAAGTTGTTAGTTCTATGGACTGAATATGAATTGTTTTTACAGAGTATTCATGTGTTGGATGCCTTGATCAGCAAAGGCATGTGGTATTGTTCTTATTCCCTGATTGGATAAACATCTACTTTGCAGGTCTACTGCAAATCCTCACACATGCAAATGTAAATTTAGATTTCAGGTTGTTTTCATAGATGTGACCCTGTATTCTCTGCTTGAAAACATTTAGGCCAGAAAAAAAAACGTAATTTGTACTGGCTTTAATAAATAGAAACACAAAGTAAAAAATGTGACTGTCAGGAATGCACAAAAAAAAAGCCAATAAGATAGTCACAGAAAATATTTTGTATTATCTTCCTTGATCTGATTTATAACCATTTAATTGTTATTATTTTCTTACTTCTTCCTTTTCAATAATTTATGAAACAAGGCCTGCTAACTGTCATTTCTTATTATAAGTCTTCTGTCTCCTCAGTTTATTGAAAGATCTAAAGCTGGTTTTTTTCTGTGCTAAATAATTACATGTCCTTTTCGTGACATTTAAAAATCAATAAAGCATAATGTTTAAAGGAAAAGTCAAAGCATGAATTTTTCATGGACAGATTAATCTATAATCTGATTGTTCTGAATATGACTATTTTACAGACACGTGTAGCTAACTGAAAGGGAATCTGTAGAATCCTCCTTCTGCATCCATTTCTTAGTGTGCTTCTCAAGAACAGAAATATGTATGGCCTATGCCTTGTTCACATTCTGAAAAAAATTAATTTACTGCCTACATAAAACTGCCTGGGTTCCTGGTGACCTCATTGCTCAGATTAGGGACCTGTAGAATGCATTACAATCCTTGTACAGACCAACTTGCTCTAACCAAAATGAGACTGGTTTTGACATAGTCATATGGCCAGGAGATCTCCCAGTTATGTGAACTTGTAGTCTAAGACACGAATGCACAGCTAGCAAATTTTAATAACAATACACATGGAACAACATTATTATGATTTTTAATAGTATTATCAGTCATAATAGGAGTAATAATAATATTACATTAACATCTAGAGAATCATCAGATTTCATTTTTTAATTCATCACAAAAAGATATACTAGGAGACAGTCACTGCCTCTGACAAGAGGTTAGATGGAGCGTGAAGACTCTAAGACTATGAAGGCATTCTTGTAATATCTCTGGGAATTGAGCTCCTAAACCACCTCCCCTTTCTTTCCCCTTGCAAATTTGCAAAAGGAAAAAAGTTTTATGATAGATAATAAAAGAAAAGAAAGGGAGAATGATATGTAAAAGATCAGAAAATAATTAAAGTCAGAGGTGTTAGAACACAATTCTTCTCATTTTTAGTCCCGTGTGCTACCTAGTGGCCCATAATACTCTTGTAAATCTTTCCACATACATCTCTGAGGCTATCCAGAAGGAATCCTATTTTTGTTTGACAGTTTTTGACAGAAAGCCAACCCCACTTCAGCCTCTCTCATGAATAAATACATAGATATAATCCCTTACATTTAAATAACATTTTCCATCTAAGGGTCTCAAAATGCTTGTCAAACACTAGATGCTTACATTGCACAATAGTCTTAGACATCCTTCAAGAAGCATCACTTGAAGAAATTTCTCATTGCTCTTTCAGCTTCCACTAAACTCAAAGTTGGGTGATCCAATTGAGAGGTTCCTAGACCTTTTTTACAGGAACTACCCAGGCAATCTGCCATCCACTAGCACATGAAGTATTCTGTACTTTCAAATGAGTGAGGTGCTGATAAAGAACATTTTAATGTGATGTTAAAGTTTTATAGGAAAAGCAGAAGCTTGAAAACAGGTTACAGTAGCCACTTGTCTGGTATATTTTTATCACTTTGTAACAGTCTTCCTGTTGACATAATATGAGAGATGCAATGTGGTGTCTATGTTTATCCAAATGGTTTGAATTCCTGAGTCCCTGTCTGTTTCCTTGGTCTACATGTTACTCTCTGATCGTCAATGACAGACCAAGCTTAGTCACCTCCAACTATAACTCATAAACGCTTGGGGTTTGGAACAGGTGAAAGAAGGATTTTGGTAATGTAGCTATGGAAAAACCCAGACACTTGTCAAATTAACTATGGCTTTCTGTCTAACTTGTGAATCCCTTCAGGAAAAAAAAAATGGTTTTGTCATGTAAAATCTCTCCTACAGAAAAATATTGGACAAAATGTGTGAATGGACTTTACAGTTTTCTCCTGTGATGTATATTTTATACATTGCCTGCATCAAAGGAAGCATAGAAGGATATCATTTTTTTTATTTTTATTTTGTTTACAGAATTGTATTTTTCAGTTCAATCAAGACCTAGTTTATATTTTCAAAAGAAAAATATTCCTTCACACAGATAGTAAGACTTTTTGTAGTTCCATTTAAATTAATGGGAGTTATTAAGCTGATGATCTTGTAAGTATTCAAATGTCAACAGGGCAAAAAATTAATAGTGTTTAAAGCCAGTATAGATATTGTTTCACCTACTATGATATTTACCTTATGATCTCTTTTCATTAGGTTTCAGTAGAGTCCATAAGTAGCTTATCTATTTGAAAAGTATTTCTGTATTTGAAATATATGTCAAGTACTTTTAGAAAAATCTTAATTTTCCAACCAGCTTGTACAATAATAGTGAAGCCTGAAGCTGATATCAGAAACCACTGAAAAAACAGGGTAATAATACATGGCATGAAATATGTAATAAGAACCTCATAGTTTATATTTAGTTGTTCAACTAAATTAATCCAAGAATGGGAGACCTCCACCAAGCTTCCTCTCCAATTGCTTAGTTGCATTTGACACTTCTCTGAGCCAAGGCTTCTAGAATATTCTGAGGTTGGTTTTTTAGAAATTAGAAATAAAATCGTTTCATTAAGTAGAGATAGTACAGAAGAAGGAATTCAAAATTAAAATGAGCAGTTAACTGCAGATGGGACATGATCCAGTATAAATGAACATTTTTTTAATTTTATGTTTACCACAGGAATGTCATAAGTATGGCCAGAGCTCCTACCCTCAAATAATCCTTTTAGCTGTATGAAGTTCTTTCCAGATTCAAGCGTGATAAATTCAGCATCTAGTTATTCCCCAGAGGAGTAGTTAGAAGGAAGTACAGCTTTCTCAGCATCTTAATCCAGTTTCCCTCCTAATTCAGATATGGGTTCCTGCAGGGAATTATAGTTTCCCAATTCTTCTTTTAGAGCTTTTCCATAGGCAATAGTACAGTGCACAAGTCTGTCTGTCTGCTTCTATGGCATATATTAATAGGACACTAGAGGACTTCCCTGTCCAATCAGGATATTGAATGTTTGCCTTAAAGAACAAGCATTCTTCTCATGGTATAGTTTAATAGTCTACGGATAATGGACTTTTATTATTAGCCTCTTGCACTATATATGCTTAATGATATCTCCCCACATGAAAATTCCAGAAAGGAGGAAATTAGAAAAGCAAAATTTCTTGGCCCTAGCTCTCTACTCTTTCAGGCATATAAATTATCACTTTGATTTCCATCAATAAAAAGATACTGTCTTCTATGAGAGAGAAAAATTAAATCCTCTGGGTCTGGATTTGTTTTCAGTAAGATGGACGAATCATAATCCCCTGGACTGGGGGATGGACCATGCATAATCCCATGGCTTTAAATGTCATGAACTGTTCCAGGGACAGGGAAGTTTCCTCTCAGGTCTGGTGCCATAGAGATTTTTGCCCCCCCTTGCCCCTATTCTTTTGTACAGGCAGCCCATGTTCTCCATCACTTTTTCCCATTTGGTTAAGTCTTAGCCTTTCATTTCTCAATTTTAACAGCAGCTGATCATGTAAAAGTAAAGAAAGAAAATCTATGAACTGTCTGACTTGAAAAATGTCCCCCAGTAGATGTTACTTAAGGGAGGAATTAAAAAGAACAACATCAAAACTTAATGTAGAAAATTCCTGATGAGCTAAGACTTTTATGAGTACTCACATGCTCTCAGCTGTGTTGAGGATGGGCCAAAGACTATCTCAGGGTACCACCACCACTGTTTAATCCTTTCTACATGGTTAAGTGAATGGCTCCTCTCCTAATTTTGAAACTCTTCCCAATGTAATTATTTTAACAAAAATGACGATTCAGCCTTTGGAATTTCTTCAGCAAATCCCTTTCTGATATTATTTATTATTGCACTTACTGCAGCATATAATTTCAGTGACAAGTGAATCCCGATAATGTAATTAGATACTACTAAGCAATTGTGTTTATGTGACTGCTTTTTCAAGCAAGTAAAATGCATGTCTCAGAAAACTCTTTTGGTAATAAGATTATATTATTCTTTCACATACTTCCATTTCCACTTGCAATTAATTTCCTCAAATTTCACCAACTGAGCTACAATTTTTCTTACCAGATGTGTGCCTTGATCTAAATTTGATAAAATTCACACAAAATAGCTCAACTCTACCCAACACTGAAGCGTGGGGAAAAAATTGTTTCCCTGTGTTTAGAAATCATCTGGTGTCTATTTCTCACAACATCAGAAGCACGCCAAACATTGGAACACAAAACGAAGTTTTACTGGAGATGTGAAGCACATCCCCTTGCCTCCCCAGTGAAAATAAACCTGCAGGGCTATAAACCCTTCTAAAGCTCATGAGTCACACATTATCAGACAATTACTTTGAGATTGACTCAAAGGCTATGCACGTGTTACGTACACTTCTGTCTGAGGCTGGCTAAGAACTTTCACCTACGCCTCTTTATAATGGGATATATGGGAGGGCCATCTCCATGGACATAAGTTTTCTACTGCCTTAGGCTGAAGAGAGCACTGAAATTAGGACTAATCAAAGAACTGACAGTTTTCTACCTTGGGCTCAATACCCAAACAGTCAGAATACCCCTCAGTGATGCTAAACTTAGGAGATATGGCAAAGGTAGTTGCAAGTCAGTGTCAAAGCTTGAACCTGCATTTGGGAGTCTCTGTCATTCACCACTGTAAGCATAGAATGCTTACAGCCTTTCGTGCTCTCTAAGCCATGGATGGCTCCTTCTTGTAAACTTGGCTTCTTAATTTTTTCTTTCATCTACATAGCTAAATAAATCTGAAAGGACTCTGTTACTGAAAATCAAATAAAGCATCCATATGGGTTCTTGGCTAGTATTGGGAAGCCACTTCTTCACACACAGTCCAAAATATGGGAGGTTTTGGGACCTACTAATTTTGTGTTCAAAGCCAAAGAGGTCTATTAAGATGTTGCAAAGGAAAATACAATGGTTAAAAACGCATATTTTAAATTATAAGAGTCAAGCATCTATCTGTATGAGACCAAGAAGATGAAAGGTAGATAACTTATAAAAAAATATTTCCTACCTCTTTATGGCTTAGGGTTCCCAGGAAGATTTTGTGGTATTACACCATCAAAAAGACATATCGTCCTCAGGCTGGCATTTGGCTTTGTTTAAACACAAAAGAAGTGCAACCACGAAATCCAGAAAAAAGGGACTAGAATTAGCTTGGTCAAACAAAAAAATTATTTGAAAATTCATACATTGGCAAAGTTAATGGGAGCTTCTGGACATGAATGTTAATGCCTAAATAGCAACTATATACTTCACATTTTCAGAGGTATTCTGCAAAAAATCAGAACCCAAAAATTACGTAAAATGGGTCAGAAAAGGAGTAAAACTTAAAATGATTAGGTAACAAGTAGGTGAATATTCTTAGCCAAGATTATTCCAAAGAGTAAACAAAGATACAACCAAGGATTGCGTCTGGTATCATACAGTTTGAAAAATATTCTTCTGTCAGAAGGCTAGGTAAGAAAAGCTTATAATCAAATAGTTTCTAAAAGACAGTGTCAGAAGGTGATATTAGTAGCCCATGACAGCTGTGTGGTTACTGTCTAACCCCATACTGTTATGGGAATTAATGAAAACATCATAATTTAGTGAGAAGCAGCAAACTCCATCAGAGAATACATGCAATTATGATAGCATTAACTAATAGCACAGAATGGATTTTGTCTTTAAAAAAAAGATACTCCTCCAGAATAGATTCAACAGTTATTGCACATGCTTGCTATTAGAAATATGCCTTATATTTTTATTACTATAAATCCACACAAAACCCATTTTGGAAAGCTTTATATCAAAAACCAAGTGAAAGTGGCAACAAAAGTGTATCTAAATTACTCCAATATAAATGGATCTGAGAACACATTATTACTTTACCTGCCTAAATCATATACCTTACTGTTTTCGGCTATCTACTTCTTGTCTTCCCTTAAAGATAGAAAGTATTTCCTGTAGTATTCCAACTTTTCTGAGTTCAATGCTAAAATGCTCATAGGCACTAGCAAATCTTTTCTGGGTCCAATTAGATGCTCGAGATAACAAAACATTAAACAGCAGATTAATCGCAAGATATATTCTTTGCTTTACCCTTTGACATAACCGCCTCATGTTTAACAACTGACACTGGTGATTACGTGTGCTGGTAATTCAGATCTTAATGGAGCTCCCTGCCAAGCCACCCACAGCGGGAGCTGGCACAAGGCCTACGCTGTGGATGGATCAGAAATGGCATGGATATGGAATCAAGTCATTTTTTGTGGTGGGAATGACAACTGCTCAGCGTTAGCCGAAGGTGTGGAGAAGAAAGGCTCTGTCTTGGCCTCTTGCGGTTAAACTTAGACCTGGTATAAATGTGTACCACGCCACTGAAGCCCCGCTGTTTATGCCCTGGCTATAATTCGGCCTTTACTTTCAATCTCATTAATAGAGTAGTGCAGTTGAGAGCCAGTCATTCCTAACCAGATATATATTTTGTTACTGTCTTGCTAATGCAGACTTTGAATTTCTGCCAAAATGCCTATACCAAATTTAATTGAATAAATATTGGAATGAATTTGAGTTTGAATCATAAATTCATTTCTGAGGGAGCATCTTCCAGTAGCAGCTTTCCTTTGCAGGTGACCTCTTCTCACAGGTGACAAGGAGCCACTCATTCTTGAGTCGTTACTGACAGGCAGAAGCCAGCTTCCTGCTCGGCTTCTATTTCTTTTCTCAATTCATGAAAACCTGTTGTCTCTACTGGCATATTTATTGCTGCTCTTGCAGATATATGAACTATACCAAGCATAACCTGACCACAGATGGTATAAAGCTCACTTTAATCAATCTCTTGCTGTGTTCCTGGAATCAGAACTGGCCTGGCCCCAACTGCATAAGCTTGTTATGTCAATGCCCAGACTGTACAAAGCATCAGTTGCATGGGGCACTAATCTGTTTATTTTTGTCCAATGAGCTATAGACTGTTTTCACAATGCAGATTTCACATGAGAAAATGTTTTGGTTTTTCGTTCACTGGTGCTTTGCTATTTCAAGGGCCGCTAATCTGTACCGCCTGAGTGATTCCAGCAGGTAAGCAGATGATACGGAAAGCTTAGATCTTTAAAAACCTTTTTTAAATTCATTTTGTGGAAATACTTTGTTTAGAGATAAATATTAAAGCAGCGGGGGTTGGCCTGATAATAAACTGGATAAGACTAGCCTGGAGAGATGTAAGCTGGCTCCCTTTGGCATCTAGTGAGGGACACGCAGGGGCAGCGGCTGCCATCGTCTGGCACCCAGCAGCAGGTGAGCCACAGACCTGACTTAGTCAGAGGGAGCACCGTGGGCATGAGCCAGAAGAGTAGCTCCCTTAGAGATCCCTTCTGACCTGCTTAGAGAGGCGCCTTTGCTAACAAAAAGATGCAACTAAAATTCCACCGGTGTTTTGCAAGGCTGGGCTCTTTCTCGCTTTTCAGTTTTGAGCCCGCCGACTACTTTCTGTCTCTTGGCAATGGCAACAAATGTGGGGTAATAAGTGGGTTTAAAATTTGACAAACAAAGTTTTTGCTGACCAAGAGATAGAAAACTTCTGCTTGCCATTCTGTGATTCCATGTTAATACTGCACTAGATATGAACCCAGACCTTAGAAGTAGTTAAGGTGCGATCATTATTTCCAAGATGATAATAAGGACCTAGGACTAGGGTCTGCAATATGTGAGATGAAAAACACTGTTTCAGTTTTTTTGAGCAGTTGGTTGATGTTTCCCCAAGGACTCGGAATTAAAGTAAAACTTGGAGAAAATAGGGTAGTAAGTAGAGATGAAAACAGACAATCAAATGCAAGCCAGACAATCAAATGCAAGCCTTAAACGAATGCATGACATTCTTCTGGAAGTTCTCCTGTGCCTGTCCAACATAGATGATATCCTTAGATATCCAACTACACAGAGGATATCCTTTTCTGTAGCCATGTCCTTTGACGGATAGAAATTTCTATGTATGCAATATGACACAGGAAAAGAGAAAATCAAATTTCACACAGCTTATAAAAAAGGATTCAAACATACAAGAATGTAAAACCAGGTAAAAAAATCAACAGAAATGCTGCCATGTTTAATTTCTAAAAAACTCTGGAGAAAGGAAAGCTTAGAAAAAACCTAATAGGAACCTACCAATACCAACGGGGATGTCATCATGAAGATGATGTCAGGCTCTTCATATTGGTGCATAGTGAATCGATGAAATACAACACAGATAAGGTGAAGAAAGATTCTGATTGAATATAAGGATAAACTTTTATACTGTGAGGGCACTCAAACGATGGAACAGGTTGGCCAGGGATATTGTACAGTTTCCATCCTTGAAGGTTTTTACACCAGACTGCCTGAAGCTGTAAGCAAACTGATCTGACCTCACAGTTGACTATGCCTTGAGTAGAAGGTTGGACTCTTGAGTTCCCGTCCATCTTGAATTATCCTATTGCCACCTGTTGAAATATTTTCTGAGAAGATTTTGACTCCATCATGTTTGTAACTGCACTTCAGGTATTTCAATGTCTCTAAGTCTTCTTTCTGACAGTCCAAACAAGCTCCCTTAACCTCTCCATATAGGCTGTGTGCCCTGAGCACCTTGGTAGATAACCTTCAGGATGTTTGAGACCACCAGTTTTCTTTAGAAACAGAGACACCATTTGAGACAGTAAGCCATAGTTGTTTCCCATTTAACTTGTCTCAAATATATGTAATTGCCTTTCACCTGTTCACTTTTCTCATAGATGCTCCAGCTCTTCCCATAGTAATGCTCAAGAATAAATTTGCATATATAAGTAACAATCAAAAAACAGTGAAACGACTCAAGCGCTTTAGACATACAGATGTGCAAATTTTCCCAAGCTGAGAAATGAAACCATTTGTAATGCACTATGAATACAAAGTATCCAGAGAACCCAAAAAAGGGACATGTAAAAACAAAGACTAAAACAAGAAGCTGGAATTCCTCTCTCTGTTCAAATTGATGGCAACATTTCACTGACTTCAGTGCAGCCGAGATTTCATCTACTTTTTCCAAAATAATTGTTCTCAGAAATCACCCCTAAATTGCAAGCATATATTTTGTGAATAATAAATTGCTCTTGATCTTGTCCACTTCTGTTTTTTTCTGTCTGATGAGACTTACTACACATCAGTGTAATAATCTTTCACTTTTTCTGCTCACAGAAGAAAAAATACAATCTGCCTTGGCTGGAAAATACTATACAGAACATGTTCGTCACTTCATCCAGTAAGAAATTTCTATGTTAGTGAATCACAAGGGCCCTCAGTGCATCTGTATTTCCCAGGTTATTCCTTTCCTCTGGAGCAGTGCTTTATTTCAGGCTTTGACATTAACACCTAGCAAGAAACATATCAGGGCTTATTGATGTCAGATGTGACACACAGATCCGATGTGTATTACAAAGTAATTTCTCTTTTAAGAGAGCACAGAAATAATTTTTTGTTGCATGTAGAAAAAGTTGCAACTTCAAAAAGACTCTTTTCATTTTCAAGGAATAGGCAGAGTAATATCTTAGTGCTGTCATAAAAATGAGTTTGTGCTCTAACTTCAGTGACCCAATAACTTGCAACACCAATATCATTCATCACACTGTCAGAAAGAAAGAACCAAGGAGGAGGGAAATAAAACATCATATTATATCATAGAGCCAATATTTGCAGTTGCCAAGGGAGCAGGGTACCCAGCTGATTGGTGTCTAAATATCAGATCATTAAAAATAGTTCAGTTAATAACTGTAATTTTAAAAAGATTGGTTTTCATTCTGATTTTTCAGGATAGTGTTGTCTTGGTTTCTCTCCACCTATTTTAATAAGAAAAGACTTCAGTTTGGGCTCTGGGTGAATTCTGAAAATATTACTTCTCAATTTTGATTAATATCTTAAAATTATTATCTCTTTACATTAAACTTTGCCGAGATGTAATTTCTGAGCTGATTTAATATAATGCATCATGTTTCCTTTGTTCTTAGGCCATTTAGAGAAATGCAGCAGATTTAATCCGCTCTTCAATAAAAGAAATTGATGCAGTGTCACATGGGATGTTCATTAAGCCAAAGAAAATTGGAACAAGTAGAGGAACTGTATGATAGGTAAGAAACTGACCAATGAAATAAGAAAAAGAGCTGAAGTGAGACTTGTCTTCAAAGAAAAGAAGTTACTGGTGAAGTTTCTAAAAGGTTAATCTTGGGTCTGATGTTATTTAAATACTTCATTAGGGACTTGGCACAAAATTGTCAATGTGATAATAAAATTTATTGATGATATAGAATTGGAAAGCACTTTAAATGCAGAATATCACGTGAGGGTAACAGAATGGTTCTGAGGACTGGAATAAAACATAAATGGGATGAAATAAAAAATTCAAAATGCAAGACCAGGCATTGCAGCCTAGACCCCAAAGTACTCTTAGAGTATAGCCTGCTCTGTTTGCCTTTAAATTTATCTGCATAAGAGCACATAAACTTCTAAAGGTAAAGATTACCTCTATTTGGTCAATGGAGAGAAGCAGGTGCCTTTGAAGTCCTCATAAGTGGTATCACATCTGCCTAATTTAGGTGCTTAACCTTGGACAACTACATCCTTGCACTGGAGATAAATCTTAGTACTTCATTAGATACCTAAAATGAAGGTATTAGCTAGTTACCTAAGTTAAATTAATTGGATTCATCCCTAGGAGCGTATGGATTTAACATGTGAGACCTACCAGACTGGAATCTAAACCACAAAATTAAGAGCCTTGATCTCTCATGATGTAGAGGATGTATTAGGCAATCCAGAAAAGACATCGTTGAGTGAGAAGTCTTCTTAAACTACCCCATAGCAAATGCAGAAGTTAGGAAGGGAAGCATGTCAAAATCACGTTCCTTTACATAGCTTAAGCAAGAATCCTCACTGGATTTCCTTTTCAAATTTGCAGACTGAAGGAAGAGGAGGAATCACTTAACACTATAGGGGTTTAGGAGTAAAGCACTTTGTCCAGCTAATTAGAGATAGGCCAGGATGGACTTGGCTATAACGTAGGCCAGGTATAACATAAGTCCTGAATATTTTTAAAGGGACTGAAAACCCCAAGGTAGATTGTTTTACACACAAGGATTGCCTATACAAACTCCTGCAAGTCAGGAAACTTAAACTTTCTTAAATCAGACTCATTCCTCTATTCACAGGCATGGGCAGAGGTTTATCAAGTCTGGATGTGACAGATAAGACTGCACACTGTACTTGTAATTTCCTTTTTTTTAAGTTGCGATTGGGACTCGGTCTCACCAACTTTTTTATCTTTTTCCCGTCCTTGCGTGTATTAAAAGAAAAATGACTGGATTTCTGCAGCAGCAATAACTACTCAATATAACCTAGCCTAGCTTGTATCTCTTCTGCCAGAAACAGTGTATTTAATGCTATCTCTAATGTTTTTCAAACGCTGTCAAGCGAGTCCCTGTGTAAAATTCAACACAATTAAAAGGGCAAAAAATTGAGGCGTGTAGTATTTCCGTTAGTAATATTTTGTTTACTCACCTTCATTGATTATTTGTTTCATGTGCTTTGATTGGTTTTTATACATTTCCTGTGTGTTTAAAAGATTTATTGATGGTTGTTAGTGTTGGAACTCTAACAAGGGCTTTGTTCGTACCTTAATTGTTGTCAGACTGGAGACACCTTTTACAAGGACCCCAGTGGGGACTACCTGGCAAAATTAAGAGTAATAAAACTGATTTTTTGATTGCTTGTTTATTTACACAAATGAGGAAAATTTCCTGATTTTATGAGTCAAGACTCTGTAAAAAATATCACACAGTGCAAATGTTTCCAAGATGCTTACAGCTAGCAGGGCTTGCGTGCTCTGGGATGTCAGGAAACACTTGTGGTTTTCTGCGTGGTACTGCACTGCATAACATGCTTTTTCCCAGGTATGTGGAGCTCTTGGATAATGAAACTGCACCTTTTCAGAACCTGGGCAAGTAATTTGGGACATATCATCTCTTTTTGAGTTAGTTGGGGAGCCTACATAGAAAGGCTCATTTGGATGCTGTCAAGCACATCAGCGTGCCTAAATCTCTCATGAGGTCTAGTGCTCTCTCTGTGCCTCGGAAAAGCTCATTACAATTTGTGTGGCTCAGCTTGTGCTTAGTCCAACTTTGAATAGAAAAACACAACCCAGTGGGAATCAATTAACTTAGATTTATTTAATAAGTATTTAGTTTCCAAACTACTTGTAAGCCCCATTAACTATCATCAGTGAAAGCCTTACAGATTGGAAGGAAGCAGCAAATTTCTACATGAGCCACTCTCAAAAGTTTATCATAAAATAGGAAGTATGGAAAGCAAAGAAGACAAAGGACAAATGGGGCCAAACTCTTCATTGCTGCCATTCTGTAAACAAAAGCCATCTTTCGTGAGAGGTCCCTACGTGAAGGATTAGCTGCATTGAGACAGTTTTGAATAAAATTTGGATGTCACTATCGTTCTGCCAGTTTTACATAGAAGCTTTTTCAGTATTAGATACATCTTCAGGCTTTAAATATCCATTAAAATGATGTGTTTCCTCACACAGCAAAGTAGGAAAGGTATTAAAAAACCTGCTGCCAGCTTGAATTAATGACTAATCCAATAATGTTCATGCAACGCCAGGGCAATTAAAATTATTTTTAACATTTTAAAATTTGCACTTAAAAAAACTAACCACATTTTCCTACCTTCTTTCCAACCCTCTATTTCCCTTGCAGATAAGCTATATTCCAACTCTCTTTTTTTTTTCCCCTGGGCAATGATTATATATTACCTTTTAAGGCTCTAAATCAGCACTGTAATGATACAGTGAAATGGCCAGCTCATTCCAATAAAAATATGGCGGTAGAATCAGACTGTAAAGTTAACTCTTCCCTCCTCGCTTCAAATTATATTACATCTATAAACACAAGAGTACATCCATGAATGTGCAATTTTAAAACCTGCAAAATCAAAGTTTAATTAACATATATTTAAAATAAAACTTCCAGCTAACATAAAATATAAAACTGTTTTCCAGAGACATATTTTCTGTATGCCAGGTCAGAGGATACTTCTCTGTTCTCATGTACTTCACATTTTTATTACTAGCCAAAGTTGTAATAGGAGAAAGAAGAATGGAAGTGATGGGTGTCACACAAACGTTCTCACATCACAGCACGCAATCAGCACCAACAGATGTTTAATTTTTCCTTTAGGATGGAAGTATGTTCATCCTTATTATGATGAGATGTTACATGTTGCTAGGTAAGAGCTCTTTCCAGAGTACTTAAGGTGACAACTATAATTATAATTACATCTTACATATACCGAAGGAGTAGAAATTCATCACATGCCCTTTAGCTCATTTATTAGTTAGAGCATGCCTTTTAGGAAGACATTCAGCTTTCAGTTCATTATGATAAAAAAATCTACCACAGTTCTTATTAAGCTGTCTCACTGGTTAATTGCTTTCACTGACTGTCTTATTTTGAATTATCATATAAGCACCAATCTATGGGTTTGGTAAACTATCTCTTTAGGTTATCTTCATACCTAAGGTTAGTTATTCTATATAAAATCTGGAAATTATACTAAACCTCTGATAATTTGTTTTGAACTATTAAAGAAATTATTATTTATAATGACAACTAGGATTAAAATTGAATCTCTGACATTTTTACATAAACAGCATAAAACTGAGTAGTTCCCTGAATGGATTTATCTTTTGTATGAATATCCAGAAACATACAGAGAGCCTTGAAAATACGTGTATTTTTTTTTAAATAAAATAACCAAAAGAGGTAGAATTCATGTTCAAGAACACTGCCTACTTTAAAAAACAAAACAAAACAACCTCCATGATATTTCATGCCTACATATGTCAGAAAGGGAGATCTCTTTTACTATAGATACTTCAGAGACAGGGAAGGTATATTTGGTCTGAAGTCTAAGTATCATGATTCTCTAGGGCTGTATTTTAAAATGCTGTGGTGTTGTTTAATATGTCATATCCAGCATATCACATACTTCGCAGCAAAATATATATTTAGCCTATTCCTACAGTACTTGGCACCGCTCCTTTCATCCATCCTGCATGCCTACACTGGATCAACTGTGCCTTTCATTTAAGTGAGAGTATTCCGTTCAGTGAGGCTACTTGAAAAATATGGATAAACTGTGAAACAGGCACTGCCACATTGTCATCCCTCTTATACTCTCACTGAGATGAGGTTAGAGAAGGTGTTGCCCTTCTAAACACACTCTCACTGTTTCCCATTAAATTTTCACCTGCCAGTGCTAATTTCCATCTATAATTCTGAACTTCTTCTGTTGGTGCTATTGTGCTGGAGATAAAATGAAGAACCTGCTTTCAGTTCTCCCCACACAAATTAAGTATAAACTGAAATCTACGAGCAGTGTTAATTAGTAAGTTCTTCCCTGATACTGCAAAGAAAAATTTTGTAAAATTTCACATTGTTGTAATTCGGTGACTTACATGGCTAACCAGATCTAATGTAGCTTAGAGTTAGAATCCACACCACAGATAATCTATTTAGGACAAAATGTTCAATCAATATATTAAAGAATATTCTATATACTTCCTTAAGAATTTATTATGCGGGATAAATGAAACATTTCTCACTTAAAAATCAAATGAGAGGAAAATTTGAGATTGTGGTAATGGGAATTTATGGTATATTTAATAAAAGAGTTTCTCATCCCTTTGTGATTGCATTGACTGCTTAAAGAATCTGCACCAAATTATTGTATAGTTAACTCACATTTGGGAACATCTGATATTATTTAAGCTATGCATTTTGTTTATTTTCAGAAATTCTACATATTATAATAGCTAAGACATTAAAAAAAAAGTCATAAATGAGATATTAGTGGAAAAATGAAAGATCTCGTCATTAGTTTGAAATAGGTTTGACTTACTGTTGGGTAAACCCAGATTTTCTGTTTAAGGATTATTTTTGAACAAGAATGGGAACAAAATATTTTCAGAATTCCTATCAAACATGAATGCTAAACATATTTCGGTCTTTGAAAGTCTGCTTTTGGAAGTATTTGTGGTGCCTAAGAGGACTTGACAGCTCATGTAATCCTTGTCATAGATGTATTAGGCAAATTCATTTCTCGTAGGGTGTCACATTCTAGGTCACTTTAGGTCACATTCCTCCTGTCCTTTATACGCTATCTGCCAACTAAGGAGTCGTCCATGGTTGTCTCTCCACCGTTCTCTCAGTCTGTGTTTACCTTACGTGCACTGTTTTCCATGGGAACATGGGCTATTGCCTTTTGCTGTTGTTTGTGTGGTGATTTGACGGTTGGACTCAAGTGTGCTCAGCTGTATATCCTCACCTTGGGTCATTGACTTTGCTATAGACAGCTCTCCACTTCACTTGGCATTCTCCTCACTGACAGGGTCTGTCATTTCTCTAGCGAGGTCCAGATGACCTCAGGGGATAAAAATGTTTTTCTAGCTCATCAGACTTTGCTTTGTTACCTGGGAAGATGTTTTGCTGGATCCAACACTCGCAGTTAAGGATCCTTTTCTGTTTGTTTGCCCTTGCCATCAGTTTCTTGGATGTTTTTCCAGGGGATTATGCATGCCTACTGCTATCCATTATGTTTTCAGATTCCCAGATGCCACTGAACCACTTGAATTCTCCTGCAATGTGTTGCTCATTTCCCGAGTCAATGTCAGATAGGTCAGAACTTGTATAAATCTATCTTTAGTTCCCTCATCACATTTCCTGCCCTCCAGATAGACTATCTCTCAGAAATTTGGAAATTAACCTTCATGTTAAGGTTAAATCCATGTATTTC
The DNA here is from genome assembly GCA_025774025.1 of Xenus cinereus. Classification (NCBI taxonomy): domain Eukaryota; kingdom Metazoa; phylum Chordata; class Aves; order Charadriiformes; family Scolopacidae; genus Xenus; species Xenus cinereus. Next base: position 133,423,637 of record JAOXJK010000012.1, on the reverse strand, counting down.
CTAAATCCTCATCTGCTGTTTTCTAGGTTTAGTTAAAAATTTGGTGAGGCTGTATATCTTCTGTATTGTTTTCACCCTTCTCACTGTTCAAACATAGGCCAAATAAGCTTACCCAGACACTAGTCTACCTACCTCCAGAGTGAAACATACATTTTTCTTAGTTCTGCTCCTAAATCTGCAAGGGCTACCTGCATAGTCCCCTCACCAATTTGGCATATTTGTTCCTTAAGCTTTGTCCATCCTTTCAGTATCCTTCTTACTACTTTCATGAACTACGGGTACAGTAGCAAGCTGACGGAATAAATATTTTGCTTTTCAAAAGCTATACTCTAAAAATCTTCTTGTTTGTACAGCCTTGCCAACAGTTGTCAGAGGCAGAATATTTTCAGTTAGAGGAATTTTACTTAAGTTTTATTGCCAATTAAGAGAAACTTTTGATTACTGATTCAGGTACTGAGGAAAAAAGGAAAACATACACAATTAAACACCAACACTTTCCTCCCCTCTTCCCAGGCTCAACTTCTCCCTGCCGCCAGTTAACATGATTCCAGCCTTCAAGACATTTCCACACTGCATTAGACACCATCCAGGAGTCTGTATGTACATAGACTGGGGCCAGTGATGCTCCTGAACATGTTCCAAGGCTATTTTCAAGGCCATTACTTCTGCAAACTGACTAGACCCTCCAGTCCCTTCGCAGGTGGCAGCTTCTCCCATGGAGGGATTCCAAGTAGCAGCTCACCACCTCCTGATCCCTGCTGTAATTTTACAAGATCCATCTGTAAACAAACACCATTGTTTGTTTTCAGCCTTAATTCATCATATGCTGGGGCTTCGACAGCCTGAGGAATTTGGTTTCCTCACATTATTGATTTACTGGTTACAGACTAATAAACTCAGCTAATCCCAGTCTGGAGCCTGAACCAGCACATACCTACTGGGCAAAGGCCAGCACACATTTTTGCCACGTAGCACTGGCTGGTCTTTCACCGGTGGGTTTTGAATCCTTGAACTAAAAAATCAAGACAGGTAGTCTAACGTATAACCACAGTGGCTGCTCTGTGCCTAACACTTCAGCGCCATGCAGAATGTCCTCGTCTCCAGCTTGAACCTCTTGCTCCACGGAAATGTAGCATTCAAATTTGGTGGTATCTGCCAAAATATATAGCAAAAATTGTCAATGGTTGAATGGTCCATAGGGCTCAATATGAGACAATTCATTTTTATGTCATAAAAAGTGAGCGTTATTCCTCTGGAGAAGTTGGATAGCATACCCATGTTGTCCATAAGGATATTGACTTCTTTTCAGTGCTATCTGAAGTGGTTCAGGATAGTGCTAGTCTTCAGGCTATTTAAAGATTTTGTTTGTTTGATTTTTATCAATTAATCCTGTGGTAGTTTTTGATGTAGTTATATGTCTTTGTAGGCTTTCTATTCTCTAATACAATTCTGTCTCACAAGGTGCATCTGGGCATATATTTCCACTGCAGCTTACTCTATTGATGACTATTTCCCTCCTATTTGAAGATATTCTTTTCTTAGATTATTCTTAGACTATGATTGCACATTCTCTCTCCAACTCTGTATTATGTTACATATGTGACCTTTTTTCAAATACAAGCAGGTGGCAGAGCACTCAAACTTGCGAGTATCTAGTATCCATATTGCATCTTGATTTTGAGTACAGAGAATTTTTCTTCTGTCTTACTCTGGATGTGATCACATATCCTACTCTTCTGCTGTTACTCCTGCCAACAGCTTCGTCCTTCTCCCTGAATGCAGTAGAGGAGGGAAAAAAAAAAGGCTTTATTCTTACTGGTTTAGTTTTATCTTCCATTTTCATTTTCCTGTACTGGTTCACATGTTGCTGTTAAACTATTGCTTACGCAAATTCTAACATGGAAATTCAGGACATGCTAGAAGTTGACTTCTTCCATGGTGCCACTTTGCTGTCTTCCAAAGTACTTGTTTGTGCACGAATCAAATACTCTTCTTAACTCTGGATCCTACAAAACTCCCTGCCACAGTGACTAATATAGCACCAGTTACATTAACTCAGTACATAGATGAAACTACATCAGGTTTCTAAAGATAAATTGATTTTTTATTAAGAAAACTCTTTATTAATTTATGTACATTAAGTACAGCAAGAATCCTAGCTGTAAATGAGCTGCTGTCTTGCTTTCTTCCTTCAAAATACATCCTGCCATAACCACTACTGCTAAGTCTAACGCTACTCTGGTCGCAAACTAACGTGGTTATAAGTACACTTAACTATGATGCAGACAGCAGAGTTGTCTTTCAGTAAGAAAATCAGGTTACTCACCTTCTACGCTTGTGTGCTGTTGCCAATTCCTACTGTATTTAGGGTGCTTTTCTTTAAATATCAATTCTCAGAGAAAAGTGCTTTCATTTAAATGGTGCTTGCAGAGGAGAGTTGAGTAACATCTTATGGCCCCGACACAGCAGTAACAGGAAGGATGACAACATGATTACTTTGAAGAAGTAATTTAGAAGCCTAATTTTAGAAATTACTCCTAGGATAGAGGATGGTGGGACAGGGAGCATGAGTCACGCATCCACTGCATTTGAAAGTTTTGGTGGTGCTGCCCAAAGTTATTAGGTTGAATTGCACTGGTTAAAGGCTTCTTGTATCTGATAAGTCCAAATACTTTTCATAAATTTTAGGAAATGTGGACAAGAAAAATTAACTGATGAATCTGTGAAAGTTTAAAATATCAGGGGATACTTCCCCCACCAATGTTTAGTTCTCTTGTGATGTATTTGAAAATTAGTATTTGAAATCAGAACCAAAGTACATCACTTCACATCTGGATATTTAATTTTCCTGATGTTGTATGGGGCAAATAAGTGATTGGAAAGGAGGAAGAGGACATATGTCCTGGTGCTCTGGCTGCATTTTCCCCATCCTTCCCTTTAATTTGTACTTCAGAAGATAGACTGGCACAGGGTGCTCTGGGAGGTTGGAGCAGGGGAAGTTCCACTGATACTTCAGTTATATCCCATCCCTTGGGAAGGATAACATTTGGGTTGCCTGCTAAGGCTTGTCCTCCCCTTGCAAAAGCTTTGCTTACAATTATTATTTAGGAAAATTCCACACAAGGCCAATATAAATGTCAGCCAAACAAGGATTTTTAGATCATTCCCCTCCTTCAACCAGATACATTCTACTCTTTCTTACGCATCTGTTGAAAAGGCCAGCTTGTGTCTCATTGTCTTGTAAAACACTTCAGGGTACCTTGAATGTGAAAGACAGTGAATAAAACCAGATTTTACTCAATTTAACCTTTGAAAAAAAAGAATAGAAAAAGAAAGCCAAGAAGAGAAGTCAAGTCATCAATATAGGATAACATACAAAGGCATTTTAGACTTCATTGTCATCCATTTGCTAATCTGAGCTGGTAAATTTCAGTCTTCGGAGAACCAATTGACTCATTAAAAGGTGAATTCAAATATGGCTGCTCTGAGGACTTTTTATTATTATTATTTTAACTTAGTCCTCTGAACAGAAAAGGGAGAAAAACAAATCCTAAAGCTGCTTTACTTGTTACTTCGTTCATAATAATGTGTATACATTAGCGAAAACTTCTTTTAATATGAACACACAAAATCCTTTTCAAGGAGAATCACCAAAGTCACTTGTCATCCAAAGGGACACAGCCAGTGGCTCTAATTCAGAGTAGCTCGCTCAGAAGTATTATTTTTGGTATCATTCTGACATTGCTCTGTAAGCAGTTTAGTCTAATAATGTTACTTTATAATGGACCCAAGGCAATTCTCCGTATAATAGCCCAAGCATATTCATTGCATAATTCAGCACCTGATTGAAAAAGACTTTAAATTTATAAAAAACAGCTACCATTTGTGCCTTTTCTTCAGGAAGTAATTGTAAAGGCACAGCAAGAAAGAAAAGTAGTGATTGTTTTCATTCTTTTACTCATCTGTTTGCTTTAGATGGTTTCAGAAATCACATACCTAAGCGTGTAATTTTGGAATGGGCCTCATTTGCAGGAAAGAGAACTTAAAATTCTTTCAGACTTCAAACATCTTGCTATTAAGCTGAGAAAAGTGGTCTTGTGTGTTTTTGTCTTTAGAATAAATATTTCATGTTCCTCCATCCCTCCATAAAGCTGCACAGTACCGAAAGTCTTCCATGATACAGACTTCAGTGAAATCATCTCCTTTAAATCACCATGGATCAGCCTGAATCTCTGATCAGACTGCTGAAATGGCAAATTATACGTGTGTGTAGGTGTCTGTCAGTTAACAACTGAATGTCACCACTGTATGTACATTTGTAATGTAATGTATAATCCAGAGACAAAAACATATTTTAACACAGAAGTAGAGTTGGTAGTGTGTGTCAGGAAATGAACAGTAAGCAGCATTTTGCTATTAGCAAACTTTGCTTTTTACCTTTGCAGAGAATTTTTCTACATTTTTTCTTACATTTGAAGAATTACCAAACAACTTATACTAGGAAACTGAAGAAGCTTTCAGAGAATCTTCCTTTAATAACTTCTAATGATACGAAGATGTGAAGTATCAGTCTTTAAAAAACAAAAATATTTTAACTGTGGAGTTCAGATTTGTCACCATGCCAAATGATTCAGACCCCAGTAAAGCTGCATTGATAGCTAAAGCACATTTTTCAGAGCAGGGCAGGATGGTGAATCTAGTCTGCCCTTGTAACCGACTTTACAGAGCTTTAGAGGGCTGCATAAGTCAAAGCAGTGCTATGCGAGAGCTGGACAGAGAAAGTCACATTTTGGAGTTCCTCTGTATCTCCCAAGGTTAAGGATTTTACTCTGTTTCTTCTCTCATCTGTCTGTCCCTTTGTCCCTTAGACAGAAAAGGCTGGGCATAGCAAAGTCATAAGGAATCTTTAATGTTTATGGCAGCAAGAAACCACAGCACTTTTGAGAAGCATTAACTACCAAGCACCAACTCTTTTTTTTCTTTTTCCTCTTTCTGAGTCATCTCATCATAGAGATGGATTCCTGAAGATTAATTCTTAAGGAAGAATTATCTAACTATCCCAATGGCATTTCTTGCCTTAATTTGCTGAGAGAAACTAATTGGTAAATAATATGGAGAAAATAAAAACACTGAAATAAACCCCAAAATTATTAGAGAATACTTCAGTATATAAATCAATATATTCCCTTATACCTTTTCACCATAAGTTATTTCTATTGCCTACGTTAGATATTTGGTGAAAACTTATCCACTACTTTTCAGACAAAAAATATCAGCAGAGAATGTGATTTAAGCCCAAATCTGGATCACAACCGTCCTGTCTATAATTCACAGAATTTTAGTTGTAATGTTTTAGAAATGCATTATTTAATGATCTAGCCACCTCTGGCATCATAATAGCACAATTTCAGACTTCCATAAAATCATATACTAGGTAAAGAAAGCCTACAAGTTTGGACTTCTCTTCAGAAAAAAAAATAAATCCATTTCTTCTAAGTGTATCATATTATATCTATACCTGTAGTTCTGTCTATGCTTTGGCTTCTTGTATGATCTGTGTAGAAAGATTCCTCGAGAGGTTGTTCAGCATGTTAAGTTATAGTCCTCATCATTCAGGAGGAACCTCTCTCACTGACTAATAAAAAGTTGCGGAGATTACCCTTTGTCTACTCCACCTCCTGCCAAAGTGTTAGTAATTCCAAAAAAGAAAGCCCGCTAATCCACTCAAAATGGACTTATAATGATAATATGCTAAGAATCTAAAAATAAGACAATCTTCTATCATAAAATTATTAAGATTATATATTATTTGTGCTACTCAGATTCTGATCTTGGTTAGAGTACTTAAGGTCCCTTTCAAATCATGGTGCAAAGAACATATCTCCTAAATTGTTTAAAGATTAATTTGAAAAGTTTCCATATGCAAAGAATAGGCGTTATTCATTTACTGAAAGTTCACCCAGTTACTGAGGTGTACATAGAAGAGGCTTATACTTGCAAAAGAGTGAGTATCAGCTTTTGTTGGTGGTATGACACCTTCCTACCAAAAAATCTTTAGGAGTGAATTTACAGTTCTTGGGAGATAAGACTTCATTCACATAACATTTAATAATAGTCTAATATTAAAGGCTTATTTTTGATTTTGTGAAGACACAGTAACAGAAAAAGCTTTGCTTGTAATAAACTATGGGGTTCATTTTAACTGTATAGTACCCGGACTGGACATAATGTTTTAACACATACCTGCCAGCTTAAGAGAACAACATGTGTTTGTAGGTGGATGCAGAATTTATCATTTCAAGTTTATAAATTCAAATCTATATTATTTCTTAATGCTTTACAATAATGATTACTGAAATCTTTCTCAGAAGCAGCAAGGACCACCTGCTCCCTGAGGGTTGGGGGCCAAGAAGCCAGTCCCACCACCCTAGCAAGATGGCAGGGCAGCCTGAATGCAGTAGGAAGGTTCACCCAAGAGTTCAGATCACCAGGCAAGGTCATGTCTATCAGGCAGGTCTGGGGTCAAGCCAAGTGGACAAGTCAGGTGCATATCTGGTGAGGATAACCGAGGGTAACACAGTCCAGGGCACTGGGCACCTCCCTGGGGATGAGGATGGGGACACAGCAGGGCATGGACCTGTGGTGGGCCTGGCTTGGCAGCCCCCGTGGCAGTGCAGCGCAGTTGGGGAGCTGAAGATTGGCCCTGCTGCAGAGCTGCTAAGGCAGGGCGCTGACAGCCCTGGGGGACTGACATGGGGTCCTGGGCCATGGTGGAGGAGTCCCATTTGGGGCTGGTGATGCCCCCGGGGCCCTGACAACAATGTTCAGTGCACTAGGTCGAGTAGATGGCTTTCCCGGGCATCAAAACTTCACTTGGACATTCTGAAGATAAAAACCTTCTAGGCTTTCTGCCTGAAATTTAATATTTAAATATGTTGGTTTTTTTCTTGCATACATACTACCTGATTAGGATAAATCAGAATTGATACAAATATAATGATCTTGCCGGACCGGGACTGTGTATTTTGGGAAAACTTTATTTCCAAAACTGTACATGTTGGGAAAAAAAGAGAGAGGTTATGGACTTACCTAAACATTTACCCAGGCAAAAGGATGGTTTCGTATCCCATGTGCCTTCCTTCCAGGTACCTATCACAAGGCACCGGGAATTCAGCAGCCCTGGCGTGACAGGGCACCTATGCTGTGCCAGAGACAAGGCTCAAGCAAGAATATGTTCCCCCACCCATCTAGTGCAACAGTTATGACCTTCTAGTTTACAGTTTCCTGTGTGAATTCCTCTTGGAGCATATATCAATGCTACTTTATCTTCAGGATTAATTCATTGCTACTACTAAACCCTATTTACTCATCATCTTTGACGTCACATCCCAGGCATTTTACCAGCATCTCCTTTGGCATCTGGAACATATTTCCATTTAAACTGATTTACCTATAATTTCATATGTATGTTTATTATTTCCTTAATCCGTTTCAGACCTTGCATGTAAGTGTATGTGTATAAAGTAACTAGAGATATCATTAAAACTTCATTAATATTGGGATGAAATTTAAAGAGAGACCTTTATTTCTACTTAAATTGTTCAAATAAATCTGAAAATTTAGTTTTGTATCTGAGCATAGATTGGCAGAATTGGTTGTTTCCTAATAACTGTATGTTATTATTTTTTCAGAAGAAAAAATCTAACATCTGCCTTTTTGTTAATGTTGTCTTATTTTCTTCCTACTTATTTCCTACACACATTTCCTCTACCTGAAAGGCCTAGACCTCTGAGACCTGCCTGACGTTTTCCTCAGCTGCTGTTTCCAGGATTCGCATGTAACAGCAATTTTTCCTCGGAGTAAAGCACACTACGCAGGGGATAATTTTGTCATAATACCAAACAGAATAGCCCTTACACAAAATTGTGTACAACCTTTATGAACCATCCACATCTAGTTCTGGTTTTCTCTGTTAGACATGGTTCAACTCCTTTCAAACAGAATAGCAATATTTTGTTTTGGGAGCTCTGTTTGGAATCAAATCCGCAACAGAGTCGTCAGAGTTCCTGAGTCTGGAGGGTCTCCAAAGTACCCATGAAGATATGAAGGTGACTTATTTTCAAGATTTCTATTTTATAAGATTTTACTTTTTGTAGACAACGATCATGCAGGGAATAAAAAATATCTCTGGAGCTCACTAACTCTTGATGAGTGCATTGGGATTGTTTGCAAAGACCTCAGTGGCTGTTTCTCTTCCCTAGTTGTGAGGAGACCAGGTAATGCATCACTTATTACGGTGACAAAACCGAAATAAAAGAATGATTTTTTGGGCATGAAAATAGAGGGCCATATGCTACATGTACATGCTAAAGCACAGAAGTGTGTTTTGTGGTAATAAGCAGCAAAGTTGAAAGCTCCAGGTGAAGACGACTAGTAGACTGTTTAAAAACTTTTGTTAGCCATTGCACTCCAACGACTATCATCATACAGTTTCTAGGTTTTCTTAATTTATCCAGAACTGGTAAATTTGGCTTTGGTAAAAATGTATTGTCTCAATAAAAGTTCACTAGAAACCAATAATACCTATTTTTCACTCAGTTTTCATCATCTCGGCTATGCTGAGCTTTATCAGAACTGCACCTTCAGGGAGCTCAGCTAAGCAACAGTGAGAATGAGACTAGGGGAGCCCAAAATTGCTTCAACACCCTGTTTTAAATGTGTTCATATTCTATGTTTATGAGTATTCTAAAGACAAACAAAAAAAAAGATACTGACCCTATAAACCTATTGCAAATTATTCACACATCACTAATAATTCATTTCGACACGAGATGTGCACATAGTCAAAAGTTAATTTACTGATTTTTTTCCCACCTTTTTACCCTATTTTATTTACATAATCGATATATGAATTCACTATATAAATGAGATAGTTTGCTGATGAGATCCATGTGTTTCATTGTATTTTGCAGATGATTTAATTGTACATGTGGTTCCACCAAAACTTCCGTAATATCAATATGGACAGTTTTTCATTAGATTTATCTAGCAAGACAACTGAGCAGGCTGTTATAAATATACCTGTAATATGTCTGAATCCCTCATTACAATTAAACCAGTACAAATCTGAAATTGCACCGTATTCATCATCTTCATATGCCTTCGGTATCAGCCAGGTTTGCATCAGAAAGGTAAAGAAAAACAGATTTCAGATACTTCATTCATAAATTAATTAAAATGTTGCTTTCACTTACTGTAGAAGTTACTACTCATTTCATCGGATGTGAAAGGTGCATGACACACAGCTCCAGCAAAGCTCTGAGGAATGAGCCAGAGAAGCAGAGCGGACACAGGGTAGTATGGTCTCAGGGATATTCTTTCTGCCATTCCTTTCAGCCAAAAAATTCTAGAAAGAGACTCCCAATTACTCTTCTATCTCTTCTGCCATTCTTGACTCACATTTTCCTTCCCTCGCTGTAAGAGCTCATATATAAAGGACAGATTTTTAAAGGCACTGGTAAGTCTTTCTGATTGGTACTTTGCAGGTCAGGAAGGGATTTTCTAAATAAGGCTGAAACTGGTGATAGTTTGACAACTATTGTACTTTCCCAACCTCTTTATGTAAGTAAAGGTCATTTTAATTAGTAGAACATGTGATTACTGTTCAGGCTAAAGACTGAAGGGCTATATCTCAGCTTAAATTACACTGGGAAAACAGGGTTCCTGAAGTCCTTTACTTACAAAATTGTTCTTTTGATATTGCCCTTTTTTCTGCATGGAATAGAGGGTCAGTGCATCTGAGGATGTCTACCCTGGGTGTTAGTTTGTGTGTCTGGAATAGGAGAGCTGAAGAAGCAGGACAAGTAGTGTTCCCAGCTTGGAGTCAGTATGAATACCCTGTCACTTACATGGTTTCCTGGGCCTTTCCTTATTCACTTAAATATTTTAATCAACTGGAACGTTGTTATTTCAGCTAGATTAGCAATGTTATTGCCCTCTAGTGGATTTATTTATTTGCAGTTGTATAAATTATCCTGAAAACATTTAAAAAAACATATGATCTGTAACATAGAACAGTGAGTTTGAACCAGAAAATACCCTTGATCGAGAAATATCCCATGAGTTACTTTTTGCAAGGCATGTGTTGGGGATAATAAAACGCAAATGACATTGGAAGACAGGAAACTTCTTGTATTACATTAAATAATGAGTAAAGTCTGTTGCAATAAAGGTTCAATATCTACCTAGCAGTGGCACCAAACAAGCAAGCACAGCATCACCTGCTAAGTTCCAAACCGTACAACGAGACTGAGTGGGTGACTGTCATTCCAACGCTGCAGTACGAGTGTTATTATGTCTCAGTCGCTCTCAGACATTATTCACGTTTCGTTGCAGCTTCAGTGCTGGGTGAAATTTCTGAAGCCAGCCAGCATGTCGAACTTGCAAGGCTTCTGCTGGGAACACAGAGCAAATCTTGGATAATGCTCTATCAAAGAAATCATCTTAATAATGTCATTCGAAAACCTGTTGTATTCTTTGCGTGCCATTATTAAGACATTATTAAGATTAGAATTGAAGGGACTAATCTAATAAAGATAGTTGAGGTGAGTAAAACGTAGACAGATTTAAAAAAGAACCCACTAGAGTAAGTACTTGACTCATTGACTTCTAAGAGCACTGTTTAATGAACCTCACTTGCCATTGTAAATTGTACTGAGCATCAATCTGCGTAGTTAGACCCCTTCAAATGTGTGTAAATGTGGCCTTTATATCTAAAATGAATTATATTTTATATGTTTTAATTTGCAACAGGAATCAATGAAAGTCTCTTTGGGATGTGTCTGAATTTTTATGAAATATGGATTGATGGGAATAAAACATGGCTTCACAAATATCACAAATTTACATGCTGCAGCAATTCTAGTATTAACATAATTTGGTCATTTAATTTGTTTTAAATATCCAGTGGGTGTTGTTTTAATATTTGGAGTCCATCAATAAGACTTACGTCACACAATAAGGACCAACATAAATATTTATTAAATGACTCATTATTTTTCTAAACCATTTCTTAGCACATAGTGGGCTTGAAAGCCCATTTCTCTCTCGGCTGAGAGAAACTGATTACTGTAAAATCCATTGCTTGCGCTTTGAAGTGAATGGGATTACTTTGGATTTACACTGGCAGGGCCCTGAGAGCATTAATAGGCTTCACCTACCCTAAGCAGCCTCACCTGGACCTTCACCCACCCTCTCTGCCCATGGGCACCAGGGTTTCTTTCAAGCTCATGCCTGGAGACCCAGATCTGTCTTGAGTTATCTTGTAGGTGACCCTTAGACACCCTGTAGGTGTCCTGCTGTGGGGTTCCTGGACAGATCTCACATCTACGCTTTGTTTCCAGCCCTGTCTCTGTTACTCCTGAGGGAATCTCTGGGCTCAACGTATCTGGGACTTTTGATGGACCCTATCCCTCCCCTCACCCTGACCTGATGCAGTAGGGCTGTGCCTTTGTCCTGCCCGTTGCTGTACATGCTCTCAGCTCTTGGATCGTCCTCTTCAATGGACTAGTCAGGCTCTTGCAGGTGAATAAAGTGAGAATTTTTCCCTAGCAAATTTATATCCAGCATCAGTAAATTAGGCATAAATTTATATTTGCTTGAATTTTATGAATCACGTTTGATGTTTCTGAGTTTTAAGGGCAGACAAAACTCCTACACATCACTCATAAAGAATTAAATTTTTCTACAACGTATTTCTCGTGTTATTCTGAATGTTTTCTAATCTGATATTATTCTGCTTCTGTCATACACAAGCCTAATACATTCATAAAAATCACCTTTCACTTATAAACATGTCAAGGTTTTTAAACAATTTTTAACAATGGTATTTAACTGTTATTTTGTATCTACAGTTTAAAATTCGTTTTCAGATTGCATAATTTGCCAAATATATTCTCACAGCAATTGTTGATTTAGGCAAAAAATACATTGGGATCCCCAACTACAGGGCACCAACAGTTCATTTGTTAGTAGGGCAGAGAAGCGACTAAATCCAAAGATATCTTTTCTTTTACCTTGGTTTTGTTAAACATTTTCCTAGTAATTTTGTCCTTACTGCATCAACATATTCCTGGCAATTTCCAGACTAAAGATCTTTTCTCCCAATTCAGTCAAGCAGTAATAAAGTCTCACAGTTCCGCTTCCTGATCTCATCCTATTACCTCATTATTTCTTCGTTCCATTGTTCCAATCACAGTGTTCTCAGATGGTATCATTTTTCCTGCTTTCTCTTAGATGCACTAATATCTCATCCTTACCACATATAATCAATCTCTTGTCTACATCTAAAAAGGATATTCCTGCATTCAGCTTGACTCATCATTTTTTAATCACTCTCTTTCCCTGTTTTTTTGGTTTTGGTTTTGTTTTCTTTTGGTTTTTTTTTGTATTTTTATGCTCTGCTCTTTCCTTATTATGGAGCAATAGAAAGTGGTCTTCAGAGGGATGTCACAAACACAACCTATAACTGAACAGGGAAGAGATTCCTTCTTCCATTCACCACAAAAGTAAAAATGTCTCCCAAAGAATGGGGGAACAGGCAGAGACATTAACAGGGAACGGTGAAAGACGGTGATGCCTGAGAAGGCTGATGCTCTTCAGGGACATATCAGAAATTGTAAGCTCATGTTCTACCTCTCTGCTGCTTCTCAATCTTACCATTTTTTCCCCACACTATTCTTTGGTTTTCCTTCCTCTTTTCTCTACTATCTTATAGATAATTTGAGCTCCATAGGTAAATGATCATATCTTCTTCAAGCGAAAGGAGGAATATCATGAAGGGTAGACTAAGTTTTACCATGACCTACATCTAGGAAAGCAATGTAGACTTTGTACAGTTGGAAAAACTTCGAAATTTACAACCTACTATTAGCAAAACTCTTCCTGGAGCATTCTGTTACAGTATGCCGAGTCTCACACACAATTAGATAGGAAGTAAAATTATCAGAAGTACCTGAAAGTAGAGGAAGTCAAAGTTTCACATTGGTCTGGTGCACAACTAATGATATAATTCATCAGAGTCCATATGGAGGCAGCAGTGAAAAAGGATAGCAACATAGCTGAAAAAAAACCCAACCAAACAAAAAGATCTTGTGTAATGACTACATTTTTAAAGAACTAGTTGTTTATTTATGTTCATCTTAATTGTTGATGGCTCAGATATGAGAGATGCAGGATGACTAGAGTTAGTTTTGTTTCTTTAATCTTTATGTCCTAAAAATCACAGAGCAAATTCATTTTCACCAACTTGGTGAAGTGTTATACATAATTCTAGGATGGGACTTCTGAGGAGAATGTGTAAATGGAAAGAAGACCCAAAGATTCTGGCTCTTCACATGTACTTGTCAGAGGATTTTTTCCCACTTGGAGCAGTATGAAGTGGGAACAATTGCAAATTCTTTGACTATAATGAGTGAGTATGGTAAGAAAACAGAAACAGGGGGGAAAGATATTATCTTCCCTCTCCCTCCAAGGAAGTTATAAGTAAAAGCCTTTGACTGGGGGCCACAGAAATAAAGTCTCTAGAGCTGTTTCAGCTTAATTCCAGATAATAGCTCAAAGGAGGGAGACGGTACTAAAGAATACCATTAGTATCCTCACACATTTTGAAAGGGAAGATCTAGTTACTAGGACATTTTTTGCTTGTTTTCCATTTATCTGCAGCTGATGAGGTTTCCAATTGCAATATATTTGAATTACCATGACTAGTTTTGTTTTCAGGTACAAGACTCGTCTTCCTTAAACATTCTCCAGCATTTCCTTTAAATGCATTACTTAAAAATAGCTAACTATCCAAATAAGGACAATCCTGCACTCTAATTCTAGTTCATTAGAATATTCATAGAGAAACACAACCAAGAAATACAATGCTGAAGTGAATTCATTAAAGAACTTAAATGAATATTTACAGAAATAATTTCCTGTATTCACTAGATTACCTTAATGAAAATTACTTGCATAAAGAGTAGGTTACTCAACACAAGGTCATGTCCTTGCATGCCTCACTTTGGTTGTTGTTCTAAACAGCACTGGTGTCATATTTTGCTTTTTTATGCCATACTGCCTACCGCTCTACTCATGTGAAAGGTTTCTAGCCATACAGGCCATGAGTTGTTTAGAAGGCACTACATGCTCAGAGGTGCTGTTTCTTCTTCTTCCCTATCTTCATTACGGAAACTCAGTCTGTGGTCTTCCCGGCTGTAGGCATTTAGGCTGAATAAGGCACCCAGCTTATTACTGCAAACAGCAAGGAGAAGAATGATATGGTGAGCAGTATCACTGCTCATCTTGCAATGACCTCTTTTCAGCTGCCTTAATAACAGGGTGGTCTTCAATACTGTGGACTAAGGTTCAAAAGTTATCCCGTTCTTGCATCTTCCTCCTCCAAATGGCAACACATGCCCTGGCAAGTTGCATCTATTCCTGGGGATAAAAGAAAAAAAAAGTGGCTAGAAAAGACTAGCTATATTCATGTACCAGAAACACTTCATTTTAACTACTTAACTTATTCATCTACGAATATAGGAAAAATTATCTAGAAAACAAGCTGATGAGGTCACATATTTAACAATTAAGGATCTTGAAGTCCATGTTTTGAGAAGAGCAACAAGATGCCTTAAAAGATGGCTACGGTCTGATTATTGACATCTCCATAGGGTCCTGACAAACTTTAGCCTTTTTGCATCTGTAAAGGCAATTTTACAGACTATACTGGGAACTATGATGAGGAGCTTTGGGTTTCTGAAAAATGAGATCACTTCCCAAAACTGTACATACTGTAATTACATCACAATCATGTTGTTGTCATCATGTTCTCAGAATGGCGAGCTCATACCTTTCCAAGCAACTACATTTTTAATCATTAAATGAAAAGCTTTTAGTTCCAAGAGCTAAGGAAAAATATATCATTTGTCAGCAAAAAGGAAGGGAGAGAATGCTAGTGTATCAAAGAGTAGTCCTGTTAGTCAGCACACTAATGTGTTCCACAAAAGCCCACAAACCTTCCCATCATGTGAGGATCTTTCCTGACAGATAAAAAAAAAAAATACACCACCACCAAAAAAAAAATAAAATTAAGAAACTTATCTTTAACAAATAAATTTAATTTATGAACAGGAGAAATGCAAATATTTATTTGCCCTATATTCATTCTCACATTCTCAAGAAGTGGAACAAGTAAAAAATTCTTCCTATGGAAAAAAAAAAATTCTATACAAACTTAAATCCAGATCAAATATAAATTTTCCATTTTTTAAATGTTGATTGCATTGTATACCTATAATTCATTAAAAAGATAATTCAATGTGTTGGTCATTTGGTCAATCTACTCTGCTTTGAGGCAGGACTAACTTGAAAATGCTTATTTTTAAAAATTATCTGGCCTTTCTAAGTAACCTCTTCCAATGCTTACATATTATTACAGCAAGGAAAAAAAAAATGCCCATACTAAATATCTTGGTTTTAAATTAAGTCAAATTTATCCCACAGTGATGAGGGATAAACGAATTCTTTTCATGGCACCTGTACAGTTTCGCAGACATCACTACCATGTCCTCTGCACTGACTTCCTTTCTAGGCTATACTGATCCAATTTTCAGTCCAAGACAAAAGCTTTTCTCACATCCTTTTAAATCTCTGATCACTTCGTTACTCCTTTCTGTTTGTTTTCTCTTAGAGAATGGTGCCCAAACCTAAACTTATAGCTGAAGCCTTGCCAGGACTCAGGAAGGAATTAAAAATGTCACTCAGAACTGACAATTTTCCATGATCATCCCCAGAATGGTATTTGCCCTTTTTTGGTAACATTTTATAAACCTTAATTCAGATTATGGCACATCTATGCTGTTCTGTAGTCTTTCTTGCATTGATCTTCCTCCTTTTGTATTTGCCTATATAACATCTTTCCCAAGTATGGTACTTATATTTGTCATCATTAAATTAAATCAGATTTGAGATCTTTTCTCTGACATACATTGATCTCCAGAATACTTGCAAACTCCACAAATATTGTGCCATTTGTTAATTGCATCGCTACTCCCTTCATTTCATTGTTTAAATCAATAATGAAAACATGGAATAGGCCTTCAGAGAAGCTATTTCCCCGAATGGGTCAGCTAGGACAGAAATGCATCACCTTTCCAGTTTGACACAAAAATATGAAAACTGAACGTTGTCAATATTTTTTCAATCTCTTCTGGTAATTTCTTCTAGACTGTGTAAAATCAACATGATGTTACACTGTTAAAGAGCTGTATTTCTAAAAGCTACATTAAGAAAGGAACCTTTTTCATCACGTAGTCATGCATTGTCCCATATTTTCAGACTTAAATCCATGCTGCCCTCCATGGAAAACACGTACTAAGCTGATTGGTGAATGTACCAAGTAAAATGGAAATATTTGTTTCGTCATGGCAACAAAGTGCTTCCGTGGGAAACAGAGCATTCAGCTAAAACACATAGAGCAAACAGTTACGTATATTTGGGAACTGAACTATCAGATCTTGAAAACGCAAAATGTGAACTGTTTTGATCATATGGGAAAGTAGGAAAATGCAGATTCCTGGGTGCCAGTTCGATACCATGATGCCAAATGTCATTGTATGAAGTACTGTCAAGTAACCTGAAATTCCCGAGTGTTGGAAAAGCGCATATCCAGTGATACTACTTTAAAGAAAACAGTTAAGAATATGTGGTATGTGTTGGCAAACCATGCTACCTATATCATGATTTAAAAGGGAAAAAGTGAATACGAATCCAAGGAACTGTATAGCATGATTAGGAAAAAGGCTTAAATTTCATTAAGTATTTGTAAAATGCCATAATGAAAAACTGCCCTTAATACATACCAGAACCACTTTTGAATACTGAAGTAATCTTGTTAGACGGAAGACCTAAGTTCCACAGTCTTTGCATTTACCTGAAACTCATATTATAAAAATTAAACACTATTTAGTTTTCAAAGTTATTAGTGCTTGTCACACATACATTAATCTGTTCTCTTATGCATTAGCAAAGAATTTGGTTGTACTGTGCTACAGGAAATTATTTAGGTCAAATATAGATTTCCTGAGACAGGTCCTTTGATAGCAAAAGTTAGTCCCATTGAAAACAATGAAAATATCAGTCTACAGCATATTGACCTGAATCCTCACCTGAAAGCTGGAAATGTATCTATCTGCTCTACACTTTTTAGAGCCGAATTTTTAAGCAAATGATTTTTAATTCACAGGTTATTTGCAGAACACTTACTGGAATTTCCAATTATTGTATGAGCCTTCATAGCTTCACAAGTCAGATGATAATTATTCATGGTCCCTGAATATTTTCTGTACGATCATATACCTACAGATGTATTTTAATTCCTCATCTAAATGTAAAATTAGCTATTTTCTTTTGGCTATTGATCACTTACATGGTTTGAATAAAAATTTTCTCTCTGTGGGTATTTAGATTTATCCCTTAAATTTTAGCTTTCAGCTGTTCCTATGATAACCTTTGCTCAGAACTACATTGTCTAAGGAAGACAAACAAGCACAAAGCTTAGAGTTAGACACTTGAACACTATGAGTATATGTATCTTAACATCACTTAAGCAAAAAATTAAGCACAAACAGCATAAAAATAAAAAAAATTCCAACTAAATTGTTTTATGAATTCCAGTCTCAAAGCTGTAATGATAAACATGGGAATGTCCTAACAAAATGTGAGAAACTTCCTAAAAAGTACATCTGCCGTAGGATCAGTGAGAGATGAAGGTTTGAAAGTCTAAAGACCCCTCACCTCATAAAGCCCAGTTACTACATGAAGGTGATTTCTCAAGATGAATGGTTGGACACAGTAATAACGGTAATAATACTAAGTAATATGAACAGTAAAAAAAGGCTTTCAGAGCAGTTAATAAGTTAGGCAACTGCAATATCAATCAATTAATGTAATCCCTGTGTGAGCCTCGGGCGATGACTAAGCAACTTAATAAACAGCACTAAATGCACTTTTAAAAATAATTATCTGTATTAGCAAGTCTCTTTCTAATTCTACTATTTTTCCTTTTTTTCATTTTTATTTCATCTTTTCCAGCACAGGACAATGAAATAGATGGTGTAAGCCTAGTGTTTTCAAATATGCCTGTGGGATAGGTTTGTCCAGTTCCCATAAAAATTAATGAGAACTAGGTGTCCAAATCTGCCTTGAAATTTCATCCTGAAAGTATGAGGACTATTTGGAAGCCTCCCTCAAGCTGAAGGTCTAAGCGTAATTCTGCCTCTTCTTCATTTGTGCATGAGTAAGAAAATATGCTTAGGATCTCTACTGGGAGCCCCCTTAATGATATGGAAATATTGTATAGCCAGCTCTTGTGTTTTTATGAAGTGTCTTGCAATAGAGAAGTTAGAAGAAAATAAAATTGAGAAGACCGGAAAAATCCCAGAAGGAATACTGAGGAAAGATATAAAAACTGGTACATCTTAGATTAATGAAAATTGAAATTATATATAAATTTAAAAATATATAAATAGAGGCTTTCTTGACGAACGATAATTCAAAACATTACAAACATGAGGATTGTGTTTGTGCTCACGCATTGTACAGAGCAAAATGGGAGGG
>JAOXJK010000012.1:133372716-133390746 GCA_025774025.1 Xenus cinereus | reverse complement strand
CGGTACTCTCGGTTCATACCGATATGCCCCGGGCTGACACCAATAGTTCAGTTGTAGTAGAACCATCATCTCCAGCGGCATTAGTTCATGTATATATTTAAATAATAAGTATGTGTACATTTAATTTCCTATTAAATATTCAATATAAAAAAATATTGAAAAACAATGTCACCGCTTTAAGGGAAAAATAGTTATTGGAACAAGAATACTTTGGTCAGAACACAGGATCAGCATGGATCTAGAATGAGATTAAACCTCCGGATCCTAATACTGCCTGCTCTTACCCAGCTGAGTATTTGTGTAAACCCTGTGGAGCAAAGAAGTGTTTTTAGAATTGCACCTAGTTTCATTGACTGTATCTGTGATGTGGGAAACACTAGAGAGAAAGCATGCCTCATCATCTCTCTCCTCAAGCTGGCAGTTACGCTCTATTTTCCTTCTTCTAATGCTAAATATATAGACTCGAATCCCAAGGGAAGATCTCAAAATGACTCTTATTTTAGTGTGAGAAGCGCTGGAAAACAATACAGTCTTTTCTCTCCTCCCGTTTTCAGAGGTGGGACAGTTAAATTGCATATTGTGGAACAAAATACAGTGGAATCCAAGCTTCAGAAAAATACCATCAGTTTCCTCCATGGTAGTAAGTGGCTGAGAACCCCATTGTTTTCATTGTTAAGAAACTTTACAATTAGCCTCCAGCTCCCACTGAATGGTAATGCATGACCTTTTCTTCCATAGCCTTTGGGTCTTCTAAGCATAAAACCAGACCAGATTAATTGTTCAGCTGGTAATTGAAAATGAATAAAAATTCAGGAGGGGAAAAAACTCCTCCAATATTACCTTTACACGCTTTTCAACTCATGGGCTTGGTTGTCAGGTTTGCAAGCACAGCACAGGATTTTTATTATTTGCTAAAATGCAAGCTCAAAACTATGGAGAAGTCATTGAGGTGGTTTTGTGCCATATGTCCTAAAAGGAATTTACAGGAACTTCTGCATTGTTTTTAGTTGCAGTCAGCATGCATGATTCTCAGTTCTTTAAATTCTGAATCTCACTCTTGCATTAGGCATCAACTGAATCAATTGGATTTTTGTTGGAACAAGAAGTTCAATCTGAAATTATTAGAAGGAAAGAGAGGAGTTATTGAATCGGGTGATGGAGGTGGTTAGTGGGTGAAATATTAGTCAATAAAAATATAAATATAATGTGATTTGTTTCCTATTTGCTTATTGATGAAGTACAGATATATAGAAAACCTCCAGTAAAGCCTTCTGATGAGCAGATACATCTAGATGAGGAAAGTAATTGGAAGGTTATGTGTCTGATAGGCAACAGAATACTTTTCTGTTTGTAGAAAGCTGCTGTGTAATGAACTGGCTCTCAGTTGCTGTGAAGAAATACACAGGGAGGGTACTAGTTGACAGAGTGGATTTTCTGCTGTAATTTAAACAATAACTCCTGTTTACGAAAATTCCAGTAGATCAGTTTTCTGCTATAAAGTATGAGTTTGTTTTGTGCTGCTAGTGTTGCAGGGAAGTTCATGGATTCTGTTGCCTGTATTTTGTTCAAAGATGATTGAAAAGATGGTCCCAGTTCTTAGTAGCTCACAATTGACATAGTCTGTTAGACCTTAGGTGCGAGACATACTTGTTTATAATTGCAGTTCATCTTATTTTTGACTAGTTAGTGTTTAAGCATCACAGCTACTAGCGATTTTCAATTCTACTAAAGAAAAGAAATAAAATGGTTAAATAAAGAGATTTATGTAATCACCTTATGTTGTTCAAGATAAACCTACCAAAACATGTATTCCTGATATTTTCTGGCATGAGATCTTACTAAAATAAATACACAATTTATTAGCCCACCAAAAAACCCTGTAGAAGCCCAAGCTCTCCCCCTTCCATTATTCAGAAGGCATAATGTAAAACTCCTCCATAACCAGTCATTGTTTCTCCAGAGTGGATATACTGTGTTCTTTAACTGGTTCAAGATTTATGCTGCTCTTTGTCAGTTTTATTTGAATCCATCTAAAAGGCCAGTGCTTGCTCTAGGCACCTCAGCTCTGCTTATGCACTCGGTGAGACCGAGTTGTAAGAGTTTATAAAGAGAGAATGTGGTGTTATAGATTTTAAAACATTTCAAACCGCATCTGTTTTCAGTATTTCAAAGTCTGTCTCATCCTTCTACTTTACCAAAGGATCGTTTTATGGAGTTAAACACTGGAGGACTTAGTGCTTTATGAAGATCCTTATAGTAACAATGTAACTTTTAAAAGAAAATTAGTTTAATTACCATGTTTAAATTGCTTAATTCTTCTCACCTCTTTATTTTGGATTCCAGTTTATTGTTCTACCCTGTTTGCTGTCCTCAAACTACGCTATTATTGACCGTAATCTGAAGGAGCAGGTTGAGTCTGTTTAATTTGTTATCTGTGATATGTCAAATGACAGCTTTGGTTTCATTTTGTATGAGGAAGACCAGGATTAGTGCTGCAAACATGATTTCAGTTGGCACTGAAATGGATTTGAAAAATAATTATGATTAGAGCTTTATCCTTTAAAGAGAGGTCACGCTATTTGGAACCTTTATTTATTGGTTGCCTGGCAACTGTTCATTCATGTTCCTGCTTATCATCATTCATTATAAGCATCTTTGCTGTACAGTAAGAGCAATTAAGTGGTAACAATTTATTTCTGTGATGAATTAAAATTGACATAAATTACAGAATGAGGAAAAAAAATATTTCTCTAGTTTTACTTATTAACCGAAACTGTTGGTACAATGTTTCTCTACTTATTAACAGCTGGTTTATACCAGCTGAGGAGTTATCTGCACTTCAGCTGTGCTCATAATGTTCCTAGCATACCTTTTGAGGTATTACAGCACATAATTGACTTAGGGGCTTGTTCAGGTGTTTTTGTCGTGCTCAAAATCTCCTGTTAATTTCCAGATCAAGGCTTCAGGGCCCGAGGAAATTTATCCCCTGTTAATTGCAGTGCTTAGCATTAGCAATCCAATCTCAAGTGTTGAGGGTTGAACCCCGTATTGGGAATGGGTTTAAATTTCTGGGATTAAAACTGCTGCTACTGGGGATGTGCAGCTGAAGCAATGAGCCTCGCTAGCTCTGTAGAACATTGAAGTCACTTGATGCTTTCTCTCTGTAGAACAATAGCAGTTTTTATTACACTGTGAGAAAACATTCATAAAGCGTATTATTTGACAATTGTTTTGTGACTGTGGATGAAAAACGTTTTGCCTTTTGTGTTAATTCTTTATGGATCATATTGTGATTGACCCCTTTGTGGAACAGCAGCGTGGAATAGGACCGTTGTGCCATGACGTATGTGGAGAAGAGATGAGATCTCTGTCCATTGGGAGGAATATTGGAACAAATTCCTTTTATCTGCGTCTTAAAAGAACATCTTGTCACTGTAGGGCCAGGGTGGAAGTAGATTGGTCTTTCTGCTGCTACCTCTTGGCACCGGTGGCTTTGCCTCTCTACCGGACTGCTCAGAGCTTGGGGGAAAAAATGTCCCTCTAGGACTAATGCCCTCTGCTTTGAGTTTCTGACTGTATTAACTCACCAGGACTCTTCATACCGGGCCATGCTTATGGAGGACAAAATAACTGCTGTCAGACAAATCCATATCGATTTTCATCTGCTTTTCCCGCTCACATGACATGTCTGTAATACATGAAGGTGCTGTTACGTGTTTTTACCTTTTACGAAACAATTGAACTGGTTTCACAGCTGTATAGATAATTTGAAAAGAAATGCTAGTCTCAGAAAATCTGGTCTTTATTTTTTTTTTCCTCTTGATCTTGTAGAGAATCAGTTGTTTTATTTCATTGGTCCTGTTCATTTTTGCTGACATGTAATCACGTCTCCACTTACAAGTGTGAAATACAGGCTGGCGAGGGGGAGACTTCCCTTTTCAGAAAAATACCAGCTGAAAGGCAAACGGAAAATTATCAATTTCTTGAAAACGTAGATAGCAAAACAGAAAAACAAGCATCCCTTTCAATGGGAAGGAACGTACTTCCTTTAAATGGGTATCACTGGATATTTACAAAGTGCACCAAAGAGGAAATTGCTTCCTTTTGGTACTGCGTCTGGATCTGAAGGTGATGAACCTGTCATATTTTTCTTTCTTACCTCAGATGTTGGTTGTGTGATGCTCTTCTAGGAAATTGCTTTGACCCACTGTTTTTGCAGAGGAATTGACAGATTGTGTTTGTCTACATGTTGTGGTTTCCAGGCTGTACAGAGTAGTAATAATACATGATCTTTCTTCCACACAATAAAATCTATTATTATTACTACAAGTAATAGTATTACATTGCTAATTGTGCAGCATCATTTTGGTCTTGGCAAATGAGGCTTGCTTTTTTTTTTTCCTCTCATTACTCCTGTGTATTAAAAAAAAGAAAAAAAAACCCCACAACTTAGGACGATGTTCCATTTTTTGATTTTCCTTATTGATTATGAAGCGCTGGATTCTGATATTTCTGTCCTTCATTACTTGTACAAGGAATGTCAGCTTTGGAAAAGTCTTTATTATGTCTTTCTCTGTTGCATGTATTTTTAAATATGTAGGGAAAAAGTAGGCGATGTAAGTGACTGAGGCATTGTGCTGTGGGGCTGGGGATCTGGGCTGTGTGTCCAGTTCCATTATGAGTCTTTCAATGAAATAGTTTATCCCTCTTTGTAACCCAGCTTGCACAAATGTGAATTGCGCTAATTGAAGAGTATTTGCTGCCTTTTCCAATACAAGTCAAGAACAAGAGAAGTGATGTAAAAGAGCCAGGAATAGATCTTTATCATTTGTCTCAGGACTGTTTCACTTACTAGTTTTTATGAAAAAAGAAAAAGAAAAGAAAAGAGGGAGATCATAAAATATAAATACAGCATTTCAATTTGACCATTTGTGTAATCATTCAAGTAGTGAATACGTTCAAGAGACAAGTATCAGAGCAGAAAAGGTGAAAAACATGTCTATAACACTTCAAACCCTGGTGGTTTTTTTTAGTTTAGTTTTGTTTGTTTGTTTGTTTTTTAAATTGTGAGTACCAAAACTTGGTAGAGAACACTGTCAGTAGGATTATGTAAGGGATGTCATTAGATGACGGAAGATATAGAGCATCATGTTCTCCTTCAGAATGAAACTTTGAATAAGATAATTTTTGTTACCCAAATATGAAAACAAATAGTCTGCTTCAAAATGTAATTAAATAAATGTAAAAGTCACAAGAAGTAAAATGGATTTTGGATCGGATTGTAAATGCTACACGGTGCAAAATTAAAAGCTGTTCTACTTTTGAATGAATGTGCTATTAAGTAAATTGTTCCACAAACATTCATGTTGCCTTGTCATCACAGTACCTAAACTTCTCCTTTGTTGTTTGAATATTTGTGGATTTTTATGAAATACAATAAAAGATTGGCCTTTCACTGCTCCAGGTATTAATGCTTTTATTAGATGCCACTAATAGGTAGACATGCTGCCACATACCCCTGGATGTTAAAAACTTAATGATGGGAGGATGAGGCACAGGGGAAGTAAGAGATTTGCTAAGCTGACATGTTAAGTATGATAGAAGTAGAAACTGAATCCTGTTCTCTAGGGTTCCTGTACCACAAGTTCACCTTATGAACTTCCTTCCTTCTTTCCACTTTCCTCCTTACTTTTCTTTTCCTTGCTTCTTTTTTCTTATAATCTTTTTTCTTCTTCTTCTTTTTTTTTTCTTCCTCTTCTTTCCCCTCAGCTTTTCTTCCTACAGACCATTCCCTGCAGCCAAGGAAAATCATTGGTCGTTATTGAACCATAGAATCAGAGATATTAGAGATGGGAAAGACTTATCAAGAGCCTATTTCTTTGCCATTGAAGGATTGCTAAATATTGTCTATTTGCTGGAGTTTTGCCAGGTCAAGTTTTAAAATCCACAGTATAGTGGAATTTCCAAAATTGGTGTTAAAAAAAAAAAAAAATGGTAAGAGTACAGTAGGGAAACTACAGTGGAAGAATTCTTTTCAAAAGACTTTTCCTTTGGCTACTGGCAACAGTTTGAAGTTGGCTCAGGTTAGGCAATTTCTGATAGAAAGTGATGCCTGTTCAATAATCCAGGGTGACAGGAGCAGTTCATGAGCGTGGATGGCATGCACTGATTGGTAATTCAGTGCATTGCTTTGACTCTATGGAATGAAAAATAGAGGAAGGGCAGAGGGAAACGAAGGATTGATTTAATTTTCACTCCATTTGAAATCCTTAGTGCAGTTGTAATGAACTAACGCTGCCTGATTTTAAAAGATATGCAGATGTGTATGTACACTGTCTCAGGAGGGCTTGTCTAGCTTATGATGATTTTCTTGAAGTACCATACCTTGTTGTATTTAATTATTACTACCTAGTGAATAAATTGGATATTAGTAGGAGTGTTATGGCTATCTAGATAATATGCTCTGTTAAAAAAATATTATTTTGGAATTTCACACATTACATCGTTAGTGTGGTCGCAAACACAGACTTAAAGACGTTCATGATACTGACACGTATGAGCTATCATGATGTCCATGCTTTGCAAATTAAGTAACACTTACAAACCAAGCATCTCAAGGTATTTTATGTGGGAAGGTCGAGGTTTTTTGCTGATCTACATCCTGATGATGAGATTTGTGCAGAATGATTTGCATGAGGTATATTTCCCAGCGAGTGTGCCAAGCTGCAGGGTTAGCTTGGGAAAGGGATCCAGTTTGAGAGAACAGTACTTAAATTTAGGTGTTGAAATGTGCTGTGCGTGTTTCCTATATATTAATAACAGTCTGCTCCCTGAAGTCAATGAAACAGAGAGACTAACTCAGCTGACCAACCCGTTATTATCTGTATCACAATGAGATGCATCTTTTTTTTCTGGACGCTTCTGTTGGTAATGACTAGTAGTGTGATTCAGTTGGGTACGCGTAGGCATCCACCTCCATGGAAGGTGTCCTTGGTTGAGATGTGCACAAGGCTGGCAGAAATAAAGCGGGACCTACGAAAGCTTCATCTTTTTAGGCTGGCATCAGGAAGCCAGGTTGTGTGTCCCAAGTCATCTCACGTGACACTAGATACTTCTGTTTAGGTAACTAAGTCCTGTTCTCGATTTTAAGTGATGGTGGAAGGTGTAAAGAAACCTATATATATATGGGGCTCCCCCAGGTAAACACTGGCATTCGGATGTCGTAACTTGGGTTTGGGTCACTTCCCTCTACAATGGTGGGATTCATTACACCTCTCTAGGTACCTGGTGGTGTTTAGGCCCTGTGGTTTATCTTGCTTGGCCACTAGATAATGTTCCAGAAAAGCATGGCCCTCCTGAAGGTCCTATGATGTACCTGCCATCTCCTGGATAATGTAGATCATCTCAGGTTACACCAGAAACCTGTACAAACCAAGAGCAGAACTCCATTTTTATGATACTACAATTTTTACCCCGTCGCTGTGGTGCCCTGCACGTCACTAAACGCATTTATGCCTTAGTGCAAGAGGCTAACGCTTTCTTACGTTTTTAGATCTTACGTATTTTAAGTATTTACTTAGGGATATAAAGAATACAACATTGCTCTGTTGGCAACAAGGCAGTTTTGCCTTAAACCTTAACGAGACCAAGCCTGGGCCTATTTAAATCTGTGTAAAACGTCACCTAACTTACTTCTGGCATGTTTTATAAACTTAGTGATTCTGACCGTTATTTGATGCCTTACCATAAATGTTTTAAATGCTGTCTTTCCTTCCTAAATATGCAAACCTCTAAACAGCTATTTGTTGCCCTTGAGGGGAGAGAACAGAATGTTAAGCATTTTTATAAAAAGTGAGTAATTAGAAAATATATTTTAGAAGAATAAGCTTGCTAAATGTCTATTGTCTGATAGACAATCACCAAGAAGATAAAAATGAAAATGACATTTTAATAATTTCTTTGGGTAAGAGCCCTAGGCCCTAAAGCATAATTAGCTGTGTTTTCAAGTACTTTTGTTATGTAAAGTAAGATGTAGATTAATTCAACAGAAATTTACATTTCTGTGTTAATACCAGAATTTAGATCTCATCATAGGCAGATGTGTAATTTCATTGATTCATTTTTTCATTATTTACAGTACTTGCTTTAAGTCTTCAGAACTGTGAAATTAAATGGATCAGAATAAGAGTGTTATTGGCCGACTGATATCTTTCCTTATTTACTTATTTATATGTCCAAAATTTGAAGTACCCTAGCTTGCTATACTGATGCTACCTGATATACTATTTAAATGAGTTTTCTGCTGTCATGTAATTGTAGAGAGACTGGATCTACTGTTGATTTTTATGTCTGTATTTGAGAAGGACGAGTGATATATCTGCAGTCTTTTTTTCCAGAAGAGCTTCCTTTGTAATATTTAGCTATACTCTATTGTTTTGCACTGACAGGCTCATTTAGAGAAAAAACAGTATTTTAGTTCCTTTGTGAATAATCCCATCATTTTTCCTGGCTGCCAAGAGAATTCACTTTTTGTCCCAGCAGTCAGATAAAGATAGAGTCATTGTTCTTCATAGATTAATTGCTTAGATGCCTTTTCCACTGAGATATTAAAGAATTTTTCTCTACATGCAAGATCTTTCTAAGGAGGTGATGTCAATTTAATTTGGACCAAAAGATTTGGATTCTATAGAAACATGTTCTTTCTTTAGCTTTGCTCAAAATAAAGATTGTGTTTCATTAAAAGGGTTTTTTAATGTCTTTATGAATATTCCCTTCCTTCTCTAAATTCTCTAAATTTTTAGCAGCAGAGGAAGTAATTCTTAAGGTGAACCTAAGCTTTAAAGATGTTAGAACAATACATTATGTGATGTTTTGTAAAAGTTACGAGTGACTAAGGTCAGGAGAGCCTAGAGCAACTATAACTTTTCTCATGTTCCAACTCTAATACAATAGAGCAATTCATCATGCCTGTTAGCTTTAGTATGATAGCTAGAAGAGGACAGAGTGGGACTCCAAAACTTTAAATGTCCTACAGTTCAAGGGCTTTGCAGTTTTTAACTCTTTTTTATAAATAAGATGGCTACGTGTGTAGTTCAAAATTGCGTAATGGTGTGTCGTGGTTTTGGTAAAGTATCTACTAAAAAAATTAAAATTGGTTATTTTTTTTCCTTTGGAACAAAGAATTCACAGAGTTGTTGAAAGAAGTCAACATTGTTCAGATTCATATAGAAATGGAAAGTATAAATATGCTTTTGCTCCATGCTTTCTGTTTATTTGAAGCTCATTCACTACCCATGTTTCAGTGATAAGAAGAAACTATTTAGAGACAGGAAGAATGAAATTCACCCATACTTGATCTATTTTCTTTTACATAACTATTATTTGTTTACTTACGTATTTATTATCCTAATAATATATCTCTGTCTAGTGGTCTTGATTGAAAAACTTTGATGAGATTCTGTCTTCATGGAATTGGTCTGATTGTGCCATTAATTTCATTGGGTCCAAGGTTTTGCTCCAAGCTCTTTTGAAAAGCACTGAGTTGCCAAACATTTTAACTGAATAAATTAAGAGTATGTATATATTAAATACGTAAGATAAATATTGGTGTGAAAATCTATAGGCTTAACCTGTACGTAAGGGATAAAATTAGTATGAAAAGAAGTGGAGACACACTATTTGTACATAAACCAATCTTATAGTTAGAAGAAAGTTTAAAATCATTACAGGAGTGGTATTCTTGAACACTTGCCAGAAAGAATAGTAGGGGGTTAATGTAGAGGAGAGAAAGTAAACTTGTTTTGAGAAGAGATCAAACTATTTAATGAAAGGGGCTTCATAGTGTAACTTCTCTCATCAGCAATAAAGGACTGGATTCCTGCCTTGTGTTATACCCTCAGTCTAACAGTAATTTTCCTCATTCAGTGAGGCTGATGGCTCTACTGACAGCCATTGACTGTAATGTTTATTCTTCTGCATTAGTC
Organism: Xenus cinereus; assembly: GCA_025774025.1. Classification (NCBI taxonomy): domain Eukaryota; kingdom Metazoa; phylum Chordata; class Aves; order Charadriiformes; family Scolopacidae; genus Xenus; species Xenus cinereus. Next base: position 133,380,763 of record JAOXJK010000012.1, on the reverse strand, counting down.
TGTCTACTTTAAGAACTCTATAGCTATTGCATTAAACCCAAAATGTGGACTATATGGCATCATTTGAGTTCTCCGCTTCATTGCTTTTTGTCACTTACACTCTTCTAACACCATGTGTGAAAGTCCCTTTTTCCAATAACATTTAATTCAACGCTGACAATCTTGAATAAGACCTGTGGAATCAACCATACTGGTTTGATAATCATAAAAAGGCTTTTGGAATATTTCTGGTTGTCTTTTGCTTCTTGAGCTTTCAGGTCCACAAATTTTTTATATATATATATATTTTTTTTTTCCTTCTGAAGCAGGGATGAAAAATTCACGGTTAAAGAAGAAATAGAATATTTTCATTATATCCAGTAAGCCAAGTCTTCATGAAACATGCTAAATGTTTAAGATGAAACCTATCTAGCACTAGCCACGGTCCTCGCTTAAAACCTCTTTTGGGTTTTGATTATCTTCAAAATTGTATTTGCTGCTATTTTTGCTGCTGTTAAAACTTGCCACTTCAAAAGGTCAAAGTACTTCTAACTGCTGACACACACTGTTTTTCACTATATGATGACAAACTACTAACATTATACAAATTGCAGACCATCATTAAAATTGTTTAACAGTGGCTAAGTGGCTGGCGTTGTGCCTCACTATTTGCTTGACCGTGGGAGAAGCCTAAGTTTGATTCTGCGACTTGGCCACTGATTATTTGTAGCAGCAGGGACTGGGTTTTCCAGAAATTTAGCTTTTGTTTTTACAGGCACAGCAATTTCCCTAATAGGAGAAGGAAAGCACAGATTTTACTGCTTTTAAACCAAGTTTGTGATTTTTTTACTCTTAAGTTGGTATTTTGTAGCATCTATGAGAAACAAATACAGTTGTAGTGAGGTAGGACCAGTGTCCTAGAGGTTCAAGATTAGACCTCCAAAAGCAGTGTATTAAAATGCCAATATCAGTAGTGACATGTACCAACAATAATTTGTGAACTAAGGAGGTTAATTTAGATAATACTATTTAAAAAATATAAATGATTTTTAGGTGAGTATTTAGATCATATAAATACTCCCCCCTATGTTATCAGGTGTGTTTTCTCTTTCTTTTTATAGTGTTTTATTTTCTTGGTTTATTTTGTTTTACTTTGGTTGAGATACATGAAATTTAAGAAGACAAGACTGCTTAGTAGCTGACTGCTTAGATAATACTTTCATGAGAAAAGTGCTGGTGATTGATACATATTCAATGGATATTGAGTGTGGGGGGGACAACATGACATGACAGACAGTTGACTGCCTATAAATTTAAACTTCAGAATTCCCATAGTGATTCACTTCATCACCAGTAAGGAGTTGAAAACCAAGGGATGGCGTTTGGAAGACCTGGCAGTGGGGATTTTGCTTCTTCAAGAATGCAAATAGGGGGGTTCCACGTGCATTTAAAATCAGCCACCACGTTTCTTTTCTACAATTCAGAAAACATTGCTTGGGTGGAAAGGAGACAGCAAGTCACGAATTTCAAAGTAAGAGCTAAACAGAAACGCACTGTTACGTGTCAGATAAACGCAATGGATGGTGTGGCACTGGGTTTTGAAAGAACAGAGGAGGGTAATCCCTTCAGGCATTGCTCTTTGCTTGTATTAATAGGGTTAGATTCAGCTTTTGAGTTGTAGTCCCATAAAAAGGGTCTCTCTAAAGATAGTGGAGTGAATTTAACTCATTATGGCCAGCTCGGATATAAAGCCCTAATCACATTAATGTTGGAGACAAAAAAGCATTTGAAACGTGGTCCCAGATGACTGTAAACCCCTTGTTTTATATAAGATGAAGCAAGGTCTGTACAAGAAAGCATCCCTTGAGTTGGCTGTGAGTTTCAAGTTACTCCACATGGGTTTATGCTGAATGAACACAGTATTGGAAGAATTTTGAAAGAGATCTGGCTGTGTTTATGTGTAATATATTAGAATAATAAAACTGTTTTTGCAGGTTTTCTGGAGAGCTCTAGGTAAAAGTGCCAATACAGTTTAAATTGCTGCATTAGAGTGTGACTAATTGAAACTGGTCTAAGTCTTCAGTATCTTTAATTACATTGAGAAATTTCTAGCACAGTTGTTAAACTGAAAAGTTTTGGGTAAGTTTTCACATCATGTGGAACTCTTTCACCTGTTGATTCGCTTGATGCAAGATACCAAGCTAATGACAAATTAATTTGCAGGAGTTAAGTGTCAAAATAACGCATCATGTTTCAAAATGTATAAAATCCAGTATCAGACTCGCTCTGTCTGTGTTGGTAAGCTAGACAAGGCCAGAGAAATCTTCGGTCACTGAACTCATGTGTCTCTGCAGGTCAATTGTTTTAGGCATGGTTTTGGGATGGACCGGCTAGCACTCTGAGCAGGGGCAACCTGCTGAAGGGTTTGAATTCAGGCACTCTGTGCCTTTCACACCATGAGAATGGTCTCAGGCGCATTTAATTTAGACGTGACCAGTCTGTTTTGTGAGTGTTCTTAAAGGAGCTGAGCCTGATTTGTCCTGATTTGAATCACCTCTGGGGTTGTTAAGGAAGAATGCCACTGAGAATTGACTCGAGCTGTATTTTTGGGAACTGAACTGGGATGATCAACTTGTGTTATGTAGTAGCAGCTCTCTGAACTCCTGTAGTAGCAATAATCTAGCATTATTAGCCTTTAAGACCACATTCAGAGTAGTACTTAGGGAAAAATGAGCCTTCCTCTGCTTTTTTCCTTTGCATTTCTCTTTATAAAGCTCAGCCTAGTATTGCAGAGGACTTTAGCCTTGATCTAGGAAAGCATACTATTGAGGACTGCATTTAGGGAAACTAGACCATTCAGTGTCTTGAAAAGGAGAAAGCCAGGAGTGGCTTCTTGTCATTGATATTATTAGCCTCCTCTGATATCCTGTGAAATACTGTCTTCAGTATAAAATGTGTAAACAAAATCGAGCTATTGATACCTATTGTGCTTATTACTCCTACGCAAGTCAAATGTTTTCTCTTGATTTGACACCCTCTGTTCTTATTTTGTAAGCCAGTTCTTAATCTGTATGAGCAACTTTTCTCATGTCTGACCTGCTGTGTGATGCAGCATTAACTGATTTGAAATCGAGATAAATGAAATGTTCATTGTGTCACATTTATCGTCTGTCATATCAGCAATACATGCAGTAAATTTGCCATGTGTAGCTTTTCTGTGAGTTTGAGTTACTCTGTCTGGTCTATGCAGCATACAGTTTTGAAGGTTTGTAGATGAGCCCATAGCAAGCATTTCCAATTTCTGTCCTAAAAGTGAAGTCGGGGTTACTGGGCTGCAGTTCTTCGGATCCTCCCTAGTTCTTTATAGAAATACAGTTATTACCATATAACATATGGTGCTTCCTCTCCCCTTTTTAACTTCACTTCTTTATTCTAAGTAGAAGAAAGGATATTGAAAATACAGCAAGACTGGTGCACAATGAAATTCCTCCAGTGAAATTGTGTCCTGACTGAAATTACTGGGAGTTTTACTCTGACCTGTGTGTGGCCGTCATTTCACCTGGAGCACTTCTCTTACAAAGCTTTCAGTTCAAGTGCGAGGGGACTATGTCTGAAGCCATGGAGTCCCCTGTCACCAGCTAGAATGATTCATGTTGCTTTTGCTCTGTGCCCTTCACTCACGGGTTTAGCTCTCGCTAACATCAGTGCTGCTGGTTGAACACTGTAGACCATGGGGTGGCTGTAATTCAGGGGAATGTTGCTGCGGGATGATAAGGTGGCTGATAATTTTCCAGAAATGTTTCTTGTGTCCTTGGCAAAGTAGCTTCAAGTCATCAAGACTGATTTCTTTTATTTAGAAAATGTTAAAATACAGCAAAATGTCAAATGAAGCAATGTAGACACTTGAACTGGGGGACACTTAACTAAGGATCCCTTGAATAAGTTGTTGGACAATTTTCAAGGTAGTGCCTCCGTTTAAGCCATTTACAGAAAAAAAGTGGCAGGTGATTATCAATATATCTTACCTCTATGTACCAGGTAGATATATACCAGATCACTAGAAATATTTTTCTTATGTTTCATCATGATGTAAAATGAGCACATAATTTCTGCATCGACTTGAAATTCTCTCTCTCGAAATTAGTCTGAATGGTCACCAGCAGAATGAGGTGGAGTTGTTGCTACTTTGACCTGGCCTCTTTGCTTGAACTACATACCGAGACGAATCATATGCACTGCCCCTCTGTGTGGTGGAAGAGAGTGTGAGATATTTTGTACCACTGCCACTCTACTGGCATTAGCAGCGTTACTCCTCCTTTCTTTGGCCAAGGACCAAGTAAAATGTTTGGGGTTTTTTTTGTTTTAAATGTATGAGATGCTCATATGTCACTATAGTGACATAGAGATGTGTGATACTTTTTGTGGTGTGCGAGGTGTAGCTGTCCTACAGCGTAGAGTGAAACAGGTATCCTGAAACTACCAGATTCTACCTGCTTTGCCTGCTACGTAAAGGTTCTTAACTGGGTTCCCAATAGCCTGACCCAAGAATCCCCATAGTCAAAGACAGAAAACGTGTATGTGTATGAGTAGATCCAGACCTTCATCACTTTACTCCTTTTCCTTAGCTACCTAGGGGAGGTTGCTTACTAACTGGGAAGTCCATTTTACTCTATTTAATTTTGCTAATCAGCCTAGCATTTCTGTTAAGCGATTGTCATGGCTTAATCTGAGTAGGCAGCTGAGCCCCACTCAGCCACTGGCTCGCTTTCCCCCCAGTGGGATGGAGGAAAGAATCGGAAGGGTAGAAGTGAGAAAACTCATGGGTTGTGATAAAGACAGTTTAATAGGTGAAAGCAAAAGCTGTGCAGGCAAACAAAGATAAATAAGCATTTCATTCACTACTTCCCATCGGCAGGCACTGCTCAGCAATAACTAAAGCCTCCCTATGTTATCGACACTGTTTTCATCACAAATTCAAAACACAGTATGATGCGAGCTACTATGCAGAAAATTAACACTATCCCAGCCAAAACCCGTGCAGCAATTAAAACAGTGGAATCAAAGCATAGGAGTCCAAGTGCATAGGAAGAAATACAGTGTGTCAGGAGGAAGTAAAGTTGTGGTGGTAGCCTGGAGGAAGAGCCTTACGTTCTTTCATAGTTCCCTAGCAGCTAAATCCGACTGTATTTTATTGTTACTGCGTATAAATGTGCCCTTGTTCAAAATGCTTGACAAACATAGGCAAACAAATTCTCCCAACGATAATAACGCAGTGTAAAAACATTATCTCTGTGCTTTCTGTAGCACTTTATGGGACATTTATTGAAACCTTGTATATACATGCAGGAAAATATTAGCCGTCACTCCAGACAGACTTTTCAATCACTCTGCCACCATCCTATCATTCTTTTTGAGTCTCCAGTCTGTACCACTTTCACATTCCAGACATGCTCACTTTTTGTTTAAACATCCCATTCAGTAAAATGATTCCTGGTCATTCCTGCGGATCTATCACATGCCGTAGGAGTTATCTGTCATTTGGTGGTAAAGTCATTAAGGCATCATGGTATGGATCCAAAAGCTCTTGCTCCAGAAGGCTTCCTCGTATATACCGGTCCAGGTATAAGTGGGATGTTTGATAATTTGATCTGTGTGGCTCAAGGTGAGCAGCAATGCTTCATGCTTGTTGACACTAGTATGTTTGTAGCATTCTAGCCTTGTGAAACTTCAACAGACCTTTGACAAAAGTATGCATTCTTTCTTTGTCAAATGGGATTTTTCTAGGATGCTTTTGTTAGCCTGTCACTCTGTACAGGGGGGGAGACTGACATCAGTTAATCTGCCCAGACATCACCGTGGGAGCCAGAATCAGACATAATGATTAATATCTTTGGAAAAAGCAGTGTCAGACCACCATGTCACACTCCTAATAATGATCTTAAAAGTCCTTTGTACACCAGCACATAAGCCACACTCACTACAAGGTTACACAGGATAAGAAGAAACGTGGATCAAATAACTAACTGCAGAGTGCATCAGGGATGCTAAAGGAACCAGGAGATGGAAAAAGATCCAAGCAACCGTAAAGAAAGGAGAAAATGGCCTTCCTCTGTTTGAAGGTGTGTCTTCCCATGACAGAGGACATTCTGTCCCATTTTTCCCTCCCACCAAGAGCATACAGAAGAAAGAGGAAATTGCTTTGGGATAATATGAAGTTTGGTGCAACTCGTGAACAACTATTTCTCTGCCACCTTCTGTGTTAAAAGGATCCAAAGCCCTGTAAATGACACTTATGTCCACTGTACGTATAAGATTGAAAAAGCAAGCCAGTAGCTAAAAAGAACCCATTTTTGATGGGTGCGGGAACCCAAAGTCCAAAAGAACCCATTTCCGAAGTCCTCTATCTCCCATATGATCATGATTACAAAACAAGAAATTGTATATCAGGAAATACGATTTTTCTTTATGTCCTTTATTTCGACAACCTATACCATTAGCAGCCTCTGAATCCATCTGCAACCAAGTTTCTAGCAAGTTTTCACAGCAATTGTTCTTTTTGTACTTTTCCCTATGTCCACCTATGCTGTGTTCTAAAGGAAAAATGCATCAACAAGCTCTCGTTTGTGCCTTTTCATTGCACGTTTTAGAAATAAAGTAAATTAGGCTATATATTTTTTTCTTTTTACAAGTAACAGTTTGTAAAAATCAAAGAGATTTATTAACATCAACAGCTGCAAGAATTTACAGGAGTGTCAGTGCAATTTTCATGAAACAATAGATCAGTTTAAGGCAGATGAATAGTAACTTTTCTCCAACTATGTGTGTTCAGAAGAGGATAAAAGCCCTGGCTCTGGCATTACATAAAGGCTGAAGCAGAAAAGTAACTCTCTTCTAGTCCATATAAAATCAGTGTGGGCATCGGAATCATTCAGCACATTGCCTCAGCTGGCCAACACTTGCTGGTGTTTGTGTTACTGTATCTGGATTTTTTACAAATTCATAATGAGGTCTTCAGATCCACGATACTCAGGCTGTTCTGTGTGCAGCCTTGGAGGCAGACCAGACCTGTCAAAACCAATGGAAAATAAATGTAATGGCCAGCTGGCTTAAAAGCCTGCAGTTAGATCATCAAGAATGAAAACTCCACCCGGAGGTCTGCTCTCCTCCTGTGGTGGAGTTTGGGCCTCCAGCAGTAGATCATGCTATCCCTACCTGAGCTGCAAGGCTTTAACTTTTGATTTTTTTTACCATTTCCTAATTGAGCACGGGGACTCTACTTGTTCTCATTTTCTGTCGAGAGTGCTTCAGAGCATCAGCAGAGATTTTTTTTTGTGCGATTTAGTAGTCTCTTTCTAGACAAGAGAACTTTTGTGCACTGTGTGATGAAATAGTAAAAAGATGTCCCACATGCCTTCCATCCAGAAAATATGGGACGGTAGCAGTCGACCACATGTTAGTACCTGGATTTCTGGATTGCTTGGTGCCAAAAGATTATCCTGGAGAAAAAAATAATCTATAAAACCTAAAAAGGTATGATTTTGAACTCTTTTACCTCCTTCATAATTATTCAGCAAAGACTAAAGAAATACATCAGTACCATGGGTTTTGGCGGGTGGACTGGGATTGGTGGTTCTGAGATGAGGGGTTGCCTGACTTCTATCTTCTCAGATGTTTTTCAAGAAATGCACTGATCTCCAGCTCCTATCTATCAGCTTTACCTTGGAAGAAGTTGGTCTCAAATTCTGTACGGCTTAGCTACATGCAATTGCCAGTGGGGACACTGCTGCAAAATGTTGTGGGGTTCTGCTTACGAACCTATATTTGAACATTGAGAATCTCCGTGGGAGTATCAGAAACTGGAGGAAGAGGTCTGTTATGTCCACTCAGCCTTGCTATACTTTGACTACAGTTTTTAGTGAACCAAAAAATCTGGAAGGGGAAGGGATGGAGCACCTTTCCTATGAAGACAGGCTGGGAGAGCTGGGGTTATTCAGCCTGGAGAAGAGAAGGCTCCGGGGAGACCTTATAGCAGCCTTCCAGTACCTGAAGGGAGCTACAGGAGAGCTGG
>JAOXJK010000012.1:133360281-133370643 GCA_025774025.1 Xenus cinereus | reverse complement strand
CAGGGCAGGGGGGTTGGAACTCGATGATCTTTAAGGTCCCTTCCAACTCTAACCATTCTATGATTCTGTGATTCTATATCCAATCCAAAATGCATATATGCAGTTTTGGGTTTGAGGCATACTTGGAGGTGGTGAATTTAAGTAGAACAGACATAAGTTACTGTTATTTCTAACAGTATTATCTATTGCAAGTACGAAAAAAATTTGGAATACCGGGGAAGAGATAATGTGTCAAGTGTACGCTATTTGATTTCGCACCTCAGACTCTGGAGACAAATTTTACCTATGAGACTGATTTTTAAAAGTTCCGTTTACGAAGGATTATTCATGTGCATGTAGGTCAGGGCAGAGTATCATGCATGTATAAGACTCAAAAGCCCTCTATTTCAGAAGAACTCATGATTTGCTTTTTAAGGGGAGAAGATTATTTCATACTACAGCTGACCAAATCTCTCTTCATGACAAAAACGCATATTCATGTTGGACATCCATACAATAACTCATCTTATGACCCCTCTTTGTACAGCAGCTCTAAGTCAGGACTACAAATGAGCAGTTTGATGGATTCTGTGGGGACCATGTCTGTGTCAGGGGGTTGAAGTTCAGGTATATTTTGTTGTTTGACTCACCTCCTTTCAGTTTTGATGTGGGGATATGGCATTGACCTTCTGCATGAAATCTGAACCTGTAGAATCGGTCTATGTGAGTCTTGAACTAATCCCACAAAACACTACCAGCGCTACATCTCATCAACAGTGGCTCAAAAAACAGTAATGGGCCTAAGCTACACTCCATTCATCTTTGCAGCTACAGCCTCAACCAGAAGTATCCTCTTCACAGCTCTGTCAGCTTGTAAATCCAGGGCAGGACTCGGAATGAGGTGGCCGAGATTATTCTGACCCTTTGCACTCTGCATTTTTTTTTAACCAGACGTAACATTAACTAACCCAAAGCCTTGGCTAGCTAAAGTTACTAGAAGTAAAAAGCTGCATTTTAATAATGAAGTCCTCACTTTGAAAGAGAGTAAGTCAGTCTAATAATTTCATTTTGCCTTGGGACTCACATTTCTGAAAATAAAACATGGAACAGTTTGCTAAAGGGAAAATTTTAACTCTTCTATGTTTCAAGAAGTCACATGTCAAAGTCTCCCGAGTGTAGCTAACGTCTTTGCATCTGCCAGCTGCAAATAAAGATGAATTAGTAAATACAGAGCTCAGTTATAATCTAGAGAATATAGAATTCGAAGACCTTACAAAGTCACTGTAAAGATATACAGTATATTTCAAAGTCCACATTTTCTGTGAATAATCAAATAGTACTGTTATCTTTTTCCATTAATGCTTAGCTTATCGGCTGTATTTTTCTTCATTTCTAGGAATATTTGTTATTCTTAGGGGAACCGGTTCTGAATCTTGGAGTGCTAGAAGCATAAGGCTATTAGGTGGCCCCTTACAGGTGAAATCTGGAGTTTATGTACTCCTTTCTTTTAGATGATATTATTTTGACAGGTGGAACATCTGGGTATTCTTATTACATGGATTATATTTATTCCCAAACAATCAAACATGTAAGCTTATACTTAGCTTCACTTCTAAAGTGTAACAAGAAAAAAAAAAGACTTCAAAATTTAAAGCATCTTTGTAGAATCCACTGAAAACAATTGTCTGTGTATTAAATGAATCCCTTGAAATACTATTGCAACAGCACGGATAAAATTCATTATAAGATCTCATTAGTCTGATCTCATTATCATTACTTAGAAAATTTGTAATTATAAAGACGGTACTAAAAGATGGGAATGGATTCTTTTTGCTTTTAAAGTAATAGCGTGTAAGTAATATGTTTTGTTTTCCGATATGCATGTTTTTATACTGTCAATTTATCGATTCTGGTCATTTGCATTAAGCATCCAAGGTGGTGGCTGTCTTGCTCGTGCCATGGCCTAAAGTGATTCAGGACCCTTCATCAGGTTTGATTACTAATTGATAGTTACACTAATTTATGAGAGATGTCCTGACTTTTCAAAGTAACCTGGTGTTACTTGGTGGACATGTAAAAAATAAAATCTCCCGGCAATGTAGTGTGTGTTTTTAGCTGTGATGGTTTTGGCATTACTTTTAGTAAAATTGACTATTTTAATGCCATCTCCATGTGCCATTTTGCCCTCTTGAAATAGCTCAGTTTGCCGCTGAACATAGGGAAGAAAGGATTTCAGTCTCTATATTTTTAAACATGCTCTTTTAAACACTTGAAAGTCATGGTCAAAATCCTTCCCTCACTCTGTTGAGTTTATTGCTGAACGGCTCAGCTATGTTTAGAAGTCATATGTAGTAGAACGTCTAATCAGTGGACTTAAAAATTTATCATGCCATTAGTTAAAACTGATTTGTCAATGGTCTAGCTGTATAAAGTGGTATTAAATTACAGTTGTCCTCCATGTTTTTTCTTACATTTTCTTCTGTTACTTAAAATAGAAGTGTCTAGAGCAAGGATGAGTGGTATTTTAAAGAAACGTAGTAAGGTTTGCACATCTTTAGTTTGCAGTTGTGTTTAATGAAGAGTTCCTTTAACATAATGTGACTTTACCTATGCCATAAGAAATGTCTTTTGTGCTTCTTAGAGGAAAAAAAATCTTTTTTGAAAATACTGTAATAATGGCAAGCAAACTTTCCCCCAAACAGTGTAAAGCCTGTTATCCAGCTTAGTATATTATTTTGGATGATTTCCTGACATGTTTTCTGAAACAGAGAAATTTTTTTTGTAAGTCAGTTTCAATTTTGTACACTTTTTACTCAGAGAAAAATGCTGTTCAAGTGTACTACTGCTACACCTGTCATTTACATCCTAGATAAAAGAGAACAGAGTTTTGTCCCAAGTTGTTCTGCAGAATTAATTCCCATGTCCCTAAATTTAAGGAAGAACTGAAAGAAAATATCCCAATTAACATTTAATGCACTGTATGATCTCATAGCTCTGCTGAAGTGGAAGACTACAATCCATAATTTAAGAGTGTGAAATGCAATTCTTTTCTTTATGCAATTAAACCCAACATTATTTAAGAAATATATTTCATATTAGCTAGGCCTGCCTTTCAAAAAGGCAGCACAATTTGGATATAGAAGGAAAAGTTGCTGTTGTAAATTATGACTAAGAAAATGACATTTTATCTCATGTTTGTTAATGCAGTGGACTGAGTCTCCTTTAGCGACTGATTGCCTTAATCCTCTTCTGGTATTTTCCCTCAGATTAAGTTGAACATTTTTCTGAATAAAACAGAGAAAAAGAAGTATAGGATGATTTTCATGACACATCTAAGCTTCTGTAGAGACCGCAGAGGGGGATGAGCTCTCAGGGCAGAAAACATCGCCTGGGATGTGCTTGGGGATCGGTACAGCTATGAAAGAAGTTCTAAGAAGGGAAGCAAAACGTAGCGTATCCCCTGCTCTGCTGGAGAGTTCTCCTCGTGCCCCGATCCTCTGCCGCTCGTCTTCTTTGGGATGCTCCAAAAATTGCTGCTGGTATGGGCGTACTTTTAGCATTACAATAAGCATGAACGTTCTCTTGAATTTAGTCTGTATCAGTCAGTGTGCTGTTGTTATAATTAGAAAGGAACAACTTCAGGCCGACTTGAAAAGCATACGCTTCAAAAATACATCCCTAAAAGTTTGATTTAAGTTCAGAAATAGTAAGAATAAAAATTACTTGAGGACTGTTATACAGCAATGTCACAGTTTGAGACCACATCGACAGTTTGGAGACTGAGGGGGCTGCAGAGGGGTGACTGGTGCTGTGGTTTTGGCTTTCCTTGTTTCAAATAGCTGGCTTTAATCTGACTTCATTATTCACGAGGCACTTCTTATTATTATTCTTCTTATTATTGGTGATTCTCTGACAGCAGTCAGAGGTAAAAGTTAGGGGGCTTGAATTCTTGAATTGGTGATCAAATCCATCAAGTTGCAAGACCAACTTACTAGGTGCAGCTGGATTCTGTTATTGGCTGTTTTTCTTGGTGATGGTTTTGTTTGTTTGTTTTTGCAAGAAACATCTGAAGCTTTCCTGATTTGAGAACTTACTTTTTAGTGCCATGGGACCCTAAGTCAGCCACAGCTGTGAGGCAGATGTGTGTAGACTTTTCCCTTACATGGAACTCTTCAAAGAAAACCAAAAAACCTTTTAAATAAACAAGTAAATAAGTAAATTACCTTTAGGTTTTATTAGCATAAAATTAGATTAGTTAACTTCCTAAGAAAATTCAAAGAACTTGGGAAAAGCAATAGAAATAAGAAGGATTTATAAACAAATGCCTTCCCAGAGTTGATCCTTACTTTCAGAAAAGCCACTGACCTCCTGATTCAGCACCATCATGTGGGGCCCACAGGGGGAACAGAAAAGGTTCCGTCTGCTCTGAGGCATGGTTATCTGCTCCTTGCAATCATTTCTTCACCTTTTCAGATGAGTTGCAGGCTCCTAGCTCTGTACTTCTATGCAAGTTCCTCTTGCTTGACCCTTTCCTCTTCAAGGAGGCTCAGTGTCTTCCCCAAGGAAGGAGCAATATCCCCTTTTCAGCGGATTCCATCTCAACATGTGTTCATAACTGCCATCAAGAATGAAAACCAAGAGCTGTTCACACTATAAATTTATTTCCTAGCAGTAAATGAGACAGGTGAAGAAGCAAACTTTATGCCAGCGTGACTTGGTAGAATTGACGTGAGCGTAGAGGTGTTCTGTACTGTTTTATCTATTTCTAGATGTGGAAGCAGGAAGTTAAAAAGATATCAAAGTATGAAGAATTAAATTTAGAGAAGATATAGCTGTATCTAAATCAGAAGCTGCAGTTGTATGGATGTAATTACTATGCTGAAAGAACCCACAAAGCCAAATTTTTACTATGCTATAAGCTGTATATAGAATATCATTAGGTATATATGCACAAACTGCCAATTGCATTAAAGAATATGCAGCAAATAATTTCAGAAAAATGCTTAGGCCTGTGTGTGAAGTAATTTCTTTTTCTATTTCTGCCTGTGCATGCTTTTAAAATTGTTTTCATTCACTTGCACATGCAGACAGTTTTGTGTTTTCATCTGAAAATGATCCTAGTGCATTTCAAGGAAGAGGGAAAGGCATTTCATTGTGGGGGATGTGTGTGCGTGTGTGTCATGTCACTTGTAAATGTTCCTTCAAAGCACACTCAGACAGAAGTATTTCTCTGAATAATGCATAATGGGAGTGTAACGTAACATTTATTAATATGATGATCAATTAATTTTTTTCTCAGGAGAGAGATTCTTAAGAGTAGTGATTGTGGTACCTGTGACCATGTCACTGGGTCCTTGGTGTGTTCTTGGTTGTGCTGATCTGTCTGTGGTTGTGCACGTGTGTGCACGTACAGCTCACGGGCTTGGTGACTGTGTACATGGACGACAGAGTTTTCGGGGTCAGTCTTATTCATCCCCTTGGGGACAGGCTATTTAGTGTCCAAGGAAATGCTGCAAGTTATTTCTTTTCCTTTCGTTCACTGTGAAGTTTAGCTGGTGAGGTGTGTAGTTTGGACGTATGAAAGCGCTTCTGGTGTGATGTGATAAGTGACTGTTTCAAAACTGAGCACTTTTCCTTCTGAAATAGGTTACATGGATTTTGTAAGGCTTGCTTGGTGTGCAACTCCAAATGAAAGCAAACTTCCAGTTTCCATAGAAATAAATACAGCATGTATTTAAAAACTTTGAATCATGTCCCTATTTAATACTACCAAAAGAGATTTAACGGCAATGTAAATCTGCATGCTGAAGTTGCAAGCTACTTGCTGCTTTATTGATATCTAACATTTTTTAGTTTCTGGAAATATTTGTGTATGTGCTGTTTCTCTGATTTTTGAAAATAATTATTACATCAGCAGCTGTGTGATAGATTGAAGCTGAACATTCCTTCATTAACATTACCGTTTATGTTCACAGTTCAAAGTAAGGAAATAGTAAGTTTAAAATCCGATTTTCATTTCTGATAGTTCCATGTGACAAATAAGCATTGCTGTGTGTCAGAAGCAAAGGCGGTGCAAAGCTGCTCAGAAACTGAAAGACTGTGTATGGAAAAGCTTTGGCAGAGCACCATACTGGGCATCAACTGGGTCTTAGTGGAGGTGGCGGTGGCGGCTGCGGCTGGAAAAGTAAAGAGAACATAAAACCAGAGAGAGGTGTGGAAGTTTCAGCGTGACTTGATTGACACAAGCTTTCCAAGACTGTTTGTTGTCCTGCCGACGTATCCTTATGCATGCTGAAATCTTGGAAGAAATGTCTGGCAAGCCGTCTGTGATCAACGGAAGGCTGTCAGTCAGAAACTGAATCCAAAGAGAAGAGAGTTATTTAGCAAGCAGGCAGTAAGTCAGTGAGATCAGCATTTCTTCTGAAATAACTAAGGTTATAGGAAATGGATAGTTTCCCATTCGTTTCAGGATATGGAAAGTTTTGCTGGAGCCTCTTCTTGTTTTGCTCAGTAATATTGCTAAATTAATGTCGCACGGACACTGCACAGGTTAAGTGAGAACGGCAAGCTTACAATAGTTAATGCAATGTGTTTTTTCCTTCTCAAGCATTGACAGCTCTTGTCATTTCTCTAGTTTTCAGCTGCTTGCATGCCAAAATTCTTTAAAGTTGAACATATGTGGCAGTCCTTACAGTCCAAGAACAATACCTAAGCATACCAGTGTTTTAAGAAGGTTGTATGTCACCATAGAAGGAGTCCAGATTTTCCTGAGAGAAATAGTTGCACAACCTTGTAGTTGTGATTACATTCTAGAACATTTTAATCTTATTTTTCATCATTTCTATTCAAGAGACGTTGTGTATGCCTGCAAACAGATTTTATGGTTTAGGATTTTTGACGGGCAGCTAGGTAAGTGGTCAGAAAAAGACCTGCAATGTTGTGGATGATTATGAAGTTAAAGCAGGCATGGGCATAAACACGATAATGCTGATGCCCTAACCAGACATTTCGTATTTTAGGACGGTATCTAGATGAAGAATAAATATTGCATGTACAGGAGAGAAATATACATGCTAAGAGAGGTTCATTTCTTTCCATAATTCAGTAGACTTAAGATTCAAATCTGTTTTCAGATCTACTGAAAATTTCCCGGAGAAGTTCCTAATGTCAGGGAATTAGAGGAATATGAACTGGTGAATTCATCCACCCAGCAGTATAAAGTGCTCTTCTGAGTACCAGAGTAGCACTTTAAAATCAAAGTATGAAAGCATAGCTTTTGAAAGTTAAATATTTGGAGCAGGATGGAGAGAAAGCCTCCAGATGAAGGATACGAGTAACAACTGGCTGTTCTGGTTCAGGAAAAGCAAGTACTCTGTTTCTATACCTGTTTATAAAACTGTGGGACTGCTGGGGATTTCAAACAGCGAAGAGATTTCTTGGTAAAACGCAGAGTAGAAAGATGTGGGAAATCACTGCAAGTGAAATGAGCTTGCATTACAAAGAAAATTTTTTTTTAAGACTGAGACAGCTCCAGAAGTTCCGTGTCACTCAGGGTTCGCTATTGGAGTGTGTCGCGATTTAAGCATCTGCCCGGAACAGAAGCTGCCAATCGTGTTTGCAGATAGCTCTGAAGGGCTTCGCAAAATAGCCTGAAATTTACCCAGTAAGAAACCAAGAGGCTGTGACAGTAGCCAGGACTCCACTGAACGAATGGATTGGTCTGGGTGGTTTGGAGTCAGTTTGGATGGGAAAGCTTAGCATCCAAAGTGTTTCATAGGGCGGGAAGCAGTCTAAGTTCAACAAAAGATATGCCACCTTGGAAATTAAAATCCAAGAGAGATCTAGGGTCGGATCTCAGGAGCTCCCCTAGGGTATGTTCCCACAACACGATGCAGTGGTCGGTCTAATTAGCTGTAGCAGAACACCTCTATAATGCAACAATACTGCTGCTAGGATTTGGGCTAGCTTGTGCAGCTTTATATCCTGCTGACATTCCTTGGAATTCAGCTTGCTGCCGATGCAGAGCAAGAGCATCACAGCTCAGAGCCGGTCTACATGGAAATTCAGGTGACCAGGTGAAAACGCAAGCAGAAGAGTAGGAGTCTATTTTCAATAAAACTATTTCTTATGTTGGTGTGTCTCACTGCTTTCTGCTGACGTGCTGTCCTGTTTCTACCATGCTGTACCTCCCCGTTGTTTCATAGCAGGACAGCTGGGCCCTTGGTTATTAGGGTGAAACGGAATGCATTGGTTGATCCCAGCCTCCCAGAGTATCAAAGCAAGTGTGGCAGCTCTTCCTCTGCTTAGTGTTGCTGTGTCTCAATTTCTCTTAGTCTGGAATTACGGAGAGTTCTTTGGAGGTCGTGTAGTCAATGCCTGCGTCTGCGCATTGAAAATCCCCGCCGAGTCAGAGAGCTATTCTAAACGAGCCCTTGCGAGGAGAAATATAACATTCCCTGGGATTGACATTAATTACCTTGATAACAAACTTCTTTCCCACAACCGGTAAAATTCACCTTTTCTTGGGCTACCAGTTTAAATAAGAAAAGAGACTCCTGACTGTCTCTTCCTTCACTGGACCTTGCAAACAAATGCCACCTGCCGGGAAAGATTAGCCATCCCGGGTTGTTGGAAGAATCCGAATAATTAATTTCTTCTGGAAAAGGTTGGTTCAGTTCTTTCACCTCTGTTATTCACTCTTTCTTTGTCTGTTCTTCCTGCTCTTTAGCCAAGAGTTTTTGTTTTACCCCCAGCTGGAGACCACTGTTGTTGGTTCTTACTGCGTGATCCCACTCACGTTTGCAGTGACAGTGTTACGGGAAACAGATGAGCGCATCTCTGCAAAGCTTAGTATTCCACCTTCCAACCCCCATCTCTGAATCTTTTTATCCTCCTTTGAGAGCAAAACTGCAAGGAATCAGTCACACATGAAAATAGGAACTATATGGAATGGGGTTTATTAAAAAAAAAAGTCAAAGTAGGAAAAAAGACCTGGAGAATTCTGTTTAAAATTAAAAGCAATGCCAAAAATTAGGAGTCTGAAATTGTCCTCTCTTTAATTATTTCTGAGTCTAGACCAAAAAGCATAAAGACCTATGTTAACACTGAAAATGAGGATGAGAGATCTATGTCAGTGGCCGGAATGGAAAAAGAGTGGCTGTCCTGATAATCACATTTGTTGCCTGGGTGTGTTTCATTTGGCATGGCTTCTTAGGAAATTAAACTGAGACATGTTATTAAAAGATTTTATTTGATCCCTTTGATCAACTGAGTTAGCAGTTGCTTTACTGACGGAAGATATGTTCCTTTGTCATTACTGATGAGTAGTTATGGAATGACTGTGCTGCACAAAGAGAATTAGGACACGAGTGGCAGTTTTCAAGCAGGAGGTAACTACTGACCCACCACGTGTTTTAGTGATATTAGACAATCTGCATTACGTATGTGACATGCAGTGCTTTCAAACACGAAAACATCTTCCTTCTATGTAATCCCATTGAAGAAAATATCCAAAAAACATTCTAGCATTTGAATGGATGTTAACGCTTGAATCAAAAGAGCATTCTTCAAAGGCCCTGCTGAGAGCTGACCGCTTACCTACAAATGTTTGGAGATTATATCATTTTTGTGCAGAGTGCTCAGGACCTATAACCCAGATGAGGTTATTAGAGCTTCAAAAACGACAAATCCGACAAATCCTTAAACTCTGTAATCTCCTCAGCAGTCAAATTTAATAGGCAGGTTTGAGCAAATTTAACTGTATAAAATGAGAGGATCAGTTTATAATCGGTGCAGTTGTGCTGGTTTTGCTCTAAGACAATAAGAAATAGTCTGTTAGGTAGATATTTATTATAGAGAAAATAATTCTGATTTACAGAATGTTAATCAAAGGCAATGCTGGGGATGAAAAATGTCGTATGTTCTAAGGCTAGCTTTATTTGAGGCCAAAAAGTGACACGTATTTTAGAGATGTTGAGAAAACTCTAAAAGAATTTCCCTTGATTAAACAGGATTAGGTTACTGTACCTGGAGATACATTTTGCATGCTAAGAGATATGATTAGAGAGTCAAGGGCTTTAAAGATAAAAATATTTAAGGAAAAATAGTATCAAATTTTACTCTCTGATTTTCTGGATTCTGGAAGGGGATGGACTTTTTATCAAGGAGTGTAGTGATAGGACAAGGGGTAATGGTTTTAAACTGAAAGAAGGGAGATTTAGAAAAGATATTAGAAAGAAATTCTTTCCTGTGAGGGTGGTGAGGCACTGGAACAGGTTGCCCAGAGAAGCTGTGGATGCTCCATCCTTGGAGGGGTTCAAGGCCAGGCTGGATGGGGCTTGGAGCAACCTGGTCTGGTGGGAGGTGTCCCTGCCCATGGCAGGG
>JAOXJK010000012.1:133338254-133354043 GCA_025774025.1 Xenus cinereus | reverse complement strand
AGCTAGATATTAGTCTGGCGTGATATATTTATTGTGTAATAGCATGTCAGATATCAAATCAAGCTCAATTGTTGTGTGTTATCTTCTGCTGAGTTTTATATATATATATAAAAATAAATAGATATATAGTCTTCTCTCTATATATACACATATAGTCTTCCGTTCCCCCTTATCTAGGCTGGGTTACTCTTCTTTTATTGTATTATGATGTAAGGATTTTTAAAGTAATTTCTGCACGTGGTATTTTTGGTTCTTCCCTTGTTATGCTGATACAGTTAAAAAGCAATCACTACTCCTAGAGCTTGCAAGTATCAGTCAAACGATATATCCGAAGATATATGGGAATGTCAAGGCACTGTGCAAGTTGAAGTTGCTCTTGTTAAACAAATGCAGACCTGCAAATTTCACTTCTGTTCAGGGCACAAGGAGAAAAATCAATATTTTACGAATAGGGCAAATATAAATCAGCGTAAATGTGTGAAAATGTATCTCTGCATTCTCTTGCTGTATGTTACAGTTTCTAATGGTTTGTTGCAGTCAGTGCACTGGAAAATACGAACGTGTATTGATCATTTTCTTGCCTAAAAAGAATAGAAGAGTACTGCTAAAGAGAATTTCTTTTTTCCTTCAAACTTTTCACTGATACTTGAAATTCTTTCCTCAGTATCTTAGTGTATAGGTTTCTGAGAATGTGGAGTTCGAAACGCTTGTGTTTTATATGCTATGAATTGAAACGTCTATTTTATGTAACAATGGGCAGCTATAACTTTATGTAAGCATACAAATGAGAATAATTTGCATGGTTAAGAACCACCACTCGACTGAAATTAGACAATAAAGGGAAGCAAGCCATTTTTGATGGTTGATGGGTTTGGTCTGAATGACCTCTAGTCTAGTCTTTGAAAGGGCTCTGTATGATGTGTGCCCACATACTAGAACCACACTAACAAAATACAGTAGGTATCATTTTCTGACAAATTTAACTATACTATGAGCAGTTGTTTGATACACCATTTGCAGAGGAGGAATGAGACCCTCAAAGAAATGCTGCAGATTAAGAAGAGTTGTATAGGGCCCTCAGATCTGATCTGAATTGCAAATTTGGGAGGGCAAGTATCACTTGCAACATAGCTGACATATGTACTTCTATATAAGGAATAAAAAGTGTTCTTAGCCTCTGATTTAATGCAAACACCGCCTTCTCCCCATTAATTTGAAATTAAAAGGCTTTGTACTTTTTGTATAGGATTCACTACACAGATCTATATGACCTCTAGACAGAATGATGACAAAATGCTGATATGACAGGGAGTTAGCTCATGTAATCACAAGCTGTCATTGTTTCGTAAACTTAACCCTTTAGTTTTGCAGTTTGTATAAAGATACTTTACAAAACGTGGCACTTTTTTTTACAGAAACATTCACACGGTGCCATCAGGAAGCTTTAGTGGGAGGAGAGTGCAGATTCAGTGGATTTCCCTTTAAAGATATTTTGCATATGTAAGCTGTGCATATGACGGTATGTGAAAAGGCCATTGTATTTGAAATACATATTTTTATTTTTTTTTAACTGTCGTGGAGGGGCTGGTATTTACGCTAAATAGGTAAGATTTCTTCTTAACCCTTAAGAAAGAAATAGGACCTTTTTCCTCTTCAGAGTAACCGTAAGTCCAGGACAAATTCACACGTACTACAAAGCATTCATTTGTCCCTGTTTGGAACACTTTATCCACTCTTTTTTCCTTCTTTCTATCATTTAATTTCCACTCAGCACCTTGTGAAACAGTGAACCATTGCAACTGCTTTTCAGTCATTCTTGCTTTTATTATGCTCTTTTTTTTTTCCATTTTGGACAGGCAAATAAGAAGAGAAGGTTTTAGAAATGGAATTAAAAGGGCAGAGGTATTTGCTTCCTAGAACATTGGAATCTGGAAAAGAGTTTTAAGTTCCTTAAAAGCGACTATGGTTAATTCAAAGGTCTCAAAATGCTCTGAAAACATAAATGAGTTAAATTATTCCTTTGTGACGTGGCCTCGTAAAAATGTTTTGAACATTTTTGCACTGAACTACAATATGTGGCTCTTCCATTCAACTGAGTGCTTGAGAGTTATGAAAAAGAGAAGATATTTACATTTTCAATAATTCTATCATCAGTGCACATGGCTGATGTTATTCTCCATTTTGAAACAGTTAAGATGAGGCACGTTTAGCTCCTCTGAGCTCCTATTGGATGTCTGAATGGAGAAAGGTGGTAGTCAAATATTCAGGGAACTTTTGGGTTGCTTTTCTGTGTTGTGCTGAATTGCAGAACTCAGGAGGGCAGTTTGGACCAAATGCTCCATTCTCTCTGGTAAAATGTGCATTACATGAGTGGGACTGGAGTCTTACTTAAGGAAGGCTAGTTGTATCCATCCATCAGTGAGATACAGGCATAAAACTGTTTGTTTCCCCCCCGACACTGCAAGGTCCTTCCACAAGCAAATCTTTGATCTTCCCAGTGACCTGGACCAGCCTTGGAGCACAACTGCATCTGCAGTCTCTGTGCTGGTACTAACCTTCAAAATTTCCGCAAGGATTTCTCAGCTTTATGCCTATTAAATAGACCCATTGACTTAGATAATATCGGTTACATTCTTAGTAGTTAAATATCTGGTTGAATTACAGCCTAATGAGACATGATAAACTATATCTACAGTACACAATGCTGGGCATTATTAAGATACAGTTAATGAAGATAATATTTAGAGTATGATGGGGAAGTGTTTAGCTTTGGAGGAATACCAAGGCAGAATAATTTTCTAACATGCTTATAATCGAGTACCGCTCCTGATTTTACCTCTGTGAGTCTTAATAAGCAGGCTATGCTGAGGTTTCTGAAGTTTATATTCTAATTAAAACTTCTGAAAAGGTCTGACAGTGGGAAAAACAACTATTTCATAACCTAGCCATCCTCTTGATCTATTTAAAAACACTTTGCAGCTGAAGAATGGTTTTAGGAAAGTCAGCCAGGGCTTATTACTTAAATGATTGATTTTTTAGTTGTTGACCTTGAACACTACGGCTCAGTGCTGCACCTTTAATTACAGAGCCAAGTGCTGCAAAATGCAGGTGTTTGATTAGGTAATCAAGAATGTAACCTCTGACTATCTAAAATATTATGAAAGGTAGAGGTTCTTTTAGTGCAGTCAAAATGATTAGCTGCCAAAACTAAATTCTTTGTTAACACAGATGATACTTTATCCATAAATATTTCAAATGAGGTGTTGGTTTATGGTGAAGTGGTAAGGTTTCCTATTGTATACTTTTTAAAAATATCAAAAAGTAATTAAACCACTAATACAAGCAGACAATAAAAAAAAAAAAAGATTGGGGTGTAATCACTGTACCCTCATATATCTTGGATTTACTCAGCAGGTGAAGGTGGTTATTACCTTCTTTAGTTGGGGCACACAGTCTAAATGTGATGCAGCTACCTCTCCATGCTTCTCCTGGATGCTCTGCTGGCGGTCGTGTGGTGATGTGATCCCAACCCTTACTGATGATGCTCTATCTGTAGCAAGAGCAGATGAAAAATTGGTACTGAATTTTACGCCCAGAAATGAGCAACTGTTTTTTCATGTTGCTTGAGCCGCATCATCCTCGAGTGAAATACAACTACCCTTTATGCAAGGTGGGTTTCTAGAAACTGAAAATGGCCAATCTGTCCAGAACTTACTGCTTCACACTGATTACAGGGAGAGCATTCTCAAATGCTCCCAGTCACCTCCCGTGGCAGCCTTGGAGCACAACTCTTTGTACAACCTATCTGCTGTTGCTAGCCTTCAAAAAGTGTGTAAAGACATTTCTTTCAAACGTGTGCACCTGGAGTTTGTATCTGTTGAGGAGCTGGGATAGATTCCAGATATATTTTAATATGTGTATGGGATTTACAATTATAATTTTTTCATAAAGGTAATTTTTAATGTCCACATTTACTGATGAGGGCAGTAGTCCAGAGAAGTGATCCTTGCCATAGCTGTCCCCTCGCTATGTGCAAGTTGGATTAAAATTACTGGGGAGAACACGACAGAGAAAACAGCTTTCTGGATTCCGTGCTGAGGCTGGAAAGGGTGAGGCGGGTGGGGGAAAGAGCTTCTTTAAAAATCTTGTTACTTGTAAACTGATAAAAGCCATTGAGAAACAGCAAACATTGAGCTATGAGGTACTGTTTTCCAGGAACACTCTTTGGGTTTGAACTGCCCTTTAGAATTGACTGCAGTCACTGGTTCAAGCGTATTTTGTTGTGCTACATACTATGCCCAGGTTAGGGCTAATGCTTCACCAGGGTTTGAAGTCCTTGGTATTTTGGATGGTTTTTTTCTCCGTGTGTGCATGTGGCTGTCAAAATATATTTCAGTCTTATTCTTATGTTGAATATGATTGTTGCTAAGGCTCTAAGTGTTAATTTTTCTACAAGAAAACTATCGCCCAGTGTGGGAAGATGTGAGAGAGAAAAGCAGTGCTGTCGGCATTGATTGCCTTTGGGAACAGCGTGGATGTTCTCTAGGCTGGGCCATTTACTCTGAACAGCTCTCTGGCCAGAAATCCAGTAGCAAATGACAGGAGAATTAGAGCAAAGAGAACCTCCACTGAAACAGCAGAAGTAGGAAAGATTTTAAAGGAGGCTATTTTTGCCCAGAAATGGAATATGAAGGGGGAGAATGAAAGAAGCTTCTGGATGAGCGTAACGTTCATTAGAAGTTTGAGAAATAAAATTACATTCAGAAAGTTGTTTGCCTGAGGAACTTAATTCCCCCTCCCTTTTTCTAAATTATTTTTCACTAACTTTCTTTTTCAGGAGAACAGCACTTCTCTGTTTTTAGAAATTCTTTTGCTGAAGTTGAGTTCTCTCTGTTACCAACTTGTTCTCCTTTAAGAAATTAACGAATTAATTAAGAGCATCTCTGTTACAGCCATGTGTTGCCTTGGAGAAATTTACCCATTTCACTGTGGCACTTCAGTGGCTTGAAGGGCTAGTTCCAGAGTTGAGGCAGCTGAATCTGAGGGTCCTGCTCACCTGGAATAGTTTCAGATCAGAATTTGCACTTGAGAGAGCCAAACTGACCATGGTTGTCACCCGCCGCTTAAACAGAGGGAGCTTTATAGCAAGTAAAGTATAGAATTCTATCGCAACAGACTAGCTTTCACTGAGAAGGGCAGAGCTGAACCAAGCTGTGATACAGGGCTTGGTTTTGACATTTTTAGCGAGAATGAACCCATTTAAGATGCGTGCTTATTGGATAAACGCAAAATTGGGAGAGAAAAACTATATTGTGGATTTTCGGTAAGTTAAAGTCGGCGTAGATGGTGGGCTTTTCATTTTGCTGTTTTCATAGCTGAGGAAACAGAAGGGAACAGATTGAAAGAAGTGGCTGTAAATATAAAGTGACAGAGAGAATACATTAGATAGTACTTAGCCACTCTATTGAATTCGCAGGAAAACTAAACTTTTTTGACTGCACTTAGAAAAATTAATAATAACTGGATACTGGTATTATTTGTAGGCAGACGTTGTGTGGCAATAGAGTATCACATTTCTTTATGTCTGAGTAGAGATTAAAGAAGAATTTAACATTTTCAGAATGGAAATCTGGATGCATGGATGAAAGGATCTGTTTCTTCGTAGCAGAATGTGTAGTGCTGGCTACTGCAGCAATATTTTGCATATAGTTTGCATATAGCATGTGCTTCAATTAAGTATGAATCAAGTAGAGTTTGGAAGTGAAGCTTAGACCTCTCGGAACAAGCAAATAAGAGAAAAAGATGTTTGTCGTGTTTTGTCTCTGGTGTAATTATGTCCTTCACTGATTTGCAGTAGTAAATCTGTAATGGAGAGAATATCGTGCTAATGGGAGAAGCAGGGGTGTGGACTCCAGCCAGACATGCCATTTTCTCGTTTTTCTGCCCTACTTTTGTCTTTCCCCTGTCACCATAGGAAGATCCTTTTCCAGTGCCTGCAATTAGATGCCTACTACCGTCAAGTGTTCCAACCCAGTTACGTGTAAGGAAACTGTCCGTGCGACGTGAGTGAGCTGCTGCTTCTCATTCTGCCATGCAGCAGTGTTATTTGAAGCAAATTGGAGCGGTCTCTCTCCCTCAGAGAAAAGATGTTGCCCGTATTCAGGAGCTGTTTCTTGGGTGTAGCGTCTGTCCCAGATAGGAGCGGTGTCTCCAACATCACTGCTCATGCGAATGAGTTTATTTAAGTTTGGAAAAAGATGAATAGGCTGCAGAGCTACTTTGCTCTTTCACGGGAGTAGGGACATGCTCCAGATGCATCTCTGTGCATTAGGTCTACTTAAAAAGAGTGCTAATAAATCAATTCTCACTTTTAACGTAGGTTTTCTACACTACAAAAGAGGAGAGAAAAACAGTGTTAACACTAAGAAACTGTGATTGTAGAAATACAAATTGGTGTGGGAATTGTGGGCCTGCAGTGTACATGCAACTGCTTTTAACACTGTATTTGGAAATTAACATTATTTCTAACTCAATCTCCTAAGCACAAATCAATGTTGTGCAGGTTAATACGGGTAAGTTATTTTTTTCTTCCGTAACAGGAAACAATAATTTCTAATCTTGCAACTACTTAAGGCAATGAGCGGAGTATTCTGGAGTACTTCTAAATAATGTGAGAATAGGTTTTATTAGGTTTATTTTTAGGCTTTGAATTTTTGTAGGTCATACATATCAATGTGTTATGCTAACCACAGGCAAAGGAGTTTTACCCGCAGTTGTAATTAAACAAAGTCAGAATTAAAAACATGATGGTGCTGTAGTAGACTTTAATTGACAAGAGCTCCAAGACAGATACTTTCTAGCATATTTTTTCAATTAAAAAGATAAAACTTTCTCTTGCTTGTTAGACTTTTAATATCGTTTGTTAGGTAGGCACTGTATTTCACTAATCGTTCTGAAGGAACAAGAGGAAATTTAATGCCAAAGTGGCACAGCAGGGCGCTGGAGTCAGAAGATCTGGATTCCTTACTAGACTTTGCCCCTAATCCACTATTGAAAAATGAAAGACATACTGCATATGTAAAATGATTGTAAATAAAACTTCTGGGTTATGCAATTACTTATGGGTCCATTCTAATAATTAAACTTAGCTTTTCAGAATACTGATTGCAAAATGACGAATGTGCACATGTTTTACAGAATTCATAGCTTTCTAGAAAGAGTGTTATTTATCTTAGGCTATTAAATAAAAAAAATATGAGTTTAAGGTAGATTCTCAGGTCTCAGTCTTCTTTAAAAAAATAGACTTAACAGACTGAATATCCTGTATCATGATTTGTGAGTGAAAAGTAGATTGGAAAGGCACAATATGCTTTAAAACGCTGCAGTATCACAGCAGTCTTGAAGTTAAAGGCAAAGTGCCCCTTAACTTCAATGAATATAGTGTGGAACCCCTGCAGAGTAGCAGGGTTTGGATGATAGCATATTTTTCAGTCTGAAAGGGAATTAACACAGTTGTAACAACAAATGAAACAAGCTGATATCTTAATATGTCAGGGAAAAAAGTCAGTTTTGAGGTGAGTATATAAATTAGGATCTAGATATATGTATTTTTTAACATGGTTCTGAAAGGTTGTGGCTGGATCTATAATTAAACTGGCTTTGTTGGAAGAGTCCATGATGGGTGTTTTCCATTCAGGGAATGAGAATGGATTGTCTCTTCAGCTGGTCTTTGACTTAAAACCAGGACAAATAAAGATTTGTACAACTGGCTCTACAACTAAGGCAGAAAAGTGTCACCAGCTGACTTACCGAGTAAGAATTAATCTAGAACTTCACAGTAGCAAGAGCCATAACCAGGATACGTACATTGTTGTTCAGATTCACCCTTACAGCAGCTATGATATTTTTTTCTTTCATAAAATGGCTGTAGGCTCTTTTAGGTAGGGTCCAAAGCCATTAATGTGAGAAATTGGTATAATTAACTTCTAGATGTTTGCTAGGAGATACCGATATATTTCTTGATGGCAGTTCCAGTTTATTTGCATCTAAGGTTTAGTGTTGAGCCTTACACATAATTAATTCTTATTTTAAGCTAACTTTTCCAAACCCAAATGAAACAGGGGGTAAAATAAATAAATAAATAAAAAGAACTCTTTATTATTCTGTAACATTTTCTGTTGAAATGTGGTGAATTCTGAAGCAGAGACAGATGTTTTCTCCTTAATGGTCTGAAGGCATCTTTCTGCTCATTTATTTGACAGTATGTGAAAAGCTATTTAGAATTACTAAATATATTTGCCTTGTCAGAAATGGAAAGGTGCAAATTAGTCTGAGAATTAAACAAATACGAAGCTTAAGGTTTCTAGGAGAAGCAACAAAATAACTGAAAGCTGGGGTTGGTAGGCGCATATGTGTCCCTCATTAAATTCATGCCTCAAGCCCAATCAATCCAAGGAAATAAAAATAAAGTTCAGTGAGCCAACTTCGACCATGCACCTACTACGTGTATATAAATCTTCTGGATTTTGGTCCTGTGAACTATTATAAATTCTTAACTTAATGAGATAAAAAGTTAAACATACGTAACTGTTCATAAACCATGGAAATCTAGTCTTTATTAGATGTGTTAAATATGATGTCGTTGTCATGTTAGTACGTGATAAAATACAACTTAACGCATTCAATTTCAACTGCACATTTCAGAAAGGAGCTAGTGGGGAAGAAGTCTTTCAGAATTTGCGATCACCTACTTCCCGTGTGAGCATCAAGCCTCCTAGTACAAAAATGGTTGCAGGGAATAAATTACAGGTTGCCAGGAACATTATGTGCTTTCCTTCCTGTGCACTTTCCATTCTACAGCCTACAGATTCTTGCGTGCATCCTGGAACTGACTCCAAAAGACTTCAGGACTGTATTATAATGATGACAGGCAGATTTATTTATTTATTTGTCTATTAACTTAAAACCTTTAAGTAATATAAGTACATGTGTGAGAAATGAAAGATACTGTTGAGAGTGGTTGGTCTAGAAAGTTTGGATCCCCTGCTCTAGACAAAAGAATCGTGACACGATCTGTATTCATTTGCAAAACAAGCATGTTTCTTGAATTCCTGTGACAGGTAATTCATTCTGCTTTGTTTTATAGGACTCTAAATTTCAGTGGACTTTTTTTCAGAACTCTACTTTGATGGGAATTTCTCAGTACAGCTCAAACCTTTTGCCTGTTCTCATAGCTGTGGTCCTTTGAAGCCACTGCTGGATAGCAGAATATGTAATTTTAGTAAAAATCTATGCATAGGACAATTACATTTAGTTTACCGATACATCTGGTTTTGTATGGAGAATCTGGTAGCAAGGATCTGATTCCAGTAAATTAGATTAAATTTAAAAAACCATGACTTGTCTGAGTACCTACAACTCATCACAGTAAGAATTCCTTTTCAGATCCCTAGTCTGTTGACCTCTCTTTGATTCAGTGATTTTCTGTCTCACAGGCCTGTTCCTCAGCTAAAATGTCGCGTACAGGTTTTGACAAAGTTCATATAAACTGGAACAGATTCAACCATTGTTTTAATGGTCGCTGTTTGAGTTTCATTAGGATCTTAGTGTAATGCTGTGAACAAGATTTTCTTCAATTTGTAGGGTGAACTTTGGGAACATATTATTGAATTTCTATAACATTTTCTTCTAATAAGAGAAAAAGCTTTGTTCCTTTTTAGTGGAAACTGTAAAAACATCTTACTTTGTTGGCTCAGGCAGTGTAGGCCACTGCAGAAACAGATCAGAGCTAACTTATTATTTTAACATCAAGGATGAATAAATTTCTTTGTTACAAAGTCTAAGATGGATTCAACCTAACATTTGACCTCTCTTTTTTTTTTTTTAATCTTGAAATTCTTGAATTTCCCTTGAAACTTGTATCACATATATTTCTCCTGTCACTTTTTTGTAGACTACATTACGCTTTTCAAAACTTCTTTTCATTATTTTCACTACTACAATTTTATTTCAACTTTGAAATTTTCAGTAAATTGGGGCAGTGAAGTGATGATGTTACAATATCCTGAGGAAATCAGGATCTTGTTGAAGCTAGTGAGTCTTTTGTTGATTTTAATGCTCTCTTTACTTTTAGAGAGTTATGAAGTGTGCATTTGGTCTTTTGGCATTTGACCGAGCAGGTTTGTGCAGTTCCAGAGGTTGTTCTGCTACAGCTTAAGTTGCCTTCCAGTGAAGAGGTGTTATCTCTCAGTATTTAGATCTTTCATGCTCTCTCCCTCTTCTTTAATTTCTGTTTATTCTTTGCCACCAGAAGACACTGCTCATTATAAACTGCCGTTACCTAATTCATCATTAAATTATTGAAATGAGCTAAACTATGAAAAAACTGATTCTCCATTACATTCTATTCAGCACAGCCTGAGGAAGACAGTTTACACAATCTCCAAACCGAACCAGATTAAAGCACCTTTGGAAATTATGGAACACATTAAATGCATTTTTGCTATCTCTGATAGTTCTTTTTAGTAATGCTAGCTATCTTGCGGTGGGAAAGTCTTTACATCTACAGTGATTTTAATGATTAGGTTTACATAATCTTAAAGACCACAGAATCCGTCTCCTATATCTTGTTGAAAAGAATGCAAGAATAAACTCAAATGAGCTGGAGATAAGGTCATTTTAGAGGAGCCTTTAAAAAGATGTTAGAGAAAACCACCTTTTCATCAGATTTAGGTCCATCTAAAAGAAACAGAAAACCCTGTGAGAATGTTCAATAGTAATAGCCTATTACTATATCAAGAAGAGGACAAGGAATTGAGATTACTGCCCTCTGGGGAAATTTTAAATATTTTTAAGCACGTGGAAGCAGCAGTGATTGACATTTTCATAAATGTTTATACTGTAGAGAGATTGTTAAATTGCCAAGCATTTGCTAGTGACAGTGTAAAAGAAGCCCTCTCTTAAATATTAAGCTATAATGCAGAAGGTTGACAAAGTTCTAACTTGTCAGAATTGCGTATAAAACAATTACATACTGAGGAAATCTCATGTGAATGCAATAGCTTATTTAAATGTAAATTAAACAATTAATAAAATGCAAATAATGACACTATACCAGATAGTTACAGAGTTAATGTTTCAGTTTGTTTGTTTTGCAGCAGTGTATGTGAAACAAGAGCAAAATATTATGCAAATATTCTCTTAATGGCATTTACTGTTTATTGGAATTCTTTTTTAATTTAATTTCATTTTAGGACAACGGAGTGCTACATTTCTGACTCGGATGCCCAATCTTTACGTTAGTATTAATCTGAGATAATAAATCAGATTTATATGAGTAATGGTTTTAGAATTCAAATGGTCCCTTTAAAATTTTTATTGCATTTTTCTAATACATATATAATGCAAAGTATGTAGAGACTTTATAAGATTTTTTGTATCCATTTCAAGAGTACAAATTTTGTCTTTATTTCCAAGTATATATCACTGTTGAAATATTTGCATGTGTGGGTGTATGTGTTTATCCCTATCTGCACTTAAAAAATATAGATAAGATTATTGTATTTGTATCTTGGTAAAAAGTCTCTCTCCAGCTTTCTTCTATGCCCCATTTAAGTACTGAAAGGCTGCATAATGTCTCCCCAGAACCTTCTCCAGGCTGAACAATCCCAACTCTCTCAGCCTTTTTTCATAGGAGAGGTGTCCCAGCCCTTTTAAATGAAGTTTGAAATACGTTAATGACAAGAACCTATTTTTGAGTAAAGATATCACTGATAGGCTGAAGTGTTAACAGATCTGAAAACTGAGGGAGGAACTTGGACATAGAAGGACAGTAGGAAAGAGCAGAAGGTTAAAACTTCCAAATGTTGAGAGCTCTCTGCATAGATGCCCGGAGGATAAACTGGAAGATCCTGAAATTGAACACATCTCTACAACAATTACTTTATATGGATGACAGATGTGCCATGAAGTAAAGCGAATCTAGACTACTGGGTTAGAAGAGTATGGTTTAGAAAAGAGAAGGAAAACTAGTAGTTACACTTCATCTTAAAAATGTATTTATAGCTCTCTGATGTTCGAGCAAGAAAGCAAGAAGTAGACTTCACCAGCCTGAATAAAGTTGTGAGTGGCAAAGAAGATCAACTTTGTCATTTTTGGAATCTATTGTAGACAGCTTAGTCAGAAGACTAGAGTCAGTAGAAACACCTGGAGGATTTGGTGTGGTTGAATACGAGAGCATCAATGAAAAGATTTTTTCACAGAAAGAATGATCAATTAAAAGAATTTTTCACAGCAAGAGTGGTCGAACATTGGAATAGGCTGCCCAGGGAGGTGGTTGAGTCACCATCCCTGGATGTGTTTAAGAGCCGTTTAGATGTGGTGTTGGGGGATATGGTGTAGGGGAGAACTTTGTAGAGTAGGGTAGATGGTTGGACTCAATGATCCCAAGGCTCTCTTCCAACCTAGACGATTCTATGATTCTATGAATTACTCAATTCCAAAAATGGTATGTAAAAATAGAGAAGGTCTGACATATAAAAACTTACTTTCTTTTAAAAGATAAAGTTATTACAAACAGCATTTCTTAGATTTGGCTGTGACTAAGAGATTTCTGAAACTGGATGAGAATCTGCACTTGGAAGCCGGGTCTGGTGAAAGTGATTGTAAAATGACAACGTTTGTGGTTTTAGGAAGTAGCAGCCCTATTACCAGAACATGAACAACTGACTTCAAAGAAGTATACTTTGAGAAAATTAGGGATGAGGAGAAACGGTCTCCTAGGAAGATAATCTAAAGGATAAATGAGTGAAGAAGAGCGAGCGGTTACTGAAAGAGAATATGTTATAAGCAGAGTCGCAAACTATCGCAATGGGGAGGAAAGGCAGGAAGTAGACTCAGAAATATGGATGCATCAGGCTACGCAAATAAGATGCATGAAAGCTTTGGGGAAAAGTTCTTAAGATGTTAGAATGATATGTTAGAATGATAGAATGATAAACGATAGTGCAGGTCCGTTGCTTAGCAAGAAAGAATAACAAGAAACAGAGGGGAAAAAAATCCCTTTCAATTCTGTAGGTATGGATTTAACAAAATAACATTGCCAAATAGGTACAAACAGAATTGGGAAGGAAAAATTTAAAGAATATTAATGTAACGTGATGTATTAATGCTGACAGGATCCAATTAAATTTGCCCTTAAGTACTTGGAAAACCTAGCCAACTCATCCACTGAACCATTAGCAAACATAGTACCTAACTTTAAAAAAGGAAAAATACACTACTTCAGAATTATAGGTGAATCAGTGTAATTTCAACATCTGGAAAGTTAGTGGAACAAATTATTAGGCATTCGATGTGTAAGTACAGAGAAGATAATAAAGACATAAAAACAGCTAGTATGTTTTTGTCAAAAACAATCGCATCAACATACTCTAATTACTTTCTTTGATAGGATTTCTGGGTTAATCGGATATGGGAACAGATAGGATTAATTTTGACTTCGGGCAAGGTTTCTGACACTGTCCCATAAAGGAGTCCGTAAATAAATTAGGACAATATGATCTAGATGCAATTAAGACAACAATACTTAAAGCTGAGTTCTCAATATCTGACTGTCGAGGAGGGTGGACAGTGCCGGTCCTGGTTTTGTTCAACATTTTCGTAACTGACTTAATAACAGACTTAACAAGTATACTTCATATAATTTATGGATGAAATACGGAATTTGGAAGCATTTTGAACAACAGGAAAGAAAGATCATTATCGTGGAAAATTTGAGGTTTTTTTGTATCACTGTGGTGAAATTCAGTAATAAATAAGTGTAAAATGCTTCGGGGAAAGAGTGAAATGCACAGATCCAAAACGAGGATAAAGAACTAGATATCTATTCTGAAAAAACAGGATCTGATGGCTGTACTAGACCACAGACTTTGTCACCTAGAAAAATGATGATTTTGAAAAATGAACATCAGATGTTATTCTGGTTCTATTAACCAGAATGCCATATGCAGTGTATGTAAGTGAATGGTTTTACTCTGGACCGGATGAAGACTTGACTGTGAAATAATGTGTCCATTCTTTGCCTCCACGCTTTAGAAAAGAGCTTAAAACTATAGCACGCCCAGAGCAGAGTTGCAAAATTACAAGAGGTATGGAAAATTCCCTTTTGCACAGAGAAGACATATTTAATTGTTTTCATCTAAATGGTGGAACTCCTGTTAGCAGACTTTCAGTACATAAAAGACTGTTTTTTTCAGTGCATAAAAGGAACACTAATCAAAAGACATCCATGTGGATAAGCGGATAATAATTAGCTTAGTTGAAAAAAAAAAACAAACCAACCAGACAAACTCAAACAGAAGCAACCAGCCAGTCAAAGCCCAGTGCTTTAGATGTGGTGTTGGGAAAAACCTTCACCTTTGTGAATGAAATGTAGGAATGCTGACTAACAGGAAACAGCGTGGATTCTCTTTCACTGGGGATTTTAAAGAAAAAAATCTGTCCTGAATATTCTAGATGCACTTAACTCTGCTTTTGGGATAGGCAAGGGACTTCATTGCTCCTGTACACTCGGCCAGCCTTCCTTTTTTATGAATCTTCGCAAAATGCTGTGTCAAAATTCTGATTTTGCCCTTTTAAATCTATTTACTTTAATGTGGCTTTTTAATTTGGTCTTTGTATGTGAGGAACTGGACAGGTTACCTCAAATATGATGCCTTCCTGATTAATCAGTTATTCCGAACAGGTTTACACATACGGCAGCAGGGAACAGAACTTCTGAATCAGCTCAGGCTGAGTCACTTGCCAGACCGCTGCTATTTATTATTCCGCAGATCCTCTCTCTCCAGTTTTGCATGAACACTTTTCTGTCTTGTGGATGCTCCAGACGAGCATCTGGAGCCCAGCAGTTCCTCTGCTGTGGACTGAGAATATCACCTCTCCAGGCTTCGCTCTTGTTTATTTTGGGGCTATTTGATGGAAATGGCAGCCACCATATCCGAACACATCACATTAGAGCTAGCTGGAATCGCAAATTTTGACCGTAGGCAATTCCAGGATTTTGACATTTGTTTTCTATCTCCTTTACTAGATTAGATCTCCTCTGTCACATTGGTTTCATTTAGGTGAGACTGCAGTGCTTCATGGAGGATGTAGTTCAGACGGGCTAACGGGTATTTCACCCCTCTCTTAGAACAAACTGCACTGAGTATTCTATTTGCTTGCATGACTTTCGTACCACATTAATTATATAAACATTGATAGCATTATTCCTGATTCGTGCCTGTGTAAGCAAGAGAACCATAAGCGGATTATTTCAAACCGTGTGATTCAGTGAGAGAACAGGGCCTCATTTCATAATTGGGAGGGTTTCTTTTCAAAAATATTTTCTCCTTTCATTTAAAAGCTGAGAGGTTTACAGGAAAACATAGATGGAGAGGTTTTATTTTCATTGATGACGAAATTAATTTCTATAGATATCCCCAGATTTGTTGCTTCAACAAATGGGGGGAAAAAAAAAAGCCCAGAACCAAATCCTTGTCTGGAGTAAGGAGAGACATTGCTTCAGGAGCAGCAGTACTGCAATCTTTTGTTTATTTTGCTGCCACACAGTTGATGGGTGATAATTAGGGGCGTTCCAGTTTTTAAGCAAGATTCTTCAGTTTTTCACAGTTGAAGGGATTATCATAGAATCGTAAACCGATTTAGGTTGGAGGGGACCTTAAAGATCATCCAGTTCCAACCCCCTGCCATGGGCAGGGACACCTCCCACCAGACCAGGTTGCTCAAAGC
>JAOXJK010000012.1:133290948-133332975 GCA_025774025.1 Xenus cinereus | reverse complement strand
CGGTGTAGGTAAGGAGATAAGCATCAAAATGGTTTGTACAGCTCATAGGTATACTGCAGGATGTTTCCTATAGGCCTCATTGGAATCTGTTTAGAGCCAACTGAAATTTGTGGCTTAGAAATACCCTTGTTTAAGATCTTATATAAATTTAAACACATACTTATTACGTACCTACATATGTAACATACTTAAATACGTCCATATTTTACTATTCTTGTCTGTTGTGTCTTCGATCATACTCGTATCCCACTTCTCTCTCCTTTTCCTTTCCTTCCTGTGAACCCATTCCTGAAGTTTTCCCAGACATCCAGCATTTCATGAGGGTTCTGGCAATTAACAGTCTCCCACGTGAGGTGTGATAGCTCCCTTTGCTTAAATCTATCCCATTATGTTTTGACCATGGAATTCATGTCACAAGCCAGTTTATCCCAGAGATCTGTGAGCTTGCATGGCAGTAGCTGGGTGAACTGGGAATGTCAGGTATCAAATATTCTGAGAAAGATTCTTGAAAAAACGTTCAACGATGTAACCTGTATGAAACAGCAGAGAAAACATCAAGTTAAATTTGTTATGAAATCAGATATCATTCTAAATGGTTAGAATTGCATGTCATTCTTGACTGAGGTTAACTTGATTTTTTTTTTGTGTAATATTTCTTCAAAAGTATGAGCAGTATTTCTCTCTGTAGGATGTGCCGTTTCTCTGATTTACATATTTTCATATCTTAGAGTCATCAGTTTTCCTAAAGGCTTCAGCTGTATCAGCGCTGCTTTTCTTTTGTTTGAAGCAATACTGAAGCGTGTATTGGCTGGGCTGTCTTGTAAAATACTAGTTTGGTGGCATTTTGCTGTTTTCAGAGGTGGGCTTTTTAATTGTGTCTACAACATGTAGCTGCATATTATGTTTGAAAAGCAATAGGAGAATGTTACGTTATTTTAAGGAGAGAACTGTACTATTGGGATTCAAATCTCATCTGCCCCATTGTGTTTCTGAACTTTTTTTTGTCTGCATCTGTATTAAAGACGATACTGTCAAGGTAGCTGGAACTGGATCAGAAACTGATCTGCCTTGACAACGGCGTCATCTGGAAGCTCTTATCTTTTGTAAGTGAAAGATGTTTTGGGTTTTTGTTGTTGGTTGGGTTTTTTTGGTTTGGTTTTTTTTTTTTTTTCCCCCAATAAGAGATATTTTGATTTAAAGTCACAGCTGTGGCCAGGTAGTGCTTGGGACGTCTTAAGCGGTGGATGGTGCAAACATTACTTCAGGTCGGGTTGGTTTCTGATGAAGCCAGTCTCTGGGCACAGGTGAAGACTTAGTGGTGTGCTTCGACTTGCACTGGTTGCCTGGGATCCCAAAGGACTTTTAGGACAGCAGTGGTTTTGCTTTCTTTTACCTGGCTTTCTTGCCTGATGTATGTTTTTTCAGCTGGGGCTGGGGAAAGCTTGGTGCAAACTGTCACGATTGGGAGGTTGAGTACATTTCATGCTCTAAAAATGTCTGAGAGGCACTGTTCAGCCTGACTGGAAAGCATTGAGCGGGAATAGGAGCGTGCACTGTTTGTGGTAATTATCATTACACAATAGATGGGGAAGGCAGCACTGTAATGCAAATGTCCTAGCTGGATTTCTTCATTACTAATGTGGAGCTGCACCACTTCCAGCAATGGGCTACCGTTAAATCTGAACTGATATTGGATATCGCAAAATAGTTTTCTAGTTGTTTTCTAGTCCAAAACAACAGGTAGCTCGGTTTTGCCTTTGTTCTTAGAGTGGAAATGTGCCTATGCATATATGTTCCCGAAACTCCATAGAGCTGTCTTCAGCCTCCAGTTGCCAATTTGCCAATCCATCAGCTGCTTGTGTTTTTGAAATTATGATGGCTTCTTTTCCTTGCATCCTGAAAAACCTTAAGTGTTATGGTTCTGTTTGGGAGTTTGTTGGGGGTTTTTTTTCCCCCCTCCTCAAATGGAGAAATAATGGTGACAAAACTGGTTTGGGATTTACTTACAAATACGAGTAATTTATAAAAAGCCAACTGCCAGTAAGGCAAGCATCTTAAAGCGTATGTGCTGATGTGTCCCACACGGTGTAGGTAAGGAGATAAGCATCAAAATGGTTTGTACAGCTCATAGGTATACTGCAGGATGTTTCCTATAGGCCTTATTGGAATCTGTTTAGAGCCAACTGAAATTTGTGGCTTAGAAATACCCTTTTTTATGAAGATCTTATATAAATTTAAACACATACTTATTATGTACCTACATATGTGACATACTTAAATACGTCCATATTTTACTATTCTTGTCTTTTGTGTCTTCGATCATACTCGTATCCCACTTCTCTCTCTTTCTCCTTTCCTTCCTGTGAACCCATTCCTGAAGTTTTCCCAGACATCCAGCATTTCCACAACCAAGTGTTGAAAAAACAACAATGCCAAACTGTGGCATACCTTCTTTTTTTTTTTTTTCCCCCCACAATTCGTACACCATCTATTTCAAAGTAGCATGCAAAAATAATGGCAGTAAAACGATAATATGACATCTTGCTCCTTTATTCACAGAGGAGATGAATGACAGCTGTTGGGTGAGCAGTGAGTGCCCCCTCCTGCACCTGTGCAGAGTTTGGCACAGAGCTGTGCCAGCTCCCACCGTTGCCATATGGAAGAGGTGGGACAGGAGACTCCCTCAGTGTGCGTGGGACCCAGCACTGAACCTGCAGGAGTGGCTGCTCATTGTACAGGGGAACCCCTGCCGAAAAAATGACATCATAGAAAATGCCACCAGCAAAGGGGGCTAGGCGGAGAGCTATGCGTTTTAGCAATTATTGCTTTGCTTTCATGTGCTTGGTTTTGGTTAAAGAAGCCTATGGCACAACTGATGAAGTAGAACACACAGCATAACCTAAGGTCAGCCTTCAGTGGTTCCCTTCACCCTACCATTCCATGGGCACTTAGAGATGCTAAACCAACACGCATGAAGAGTAACATCACACTGTCCACGTTGTGTCCACATCACGCTTCACATTTTGTTTGGAGAGTTCCTTTTGAAGCATTCTTTAAAAAGAAATTAAAACAAATAGTGGAATTTGAGTTGACTTTTGCAGATTAGGTGGCATTACAGCAGCTAGGAGACGTGATAACCTTTACATCATTCTCGTCGTATTTGACTCATCTAACCACTGCAGATGTATTTTTAATGGCAGTGACTATCATAGGTCTGAGCATCTTTTTCACACTCCAGTTTTATTTCATGTTTGTGCTTCTGCCTGTAGGCTGCTACTTTGGATAGTTCCAGGGGACTATCTGGTCAGGGTGTTAAATATGACTATTACTAAATTGTTCTTTTAGTGCTAATAAAAAGAAAAGGAGAAACAGCTATACATGGATGAAAGAATTAGAGCAAGTAGTACTTCTGGAAGATATAATATGTTTATGGTAAGTTATGTTGGTATTAAAAAGATACCATGAACTATTTAAAGAAAGAAATACGTTCTTGAATTCAGTGTTACTTGACTGTTCCATTCTGCCAAAGAATTAATTATCATCATATATAAATTAATATTGTATATTATCTCAACGGTGGAAAGTAACCAAAGGCTCGGGGCTTACATTTATACTCTTTTGTAGACTTCTGGCTGATCAGTTAGAGCTGGTGTATCATAAAGCATTGCACCATAAAGATCAAACAGTGCTTAATACTGATTTCAATGGCAGCGTGTCCCAGATGATCCCTCTGTAGCTTTCTGCAGTGTTACTCCTGCTGGTTGCTCTACGTTGTTTGCCTTAATTCCAAACAGGGTTTGTTGCATCCATACATACTTCCATGTACTGTTTCTACTTGCATTTTTCATCGTTACCTATGTAGCTACAAAGCTGGCACCACCAAAAAGTAACACCGAGCTTTCCCCCAGACTCAAACGTTGCCTGATTACTGTAGCTATTTTTCTGACATGTCCGTGGAAAATGTTGAACTCTGAGCAAAGCACAGTGTAAGTAATTTTACCTTGCTGTCACATTTTGAAGAGACATGCAGAAGGTCAAATTGTTCCCGCAGACCAGAAGCACTGCAAAGTTGATGAAGGGCATTGTCTGCATAAACAGGATCGAGTAACTCGTGAAGGAATAAAACAATTAAAGTAGTTTCATAACCTGGAGGTCGTTGGACTGAACAACATTGTAACTAGTTAACCAGAATTTAAACCTATAGCTATTTTTCAGTTAAAATTAGACCTTTTTGCAAGAACTTTGAGGCATTATAAAAGCTGTGATATAACGAGAACAGTATTTCCTGAAGTATTTTTTCTGACAGCTTTTCTAATTCATTCTTTCTATGATGTTGAATGGTTTGAAGTAGTCTCCCAAACTGGGGTATTATGCAGATTTGAAGGTGAGAGAAGCAAAGAAAAATCATTATTTGCAAACATGTTAGTGCTCGTTCACAGTATTTTGAGACGCAGCCCTGATGTTGTGTGATTGATCAGACTGAAGGAAAGCATTTTATTCATCCGAGCTGCTGAATTCTGTTGTGATGGATGCACCGAGCAAGGTTGTCCTTCTGCACTGACCTTTCTAAAGCCGAACATGTCAGATTCTCATCACAGATGGCATTGCTTAGAGGTTCTTTGTCAGATCCCTCGTCACCGAGATTGTGTTTGAATTTTTGGGTCAGGAAAATACAGACTGATAAATAACTTGAGCATTATTTGGTCGTTATCTGAAAATGTAACTTCCAAAATCATCTATCATGCTATTATGTATCAGAAAGTTGATAAATTTTTTGCCAGCAAAATCAGGTGAAATGAGAACTGTCCTTCCAAAACACTGGTCATTTAAATTCTGAAAGTATTAAAAAAGTAGGATTTATCAATTCTTGAGAAAAATGACAGTAAGCAGTTGACACCAAGTCTAACTTGGTGCCGCTATTAAGCGTTTCACAAGAGTAAACATCTGGTGAAGGCCACTTTAATCCCAGTTTTAATCACAGATAATAAACTTCTGACTTTCCTGTGCTTTAAGCTAAGCCTTTCCTCATGTGCAGGCCTGCATGAGTTTGTAACGCACAGGGGAGGATATCTGGGTCTGGATTTAATTCCATGTTTCCACAACCAAGTGTTGAAAAAACAGCATAAACTTAAGGCTTTGTGAACACCAATATGTTTGCAGTTCATTTTATTAATTGAAGCACAGTTATCAACAAGTGCTTGGGTGTTACAAGCAACATTAAAAGTATTATTTTGATACATTGGAGTACAGTGAAACACGCTTCTTTTGCTAAGTACGTGCAGATTTTGTTGTAAAGATGGAAGATATTGAAATGAAAGCCAAGCCATTGTTCCTGGGATCAGTTACAGTAAAATGATAGTTTTTAAGATGTCATATGGATCTATGGGCCTTATCAATGGTAACAGGACATGAAAAATGCCTGGTGAGAACTGTGCTTGTGGAGGCTTCCTGCCCAAATTTAAAGCTTCTGCCTAGCTGCCAATTTGTGTCGGGTTTTTATGTAGTACAAAATTACCAAGTATATACCATAATGAAACTTAACGCCAGAGAAAACTTAAATGCTGTATGTTTTGTCAAATGAAAGGCATTTTGAACAAAAGAACAGGGGGGAAAGTACCTACGAGGGACAGTAAGCAAAGTGATAATCGTGAAGGTATTTTGAAAGTATGAGACAGTTAATGTAACAGTAATGGAAGTAAAATGTAAACACACTTTGAAATTCATAACTCATTGCTGTCTGGCTGCAAACACAGAGAATGCATGTAAGGTATTTTAGTTTAATCAGACTGGTACATGTAGAGTCCATCTGCAATTCCGGTTCAAAAAATCCATGCTTTTTGGTTTTGTCGCTTTATTAACATAAAGAAAGAGATACTACACATGGCTTTAATAGCTCACTACATTTTTTATATCTTAGATGAATTGTACTATTTATGTATGTGGGCCTGTGTATTATTTTCATTCCTTGTTTTTATTCCTAATTTGAGATATTTTTAAACAGTTCATATTCATACAGTTCAGTCGTGCAACTATCTGTGAAAATATGCACTTTATATATTTTTATATTTTTTATAATTCTTCAGAGTAGTAATGAATACTATAAAATATGAAAATATTTTACTTGGAAAAAAAACCCTTCATGATATAACCATCCTGGGCAGTTAGAAATATATAATGAAGAAATACAGCACGTAGCCTGTGTACAGCTTCACCTTACCTACTCAGCTGTCTTCCTGAAGAGGCCTTGATTTAATTTTCCAGGCTTTTGATTTTAACGGAAGCATTTCCAGATTATAATTTTTTACTTGCGACTGACACTGAATACGTGCTCAAGTCCACTATTAGATTTCTCCGTCTACCTCTGAGGTGCTGCTCTGGAATTAAACAGCTTAAGCTACCACTTGAGGGCTTCTGAGGATTTGTTGTAATTATCCATGTTACTCTTCTCTTTGTGACATCTATGAGCCTTGCAAAAACCTAGACGCATTCAAAATTCTATATACAAGGGCGTGGAAGACTGTGGAAAGGTTTACTGGTTTGGAGCGCAAGGGTGGATGCCTTCCTTGGTTCCCTGCTCGTCTATATAAGACCCTATCTTGTTTTTATTGTCATGTTCTTTTTGTTATTTTTTGGGGGTCTACGCTTTTTAAGCAGTTCGTATTAACATTCACTGTCATGGCAATCACGTGTGAAAACGTCAGACCCAGGAAAACAGGGAGGTGTGATGTGACAAAATTGCGTGGTAGCGGGGCTGAGACCGGAAGAGAATTAAAAAAAAAAAAAAAAAAAAATCATATCCCAAATCTGCATTCTTTTTACAGGGAAGGGACAGGGCATTTATCAGCATGGGTTATATAATACCTTCGGCTTCCGCTGAGAAATATGGAAAAGAGAAGGTCATTTGTGACATGTACTCTCTTCAGGTTTTGTCAAGCTCAACGAGCTCTCTGAGTAGCTGGTTCACCGTGATCTTTGAAAAGTACTTCCAGATAGCTGGTGTTAAGGAGTCATCCTTTATGTGTTTAGAAAGCATTTGGTCAAACATCAAGGTGAAAGCCGTTCCATCAACCTCAGGAACTTCAAAGTATAAGAGTTTGTTCTGATGAATTAGGAGGAAGCACAGTTTGTATCCAAGAGAGTTTTCTCCTCTCCTCTCAATCTCCTGTCAGAGGCTTAGTGGGACAGTTCTTTGCCTTAACTCTGCAAAGAGCTGAATTATTACTGAATAATTATTGAATTAACCTCTCCATAATAAAACTTTTCCGCTCTTGTGTTGGAATTAAATTTTAAGTCTGAGTATTTCAAAATTAGATTCTGTGCCTTTCTAGGAAAGAGCAGCTACTCTAGAAGCCTTTCAGAATGGCAGAATAGTGCCTGAGGGTACCAGATCTGTGCCACATGGGGAGGCACTTGAATTTTAAGCAGAATTTTCAATATGAGAATCAAAACAGTGTTTCTGAGAGATTTCAGATACTTCCCTGGTGTTACAAGTTTTCAATATTTAAATTTAAGAAGGAAAGGAGAACATAAAAATTAGTGTCAGGAGAAGAAAAAAGAAGGCTTGCCAAGCATTTATTTTATAATGCTGAGATGTGCACTACTTGGCACTATCTGAAATGTTTAAAGGACTTCACAAGATTGGGAACAGAGACTTTCTAT
Source organism: Xenus cinereus (assembly GCA_025774025.1). Lineage (NCBI taxonomy): Eukaryota > Metazoa > Chordata > Aves > Charadriiformes > Scolopacidae > Xenus > Xenus cinereus. Next base: position 133,325,316 of record JAOXJK010000012.1, on the reverse strand, counting down.
ATATTCTTCTCACACTAATTAGTTGTAAGGATTTTACAAGATTTAGTTTGAGTGTTCCATTATGAAAAGTGACATGTGCAGAACTTGGTATGTCAGCTGCCCCTATGTGCCCTGCGGAAATAAACAAAATAAATAGCTCATTCTGAGCCTGCAAGCAGATTTTATTTTTTTTTAGGTTTGAAGGGATGTATATGTGTTTTCCACCTGTCTAGACCTTATGTGTACAAATGAAGCCATTTATATAAACAGTCATTGAGCCAATACATCATCACAGACCTCAATAGCAGACTTTCGGTCCATTTCTCTCAGATTCTTTTTCCTACAAAGCAGTTCAGTGGTCACTAAAATCTCATGAATCTTTTCCAGTTCCTTCCAACCCTAGACTGGTCTATATTAGTCCTTCTGCAGACCTATGTCCTGTTATTTGTCAGTCCCTGCTGCTTTTTTTCATTAAGGCTTCTGTGCTGTTCCCTGGAGGCATCATCTGCCAGACCTCCCAAACTCTAATGATGCATATCGCTTAAATATACAGCTTTCACTTCCAGTAAGCATTACCCCTTTGCTGTCACAACCACATGGGTTTCGTGGGGCTGAGATGAAGTGAACAGGCACAAAAGAAGGACTAATGATTTCTAGATCATGGTATGCAAAAATGCAAGTCCAATAGCTACTGCCGTGATGATTTTAGAAGTATCCCATCACATCTTCCTCTTCATGAAGAATTATTATCTCCAAGAAGATTGTTAGCTCTAGGAGGAAAATAATGTGAGGCCTGTTCTCATAGCAGACTGTTGATCATCCTGCTTTCATGGTAAAGGTCATAAGATTTCCCTGAACTAATTCTGCTTTGAAATAAAGCACATCCATTAGGGAAAAGACAATCCATCCTGATTTTCAACTTGCCAGTGGAAAGAACATTTCTTAAAACTTGGAAACTTATTCCATTAGCTACTTACTCTTGCAAGACTTTTTCCCACAGATTCGGTTGAGAAGTGAGTTTATGATGAGATTTTGAATTTATTTTGAGAGAGAGAGAGGTTATTTGCTAAGTGCTATAGTACAGTTCTCAGAATGCGTGGACTGGAGTGAATGGTTGCCAATTTATTGAGGGTGGCAGGTGAAATTCAGTGCTGATAAGGTAATGCATACTTGAGGAGATAATTTGAATTTCTCACACACGTTGCAGTTTTCTAAATTAATTGTAGTCACCGAGGGAAGAGACTTTGGCAGTGTTTTGGATAGCTCAGCGAAAACAGCTGTTCGGTGTGCTGCAAAAGGAAAATGCTAGGACGTTTAAAAACAATTCTAAACATGCTGAAATGTTTTAATATCAAGATAATCGGTTACTATTTTCTTAAATAATGTTTGTTGGGTTCTGACAACTTAAGAAGCGATTCATCAAGAAAAGTCAGAATTCTAGAGAAGAGTGAGGAGAAATTTGAGTAAGGGAATGCCTTTTCATAAAGGTCTGTATTAATGGTTTTCATTTGAGGAGACTGAACAGGATCGGCCTTCAGAATAAGAAAAACTAAACAGTTCTATTTGTCTTTTCAAAAATTAATGCAGATCAGTTGAAGTGGACAGGAAGCTTTAAATTGAAAACTGGTTTTAAAATGATGGGGTGAAAATGAATTTACCCCAATAGCTAGATTATTCCAGAATTGTCCAATAGGAAGTTTTTACTAAGGCAGGGAATGAAGGAATATTGAGACAATCTGTTGTGGAATTTCCCATGTTTAGCCCCATAGTTTCCAATCATTTATTGTGATTATCAGTTTATGTGGTATGGACAGTGATCCTGGCATGAGTGCATACGGTCAGTTAAGAGCCTTTGACGTTATCAGATCCTTCTGCTTTCCTTTGCTTTCAGATCATCTGCAAAACATACCCAATACAGAAGCAAGACTGCGTTTTTGCTCTAGAAAAGAGGAAAGGAAGGGAAGAGGAACTAGACATCAATTAAATTTGATGAATCTAACAATGCCACTTGCTAAAGACTCATTTCGTTAGACATACCTCAGTTTTGGCGGTATGGCTATGTGGCCATATCTCACTTATTATCCATAAAACTGAATGAGGACAAAACTTCAGTTTTCCACCTGGCATTTGGAATACAACTCTTTCTGAAGAGTTCATGAAAAATATACATGAGATGCTTCAACAACTATAGGTACCTTAACAACTAATGGAAAGTTGGTTATAGTTTCTGTTAAGGTAATGTCTTAGGGTCTTCAAATCTACTTCTGACTATTAGGTGCTTGATAACGTTTAAGCTCTGTTCTTCAGTAGTTGTAAGATAGAAAAACTTTCTTCAAGTTTGCATCAAGTTGCAACCTGGGTCTCCATCACTGCTTCTTCAGGCTTTCTGCTATGAAGAGAAAGAAAAGAAAGATTGCTGCCACTCTTTGGGCTTCCATTTACGTCCTTGCCTCTCTACAGGCAGCTTTCTCAGCAATATGACTCCTTACAGCTTTCACTCTCTAGGAACTTCTCATTAAAGTCCTGTTCATGTTCCCTGCTCCTCCTTATAAGATCATCAAAGAGCAGGATGAGCACTCTAAGGACTCTTCTGTAGATTTGGGAAGTCACCTTTGCACCAGTTTCTGTTCAGGTAATGGCTGCATTATTAAATCCACTGTTAAAAAAGACTGGAGTCCTAATGATATATTTAAAATGTCTTTAAAAATAACCCAAGTTAGATTGTTGAGTTGAAAAGCTATTATTGCTTTATAAGCTGATCTCATAAAACATTCCAAAATTAAAAAGTAATGGCAGGAATGTCTAATTTTTTGTAACGTGAAATTCTCCTTGTTAAAAAAAGATGGGTAACTTTATCACTTTTCTCAACCTGAATATTCCTTAGATTAAAGGAATAGAGAAGAAATCTATCTAGATTTCTAAGGAATCTATCTAAGGAATCTAGAAGCAGGATTACTTTTTGTGAAAACTTGCTTACATAAAAAGGTATGTAGCAAACGTATTAAAAAAAATTGAACCTTAGAACAGATATGATGAAGGTCAACTGCAAAATTTTAAGGTAAATAGCAGATGGTCCTTGATAAAAATTTATAGTGCAAATGTTCGTCATACAGATATCATCCATGAACAATGTAAAAGTATACTGTTAGCTCTCACCTGTAGAAAGTCAAAAAATGTTGACAAGTGTCTAAAATAAACTCTAGATTAGCTGTCATACAGAAAAAGAGTACTACTTCTGTGGTGCCCACCACCTGTTGGAAGATCTCAGCTGGAGTGTTTTGGACAACATGGACTGGATTCTAACCAGTTTATGCCACGTTAATCATAATCTTTATTTTTTTGTTCATTATATTTGGGTCACAGGCTGGAGGGTTTTTAGCTGTTGGTTCATCAGTTGCAGTTCTGAGGTACCTTAATCTGGAGGAAAGCTTAATGTTTGCAAAAAGCAGGAATACATTTAATTCATAACCCTGTTTTGTCTTTTTTTTTTTTCTTTTTTCCCGCTATCTAGCAAAACTTCCACTGTTCCTGTTTCCTAAGGTTTCTTCCTCCTTCCTGATAGGAGCTGAGAAATCAAATATTCATTTTTTCCATTAACAATGTCTAACTCGGTCACTGTACTAAAACATTTTTTCTTGTTTTAAGACCAAAACTGAAAAAAATGTGTAATTTTTATCTTAAGCATATATATTCATACACAGATAAATGGTTGTAAACACACTTGGTTTTTACAGATGCAAAAGTTATTCTCACTTGCAGTTTGAGCTGATACAAAAAAGTATACATACTTTTAGAAATTTGAATTTAATTGCTGAATGGGGTAAAACAAGCGGTAATTTTGCTTCTAGTTTATGGTAGACCAAGTCTTAAAAATTGATGTTAAACTGAAAGGAAAGGAATATCAAATAATGCTCTGCTCGGAATGCTTAAACATTAGGTTCACAGGATTAGCATACTAATAACATTGCTATGAGAATGCAGGACCTATTATGTTTATTAATTGCAAATGTAATTTCTAAAATGTACTAGGTCACTCATTTTGCATATTATCATTCTTAATTGCATGGAAGACCATGTCTCTTGGAAGAAAAAAAAAAAAAACAACAACAGAAAAACATGCACATATAATTTTCCCTGGCTTTTCTACTATTTTGATTCTATCTGCATGTTTGAGCTAGAAAAACAATGTATTTATGCAAAAACCCCTCAACCCTCTACAATGTCTGAGCTTTAGAAATGCTACCAGTGATGAGTGTAAGGAAATTATTTTCTTTTAGCAACTTATTTTTTTCTTAATATATATGAAAGTATAGATAAATTCTAATTTTGCTGTTGGTTGATGTAGTCACTTGACTGAATTCTGCCAGGTACCGAGCGCTCTAAGCATCCATCTGAACCTATGGCTATTGAGGGTGCTTGGGAATTTGCAGCAGCACGTCCTAATTAAGCAAAGCTAAAATTGTTCTATTACATCTTAAAATTGCAATGCACATGACCATAGCCCATAGGGGAGCTAATAAAAAATAACCCCGTGGTTTGCTTTGAAGCAATTGCTGTATGTCCCTTTCTGCCTGCAGGAATCACCTTGTCACATCCCTCACTTGCATCAATCCACCACTTTCCCTTCCCCCCTTCTATTTTTGTAATCCTGCCCTTTAACAAAAATAGAGTTTAGAGGATGACACAAAAAGGAGGGTTGCAGATGTACTCAAATATATGCAATCTTTCTGCTACTTGCAGGAGGATTGCAAACAGCTGGTGAGTTAGTGTACTGCAAGCAAAATAGATTTACTTATCAAATGGAGTATGAGGACTTTTTTGTCTTTATGAAAGTAGGAGGCTAATACAGCTAGGCTGAGTTGGTCATATTCTGCCAGTAAATTACACAGGGATGGTTTCAAGGAAAGGGAATGTTTTAGTTTGGAATTGGTATTTCTTTATTATAGCAAGCAAGATAGCTTTCTCTACACTTTCTGTCTTTTTTCTTTACCTTAACACCGATGGCAGGAGTCAATTGTGATGAATTCAGTGGTGATTTGAAGCAAGGATAGCGTCTTGTACTATCTACTCGTACTGTCACCTTTTTTTGCTACTTCAAACTCTATACAGAAAAGCTACTGTATTCCCTATTGTGATCCATGCTAAAGCAGAATTTATGAAAGGTTTGTGATCCCTGTTGAAGATGTTAAAAAAAAAAAGGCAAAAAAGTTTAACCTGTATTTGTTGTTACCTCTACAGTTGTAAAGCACTGCCTGGCTCCGTTTGAACCACAGGTACAAGAGGAAAATGAGAGAAAAATAAGACAGGTATAATGTGCCTAAATTATCAGAGCGAATCATTAGAAGCAAGCGTGTAAAAATGGAAGTGCTAGGTTCTGATTGATCCCTGCCCTGCCTGTGGCAGAATCACCTCCCGCGGGCATTTTCGGAAGAAGGGTTGCAAACGAAAGCGGGAAACATTAATTACAGATCAATATCCCATGGAAACTCCTCTACTGCAACAGCAGTTTCCAAACTGGGGAGTAAGTTAGAAACAAAAAGAGGATGGGACAGAGGACAAGCTGATTTCTGTACTGCCTTGTCCTTTTCATCGTTATCGCTTCTGATCAGATAGTTACTAGGAAGCTGAACAGATAGTCGTCATTGCAAAACAGGAAGACAGGGGCTGAATTAAAATGTTACCCTTCTTCTTCCCATCTGGATTCATTGCTCCAAAGAAATCATATGTTTCAGGGGTTTTACTGCCATCCTTCTCTATTAGCTCCCTGGCCTCCTTGCAGAAGTTACAAGGCTTTTCTTTCAAATTATGTTGTGTTGTTTACTTTTTATGTTGTTGGCTTTTTGTTGTTGTTTTCATTCCGCTATGTGGACCAAATAAAGGAATTTGGGATACCACAGTATTACCTTTTATGTTCATTGCATTCTCTTCCTGTCTCTCCCTGGGAAGTGACAAACTGATACTTTCTTTAGATTTTATCTGCTTATAAAATCTGTGTTCATCTTCCATCTACAGATTTCTGCAGGAAAACATAAATCAGATTTTTCAAAGAGCTATTATAGTACTGAAAATATCACAAATCTTATACTAGCTTGATTGTAAAAAAAGGATTTCTAAAATATGGAATAATAACAAGCAAGGAAATGCAGCGACTTAAATTTTGCGTCTTATATATCTGACTTTGAAAAACAGAAAAAAAAATATTTTCAATTTAAAAGAGGATTTAGTATCAGTTTTTATTTAAAAACTTTTTTGACCATGGGAAATAAGTATACTGTGCCATAAAAGTTTATATTACCAGTTCTAGTGACATCATAAATTGCTGAAAAGGCATAGAAAGAAAAAAAGTAAAACCATTAACAACATAAAGGAACTATCTGATTCAGTTAAATGCCTCTTGTTTCCACCGAAGGCAACTTAGCTGTGCAACTTTAGCATAGTCAGTTGTCTTTTTACAGACACAGACTTTCAAACACTGCTTATGTGCAGTACTCTATGAATTTACATGCAATCTTATCTATAAAGGTTTGGTAAAAAAACCCTACGAAGTATTAATCCACAAAAGATATGCAATGTGTTGTTGCATTTCTATTCTTTGATGCAATTTTAGTTTCAGCCATAAGAATATTGATATCTATACAGGAAATATTTGCAGAGATACATAGTGCATGTGTTTATGATTCAAAATCATAGAATCGTAGAATCGTATGAATATGATATGGTTATATTATTAAATTAAATATAAATGGTATGGAGGGGAAAAAAAGTTTGGCCAAAGCACATTTCCTATAGATGTTTAACTAGCAGTTAATCTCTTTAATGATATAAGCTTAAAACTGCATAAACTATAATAGTAAAGTTATTGTATCTAATGGATTCAAGTACCGTGTGTCAGGTAAGGTTTGAATAATCGTTTCCCCAAAGGAACTTTGTAGCTTGACCTTTTGATTTTATTACAATGGACTACCTTCCCACAAGCCTTTTTAAAGAAGCACACCACCATCTGTTGGTACATTATGTATTCATGTATTTCCTATGTAAATGTCTTAGAACAAAGTTTTAGTACTTTCATAAAGATTATTTGAAACAACCTGTTGGGACATATAAAAAAGGGCAGTGCTGAGTGCTGGTTAATGTATTTTTGGTTAATACACTGTTGGTATCTTTTTCAGGTTTTTTTCTTTTTTTCTTTTTCTTTTTTTTTTTTTTAAATATATGACAGCATGTAATTTATAATTGTGCCATAGAAGACATACCAAACGACCAAGATTTTTTTCCATTAGTCTTATAGTAGTATGCAGTTTCTATTTGTCTGATGTACCTGCTGCTAATGATTTTAGTCTATGAGGAAAAATCCCATGTTACTGTTAAATTTTACTGACGAGAATGCCTCTATTTTGAAGTACATGCTCGACTGCAGTGTTATTCTCTGAGCCTGAAAATGTCTGTGGCCGTTTCCAGCTAGTGCCAAGCACTTTGAGACTTTGCTGGTGTAGGATGGCGATGGAAGTAGTGAGGCAGTCCTTATGAATTCGTGATGAAATGCATTGCTTTGGTTGTTTAGCGTACGTGTATGAGGGGAGATAGGCCTTTCTCTTGTGAAACCTGTGCTAAGCTGTAGGATCTAAGCAGAAAACTCTCGTTTCCCCGGTTCCTGTTGAGTTCCCTGCTTGCTTTTAGAAATAGCGAAATAGAAGAAACAACTCTGCGTTAAAATACTGTGACGGTAAGCATAGTCAAAATAATGCCAGCATTATGTAGATGGATTAGACCAAAATAATCAGCTTGCAGGTGAGGTATTGGAAAGTTATAGGGATCAAAGATGCTAATACTAAGGCCATGACAATTTGAGATAAACTTCTGGAGTGTGATAAATGACTCACTTTGAACTCTTGCCTTTCTTGATACATCACCAAATGACAGTTGCATTTATATGGCATTTTATATGTTCCAAGTCTTGTCTGGATGGCATGTTGTGTGTATTTCCTGTGCTGAGGAAAGTTCAGAAGCATCACTCATTCTTATTTTTGCTACCATGAAAGCCATCTGATTTTCCCAGGAAGACCTAATTGGGCCTGTGGCTCAACCAGGACACCATTCTGATCCCGCCTCATCATTGTTTTTGATATATGCCAATCATCTTGATCTGGCCAGTGGTGTTCTGGGGTGCAGGCATCTGAATGAACTCCACAGTTACATAGAACAAGCGATAGAAAACAGTAAAAGAAAAAAAAAATTCTAAACCCGGCAGAGATCAAAGATATTCCAAGTAGGAACACGAGTAGCCTCTCAGAAGATACATAGAGAGGGAAAGAGGCAACAGAAGTCAAAGGTTTGACAAATAAGATGAGTCTGATAGGGACTGGAGGTTATGGAATCTTGTGAGGTTGGTCCATACCCCACAATATGATGGTTGTCAAAGAAGTAGACCACAATTCTTGCAAAATTGTGCTCAGACTGCTTAGCTATCAGGCAGAAAGTTTCAAAATTGCTCCATTTTTCTCCTAATCTTGGAACACTCTGCTAGATAGATTGTTATCTCCAAGACTGTTGTTTTGTTTGACCATATGACAATTAGTCTGGAGTAATTTTAGAGTAATTATTACAGCAGACCTCGGTGGAAAAAACCTGTACAAATATCAGTAGTGGCTTACCTGCATTTCTAATCCCTCAGGAACTTTTCCATGGTTTGAAAAAGGATGAGCAGGATTCTACAAGTTTTCAGGATTTTACAGTTTTGGGAGCTTCAGTCTAGAATCACAGAATCACACAGAACAGTTGAGGTTGGAAGGGACCTTTGGAAAGCATCTGGTCCAAACCCCTGCTCAAGCAGGGCCACCTAGAGCACACAATCCAGGACTGTGTCCAGATGGCTTTTGAGTATCTCCAAGCGTTGAGACTCCATGAGGTCTCTGGGCAACCCATGCCAGTGTTTGACCATCCTCACAGTGAAAAAGTGTCTCCATGTGCTGAGAGGGAACATCCTGTGCTTCAGTTTGTGCCCATTCTCTCTGGTCCTGTCACTGGGCACCACTGAGAAGAGCTTGGCTCCGTCTTCTCTGCTCCCTCCCTTTACATATTTGTACACATAGGTAAGATCCCCCCCTGAACTTTCTCTTCTCTAGGCTGAACAGTCCCAGCTATCTCAGTCTTTCCTCGTAGGAGAAATGCTCCAATCCCTTAATCATCTTCATGGCCCGAGAAGTTTGTTGCTTTTTCTGAAGCAGTCATGGCTTATCTAGCCAGATTATTCAACACAGCATCCTTATCCCTGCAGAGCACTTTGTATTTTTCTAGAAGCTATAGAAATTGTTATATAGTTAGACTGTAATTAAACCACACCATTAGCCATGATTAACTGACCTAAACGGAGAAATGACCTGGTCATATGGATGCTAATTCTGGAGTTAGCTTATTTACTCATACCATAGTAAGAGCCTTCAGTCTCTTTTCAAAATGGCATCAGCACTTGAACTGTTAAATCCTGTGGTGATCGCTGTAAGTTAGATTCTTAAATGTATGCTTTTTGAAAATATAAAACTGAATTACTCAAGGCATTTTAAATCATTTCGCTTATACCGTCTTTGCTGGAAGTGTATTAAAAAACACAAGTCAAAATATTTTGAAATTAAGAAATATCACAGTTTTACTCAGTACAGATAGGAATTTTGTTTGCATGATAAAATCTAAAAAAAAGGAACAGGAATACATGAATAATAATTATATGCATCTGCACTACTGAAGGTGTTTATGAAATTGTTTTGATCAGTGCTTTATTAGACTGTTTGATTTACTAAGCTTTCACGTTCATAGAACATAATTGTACTGTAGCTTATACTATGTGCTGTCATTGAGGAACATTAATAATTTGTTGATAAGTTCTCTTCTATCTTAGAAATCAGTAAGCTCTCTGAAACTCTGATTATCTTCATAATATTCTTACTTAATCTTTAATGATGATTTATGAGTTTTCTTTGTTCTTATTAACAGTTTGGTGTCAACATGCTGTTTTTAAGAGCACTCTTTCCTCCCAAACATGGAAAGATCTGAATAGTTGACATCCATTGGTGCATTTAATACAATTGAAGTTAGCCAATGCTTTATCCTTTAGAGGAGAAAAACACACAGCCATGTGACAAAGTCGTATCTATTCAGTAGCCAGATGATTCATATAGCATAGCATTAGTAGCAGTCACAAACTAAAATGAAAAGATTTTTTCATCATGGCAGAAAACCCCCCCAAACCCCCAAAATCTGGAAGGTGATACAGATTGTGTGCTGAGCACTTACAAGTTCCATGGACTTCTGCAGAAGTGGCAGGTCCCCAACAAATTCCTAGCATCTCTACAGTTTTCATCACCAAATAATTATGTTTATCTTTTTCCTTATGGTTATGAAAATAGAAAGTGGAATTATGGTGATGGATTTTTTTTCTAATGGAAAAAGTGTGAATAAAGCATTTGTTTATAATTAAAAAATGTATAAATAATTTGAACATAAGCCTTGATGTTCAGTTAGTGATAGAAAATATTTATGGGATAATTTAATTCCTGGGTTTTGGGTTTGGGTTGTTTTTTCCAAAATGAAGTGTTTGAGTATCCACATTCTTCTGAATTACTCCTAAGACTTCAACTAAACTCCGGTGTTTGCTAGTGGGCTAACAACAGAAACTAAGATACAAATCTAGTGCAACCAGATGCTTAGTAAAGAGAGATTTTATCTTCTAGTTTCCTGGAGGTTAATGTGGACAATGAAATAAGGTTAAACAAAAGCGGTTTCTTTATTTAAAAAAGAAAGAGTGGCTAACGTAAGAGAGTTCAAATACATAAAAGGGTGCTGCAGAGGATAAAGGAATAATCAGTTCCCCTCACCCATAGCAGGTAAAATGAGAAGTTACAGGCTTAAATTATTGTAAGGGAAATTCAACTCCAAGACAGACTTCACAGTGGTAGGATAGTGAAGAACTCTAGTAGAGAGGGAGGTGGTGAAACCCATTGTCTTCCAGCCGTGTTTTTCGGTGGTTACCACGGCTTTCATTTTGCTGCAGGACAAGAAAGCCCTGCCCAAAACCTTCTCTTGAAGTAGCAGTATTTTATCTTCCTAAACTGTATAAAGGAATGGGCCGTATCACTGATTTTGGAGCCTGTGCGAAGGGTCTCCGTTGGCATCCCACATATTACTTCTTAGATGGATCTACTTCACTATTTCCTTGTTCCAAAACAGATGAGTTCCCCCGGATGACAGATGGTTTGCCAACACTGCCTTGTGCATAAAGTGCAGAGGGACATGTAATTTCAGTAGAGGGGGAAATTCTTGTGGTCATAATTTCTTTAATAGGTTGCATCAGACAGTTTGGTGTTAGACTGTGTATAAACAGTGTGTATAAACAGATAAAAACCCCAGAAACGTATAAGGCAGACAGAGCCCACAACATGCTATAAGGGGAGAGTGGGTGGAGAGCATTCATTAATGTAATGACTCAGAATCCATGAACTGGGGCGTTACACGTCTGAAGGAGGTAGCTGAGACAAATTTTGTATTTGTTTCTCTATTCATTCAATTTTTTTAAGAACAGAAGATCAGATTTATGAGGTCACAAGTACTTTGTTACAGGAGAGAAGCTGCAGCAATGCAATTTAACTATATCTTGTAGATTGACAATATATGTACCTTTCATTCTAGTGGGCAGTTCCAGTCCTTAGATGAGAAGCTAAGGCATTTTTAAAGATGTATCAGTGCTCTCATTGCCTCAAAAGTCTTACACGGTGCTTTGTGTAGGCTAGATTTTGAGAATGCTTAGAAACATTAAGAAAATCACAGCTAGTTGTTTATGAAACATTGCCTCAAGAGGACAGCATGTTTCAGAGGGTTTTTCCAGGTGTTCTTAAGAAATTGGCTTTAATCCATAAAGCTTTCTGTTATTTGGACCATGCCTTCTCCCTCTCACTTCTACACAATTAAGAGCATAAACAGTTGCAATTAAACCCATCTTGATTTAAAAACGAGGATCGTTTTATCAGGGAATTTACTGTAAGTGGGGACAGACTCTGCTACTTCACTATCTCCTGGCCACCTGCTTTGCCAACAAGTATGTGATTTTGATATTCGTCTTGGAAAGCTGATTGTCTCCCCACCCTCTCTTTCATATTTTTTGAGAGATGATAACAATATAGTGTAACTGTGTGAGAGCTATTGTGGATTTATTATTGTAGGTGGTGAATATTATTATGTACCCTGTGGACAGTCAATTATGCGTGGCATATATTGTAGATTTTATATTTTGTCTGCTTTAAAAAATTCTTGAAGTGCCTAGAGCCAGGGTTAGGTGCTTAAGTTGTAACTTCAAATAAATAAATACATTAAATAAATAATTGAAGCAGGCAGCTTCAGATAATAAAGAGAGCTGGCTCCTGGGTAGAAAACACTGTAAGTCTTAAAACAGCAGAATCTTTAATAAAGAAGATGAAACAAAAGCCCCAAAGAATTTCTTCTCTGCGAGTGAAAACCAAAACCCAAACTAACAGGATTTATGCTTGGTGAATTAGAAGCTTCATTATATATATGGTGCAAAACTAATTACTAGGGAGCATTTTATTTACCTCTAATTTCTATTTAATAGCCACTGCACTTGTCATTGCAGGTATGGTTACAAAAGTATGGCTACCTTCCACCAACTGACCCCCGAATGTCGGTGTTGCGCTCTGCAGAAACCATGCAATCAGCTATAGCTGCCATGCAGCAGTTCTATGGCATTAATATGACAGGAAAAGTGGACAGGAACACAATTGAGTAAGTAACCAGTACTGAACTGCTCTTGATTTTTCTGTTTCAAGCAGGGTAAAATAGAACTGGAAAAACTTGGCAACACATGAAGCAGGGTGACGGCGATATCCATATAGTGTTGCAGCTTCATAGAATCATAGAATTGCTTAGGTTCAGATGGGGAGTTGAAATGTTTCTCTCTCTCCTTGCCTTTTTTCTTTTTTTTTTTTTTTTTTCCATCATCTGTATTTCATGGTAGCAGGTAGTCACCTGCCTCGCTGCTGCCTGCCTTTGGGCATGTGACTGTAAAGAAAATGTTTCAGGGTTAACTAAAGGACCGAAAGGTTATCGATGTGGAAGTGGAGAAACCTATTCAAAATTGGCAGAAATTCATCAAATTTTTTCACAGTGGAAGGTCTTTTCTTACTGGAAAATCTTTAGTGTAAATTTCCTTATTCTCCTTGAAAAAAAATTTAGCTCACTTTAAACTGGTTCACTCGTTTAAAGGTTTCCAGTAACAAAAGACCAGGTGTGGTCATTTTAACATGCAGTAAAATTTGATTAGCATTGCATGCCCTTTGCAATTCTGAAGTTGTGTAAGGCCAGCAGTGTCTGATTTTACTGACAGACTGAACACAGAGAAACTTTGTGAAACAGAGATATTAGAAGACACTTCCAAACAACTCTATACTATACCAAATTTTTAAAATGTGTAGGAAAATGAAAAAAAAAAAAATTGTATACAATTAAGAAAACGTATCTGGGATTAAGATTTGAAATGCTTGTTGGACACGCTCCACTTAAAATGCAACAAAGATGATATTGTGATTTTAGAAAAACTTACTTTACTGAAAAGCAAGCAATTAGAAAATAGTACTGTCACTACAGATCCAACATTTACTTTATTAAAATATGTTTCTACTACATCTTGAAAATGCTTTTTTTTGGGGGGGAGAAGTAATCCTCCTTCATTTGCCATTTACCAGCCACAAACACATGTGGGTTTTAGTTATTCTTTTTTGGTAAAGTAGCTGATGGGAATGATTTTTCTATCATTCAGAGTTTAGGGAAGAGGCTACCCAAAATGCTGGCAGGATTGGAAAAATCATTTTATTCCACTGGCACATGCATTATTGCATTGAAAAGCAATAAAGCAAAGCAGATTTTAGGGTTGCCCTAAGGGGAGGTGAGTTGATCACACATCCCTCAGCTCAGGAATTATAAAGGACCTTAGAACACGCAGTGCAATAGTAATAAATGCCTTGTGAGAGAGCCGTGCTCAAAATGATGTTTATGATCCAGTCTGCAGGGTGGAGAGACTAGGCTTTTTATACAGCTTCAGCGATTGATCCTTGAGGGGCGAGTTCTGCTATACCAGTCACTAGTAGCCTTTGAAAGGCACATTAGTGGCAGCTTTGTAAGAGGCAATATATTTCACCAAAAGGAAAATAATCTGTTCGCAGTTAGCAGTACAGAGAAGATAGAAAATGGCAACCTAAGGAAAAGCAGGGGGCTATCTCTTAGTTAAGAGTATCAGGGAGCGAGTTGAAAAAGCAGCAAAGCAAACCAAAACTTTAATTGCAAAGGGAAGTGGTTTATGTTTGCTAAATTGGGCTTGTTGGCCAGCATGTCAGCAAGGTTGTCTTTACTTCTGCGATGTAAGAGCAAAGGAATCCATCTATGCAGCAGTCCCAAACATTAATTTTACAATCTGGTGGATACTGAATCTTCCAAACTTTTTGATGTGTGATTTTTCTTCTACGCAGGAAGATATATTAAAGCATGGCAATTCTTAGGTACATATAACTCATGCTGGATGAATTCTGCATTTGCTTACACATTTGGAGTTGCATTAACTAGAGCCAAGTTGGGAACAGAACCGATTCTTAAAGAGTTTTTATATTTGCATTGGTGTTGAGAAAACAAGTAAGCTCATTAAACTAAACTATGGCCTCAAGTTACCATCAATTAATGCCAGTGAATATTCTTGGGAGATATGACTATATAACAAAGGGTAAATATTTTTTTTCAATTATTCATTTATGGCAGTATTTTGTAAATGTTGGAAGTAATTTTTTCTTTCCTCTACACAGAAAGTATATATACTCTCTTTTGGCCAGAAATATGTGACAGTTTCCAATTTGTTTCTCTGTGATTAATATGTTATAATCACAGACAAGGCTGGGATTAAAAATAAAGAGTGCAGCAGGAACCTCATATAAACAATATGTTCTCATCTTGTGCGTGAAGATTTATCTGCTTCTCTAGCATGTATTGAGAAGAGATTACAAGTGCCTCTTGTCTTCAGAAGGGCAAACAATTAAAAAAAGTTATAGTACTAACTTGATAGGAACAAAATTTGAGGATATTAACATAGAAATAATGTCCTGCAACATCATCATCAAAAGTCCCATGTGGAAACTGTTGCTATGAAAAAAATAGATAATCCCTCAATGAGTATTTTGGTGTGCATAAATACAAACACTGTTCATCTCCCCCCTAATACTCACCATTCACTATATTTTTTTTTAATTTGTTTCCCAAGTGGCTTCAAAATCATGATGCATGCTCATCGATGGGGATAGGGAAGAGTGATTGGCCATTATAATGCCATAAAAATATGAAGGAAGTTCTGAACCCAGGCCAGTCAGTCTCATCTCTGTGGCTGGCAAGATCATGGAGCGTATCCTCCTGGAAACTATACTAAGGCACATGGAAACTACGGATGTGATTTGTAAAAACTAACATGGCTTCACTAAGGCACATCGTGTCTGACAGATTTGGTGGCTTTCTACAACGGCATTGCCGTGTTGGTAGATAAGGGAAGAGCAACTGACATAATCTACCTGCACTTGTGCAAAGCATTTGACACTGTCCCGCCTGACATCCTTGTCTCTAAATTGGAGAGACATGGATTTGGCAGATGGACCACTTGGTGCGTAAGGAATTAGCTGGATGGTCACACTGAAAGCGTTGTGGTCAATGGCTCGATATCCAAGTGGCAAGCCAATGACACCAAGCTGTGTGGAACGGTTGATATGCTGGAGGGAAGGGATGCCATCCAGAGGGACCTGGACAGGCTTGAGACGTGGGCCTGTGTGAACCTCATGAAGTTCAACCACGCCAAGTGCAAAGTCCTGCACCTGGGTCAGGGCAATCCTAGGCACAAATACAGGCTGGGTGGAGAATGGATTGACATCAGATTTGAGGAGGACTTGGGGGTGTTGGTTGATGAGAAGCTCAAGCTGAGCCGGCAATGTGCTCTTGGATCTCAGAAAGCCAGCTGTATCCCGGGCTGCATCAAAAGAAGTCTGGCCAGCAGGTCAAGGGGGGTGATTTTGCCCCTCTACTCTGCTCTGGTGAGACCCTCATCCAGCTCTGGGGCCTCTGACATAAGAAGGCCATGGACCCGTTGGAGCAAGTCCAGTGGAGGGCCACGAGGATGATCAGAGGGTTGGAGCACCTGCCATGAGGACAGGCTGAGAGAGTTGGGGTTGTTCAACCTCGAGAAGAAAGGCTCCGTGGAGACCTTATAGCAGCCTTCCAGTACCTGAAGGGGGCCTACAGGAGAGCTGGGGAGGGACTCTTTATCAGGGAGTGTAGTGACAGGACGAGGGGTAATGGCTTTAAACTAAAAGAGAGTAGATTTGGATTACATATTAGGAAGAAATTCTTTCCTGTGAGGGTGGTGAGACACTGGCACAAGTTGCCCAGAGAAATTGTAGCTGCCCCATCCCTGGAGGGGTTCAAGGCTCAATGGTCTGTTTTATTAGTAAATGTTTTTGTACAAAAGCTTTATATAAGGTATATATAAGGTCTATTATATACATAAGGTGCCCTCAGCAAACATTAAATGAGAAGCCTTGCAGACAAATCATCATCAGTACTACGGCAGAAATACATTACCTTACATCACTCTTTGGCTGCTTCCTATTACTTAGAGGATTGTCAGTAAAGTCTTGTAATATGTTTGGTAAACATGTCTGTCTCTCCTCACAAGAAGTTTAAGGGTACCATTCAACAGTTTTCTTAAATAAATGAATATTGATTTTCTGACCCCTATAGTCAACTTGCACTGTCAAGTTGAATTCTCCCTTTTATTTTCCTTTTTTTTGCTTTAACTCTGGAAAAAAAAAAAAAGTCCAAATCCCAGCAACACCAAAAACATTATACAGCCTAAGCAGCAGTTTTGATTACCGATAAATGAGGAGGGTGTTTAACCAAAGGTGGGGTTTGTTAATGTTTTGATTCTGCCTTAGACCAAAGCTTCTTCCTGAAGGCTTAAGAAAGTGAGAAGACAGACATCTTAACCCTTTTAACCCCTAAAGAACAAAATATGGTCAGGCAACTGGCTTGAGTTATGAGAATTTCATCTCTCTCTTTATAATGGAAGAGCATTAGAATTTTGCTGCATATTTTTATTTTAATCTTTTCAGATTTTCTGTGAGTCTAAACTGTTTCAATTCTCTTGACATATATAGCTCCTCAAGATTCAAACTAATGGAGCTAAGAGAGGAATTTGATGTGACAGAGTCTACAGATAGAGTACATTAGTCACAATTAAGCCTCTTTGTTGAGTACTGATAAAATATTAATTTTTAGAGGCTGCTGCATAAAAGATTTGTACAAGTTCAGAAACAAACACATGTAAGAGAGGCAAAGACATTACCATTATGCACCTTTTTTAAATGAAAAACAATTATTTAAAAAAAAAAAACCCTCCAAAAAGCAATCAAGAATATGGAAGACTTTGATCATATTATGTTAAAAGCATCTATATTTGGAAGAAAATATAAATTAATGTTTTATTTCTCAGCTCCCCCCCAAGATGGAAGGTCAGATTACACTCCGAGTATCCCCAAATGTCATGAGCATTAATGACTGCTATTGACAGAAGTCTTCCTCCCAGTGTGCAAATAATTACTATTCAAAAAGCATTTTTGAAATTTTTTTTAAAAAGGAAAATTTCTATGCCAGAAGTTGTTAACTGTTTGCCTCATTTCTGTGCTAGAAAATACTGAACTCCAATACTAACCATGTAATAATTTGTTAAAAATTCTGACTGTTAAATTTAGCTCAGCTAAGCACTAGGTGATAGATTTGGTGATAGCCCAACGCTTCAGCTGCAAATTGAATCGTTTCCTTAGATTTTACATGAAGATAATTCCCTGAGAGCTAGTCAATTGCTTGTGCAAAGGCTTCCATTTGATTTCCATTGGGATTTATATTGTGTGTAAACCCCAGTCCCAGTACTTCTGTAAGAACAAAAAGAACGTTAGCGGGGCAGACGACATGACAACATGGAACATCCCCTGCCCATCCAAACCAATAAGGATACAAGCGTAATGCTCCAGATAGGTGCATAGCACTTCAAAATCAATGCAAGAACAAATTGTGACTGCTCGAATTTCATAACATGTTATTTTGGGCTATGTTTTGTTTTGCTAAAAACGGGTTGTCAGAAGTTCTAGTAAGATAATACAATGTTGAATTTTGAATCCGTGCTACCTACTGTTCTTGACTTTTTGTATTAAATCTTAAGTGTAAAACATTTTACGCAAACATTATTTTCTGTGAGAGTATTGAACCTTTGACATAACATGAGAGATTATTTCAAGAATGGCTTTGAAGATTAATTTTTAAATTCACAACTTTGAATATTTACACTTATCCACCCCTGGCTTGCTAATGATCAAACCCTGTTATTAGAGTAGGTCTCCATCAGTTAAGCTAAATAATTTAATTTTTTTTTTTTGATTGGGGGAGGCCTAATTCAATTAATTTAAAATCATTGCCCTTGAAACAATACAACTGTAAGAGATATATTATATATTTTATAAAAGACCCTGACGTTTTTGTACAATGTTTCTAACAAAATATAATAGCTATTTGTTTTTGCTTTGTTCCTTGCTTCTTTCTTTTGATGTAGTGATATCACCTTAAGGTGAGAAAACTGATCTTTTGTTACATATATGTTTTTTCTGCAATATGTGTGTGCAGTTTTAACAGCATAATTTACATGGAATCATTAAAATGCATGTTAACTGCATGCTGATCTAACATGCACTGCGAAGAAGTATGGCTGACAACATGCCTAAAAGTTTTCTGAGATCTGAGCCAACTGTCATCTCATTTGCTGAAGTGTAAATATGATATCATTTTACTAAGAGGAACAGAACTGCCCTTTGGTCTGTAACAAAGATCTGCTTCTTTCCTTCATTTTCTTTCATTATTAGAACTAATTAAACTTTTCAGTAATATTTCATCCCAGAAATCACTAACATCTATTTTGTTGAATTGATACTTCTTTTTTAAAAAAAAGCAGAGGAACCTGAAGTTGCAGGGTGTTTCAGCAAATGCTGGTGGGGTAAAGTTTTATCATTTTTGCAGTATTGTCTTTGTAGACATTAGGGAAAGAAGGTCGTCTTCCTTGCAAATCCAAATAACAGTCAACCCTTTTATGTGCCATGTGTGCCTTTTAATTATTCTGACCAGAAATTAGAGCAAATCATTCAGTGTTTCTTATTTGAAACAGGTAATTGTGAGCTCAGTGTCTTCAGGTCAGGCGGTCAAATTCGTAAGTGTTGACTTCCCCACTAGTACTACTTGATGGATGTGCAACCCATCAAAGGTTTTGCAGGCACTTCTATAGCCTTTATCAGTGCAAGTGGGGTGCAGTGCCATCTTGGTACTATCACTAAAATTTTGCATTTTCCTGCAGGCCAGTGAGCTTGACTCATACTTAATGCATTTAAACAACAGCTATCTATCCATAGCTACAGCATATATGAAGTGTTATAAGTCTGGTTGTACTTTTAAACCTCTTCACAGAGATTTATGAAAATTACCGTGGCTCATTTTGACTGGATTAGCCCATCTCTAAAAATTAATTCAGTATGCAATATGGTTTCTCTTGTGTTAGTAGGTGTAAAACTCACAATGCACATCTCACTTTTTGAGTACAGAACTGAAAAATCAGTTATTTCATTAGGTTGTGTAGGTTTTTGGGCACACACACACAATTCCTTTGTACTGCAAATATTATGTGTTTTCTTTTGGACAGAACAAGATGGTTTTCTTCATTTTGCATATATTGAACTAAGAGTATCTACTGGAAAAGATGAAAGATGTTTGACTGGTGGTTTTTTTGAGTTTTTCTTACCTGCACATGTTTTAAAAGAAGTCCACATTCTGAGATGACATTTTAAATGACTTCTCTGTCATCCAGTCATACACACAAACAGCTGCCATGTGTATATTTATTTATGAAACAAAGCTTAAATGCCAGTTTAATGGTCAGAAATTCATTCATGCAAGCTTGAATATAGGGTATGACTACTCTTGTGGTAAATACCATCAGAAAACTGTAGCCTTTACATCAGTAATTGTTTGGCATGATAGAAATAAAGTCAAATGAACTGGAAAGGTAACAGAGGAGATTTGTCTTTTACTTATGCAGTGAATGTCTTTAATCCTGCTAGCTTCCTGATGGTACCTTGTTCTGCAGCTATCCAGCTCATGGAAAATAATAATTTCAGCTGGGTTTTTTTCACTTTTACTCAAACTAAATAACCCCTTATACTACAAGTGACAAACAGTTCAATGACACCGCTGTTGAGCTCAAGCTTTTGAATTAGATATCATCCCAGCTTTGACATATTTGGAAAGCTGACAAATTTGAAGTTTTTGAAATACTGAAAAACACTGAAATATTGTGGCCTCTGTAAAACTGGAACACTTCTGTGGAAACCCCGGTGCTGCTGCAATAGTCATTTTTGTTGTTTGCAATTTTAGACCTTTTCAGCTTAATTTTGTGCAGAGCATTAAAAATTCTTAAGAAGAATTCCTGAGTTAAATACCTCCACTAAGAGCTTACAGTTGCAATGAGATACTCTTTATTGCGTGGAAAGAGAGTAAGATAGAAGAACTTAATAGTATCATAAAGTTAGCAGTTTCAGTATCTTGAATTAAATAAAAAATCTGGCAGTTGGCTGGGCTCTTTGATTAAAAGAACTCAAGGCTTGTTTAAATATCATGACAATGAGACAATAGAGAAGGATCACAGAATATAAAAAATAGTGTAGGAACTCGTGATTTGACTAAGTCATTGTGCATATACTTTAACTTCACCTTCAGTAAGCAAGCTAGTAATACAGATTGTAATTCCCTCAAATGAATCAGAATAAATTATTGTCCGTGAAACACTCGTCCAGTTGTAAAGTCTTTGTTCAGAGATTGTAACAAAAGAAAACTATGAAAAATAACAGCAAAGAAATTGGCTTCTGAGTGTTATGAGGTGCAAGGAAGTTTCACAAACTGCACACCTGGTAACAAGATAACTGTTCCTTTTGTTAGTCATTGTTGCATGTAGACACAAAACTGATAATACTGTAACTTTAAAAAAGTTTGATGTTTTCATCAGTTTGGTGCAGCGGTTATGATTTTTCTTTCATGTTGCTTTAACTCTGTGGTGCTATTTCTTGCAGTTGGATGAAGAAGCCTCGATGTGGTGTGCCTGACCAAACGAGAGGTAGCTCCAAATTTAACATTCGTCGGAAACGCTACGCGTTAACAGGACAGAAATGGCAACACAAACATATCACTTACAGGTACCAAAGATACTCATATATAAATGTCCCTAGTAGTGCTGACTTTTAATTTTAATTAAATACAAATTTCTGAAATATTTTTCGATATTTTTAGAATTTTATTTTTAATATGTGATATAAAATAGCTGATTTGGATACCTCTTGGAATACATATCTGAGATAAGTATATGCTTATGTATGTGCTACATAAGAACCAAAATTTTATTAGATTGAAATTGCATGCATTTAGTGACTGGTAAATTCTCTGAAGCTTTCAGCATTGATTCAACACCCAATATGTCCTTAACTTTACCTTTCAACCCTCTTGGCAACTTCCCAGGGAATATTGCTCTGAAACTAGGAGAATTGCAATGAAACTCACATCACTAGTTTAAGTATTTAAAATAGGTTATTGGAAGGACTTAATCTCTGCAAAATGTAGGTGCCTACGGGTCGGTTCTAAGTGCAGCTGAATTTGATTATAATTCAGTGAGTTGTTGACCCAACCATTTCCTACCTACGTGATGATGGGCATAGGGTGGGTGTCTACATCTGGATAACTCTTGAGTCTGGAATGTACTTTATGCAGTACGTTGCCTAGTGTCAAAACCGATCTTTGCAGGGAAAGTTAGATGCAAACTGTGCACTTGCTAGAGCTCTGTCAACCAAAGAAAGTGTCATGTATATAATATGAAATCCGTAATTTGTCAGCAAACCAAGGATTCCAATACAGCCTGTTTGAAAATTTACACAGCCTCGTTGGGATTCCTGTAATATCTAACAAGGGTAAGTTCTAAGGGATAAAATAGTTTTCAAATTCATTAACTGGTGCCATTATTCATGAACCCATATTAGTATTAAATCATAAGTTCATAAGCTCTTGTCATGTAGACTGTTCTTCATACCACAGTGAAGAGATAGTTTTATTAGCAACTCTGTGTCAATACTATGACTTATGTCTGAATTGGAGAATTCTGTTTTAAGACATTACACACTGATAAAACTTCAAGAAATAGAGATCCGACTGCCTTGAGATTAGTATGTTGCATTGGCTGGAGTCCTTTATTAATATAAAAGTAATACATAGATGCTTAGAATAAGAATGCCCGCCTACAGCACTTTCCATTTATTTGCATTTTAAAATGTAAATGTAGTGTGTGTGCACACTTATGACAAGGCATCCAAAGACACCTCTGATACTGTGAGTCTCTATTTCATTACAGGATTTTTTACAGCAGTCTAAATCCTACCACTTGTATATCTTCTGTACTGTCACCCCAGGCATTAATCATAATAACAAACAAGGGTGCCTGGTATTAAACTATGTGGCGACTATCTAGTAATCTTTCTCACTTTGAAGAATTTATAGCAATTCTTTACCTCCTGCCTTCCATCTTGTAAAATGTTCACTCTCTCACTTTGACAAGTCAACCAGAGCTTTGAAGAGAATAAGACTGTAATATTTTTTATAGGGAATTACAGATCAAAAGACATTTAAAGCAGAAAACCCAAATTTTATTAGAATAAATAATATACTATTAATGTTTCTGAATTAAAAAATTACTCAAAGCAAATAAGGAGAAGAAAAAGATAAATAAAATTCTTTACGTGCTTCTCCTCAGCTGCTTTTTTCTTCCCAGCAATTCCCTGCTTACAGGCTTAATACCAGTTAACTGAATGACATTTTCAGTTGCTTTGTTCCCTAATTTTTTGATCATACCTCTAGCATCACTTGCCTGCTCCATTTTTCTCAGTGCCACTTCTCAGTCTCTTTATAACCTGCAGGTTTCCAGCTGCATTCCGTGTCTTCCTGGCAACTCGAACCTTGTAGTCTGAAGTGTTGCCTGCTAAGCAAGCTTAGTAATTCCTCCAAAGAAAGAGTGATTTGTCACTCATTTCAGTGTCTGCTACCTCTTCCACTTTTCAGGGGAAGAAAAACAAAAGCAATCCCCCCAAAAAACTACTCCCAAACCCAAGCCCTCTCACCCTCCCATCAGAACAGAAACACAGAATAAACAATAACAATTACGACATCGATCACAATTATCATAGGACTGCACTCACAAGCTTTTCTAAAGAGGAAGACTATTAAGAAAAAAGTATTTTGTGGACATACGCATTATCTTAAAAGGAGACCGATAGATGAGCAGAAGCATGGAAGTTAACAGCAGTTAATGGTTTTTCCTAAAATACTTGGTGATTTATTTTTTTTTGCCGAGGTTTTTGGTTGGAATGGTGTAAGAGAAGCTTTTCAAATTTGCTTCTTTGTTGCTTAGTTCAAGAAAATATTTAATATACTATTGTTAATGTATAAACTCTTGTTGGACTCTGAAATCCAGAGATGTGGAGTTCTTTTTTATATACATTGTTGTCAAATTGGTGTAATTCCAGTGCTGAGGGGAGCCCTTTGAAAGAAAGCAAAAGCTACATTTACCACTTACTATCTGTCTGGCTACTTGGGCTTACAGTCTATCTTCAGATGTTCTACTTAAATGAAATAATTATCGCTTCAGGCAAAACATCAAGACATTATTAATGGAAAAATAGAATTGAGATCACATATAAATGCATTTTAAACTGTGCCTACTAATATTTTTACTCTGGCATTTTCTGTCTGTCACTTATTTTCCCCCCCAAGAACTGCTCCTAGCACCTGTTAAATTTAAATTTGTTAATGTTATTCAGAATATATTTCCTCTTAGATTGTCACTGTAATCATGGGGAAGAGGATCAACACAGATACACATGTGATTTATGATATTTTTTTCTACATTTCCATATTTTCCATCTGTAATTTCTCAAGCAGAAACAGTTCCCCAAAATGTCAAGGTAGTGCTTCAAAGAAGTGACCTACTATTAGAATTTACATTAATTGTGTCATTTTTGGCCACATATTATATTTTGAGCTTCAGTGATAATTACTTTTCGAAAACAATGTGTGTGCAGACAGTATAAAAATTCAGATTTCCAGTATTGGGAACATCAGCATGGAATAGGCATTGTGCTGAATTAATTGTATTTTCTTTCCCTTAGGGAATGCAGCTTTCCACTTATTTGAACTGGTAAATAGGGTGTTTGTTAGAATTTCTGTTTCTAATGACGTTACACAGCGATATTAGTTACCGTATCTTTTCTGCCTGGTATAGCTCATACCGGTATACCTTGTAGACGTTAGTAGTACTTACGTTGTATACTAACATGAATTCCACAAAAATAGAAACAGAAAATGATTATTTGAACCTTTTTACCATCCAGAAGATTATCGGAGTGACGGAGAATATAGTATATGAAAATTGTAGCCCCCTTACAGAACAAAATACAAAGATCTTAATGATACGGTTTTGATTCTTCCTTAGTGTTTTAGACCATATCAGGTCTAAATCTCTGAACATTATATAGAGTCAGAGAAGAAATCTCTGAAACCCATGAAGGAATTTTTTAAAATAAATAAAAAAAATAAAATTAAGGTGGTGTTTTCAAAGACACTTATGAGTCTCTCAAAAAAAGATTACCTTATCTTTTTGTAGGGAAGTAAATCATCCAGTACTTTAAAGAAGGAGCAACAATGTGAATCAATAAAGCAATCAGCTTTCTAAAAATAGAACATAAATGTTTATATGTCCTTTTCAGACAAAGAATTATTGACTAGAAAGTTCTTCCAATCAGAATTCTGGGCATAGTATTCATAATTTTAATGTCAGCAGTCAGTCATGGGTCAATTGCTCAGAATAGTTGGTCTGCAGAACACTTCTGCAAATCAAATTGGAGAATGCTCTCTAGAAAGCCAAGCTTTGCCTTGAATTATAACCATTATTTAGAACTCATAACTATGTAAAATAAAACAATAATTTAAAAGCTATTCTGCTTTATTTTGCCGTCTTGAGGAAGAAAAAACCCAACAATTTGATAGTTCATCAGTATGTAATAATTTAATTTGGTGGAGGAAACGTAACTGTAGATGGTGAATGGATTAATCCCAAACCAACTAGAATTAATTTAATCTTTTTCTTGACTTCAGTGGACACTGCATGAAGCTCTAGATTAATGTTATTTTCCTTTCTCAACAAGTTGGATGCATCCTGGATTTCAGCTCTCCAAAAACCCTCAGAAGATGAAAGATTTGGACATGTCTGACTTTATGCTGTTTAGCTAAATGAATTAATGCTGGCTGGGAGCTTCAGCATGCAATGAAAAGTCCTGTCTGGCTTGTTAACAAGAAACTATGTTATTGCCATGGTCTAAATTATCCATATTGTGCGGAATATGGCAAGAGAATTTTTCTTAGGTGTTTAAAAGCTACACTGAAAAGTAAGAAAATGCTGAATTAAGAAAAAGCTTAGAATATACTGTTGATTCAAAGTAGCAACACGATTTTTCAATAAAATAATATTTTGGGTGTACTACTACAGAGGAATATTTAGAAAATATTTCCTATATCAAGGTATCGCACCTTATTAATCATACTTGTCACAAAGTCAGTAAATTTTGAATTTCCTTGTGTTCAGTTTGCTCATGGATGAAAAAAGGTCAGCTCTGTCTTCATATTGAAATGATAACACAAACTTTGCATTGTGATGACATTCACACTGCTTTATTTTTTAAATATATGGCTATACTATTTCAGCATCAAGACATGAACATACTGTCTTTCCATTAAAAATGAAAAGCAGAAATAAGGGGAAATAATTATTTTCAGAGGTGGTGAGAACACATTTATGGAGCACTGAAATATCTGAAAACTTTACTTCAATACACTAGCAATATTGTATGCTTTAATTCAGTTGCATCTGACTAATGTATTTTGAAACATGCCAGAAGCCAACAAGACCTTAAGCAGCGGAAATACTTAACTATATGCTCTACAATTCTACCCTACCATTTGTCAGTAACAAATTGTGAAATTCTTAGTTCCTCTGTGTCACAGAGCACACAGTAGTATAGAAAATGCACGCAGATTTACACTGAGAAGTGATACCTCCAGATGTGGAAAGCATTCCAAGAGGGTTCTGTGAAAACAGATGTTTTCAGAATGACCCACCCATGAATTTGTAGTGTTCTACTTACATGTTTTGCTGGAACTCTGATGATTTACAGCTGGAAATCTAGGAAAATAGTAATTTGTTCTCATAAACTGTAAGACTACCTTAGAGTTTCAATCCTTAAGAACTAATGGGACAGGGAAGCTACAGTTCCTGACGTTAAGCATTAGCTTTTTGTAGTAAGCATGGATGCAGGATTAGATGCTAATTAAGGCTCTATTAAACATTCTTTTGTCTTTATAATTGCATATCTTACCAGCCTTAAGTCAGAAATATCATTAAAAATGCAATTCTAGTCAACCTGATCATACACAGGAAAATTTATGGTGTCTGTCTACTTGATGTCTGCTGGTGCCTTTATAGGCAATGTTTAGGAATCTGAGTAAAATGGAATACTTCAATTCCTGCGTGTTGATTTAAGCATATTTATCCCTCTGTTAAGCTTGGTGCTTCCCCAAAGTACAACTTAATAAAGGTAATGCTTAACCTTTTCTTAAAGATCTATGTTAGCAATGTTACCTTAGTATTTCTAACCTCTAAATGGAAGTGGGGGGGATATGTAAAACAGACCTAATAAAAGGAAATTAAATTACACTGTAGTGGTTCTAGAATTTATGCAATGAAAAAGGTCTACATAGCTGTAATTGTGAGAGGGGATCCCAACATAAAAATCAATTAATCCAATTAGTTATGCTTTTCAACAGTGTAATTAACAAAAAAATTCTCTCCACTATATGCATTTTTAGTGTCAGTCTTTTACATATAAAATTTGAAAATTGTAGAATATCAGTTCTCATTTCTTTAGTACTTACTTCAACAATCCTGAAGTAATTAAATATTTGAATATCAATATGCTATAATTGTAAATGCTTATGTTGCATTTTATTAGTTTTAAATTAATTAGTAGTAAATTATGATATGGGACTACTTAGAACATCTTTCATTTATCAAGTATTTTTCCAATCTTGGTTTTGTGTCCTGGAAATCTCATCTTTGTCACTTTTCATCTCTTTTTAATGAATTACAGGGAGAATATTATCCATAAAACCAAAGAGGCAAGAAAATGATAAATTCTTTCCAACATGGCAGCAGTAGCTTGACTTTTAATGTCATCACAGAAAAAGAAAATGAAAAGCAATAGTTCTGACTTGGGTTTAATCAGCTGGTGCAGGAGCTATATGAACTGAGATCCCTTTTTACATGAGTAACATTCTGAGTTTATCACAAAGAGTTAGCAAAGTGAGGCTGAAAAGAAGTTGAAGCCAAGAAACCCACATCAGTGAGAGATTAATGAAGCGACTTGATAGAAAGTATCTCTAGAGAAATGATGGTGCAAAATGAAATATACCTTTGGCCAGAGGTAATCTATTAATAAAAATTCAATCAAAGTAACAGTGGGATTTAAAAAAAAAAAGAAAAAGCTTTGGTTGAGTTTAGGTTTGATTTACAGCAATGGTAATGAGAAGGTAGTTTCAACAAGTTATTCAAATTTAAGCTATGTTTCAATTCATTTTATCTTAACTATTTCATATCAAATTCATATCTATAATTGGCTTTAAAAAGATTACTGACTGCGTCTTTTAACCCACTCAGCTGAATTTTCTGCTCTTTTATCTTCTGTGTACTTTGTTTCTTTAGAATGGTGTTTCCAGTCTGTGACTTTGCTCCAAGAAAATCTTGGAATGTTTGAGAGAAATGGCACCGTAGAAATATTTTCCCCGTTTATATTTAATAGATACATTTACGTTCTTAAAAAAAATAAAATATCATCTTTCATCATTATAATTACCTAACAATTCTAAAAGTACTCATTAGTATCCAGTCCAATCTGTGCAACAGGGTAGTAAGATATTGTTAATCTTGTACTCTGGATTTATGCACAAATGAGCATAGAACCAATTTAAAAACCGTATTTATTATATACAGTAGAGAATAGAAGTATCAAAGTCTACAGGCCATGAAGAAGTCTGTCACTAGTTATTACAACTCTTGTGGCCATTACTGCTAAGGTAAGCAGTAATAAGCTTTATGCATTTTGAGCGTTGCCTAGCCTTTGCTGAACTGCCTCTTGGGTTTAGCTTGGGTCAGAAGGGTTGATTTTATATACAGAATCATAGCAATTTACATGAAACATATAACGATTTGTTCTAATGACAGCTCAGGAAGGAAAAAAGGAAATAGTAAAATTCAATGGCAAATATGTGCTACTTAATATACTGTATTTAAATTTCAGAGGACTGATTTTACACAGCCAAGTGAGGTGTATCCTGACAGCCTTGCAAGGCTACTGAAGCTGTTGCAGCCAAAAATATGTCACTGAAACATGGATAATTTTTTGGAGGATATTTTGGGGAAGGAGGGGGAGGGGAAGGAAAACCCAAAGCTTTTCTGAAACCAGTAGGAATCATAATTTCAGAATAACAGTCTCCAAAACAAGACTCTTCAGGAATCTGTAGAAATCAGTTTGAAAAGTGCATATCACTGGTGAAATCTTATTCTTCTGGTGCAGGACATGGATTTAAAGCTATCATGCCTAAAGCAACTATCAGGTTGAAAACTATGTTTTCATCAGAGCAGTAATAACCACAAAATACTATATTCAATTGATATATTGCTGTGGTTGCCTAAGAATAATAGCTTCCAAAATTTATACAAAGCATCACTCAGTTTACTAGTTTGTAAAAAATTACATCAAAGTAGATGTTTCCTCTTATAGATCATCTTTTGCTTACTAAAATACTTTTGGAAGGAATGGTGAGTATGTTCTTCAGCCTCTTTATAAGGTTGCACTTTGCATCTGGTCAAGGTCGGCATTGGATCTTTCTTGACTGAACATCTTTTCTGGGAAAGGATCACTAGACTTGGAGGTTAGGAAAATAATACTTAGTAAATACTGTTTTTTTACTGTGACCACCTTTGTCTTGCTGTGCTGCCACCTTGCAATAGGAGTGGTTCTGAGTTCTGTCCTCCACTTATTATTATTTGAGCTCCATTATCTGTACGTGTTGAGTGTAAGATACCCATTTCCTCTTTTTTTGTTGCAGTGACACTTATCGCTCCTTCAGCTGACTGCTGGCTTTAAGGTGTATAGTCAAATGTAATAAGTGTTCATAGAAGACCTTATTTGCTCTTGCAGTGTCTAAATTGAAGACTTTTAAGAGATAAGTCTGAATCTGGTAGCTGATACGTTGACTGTGTGGATTGATCTTCGTACTGTACTTTTCTTTTGGAGGTTATATGATCAACACCACGAAATAAATGTAAAATGACTTGGATTTCATATATCTACATTGGTGACTTATTTATGCAAAGTTCCCAGATAGACAACTTCAACATTTGTGTTACACACAATATTGGAATTTTCCCTTTTAGGATTGAACATGGCTTGTGTTAAACACATTAAAATGGGCAATCATTTTCTGGAAATACTTATATTGGAATAACTACTGATTTATTTTATTTCATTTAGAAACTACATTTTTCAGTATAATCTCACCCTCTCCAGAAGGTTGTTCTGGAAGCCAAAAATCTGTCTCATTTTAATACAGAATGTATGCTTTGAAAAATCTTTCTTCTTGACAATGAATCTTGAGATGTAGGATGCTATTTCAGAAGTAATTCACTAGCTGAATCCTCTGGAAAAGGTCTCCCATCATAGGTAATCACCCCTATTTAATGCGTGTGAAACTAGCACAATGGCTCAATTTTTCTTTTGTAATCAATGGCTAAAAAATTATTTTATGCACTGAAAAAGCAAGAAAATATAAAGTGATAAGGCTTAATACGCAAGTCCAATACTTTCAGTCCAAGCAATTAATCAATTTACCACCAATACAAAATCCGAATCTGTTTTTATCCATTTTCTTATATCACATATAACAGCATAAAACTATCTTTTTGCTCTGTTTACATAACCACAAAGTGTGACTTTGACCTATTACTAAGATTCCTAAATACAAAATAATAAAAAATAACAAGCTGTGTCTTTCAGGTGAACTTTTCCTGCACCAAAATATCAGTTTTGTTAGACACAGTCTATTTTCTATGAAAGCCTGTTGATTTATTTGCTTTATTCGTTAAACATAGCAAAAAACAGAGGTTCTAATCCTCCAGTGGGCTGTGCTTGAGACAATGACGTGCTTTAGAGAGCACACTGCATGAAGAGAAGGTTCATCAGCTTCGAAAGAGGTATTCTTAGCATGGCAACAGGTTAACTGTTGTCACGTTTTTGGTAGTGGCAGTGTAAGTGTGCCTTCGTGAGATGTTCTGATTTAGTGCTGTATGACACGCTGGTTGTAAATTGCTGCACATTCTCAAGGGGCACAGGATGAGTAGTTAATGAACTTGCTAACCAAAGCATCTCAAAAAAGTCCTTCACAAAGGAAGGAGCTGTCAGAAAGGGGGTTCTGCAGAACCTCTGATAGTTGGTCCAGTGCATCAAGTATTTTTTTAATCACCTGTGAATCAACGCAACGCTGATCATGAAATTAACGAGGAGTAAATAACTATGAAGAAACGATATCATACAAAGCATTTTGAATCATATGACATTTACATCACATAGGGTAAGCCTATATATACAAATAAGAGGGCTTTTTCTCTCTGACAGAGAGATCAGTACAGCAGTTCTTTGTAGTTCTGACAAAGTTTTAAGAGAACATTGCAAAATTGGAGTGAGTTCAATAAGAATCACAGAAAATATTTAATAAACTGGATAAAATGTCTTATAGTAAGAGATTTAAAGAGTTCAAAATTTTAAGTTCAAACAGATAACAAAGAGGTAATGACTTTGCAGTGCAGAAATGTCTTTAAAATGTATTTTTTTAGGGGAGAAAATGTTCGTAAGTCTCATGCATGTGATGGAGAAAGGCAAAACAAGAAACAGTGTTACAAGCCAGGCAAATAAGAGAATAGGGACAAGTACGTAATGGCTGGTTAAATCATCCTTGTAACAAAAGAACAAGGGAAGCAGTGGATTCTCTACAGTATATTATCTTAATCTGTCTTTATAGCTCTTTGGAACATACATACTAGCATTATTGGACTCAATACAAGAATATTTCTGAGTGGAAGTCAAAATAGGTAACTTTATTTTTTCTGCGTGAACATATGAATACAATATTATATATGTGAAGTCAAATCTATAAAAATTAAACTTGAAGGATTTATTTCCATTTATATAAACTTACAGTACCATATAATCAAGCACATTTAATGCACCAAACAAATCGATCATTCCAGGTTTCTTTGCGGAAATATTTTTGTTCTCCATTAACACGGCATGCTGTGTAAACTTACATAAAACTTGCATGTTCTCTAGAACTGCATAGTTTCTGCAGTTTGTGCAGTCAAGTACATGTCAAATGAACCAAGAGCATCTGATAGCAGCAGTTTCAGAAAAGACACAAACCTAACAGAGTTCTTGCTGGCCGTATGAATTGAATAAAAATGACGGAGGAAATTGGATAGGTCTGAAACTGATTATTGCCATTATTTTATTGAATTCAATAATAAAAATAAATGAAGTTTTTTTAAAGATGGTTCCACTATAATTTGCTAGTAACTGTGACTCTAAACTCAACTGTAATTCTGATGGTTTTTTGCCATTCTCTTATGTGTGTCTTTTGAAGTAGTAGAGACTGAAATTTCTGCTTAAATATATATTTCTGAATTAGCACATGCTTATCTTCCGTAAAATGATTTCTCTGGTGGATTCTACAGTTTTATGCAAGATTTATAGAAGTAATCAGATCATAAAAGGACATCTTAGCCTGTATTGAAATAAAAAGGCTTTGTTTCTGATAAGGAATTTTGTATCCAGTTACAAATGCAACAAGAACTGTTTTTAAGACTGTGAATACTGATTGGTGTTCACAGTATGGAGCTCAGCTATTGTTAATGGACTCACTTAAGAAGTTAAAATTTCATTTAACTGGAAACATTTTTCTTTTGATCAGAAATGACATGCCATTCTTTTGCTGTGATGGATTCTAATTGTGGTCCAGGAGGTAAACAGTCAGTGGTTGATTAATCTGGTTATCCCACTGTTAAGAATTTTTCATTTAAAAATATTTTTAATCTTCTGAAAATAAGATTTTTGTACCGCTGAGAGTAACCTGACATATAATAAGTTCTAGCATAAAGGGCTACACAGATTGACACAATAATTTCGCACCAGCTTATTTAAAAATACTCTTCTTAAAGAATATAATGCCAGACTAGCATGTTTTATTAAAAGCACAGTGCTTTTAATAATTAGGGGAAAATGTATGTAACCAGTGTTACTTACCACTCTGTGAAATTTAATCTGTTTCTCTGTTTATTTCAGCATAAAGAACGTCACTCCAAAAGTAGGTGATGCTGAAACTCGTAAAGCCATTCGCCGTGCCTTCGATGTGTGGCAGAATGTAACTCCTCTAACATTTGAAGAAGTTCCTTATATTGAATTAGAAAATGGAAAGAGGGACGTGGATATTACAATCATTTTTGCATCAGGTTTTCATGGAGACAGTTCTCCCTTTGATGGGGAGGGAGGATTTTTGGCTCATGCATATTTCCCTGGGCCAGGGATTGGGGGAGACACTCATTTTGACTCAGATGAGCCATGGACTTTGGGAAATCCCAATCATGACGGTAAGACAATAATTCAGTTTGAACAAAATAATAAATGATGTGAATTTTTAGGTAACGTTTCTATGTTTCCCTGCCCCTGAAGTCACATAGTTTTCTTTCCTAAGTTCACATTACTTTAGAAATATCTACAGTTGATTGGTCTATTAGAATCTGAGGCAGAAGAGTTTCTGTCTAAATGTAAGTTACAATATGAAAATGTGTTTCTCTTGCAAAACAATGAATTCTTCTTAGAAAGCTTTCTGTTCATTCAAACACTGTACTGTTGAATGTTTACATAAACTAATTTAATTTTGAAATTGTTTGCCGTATAGATCTTACTTAGGTTTAGGGAAAATGTGCAATGTTCTTTAGCAGTGATAAAAGAGAGGTTAAGAACAACTGAGGCTATCCACCAATACAGTGGATACCAATACACATAAAACCTGGTCTTGTCCAGTTTTTCTTTATGGTGATGCAGTGGCAGAATGTAAAGTCAACTTTTAATGATGCCATTGCAAGAACAGAGTTAGTGTTTAACTTTTGAACATCTTTTGGAATTGTTAATTCCAACAGTAACTCCAGTTTACTTACATTGTACACTCCCGATACTCAAGTAAGTGACTGCATAGTGCAGTTGGCATACCTAAAATTTATCAAATCAAGATTATAGATAGTCTTTAAAGTTACTCTTCACAGAACTATAATCTGGCCCTTGCTGAGCTCCAAATTCACGTGACTAAATAACTGCCATTATCTAGGAAAGCTAATTTAAAGCTATCCTTACATCTCTGCAAAACAGTATCAAAGAAGAGTTTTTGTGTAGACACACTCTGTGTTTGATGCTTTGACAGGTTTTGGTTCCAAGCAGCCTCAGTTGTCCTAGTAAATCTCACTAAGCCAGTTACATTGAGATTAAGAGAGTCTCTTCAGCAAATGATGCACAAAAGAGGAGGCACAGATGCACAAGGAGGATGTTTCTGGCATACAGCAGATGATAAAGAAAGATGACAAGAAGTGCAGAACTGTGTATTTCAATGTTACACTGAATTTGTGAAGAATGAGAGGCTTTATCTAATTCCTTTCCTTTCCCTTTCTCACCTGAGATCTTCCAAGTAAAATTCAGAGCCTTTTATGTAGCAGTATTTGTAGCCTGGAGTTTGCAACGAAGCTTTAAGTTAACATTTCAGGAATATAAATACGGTATTGTGACTGTTCTTATGGCGCAATATTGCTGCGGCACCAGGGTGTTATGGTTTGAGAAAACCCATAACAGTCTATTGTCATTTAGACAATTATTCTATCACCCGATGACCTCTCCCCACCCGGAAAGGGGAATCGGGGAACACAAAGAAACACAAGGGTTGAAATATAAATAGATTTAATAGACTAAG
>JAOXJK010000012.1:133236373-133279458 GCA_025774025.1 Xenus cinereus | reverse complement strand
GAAGGGGCAGAGGGGCAGCCGGGTGGTCAGAGCCCCAGCTGAGGGGTTTGCTATGGGGGTGTAGGGAGTTTGCTTCCCCCGTGGGAAAGCCCATCCCTGTTTCCCATCCCTGAGGCTGGGTGGGAGGTTGGAGGGCCACCGAGGGTAGCGATGGTGTCTCTGTTACCTGTACCTCTGCGCTCATTAACATGCAAAGCCTCCCTAGTTTGCTTTGTTCATAAAAATCCTCGCTGCTGAATGCGCCATCAGACATTAAGCTAAATTGACAGCGAATTAGTGGTGAAGATGCAAACTTGAGGCATTCCCAAACTTCCTTTTTTCTCGTTGACCTGCCATTCTGGCACCGGCGGCTGCGGAGCTGCCCCATGATGGGGGCTGAGCGATGGTTTTCCACCCGTTATTTTAAGCCCCCGCGGTTCCTGGCCTGGTTGTTGGTGGAGCAGGATGGAGGGGATGGCCAGGGTCCCAGGCAGCAGCTGACATGGCTCCTGTTTAACAGAAATCACCTTCCAGATGGGCCTTTGGCTCTGGTTTAACTATGTCAGTCCTGAAAACATACAGCAGTGAAACGTGACCAGCTCTTGCTTTTTTAAGCTGTTTGGTTGCCCTCTGAGGATAGCAGTCGCTTGGGTCTTAAGGGATGTCCTCGGAGGCTGAAACAGCAATAAAAGGTATTGTGTGAATGCGGAAAAGGGTTAATGTTCTTGTGTTGAGGTTGGGGTGAGGCTGAGGCTGCTCACCCCAATCCAAACCCAGAGATGTTCCTGCTGGGAGCAGAGCGATGCAGCTTCTTCAGCATCAACATGGGAAAGCGATAAGGGGAGCTTCTCTTCCTGTCCAACTAATGATCTGCAGTAATGAGAACTTGGCCTCAATCTGCTCTCTGGGCTGAGAGTGAAGGCAGGTCAACGAGAGTGAAGGCAGGGCCTGCAGTCAGGCCCTGGGCAGCTCTTATGGCTGGGTGGTCCTGCCCCAGTGGCACCGAGCATCATCCCTGAACGTGGATGAGGAGGGAGTGGGGATTTCAGAGTGCAGTAAGGGGTCCTGATAGGTGGGCTGAGCTGGTCAGGACCAAGCCCTCCCATCGGAGGGTTTCACATGGGGTAAGCTGGGAGCAGTGCCACGTGGATCTCGTGCCACCCCTCCCCAGGGCTGGCAGGTCCCCAGCAGACATACCTGCTTCATGGGCTTGTTTTGCTTTGGTTTGCTTTGTAGAATTTCAGTTTGCTGCTTTCCTCATGAGGCTTTTGGTTGCGGTGGGCGTAAATCTCAGGAAGGTCCCTGCAGACTCGGGAGCCAGAATTGTGTCCCTAACGAACTGGCTTCCCATGGTGTGCCATCAGCTCAGCCCAGGGGTGGCAGTGGCTCCTGAGAGATGCCACATCCCTGGCAGGGGATGCAGGGAACCAATTAATGTTGGTTGGCTTTTAATTTGTTTCCAGTTTTGGCTGACATCTCAGTGGATAATAACCAAGGGTTTTAAGAGGTCCTGCCCATTGCCCATGGCCAAAAGAGAGCATCAAGTCAGGGTGGTGCCTGGAGGACGTTGAAGCCTCTTTAATGTGCTCAGTGAGGGAGAATGAAGCTTCGGTGTAAACACCTGTGTGATTGCTCGTGGTTTCTTGCTTGGTTGATCCATGGGTGAAGCTCAGAAAAGAGCCACCTCACCTGCCTCCTCCTGCTGGGATCTCGGTGATGGATCTCTCTGTATCTCTCCATAGGTAGCTGCCTGCTGCCGTTCAGTTTGTTGTGGCACATCACATGCACCTCTTCAGACCTGTTACCTCTTTTCCCGCATGACCAGAGAGGTCAGTGCCCAAATCTGGGGACCAAGAAATGCCCCATGGCCACCAGACTGGAGTTCCCAGCAGTAACAGCAGGAGATGTTGTTTGGGGAGATCCTTTTAAGGAAGTCACCTGTGAACTGATCTTCTCCCTTAGCCAACTGCCAGTGGGTTTCTCTGCCTTGTAAAATGCCCCTGGCATCTGCCAGCAGATGAGGCACAGGGTTTCTCTGTGTGCTTTTACCCTCTGCACCGGAGATGGCAGCAGAGCATTCCTGGCTCCTGTGCATCTCAGGCGTTTAAATGTGCTTTTTTCTTTTTTTTTTCTCTTTGTGTCTGAGGCTGCTAGAAGGTTGGAGTATTGATGGCTTTTTAAAGTGTTTGGTGTGGTTGTGATGTGCTGGTCAAAATACAGATTGGCTCTTATGTCCTAACCATTCATCAAATTGCGTTTCCATTGATTTTTCCAGGGCTTGTTGTTTTTTTCTGAAATTTCAAGTCTAATAGCAGATCTCAAAGCCAGAGGCAGCTATTAAATCATCTGATCTTACCTCCCGTACAACACAGGCCGTGCAGCTCTGTCCTTTGGGCTCTGTCCTGAGCTGGCATTTGATTAAAGCAGGTTTCTCTTTGTTTGCCTCGAGGCTGTGTTATTTTGGGGAACGGAAAGCTACCTGGAGATTTCTCTCTCAGGGTTTGCTTGTTTAAGCGTCTCTCACTAAACCCTGTCTGTAACTGAAATGTGCAGCCTTTGTTGGTTTTAACCCTGTGTTTCTTGGATGGGTTGGTGGGAGCTCACCCCAGATGCTTGAGTGAAAATCTTCTGGCCGTTACTGGTACCGGTGAAGGGCAGGAACGAAGGGGTCAGGTGTGGGATATCCTCGGGGATGTACAGGACCTCCCTGAAGGCTGTCCAGCTCAGTGGTGTGCCTGTGCAAGTTCAAATGTGTCCTGCTTCATCCATTTGGGTCATTAGAGTGATTACAGGTTTCTAGAAAGTTGAAGAGGTGCCGTGAGCTGCAGAGAGATGCACAGACTTGCTCCGAGACCTTGCGAACAAGAGCGCTGCAGGATGGGAAGCTCAAAAAATGCAGTCTCCATGTGATTTGTCCTACCTCAACGGGTGTTCTGAGGTGTAAATACATGTATTTGAGTAGCAAAACATCATGAGGTTGTGCCAAACAAGGGACAGCTGCAAATGTGTCTGTTCTTCCATGGTTTCTTTAAACATCTGCTGTTGGCCGCTGCTGGAGACAGGGCAATGAATCAGAGACCTCCTTGGTCCAACCCCATGAGGTAGCTTTTGCGACTGTGCTGCTGTGAACAATCACAGCCACAAGAGGGGCAGTTTGTCTGGCCCAGTGCTGCAGAAAACATCCCCTGGAAGCACCTATAAATTAGAGATGATGTATTTGATCCAACGCACTGGCTGCAGTGGTATATCACCCAGGAGCTGATGAGCTTAGCCCAGGAGACCCAGGACTCCATGGACCCAGTGTCCATCATCTCCTGTGGAGATGTCTTTAACTCACCTTTAGGTAGTGCTGTGAATTAAACTGCCTGCCTGAATGACAGATGTGGAGGAGTCTAAGAGCCATCGGCGTTATCGATCTCCCACCCTGGTACACTTACACTGTTGAGTGAAAAGAACAATATTTCTATTTAAAAGCAAATTTATTTTAAACCAAGAGCCGGTCCAATAAAATATGGAGTGTCTTTGTAGCTTGAAATGATAAAAGTGAAAACAAGTAATCTTTCTTTGTGGTACAGTTTTCGTTTCTGGTTTGAAAGGATCTAGTGTTTCATAGGACTTATTTGTGGAAGTACAAAAATAACTTTTTGCTTTAGTTCTTGGCTAAAGCAGAGTTTGTTTTGATTTGGTTTTTTTTAAAAAAAAAAACAAACAAACTTTTAAGTAGTATTTGGCTTGAGTTTTTATTGGAAATCCAATCCCCTTACACGCAGATTTTCTTAATTGTTTCTATGAAAAACAGCATTGAGTGGAAGAGTGTTGTTCTAAGCTGCAGAACGTGTAGAGCTGACCTCAGCCGTCGATCTGTGCACCGCTTCGAAGTGATCCGAGAAGGTAGCTGAGGAAAATGAACAGATGTCAGTGGGTCTGAATACATGATGTGGAGATTAGTGCTTCCAAAGTGTGTGTGTGGGGGGGGAATACTGGAAACCCAATGTCTCACTTGAGCTGCACCACAAGAGGGCAACCCGAGGCCACAAATCCTCTGCTCGTGCCCAGGAGAAGCTGGTAGGGGCACAGGGAGAAGATGACGTGCTGGAAAATGCAGCCACCACCACCTCCCTGGTGTAGAGCAGGACCTGCCAGAGGGGCGATGGCTGTGGCAGTGTGTTTTGTGGGTGTCCACACAAATTGCAGGTGGTCTTCTCAATGGGAAGCACTTTGTTGGCATTGGCTAAATTCATGCCAGATGCTTCTCCATCTTGCGGATCAAGGCAGAGGCCGCTGTTATCAGTCTGGGTCAGTGCTATGGGACTCTGCCCTGTTAATTAAAGTCTGCCAACATCCAAAGCACCAAAGTGGCTGAAATTAAAGGTGTGAAATGCTTTTCTTAGTAGAACTTGCTCAGGTGCTCTTCCTGCAGGTCTTAGAGGAGGCTTGAGGCTTCTGTTCAGCTGAGTTGTCTTACCCCATCCCTTGCAGAACAGCCGAGAAGGTTCCGGTCTGTACGCAGGAGGCAGGGACACGGGGCCCCTGGCCAGCCTGCAGCCCACCTTGCCCAAATCACATTGCAGCAACGGAAAATGCAATCAGGAGTTTGGAAAAAGCCCTCCCTACAAAGGGTGGCCTACCACTGAAGAGAGGGCTGGGGACATGGTGGAGCATGGGATGCTCAGAAGGGATGCCACATCTGATTCTGCGCGGGGCCAGATGCCGTACCCTGCTGTCCCGGTGACATCTGCTGCTTTGTGGCACCCTCCTCCTCCTCCGCTTGGAGAGCAGGGCATGCAACGTGAATGCAGCAGGATACGGAGCTGAAATTGAGAGTAAAGAAATAATTCCCAGCTCACCACTGGCGATTTGAGTGGAAATGACCCTGTGGAACCAGACAATGTTTTTAAGCTCTTCTGACATCAGAAACATCGCTTTGGAAATAGGTAGAGTAAGCCAAAAATGCCTTTAAACTGTTTTAAAATGGCTGGATTTTCAAAAGGGAGTTTGGGAAAAAAGAGTGTCTGCTTGCGGAGGGATGAGCGATCCCTGCCCAAGAGCCCTGCTCCTGCTGGGAAGGGGATTCCCTACCGGGAGGGGATCGCTGCCCGGCAGCCCCGGTCAAGGTCACGCCGGGCTGAGCCGCAGCGAGGGGCTGTGCCAGGGCTGCCGCGTTCACGACCTGACTCACAACAAGGGCTCGTTTAAACAGTAGCGGGAGCTCAATTAAAACAGAGACACTCTCAATTTAAAAGTACGTAACGGCAGGAAAAACAACCCGCCATGAGTTAAAGAACTGACTCAGGCCAGCAAAGGCCAGTCCTGAAATAGACCTCGAACGGGGCTCGTCAAAAATGCTTCCATCAGAACAGTTTCCTGATGGAGAATTTGGCATTTCTACTCAAAGAAATCTTTCAAGAAAAGCATCTGCTTCTGTGGAAAATTTCGTCTTTTTGGGTTGGAAAAACGGAGCATGTGAAAACTGAAATCCTTCAGTCCGGTGATGCATCGTGCCAGTTTTCAGGCAGACTCCACCTCTGTGTTGAACTTCACTTCTCATTCCTGTGATCCCCCGCTCTCCTCTACAGGAGGAGAAGCCCCTCCAATTATTAAATCTACCCTTCCCCGTCTCCCCGCTGTTCTCAGCGACTGTCACGCACACTGTGAAAGCCTCCCCCTTGGCGGGGAGGAGGGTAAGGTCAGCTTTTGGATCAGTACGTGTGGCAGCTCCTCTGGGACGCCCAATGCTCTCCTCCACCTCCACACCCTGTCCCTTCTGACATGGGCTTCTGGGAAACCCATCTCCATCCCATGGTGATGCTTCATGCATCCTGGGAGGTGGCTGCGACTGGGCAGCCAGGAAAGACAACTCATTCTACTGGGTTGATTTGTGACTCTACTGAATTATTTTGCAGCAAGTGGTTTATTTTCCGGGTGTTTCTGTATTTCCTTGCTGCCTCCTTCCTCGCTTCTGTTTCTGTCCTTGAGCACCCAACTCCTGATGGAAATCCAACATATCAGATGGAGAAGTCGCCTACCCAGGTCCACGCAACAGGGTCAGAGTTAGTCCTAAGACCTGTTTGTTGACTCATGGATTTGACGGAGTTGGAAGGGACCTCTAGAGATCATCTAGACTCGGGATGTGTTGCCCTGCAAAGCAAGTATTGTTGGACTTCACTGAGCTTTCTTTCATCTGCAGTAAGAACTTGGTCTTCAAAAAATCCTTGAGAAAATGGGAAGGTGTGGGAGGCAGCGGCGTTACTGGTTAAGAGGCCTCTGCGTTATGAGTAACACCTCTTCCAGTTACAGTGCTTAGGATAAACATGATGAAAGGAAAGGAGATCAGTTTGTGTCAGAGATGGAAATAAACAGTTTAAAGCACATAAATGGTCTAAAACCTGTTAACTGTGCAACTGCCCTCCATAGTGGGCCTTGTTGCCCCACTGTTGAAAGCTGAAGCTCCTTCTGGAGGCAAGGTGTTGAGCTCCAGCAGCCACCGGTGTTTGCTGTGTTTGGCAGTTCCTGTGTTTCCCGAGCTATCTTCTGCTGCTGTGCTGAGCTGGAAAAGTCATAGAGCATGGGGTGGTTTGTTTTTAATGGCAGTTCTGCTTCTGCATTCAACTGGGCCCAAGAAAAGGAAGCAGTCTTAGAGGTGTGAGAGGCCCAGAAGCAGTCTGGGTGTCCGAGAAGTGTGGGTGTAAGGTTTGGGCAGGGTAGGATGGTTTTGCTTTTCTGCCACGATTCTCCCTGTCCATACAAAAGACCTGTAAAAAGGAGTTGCATCTCACCCTGGAGGAGACTTTCAGATACTGGTGGGTTTGAGTTCTTATTCTAGTTCTCGCTGTCACTTCTGCTTGTTTTTTTCCCCCTCACAGTCGTCCACAGGGGTAGGTGATGCTTGTTGATGGCGCTAGGATGTGCCACTTGCCTAAGTCTATGCAATGCTTTGAGGCCCTTGGGCAGAAGGACTGGCA
The DNA here is from genome assembly GCA_025774025.1 of Xenus cinereus. NCBI lineage: Eukaryota > Metazoa > Chordata > Aves > Charadriiformes > Scolopacidae > Xenus > Xenus cinereus. Next base: position 133,272,517 of record JAOXJK010000012.1, on the reverse strand, counting down.
GAAATGTTGAAAATAATTATTCTTCTGGCAGCATAGTCATTATAATGTGGAATATCTCAGGTTTAAACATCTGATACAGAAGTGCTCCTATCCAATTTTAAACATTGTCTTCAACACAAAGTTGGAAAAACTACAGGGCACTTGTAAAACCAAGTACTTGCATTCACAATTAAGTGCCCAGACTTGAAAATAGTTGGGGAAAATGTCTTAAATGCTACTTTTTCCCTAGATCACATCAGCATGGGCTGGTGGAGGCTCTCCACAGTCACCAGAGGGAGTCCCTCACATTTGCGTCCCATCACACGGAGAGCCATGGTCAGAGAACTGCTTTAATTCCTAGCAGCCCTATGCATGCAAAAAAACTTCACAGAAAGGGGGATTTGTGCTTGTTTGTGGTTCTTCAAGGCCCGGGCATTGTCATGAGATGAGTTTGCTGCTGATGTGAGTGAGGGGCTGAGCTGAAAACCTGCTTGGACCTTGGGACCAAATGTGTTTTCCCCACGTGAACTTTATGAAAGGACTTCTCAGTCCATTTAAGAAAACAAAAAAGTGTTAGGAGCAGAGGCTTGGCCAAAGCTTGGGGTCCTGGTGTGGAGACTGGAGGGAACAGAAAAGCCTCAGTGGAGAGCATTTTCTGAAAAAACAACCCAGGTACAGGCCAGGCTTGTGTTTTGTATGAGCGCAGGGTCTATTTACCAACCTTTCTCTGCCCTTAGAGAAGCAGGGAGGCACTTCTGAGAGAAAATTGGAGAGAACCCTCTATCCCAAGAGCTGGTTGTGTCCTGTTTTCTTGTGGCAGGCTATAAAGGCCTGTTAAAGCATAGGCACAGCTCTTCAGGCTGACAGACAGAATCACAGAATCATTTAGGTTGGAAAAGACCTTTAAGATCATCGAGTCCAACCATTAACCTAGCACTGCCAAGTCCACCATTAAACCATGTCCCTCAGCACCACAACTACAAGCCTTTTAAATTAAATACCTCCAGGGATGTATTGTTTAACATCAAGGCTGGTGCGACAGCTGCTGTAGAGCCAGCGCTGGCCCCGGGGCAGGAGCAGCAGTGATGGAGAGCCCTGTGTGCAACTCCCCTCCGTCCCCATGGGATGCTCCGTGCCCCTTTGCAGGAGACAAGGTCTCACACAGGCCCCTTTCCTCTCCCCAGTGTGGGCCTGGGTCCATATTGTGACAAAACCATTCAATCAACTGTATTTATCTGCCAAATTTCCCTGTAGCCCTTGGGAATAGGAGTGCAAAAGGGAGAGAACAGGCCGCAAGTGGCCGGAGCATCCTCTAACACCGGAGGACTATTGATTCTTCCTCTTCTGCCAGGATTTTTGAGGAATGAAAGCGAGAGAGAAGGTACCACCTTAACAAACTGGTAATGTCCCAGTTGATTGTATTTTGTGCCTCCTTCCTGCAGCCTCAGAGCACCGATTCCCCCACCCCACACCCCGAGCAAGGCAGGCCTGAGGTCAGGCTCTCCCCTTGGCAGCCTGCAGCATACAAAGGGCTGACGAGAAAGGGATTCAGTCCCGTGTATTGGCAGTCGTGTGTGGTGGTTGTATTAAAAGTACTCGCTGTCAGCCGAGCCATCACTTATAATTGGCTTTTATTTTTTCTGCGCGCCTCCTGGCAACGGCAGCTCTTCCCAGGCTGCTGGTGGGGCGCTGGGTCTGGGAAGGCTGCTCTGTGCACGAGAGGTATGTGGAAACGGTCAGGACTGGCTCAGGAAGGGCAACGTGGCCCCTTCCCGCCTGTCTCTAGGTTTGCCTGAGCATCCCACCAGAAGCTTTTCCCTCCGTAGATCCGCTGTCGAGCACTGGCAAAGGCCAGCTCTCTTGTGGCCGTGTGGCTTTTGATGCATGGGGAAAAGTGCACCGTGTTTGGGGTGGGCAAGCTGGCAATGGCTTGGTTATGGGGCAATAACCAAGTTATTGTGCAAACACTTGGTTATTCTGGGGAGGACGGAGGGAGGGAGGCTGGGTTTTGTTGCACTTTTGCACGGCCATGCTCACCAGAGGAGCACCAGGGAAGAGTGTTCAACGCGATACCTTTAGGCCTGGAATTAGCTTTTTTGATTATGGTGTTCTTACGTATCACAGCTACATAAATAGCAGCAAAATGCGTGGAGAGCAGGTGAGTTCAGAGCATATTCGTAGTGATGATACTGTACAACGCAGACAGGGGCTGGAACAACCTCTTGCAGTTACAATCTCAAATGCTGAAAGTAGAGATCCCTCCAGCTCGGGGCAGTGAGCGGTGCGTGGGGGTAAATTTGCCCCTCGGGGGTGGCTTGGCCAGGTGGGTGCCACTGATTTACACTGAGAGTTATGCCATCTGGGCCAGCTACATGTTTTCTGTTTTCAGGAGATATGCTAAGTTGTGAGATATCTTAAGATAAGAATCTTCTACAAGTTTTGAGTCTGTCTAAAGAACCTTTTCATTTTTCTTTAAATCTTATCCCTAACACTGGAACACCTAAAGATGCAAACACTTGAAAGTCAGACTAATATTTCCTTGAAATAATCCCCATAAGCATTTGAGATGTCACTGTTGTCTAGTCTGTGTATCCTAGACATTACTAGTTCCATCTGATTGCAGTTTTATGTTTGCAAATAGAATAATCTAATGACCTAATTTCTGAAAGAAGGCCTGTTATTTATTAACCGTGATGTAAATTCTACCAGCATCAGAATAAAGAACATCGGGCTTTTGAATTTCTGCTATTTTTAAAGATCCAAATCTCTAGGGCAATTAATCATTTTTCTGACATATTGAATTCAGTCATGTGTTATAGCAACAAAACTTCATATGGGCAGTTTATGATGCAACATTAACTTGTCAGCAAGAAGGACAATTCATGACTGTCTATGAGTAGCAAGTGGCAGGCATTTGGACAACTGTCCCATAGTTTTGCAAGCGTCAGCAAATTTTGTTGGCAAAGTCTACGTAGACAGAACATAATATACGCTTTTGCTCATATATATATGTAAAAAAACCAACAAAAATTATAATCCCCTGCCAGGAGTTTCCACTTATTTTCCATAACGAGAGCTGGAGGGTCTGTAAAAGCTGGCTTCATAAAAAGAAATTGCATCGGATGAATTTTTCCTTTACAAGGAAGATGGAAGAAATTTGAATTTGTTTGGATGCACGAGTCTTCCCAAACTGTAGTTTATCAGCTCTGTTAGCGCCCAAAGGAGGGTTGTCTCTTACGGACAGGGGCTGCGTGAACAAGGCCATGGTGCCGGTGGTCGAAGCGTATGGTGATAAGAGCGTGGGCGAGCTGAGCACGGGAGCACCGAGAACAGCAGAGCAAAAAGTTTTCTGAAGAAGAAATAGCCTTGGCACACCCCAGCCTGGCTCTTCTCAGGGTTGTTTTCCTGAGATATCGGAGGAAAGAGCTGCAAAGTCTTCGAGGGAGGAGAGGGGTGCGCTTTGCCGCTGTTTGTGGTGGGGCTCTGAAGGGCCCTTGAGAGTGCAGGGAAGTGGCTTTGCTTTGGTGCAGTAGAGAAAATCAGAAGATAAAAGCAGGAGGAGGAATTAGAGAGGGGAAAGGCAAACAGATTAGGAGAAATCTCTGCGGTGCTGTTCCAGGCAGACGCGCACCGAGGCGAGGTTGCCTGCCAAGGCCAAGGGAAAGGCGGCTGAAGGAATCTGAGGATGAGCTCACGCGTGGACCTGGATGGGGATTTCGGCAGGGTGGAGATGGGGATTTTGGCAGGGTGGGGGGATACAAGAGGCCACGTTCTTGGAGTGGTAAACCCCGCGCGGTTACTGTGCTTGGGTCTGGTCTGGCTGAGTGGCTCAAAGTGACAACTAGGTTACTGGCAGGAGGGCTAGGAAGGCGGTGGGTCATGGCAATCTAAGACATGGTGGAGAGGCTTTCTGGGGGTGGGAGATGAAGAATTTTAGCTGGAATAAGGCTCTGTTGAAACTATGTATATACCAGAGGACATAGGTGGGAAATCAATGGCAGGTGAGTTAATGTAAAATTGCTTGATGCGTTCCACAAGGCAAGACGGTACTAGGGATTAAATGTTGGTGGAGGTGATTATGAACTGTTCTTCCACTCGTAAGCGGGTTTGGATTGAGCCTTAATACAGGAGAGAGCTGATGAGTGAGGGAAAGCGTGGGGGTAGTGCTGGCCTTCACCCAGACGCACAGAGACCCAACCTTGTCACAAGCCCCCTCCATCCACCAATGGGGAATTTGGTGCACAGAGGAAAAAGCAATGCTTTAGAAGCCCCTGACAGTGAGTAGAAGGCTTTCCAAAACACAGCTAGAAAAGAAAGCAGAAATGCACGGGTGGGAGGCTGTGTGGTGCTGATGCACGCCCAGGGTCATGTGCACGGTGTGGCTCCACGGCGTTTCTCCATGCTCCAAAGCACCTTTGTGGGCCGGGAGGAGGCCGTACCCTGCAAGGCTGTTTCTGCATGAATGGTTGCGGTTTGGATGGGATACGTGGGCCGAATGTATGGCATGTCCTGGCTGCTCCTCCCTGACCACAGGTCACACCCTTTTTCCAGCCAAGGGATGCTGGCCTCATTCTTCTACTTGGGAGCAGAGAGACTTGAACTACTTATGTCTAAGCTGGATAAAAGAGGCTTCTATAGCAGCAACTTATGATGGAAAGCATAAGTTACATACCATTTGGGGATGGGAACATATGGCCTCCAGTATCTTCACATACCTCCCAGAACACAGTCATTTTTGTCTTGTTTGTCTCGGATCAGTTGATTGCTGTAATGTGTTGGAGACTGGCTTATGAAGGACACAAACACAAATTATCCCCATCAAAGGAAATGGGGGGAGTATAAGAAGAGATCGGCTCAGCTGAGCTGGGAGCTGCTGAGTGGCCTGAGACTCAAAAAAGGAAAGACCAAAAAAAAAAAAAAAAGTAGAAATAAGATCAAAGGAATAGGCCTGCCTCCAAAAAATAGTGGAAGGAAAAGTCATTGTGAATGAGACCAAACAGGCAGCTACCCTCTGCCTACTGCAGAGGAAAGCTGGAGTTGAAAGGTGCCAGAACATTTTGTGACTTCAGTATGTCCATCTCACCTGCACGACTGCAGTTTGCTCTTTCAGTTAGTGCTCTACAGAGACTGGTGATGCTGTGGGCTCACACTAGAGGTACTTTGATAATTGGTTAGGATAAAATTCACCCTGAAGTACCCAAAATAGCACCAAAGAGGTTTTTGAGCACCGGTTTGTTCTTGGCTCCCTTCAAGGACTCCTGGGGGTGAATGAGGTTACACAGAACTGAAAGGGCAAACCTAGTACTTGGCTTTAAATGTGGAGGGGAGGGGGAAGAAACCAGGAACTGCAGAGCAGTTTTCCTCTGGTTTCTGAAATAAGGCAGTGGTTTCTCACCACCTGGGGGATAACAAGGCCTTGTCAAAAATGAAGCCATTAAATCAAGCATGTTTGCTCCAGTGATATAGCAAGAGGGCTTACGGATGGGGAGGAACAATGGATGATAATGTAGGTGAGGTTTTTGATGTTTTAGCTCTCGATGTTCCTGTATACAAGCTAGAAAAACATGGCATGGATCTCAATGTGGCAACGTACGTATCAGTAATTCATTTTTCCAAGTCACTTTGAGACTTGGACATCACCAAGCTGGAGGTGTAAAGAGCCTACCATGTTCCAAAGAGGTCAAGAACAGTGCAGTGGTGCTTTGTCCAGGTATTAGGACCACACTTTATATAGGCACTAATGATCTGCGTGATAGGATAGGGCATAATCTTATAAAAGTTGCAGGTACCAGCAAAGTGGAAAGGCTTCAACCATGCTGAAAGTTGTACTTATGTGTACCCGTGTGTGTACCGTGTTCACTTGTACCTGCCGGGCGTTTCAAATCTACCCTTCTAGTCAGAGATCAGCAGGGGTAAATGTTTAAGTGATGGACTTTCAGAACAGTAATAGTTCTTTCCCTTGATGAGCGTTTTCTTCATGCAGTAGCAGTTTATTGTCTTGTGAAACTTGAAATGGATTAGATTGCACTTCTTCTTTCATTGGGTGTTTGGGTTTTTTTGGAGGGTTTACCTAAATGAAGCCTGACTTAAAGGTTTGTCCTAATTCTTACCCTGCTTCACAATTTTTTGATGGAAACCTTCTAGGCTTGAGTAGGAGGATCTCCATCTCAGGGAGCTGGCTTTTGCTTAGTAAACCCAATTCTTTCATGATGACCTACTACTACCTTTCCATGGCTGGCTAATGGCGAGCAGAAGTGATGAATCCATGGCAGAAGAAAATGTGTTTTAAAGTGACAATTGCTTCAAGTTCAAACCGCTCCTTTGCACGAGTGCTTTTCTGATGGATGTCTGTTCTTGAACCTGCCTTTTTAATTTTTTGCCTCTGGTGGCTGGTGTTGGAGCATTCCTTGGCTGTAGCATGTGAATCCCACAAAATCCCTTGATCCTCTCCTGTCTAGTTTCAGACTTGTTTATGGAACAGAGTCTATGTAGGTATTAGTCGCTGAATTAGCAATGGAGGAGCAGAAACGTATCAGTGTCAGACTGGATTTTCAGCAGTACTTGGCATTGGTCAAAAGAATCATGTCCTCATGATTGCTCAGAGGATGTTGCAGTGTGGATTGCTCTGGAGGCAGAGTGGGGCTGAGCTGGGTAGCCTTAAATATGAAAAGTAAAATTTTTAGCTATGGTATCTCGGCCAGTTATGCTTGTTGATGTGGCTGCAGGACCTGATGTCACAGCTGTTCGTTGTTGGCTTCTGTCTTCTGACAAGATAATGGTGGAAGTTCCCTCTAGTCTTGCCCCCCATCCACTCTGTGCACATGAAGCCAGTGGGGAAATGCAGTGTGAACTGATACATTGATGGTTATCAGAGCTGTTTTCCTTTTATTTAATCCAGACTTTTCAGCCTCCCTCTGTCTAAGGGAAGAGCGTGTGACCCTGCATAGCTCGCGCCTTGTAGGAGAGATGACGTGCTTGGGAACAAGTGAGTTTCTGCATCATCTGCCGTGGGCTGTTGACACAGTATTGCTGATGTATCCTGCTGATGGATCCCATGCTTTTCTACCCAGGCTGTGGTACTTCTCCACGTTACAGCCAGACCTGCCAATAAAATCACTGGGAGACAAGCTAATGTGGGAGGAGGGGAAACTACTTCTGATGTGGTGACAACACATCCAAAAGTTGCACTGCTGTTTGAGTGTGCCATGAAATGATGGTGGTCTCTGAAATGTCAGTCTATGGCCGGCTGCAGGTGTTGTGATGACTTGGGAGAGCTGTTTAGTCGATTTGGTCGAAGCCCCTGACGCAGCAGAGGTCTGAAACGCTCCCCTGCAAGCAGAGATGCCGAGCCTATTCATGTTCTGATCAGACTTAACTAGAACTCCCTGACATCGTGGTTCTGCTTTAATTATCCTGAATCTTGATGCCATATGTTAATTTCGGAGTTTGCGTTGCTCAAGAGAAAAGCCCAGCATTCCCCTATATGTTCTCACTTCCTTAATGTATCATCAGCCTATAACAGAGCATTCTCTGGTATTAAAGCAGCTCCAGTACCAAGACAAAACTCCTTGTGGATGCCAGCAGGCCTGAGCCAAGAGCCAGAAGAGTCCATAGCTGCTTTCTCGTTGAGCAAGCATCCGATCAGAGATGGTCACCTCTCTGCAAACCCTTTCTCTCTGCTTTTCTTTCCTGTTTGAAAGAATGTTGTGACTGCGCTGGATAGAGAAAAGCTCCTGCACACCTCACTTCTGTGTGCATGATGCTTTCACGCCGTTCATTTCAGCTTGGGGTGTATTTTGGGTTTCTGGGTCAGAAGCAGCAGGGCATCACCACCAAAGGCCCCTGTTAGCAAGGGCTATAATAGAAGGACACCTCAGGTATCCTCTACCCTTCCCACCCCAGCCGCCTTCTGCACAAATCCTCTTTTCTTCCCAAACTGAAAGAGCTGCCCGCCGAGGGCAGCGGGGATTACCTGGCTGTGGGCACGGGCTGGGGGATATTTTGAGCGGGGACGTGCGAGGGCTGGGTGCGGCAGCGCTGGGGTGCAGGCTGTTTGCCTGGGAGATGTATCGGGGCTGTGTAACTCTGCGAGGACCTTGCCATGTTACACAGCAGCTTTGTGGCTGAGCAAAAATAAATGAGCGACTTATCCCCCTGCCAAGGACCGTCAGTGGGAGGTCAGTGTTTGATATTTCCACACCCAAAAAAGCAGCCCCAAGCTAGAATTACAGTACAAAATACCCATTCAGACCTCTCCAGCCTTCTGTTTTCATTGACTTCCATCCCCTGCTTGTACACACAGAGTCCCTTCCTTTCCAAAAGAAAACAGTATTGCTGATAAGGGACACTTATCTCGGCAAGTCATTACAGAACAAGTGAGCTTTTGTGTTTGCATCTGATCCCTGTCACAATGTTAACAAACTCCTAGTATGGAAGCTTTATTTCCACTCTGAAGATGGCCCTTAGGGTACTGTGTGAGGTGCATTATATGTCTCATAAATACTTCCCACAGATGTTTCTTCCTTCCTTAAAAAAGAAAAAAACTCAAAAACTTAAGATGTCAGCCTTCCATTTGTTCTGTAAAGGACTTATAAACAATGATCCTTGGCTACACTGCACATGGATATTTACCCTTCCCGTACTCTCTGCTGAGCTATTCCTGGCCTTTGTTCCTTTCAAAGGATTAGCCAGTGCTGGAGTTTTCTCTCCCATCACAGTGGGTTCCCATTAAAAACTGAACACTCACCCGCAGTTGCATTAGTTCAAATTTAATGGGTGATTTCCACTTGCAGGTGCTGGGGGTAGGTATCGTGGTACTGCGATACAGGGGTTCCTCATGATTGAATTTCTGCCCCAGAAAAGCTTTCTGATTTTAAGTGAGATGCTCAGCACCTTCCAAGGTAGTTCTCAACACAGAGGATTTTATAGAAGAAAGAGGTTTTTCAGGACAATTTCCAATCCGTGTCAGTCTTCTGTGGGGCTTTCTATTGGAGAAGGTTTCTAAGTGCCAAGGATGGAACTTCCTCTCCCACCTGGGGAAGTGGGTCATGAGATACGGTTTAGTGATGGTGTTGCTTTTTGTCAGAATTAGGTTGACGGTTGGACAAGATGATCTTTAAGGTCCCTTCCAAGCTAGAAGATTCTGTGATTCTGTGACTTCCACCATTGATGTTGAATCATGTGCACTTTCAGATTAGAGAACTGAAGTGTTAAGTACTTCCAAGTAACAGCACCACTGGGATCCAAAGAAATCTTTCTCAGCACCAGAGACGCCTGTTTTGGGAACAGTTCAGTATTACACTCAGAAAGGTTAATTACTAGTGTGGGCTGTCCCCTGTCGCTCTTGGTATGGCATGACAGACACTCTACTGCTGGTCTAGATATCGTAATTCACAAATGGGTTGCACCACTTACATTTTGAATGGATAGTTGGTAATAAAGTGATGTGTAAACATACTTTTAGTTTCCCTTTTCTAAGAATCATACAAAGCACCTTTCTTATAATGCAGTTTAGGAACTGATACAGTGTAAGTATGAGGAAATGGGATTATCACTGAGTATTGAGGAAACTGAAGATATGGTAGTGACATAGGATTATGGTTGCTAGCAGTGCTAGCAGAAGCAGTGAAAATATTAGAGTCTGAGCTTCAGGAGGAGTTAGCAATTACAATATATACCAAGAGTCAGTCCTTAGCTGGTTTGTGTTTCTAATGCTCGCTTGTGTTACCGGCAGGGCTGGCCGTGGTGGCTGGCAGAGGTGGAGAAATAATGGTCCTGGACCTGCCTGTGTGTGGGATGTGGCAGAGCAGTGTGGGAGCAGTGTGCTCCCAGTGACTCTGCACTCAGCTCCCCGCTTTCCAGTGGGATGCTCTGGTCTGAGAACCATCGGAAACAGGACCTCTGGCGTTGCCCCTTCTCCCTGCCTGTGCTAGCCACTGTCCCCCCAGGCTTGGGTTCTGCTGAGCTTCTCACTCACAGAAGGGAAAGTGTGCCAGGATTGACCTCCACCCTGCCTGACATTCCCATCTCCAAGCTCTCTTCAGCGGGAGCCGCTAACTCCTGCCTTCATCTTCCTCTCTAAGCATCCTCTCCATAGGCTTTCCTCTGCCGGGAGCCCCAGACGGATGGCTTGGCTCCCTGACCATCTCGGCCTCTCCAGCACCCTTTGCCCTGCCCTCTGCAATCCTTCATCCTGGAGGCTGCCCCTCCACCATGGGTGCTGAGGCATCTCCGTGTGACAAGTGCCAGGAGTCACTAGTGCCAAAGTGACGGTATTCTCTGAGGGCTAGAGAGGCATTAGTGGTTCCTCTAGCTAGAGTGAGGATATACCCACGAATAGCAGGAGATTATCCAGCAGATCAGAGCATTTCGAATGAGTAAATTTTAACAAAGTAAAACCAAACTACAAGATTTGTCTTTCTGTCACTTTCTCCATATATATGATCCCCAGTTTGAAGTTGTCTCAATTCAGAATACGATACGCATTTGGTTCAGGTCTCCCTTTGAAGTCTGCAGACTTCTTAGAAAACATATCTGCTTTTCAGATCAGAGAAATTTTAATGATTTTTTTTTCTTCTCCTAATCACTTTGCCAATTAGGATTCAAAATTCCCACTTCTTTTATCACCACTCCAATGTAAAAAAACATAGACAAATCATGACATTTTTTTCTTAATAGGAATTAAATAATCAGAATAACAGCAAAGGAAGAACTGTATATATAATATTCCCAAATACATATACAGCAGTGTGTCACTGTCTTTAAAAAAACTTAAAGTCATATGTAGGTGTGAAGTAGATACAATGATAGGGTAAGAATAATAACTTGGTTTTGATGGCTTTAATGTGAGTTAAGTTAGAGGATAATATAATTACTCTCAGTAGTTTAACTGACACAGGGTAAAAATTTATCTCTGCCGACAGCCAACACCAGATTTGCACATAAAATAATTCTATATACATTCTATTGTGAGGTTTTTCAGTGATCTGTAAGACCCTTGTCAGATTTCTGCCCCATGGCAAGTTACATCTATTGTCAATATTGGCAGCGTGACTTTGACCTTCCTCCTGGTAATTACACATAGTTCTTTATAGTAGGACATACAGGACATTAGTGGAAATGAAGAAAAAAAAATCATTCCTTCAAAACAAAAGCAGCTGCAGTGTTAACACGCTAGCATTTTACCTGAGTGGCTTAGAGACAAAACCTACATTTGTTTTTGTCGAAGATGAGGATTTGATTTTAAAATGGACTCATGCACAGTTAAGGTCCTTTTATGTTTATTTTCACCGAGGCTGGCACTTAGGCAGCACCGGTCGGAAGATGGCCATTCCCCTCACATGAATGAGCTTCAGGGACAGGACCACAGCTGAGAATCGTGTGATACATCCTCTTTTCATGCACACAGCCAGGTTTTCAACCCCAGCGTGTGTTCATTCTCACAGCCTTCCGAAAGGAGTTTTAAATACTTCTCCAGGTTATTGTTCCCACAGCAACAACTGAAAACAGAACCAAAGAGAAGATAGAAAAGAGCATAAATAGATAAGACTGCTACAGCATTTGCAGCATTTGTAATTGCATTGGTACTACTGGAAAAATAGCATAAATGTTATTTAGCAACTTGGTAATTTGTAATGTTATAAGAATACCCATTGTATTTTCAAAAATTTTAACTGGTGTGAGCTTGCTGAGAGAAATTAATTTATTAAGCTCTTTTCTAGCAAAATGCAAAAGTCCATTATGATTTAAATTTAATTTATTTAACATAGTTTTTATCTAAAGGTGACCATGAGAACACCCAAAATAAAACTTTACAGTCTGTTGATCGATATGACTTTATTACTAATAGAATGAAAATGCCATTTGAGAACAGTATGGAAATTTAGTAGTGGGCCTGAGTGATGAAGAAGCTAATCCCAGGAGCTAGAGATTCAGCGTAAGTACAGTTTTTCTTAGTTTGTTAGGTTCAGTGTCACGGGAGGGTTTCCTCAAAGCATGAAATGAAGCCATAAGCGTTATATCTGCAGAAGGAACACAACGTGCCATCATATTTACACCTTTTTGGGAAGCAGCAAGCTCTCATGTCTTCTCTACCTCCCCTAGGATCAGCTCCAGCTGCTTCACTTCTGTCTCTTTGGAGAAGTTGGTATTGATTCACTAGTCGGAATAGTTTGCGAAATTTTTCAGTATTAGGGATTGAAACTGTGAGAAACGAAGTGGGAATGTGCTTACATCTGTGCTTTTTTTAAGAAAGAAAATTAACAATACATTAAGTAATTAATTCCACCCCTTTCAAGCAATTTACTAGAAAGTTGTAGAATGTACTTGGTAATAAATCTAAGTGGTAAGGCAGAAGTTCTTACCTTTTTTATGTCCCTGCCTTCTAAAGTACAGGCTGAGCTGTGTTATAAAAGAATGTGGGCTTCTTTCAAATATGTTAATTATCAGGCTCCTGACTTCTTCTAAATTATGCCCACAATAGGCAGAAACAATACAATACTGCCAGGAAGGACATACGCACCTCTAAATTCACACAGCCTTATGTGTCATCAACGATCACTGAGTCACCTGAAGAGAGTCTTGCCCTTTAGGAATATCCCCTTGTCCAATTTCAAGAAAGCAAGTTCAAACTTCACACTAAGCTGTTGATCTTTTTAAAATAGAGTAGTTTTTCAAAAATACACGTGTGGGTGTAGGTATACTAAATTATACACAGAGTATATTAGTGCATATTTGTTTATAGCAAACTGCCTGTACCTCCCCTTCTGTCTGCATATATATATATCACTAAGTCAACTTGCAAAGATTTTAGTGTATATCTTAGTATATGTAATAATAGAGTGAAAGAGACATATTTTTATGGCATTCTCTTTCTTTACAATGGAAAACAGGCTAAATGTATAGATATTTTCTTGAATAATTATTGTTTAAAATACAGTGTGTACAAAATGTACTAAGTTCATACAGAAAATGGATATACTCTATGTGAGACATTTTTATTTAAAACCACAAAAATTTAGTTTTGCTTTTCATTGTTCAAAGCTACTGCACCATCTCAGCTCCATCTTTTAGCAAAACTTCCCAAAACAACAGCCATGCTACTAAATTTCCATGCCAGTGGCAGAAGTTTGAGATAATGTCAAGCAACTGTATATTATTTCTTAGGCTTGAAAGTGCGGCAACTTTATTTGGGTAAGAGTATGCCTATGATTTATATTTAGGTCCACGTATACCCTCTGTATAGGATATATATGCATATATGGTACTTATGTAAGTGTATACATAATGTATATGCTCAATTCTGTTGTATTGCAATAATTTCAGAGACAGAATCTTCTTTTGTCACTGACTGTTGAAATAACACACTCAAAATTGTGTCCTATTTGGCAATAAGAATAATAACGGAGATATAATTTTTTATATTTTTTTCTTTCTGTATGCTACGTAGAGAAAGAACCTAGCTCTGAAGTTTGCAGCATTTCAGCCAGTTGGGATTAGCATTGGTTTGATGAGTCAATGGTACAAATTAACAGGATAATGAAAATGCAAATTCTAAATACATTGGACACAAGTTCATGCATAGCGCACGTAATCTTTTCTAATGAAGTGTAAGCTTGACTTTGAGGTACTGTCTTGTTCATAGTAGGGCTGTAATCAGGGTCTTTCTTGTACAGATTTAAATTTCAGATTCATATGGGTTTAATCTGAAATCATCTATCTGCATCACACAAAAAATGAAGTAGAATAATCTTTGGAAGAAACCTTGTATGTCTATGTAGAAAACATTTTTGTAGTTTTCCAGTTTGTTTGTCATTTGAAATTCAGTTTCTCGATTGTTTGTTATTGTCTGGGTGGGAAAGTCTTCAAAATTGAGGTCACATGGCATTTAAATGATTAACAACTCTTGAGTTCACAAGGTGTTGAAGTGGTTACTGTCACACGGCAAGTGAGGTGTCATTTAGTGCTGCATTAAAAACATGGCCAAGTGATGAATCTAAGGCTTGCTAAGCCATTAGGCTACTGTTTTTATAAATTAAGCTCACGTGCCATTTAAACCAGGAATGCGTACCTTCAGAACTAGGGTTTCTTAATAGCTCACTGTGGACAAACATATTAGCTTTGTTTATCTGTAGACATGAAAAATAGTGTCTATATTAGCTACAGGGAAAGGCTTCTCCATACACCATGCTCCACGGTGCCGGCTGTTGAATATTTGATATATTAATACATATTTATATTCTGGAGTTTGGGCAGTGATTGTGAAGTCAGGCAGATTTAGTGCCTAAAATAGTTTATAGCCTCAGAGAAAAGTGTCAGTGTAAAAATAATCATTTTGTCTTAGTTCTTTACATACAGTATCTTTTTTTTCCTTGTGAAATTAAACTTGAGATAAAATAAAAAAAACAATCACAATATTTTTGAAATTTTATCCTTTATATTCCAAATTTCCATGCTAATGGGGAACACAAAACCAGAGATGCAGAAGTTACGGACTTGTGAAATATATTTTTCAATATTTCTCTACTGATCTACAGATAAATATAACATGTAACTGAGACTATCACAATGAATATTTACCATCGTATGTCCTACAGTGGTGACTTTTAGTTTAAAAGTCATCATAGTCATATGTAGTTTAACTCCGTTACTCATAACTTGTTAAAGTTTTGCAGTGGTGCTTCATTTTGCCAAGTTGACTGAAATATATTTTCCTACTTGGGTAATGTATGTTGAAATATAGAGTCATTTGGGACTCTCTTCTTCAATAGCGGGCACTGAAAATGTTAAAAAAATGATGTCCAATGCCATAACAAAGCTAGCCTGAGCTGGTATGAGTGTTCACTTGCCTTTACGTTCCTTCATCGTAGTCTGACCACTGGCCAGGGACCTGGAGTTGGCCTACTGTCAACCTTGCTGTCTCAAGTAACCTTCTCTGCAGCCTGGAGCGAAGGAGCGAGCGCTCAGGGTTATCCTTCTGCACTCTCAGTAGCTGGTTACAGTAACATTGAGATGCTCAAGGCAAGTCTGCTCCCGAAAGCAAAGAGGGACTGAGTAATTGTTGCCTAATTGGAGGAATTTAATTATATGCCAGGGAAAAAGGATGGAAACTAAGGCAGTAGTAAGTCCTACCTGCGTTGGTCTCAGACAACACATCTTGAACTGGTTTAAACCTCAGTTTCGACTGCACTAAGTTATTTGGGTCAGTTTAAATTCAGGATGCCCTGGAGACAATCATGAATCTTGATGGAAATTATTATGAATAATGGGGCTATTTGACTATAAGTAGAAAATATGTTCCCTGTTAAATCAGTGTCACCCCAGGCAAGAATATTATTCCCCCAGCTTTTTCCTGTGACCTTCTCCCTTCCCCCCCTTACCCATTTGCTCCAAGGGCTGCTCTATCTTTACCACATTTAATAGCTCCCCTGATGGCCACAAGATGCCTTGCATGAGGTGGAAATTACTTATGATAGTCCTTCTGCCTTTTTAACTTTTGGACTTTGACTAAGTCCAGAGGGGCAGTCAGATGATTTATATATGCAATTATTTATTTATTTATTTTACAGAATCGTCCCTATCCAAAAGACAAAGGGAGAAAGACTAAAAACCAGCCATTGCCTGCATAATACCTGTTCTCTGTCATAGTCCCACTGTCATTTAGAAGTACTGCTTTGGAAATGCTCTACCATATGCTCATTATCAGTGATCCCAGAAGGAAGATATGCCGGTAGATGACAGTGTGTTTTATTTATTCCCCTGTTACTGTGTAATTCACACCCGTTCAAGGTCAACATGCAACAAAATATGAAAATTGCTGGAGATCTTTATGGGGACTCAATGAGGACTTATAAACAAAGGATGTATTGATACTTCATGCATTGCATAAACAGCACAAATAGAGAGAAGCAGTAGACTCTTCCAAGACTATTTATTAACTGTGGTTTCTTGAAATTTTAGATATTGTAAGAAGTTCTCTTCCCAGACCTCCTAACAAACAGTGGAGGTTGAGTACCACATGTCAAGCACTCTGGTCTGCTGCTACTGACCAGCCTAATAACAGTGGTAGAATCAAATACTGTTGATTTAAAACTATTTGAAAATGGTTCAGTAAATACTGTGGCCAACTCATTAGCACAATTATTAATACAGGACCTAGACTGGTTAATATTCTTAATTATGATGTAGGAATCACAGGTTTAGGAGGCAAAATTGCCTTTCACAGGGTCTGAAAAGAAAACTAAAGTTTCATCTTAACTATGTGAGTTAATGCCAAGCAAAGAAATATTTCATTCTAGTAAACCTGGGTTGGAACTCTGACTTTCATAAAACACAGAAAAGGACTGAAAAATAATGTGAGACATGTCACAGAACAATAGTTGTAGTACAGTAACATCTTCTTCCTTCATGTCTTTCCATCTTAAGCCTATAATTTTTTAAAATTGTATTAATTATTCCATTATGAGTGCAGAATGAAAACCTTTATGGAGTTGTTCCAGTCCATCACTTCCAGTGCTGAGGTTAGCTACAGAAGCTGTGGATAATTCATATGAGATAATGTCAAGATCAGCTTTGACTGCATATAGAAGGGCAGATTCAGATATCAAAAGCATTCATCAACGGGACAGTCAAGCTTATCAAACCTGTTACAACAGCACATTGAGAATCTGCTTTACCATGAAAAGAACTGCATCCAAGAAAAAATATTGTAATGAAAATATTTCATCTGGAAACCACATAATTATAAATGATAGGATAAACTCTTCTCATTTCTGAAAGCACATTATGTCACATTAATTTTTGAAAGACATGATTTTTCTGCAGTTATGCCGAATAAAAGAGCAAGAGCATTTAGTTTTCATATTTCTGGATTAAGAATCAGAAAGACATGAAAAGACTCTGTCAACTAAGCACATAGTTTTAGTTGTGACTGTTTCCATGCTTTCAATCAAACATTTATTTTAAAAACATCAGCGTGGCTCCACGCATCATGAAGACATCTACTGCCAAGTGTTTCCCCTTTCATATGTACTTGGGAGAAAGTTTATTTCTTTGTGTCAACAAGAGAAAATACGTGAAATATTGAAATGTTGCCAATTATGTTCTCAAAGTTCTGTAACTATATATGTGTGTGTCTAAAACTTTTTTCTAAATTCAACTTTTTAATATTATTACTATTAATATTATAGTAGTCCTTAGAAATCCAGATCAAGTGCCAGCAGTGGACAATAATTGTCTACCCCCAAAGAATTTACAGAATATAGAATAAGAGTTATTGTTGAGCATTTTCTTGTTCCAATATACAACTGTCTATTAAGCCACAGTATAGACCTTGCATTATTTATACTGCTCTTTCAACAAGAAACTACCTACTGTAGGTGGCACCTGTTTCACTTGAGTCCAGCCATCTAAAAGTTAGATGTTCAGCATAGCCTGCTGATCTAGAATACTTCCCTTGACAGTGGGATGGGAACACACTGGGTGGTTGATTCATCCCATCCCTAGGTGGTGAAAATAAGCAATATCCTGGATGTGACCCTCTCCAAGAGTCTGCAGTCTTTCTGCTGGTGTAAAACAATTTTCCAAAGTCTCATTATATGACAGATTGACTACAGATAGAATCTGCACAAAAGACTCATAGAAAGATATGCTGAACTAAGTCTTAGATGAATAAAAATAGGCAAAATTAATACCATAGAGGTCCAGCTCTGAAATTTTTATAGAACTAATCCCATTTACTTTATTTGTGTTTGCTTCACAGAGTGCCATAATTCTGCTGCCAAAACTTCTAGTTGTGTCCAATACCTTGCAATAAAAATTTAGAAGATGATTTTTAGAAGAAAATAAGAAAAAAAGCTAAATCAGTCTCTAGCATGAGTGTGTTATTTTATTTTTTAGACCTAAAAAAATTAAAAAAGTTCAAATACTTATGTAAGCAACTACACTTAAAAGGGAATTAAACAATGAAATAAATAAGGACATCCTATTTTGAAAAGGATAGCACAACACTCATATTTTCCTCATTAGGATTTCAGTTATGGCAATTCAGAAATGGATGACATCTACAAATAATCAGCAGGAGTCTAATTACAAGTGCTTGGATGACTAAATTCCCTGTGGGGTTTGTCCTAAGTAGGTAGTCCTCAGTTTGCAAAGTTGACCACACACAGCAAGGATATTTTCCTTTTGGAACTATGTCTTTTAGTCAGGTTCAGGGCAACATCAACTTCAAGTCAGAAATTGCACACAAACCTAGACATGAGGTTTGACACTTGAACCCTATCTCACTATGTGCATCAGTTAAAGAAGATTATGTTTATGGTGTCTGTGAGAGTATCATATATTATATGTAACAATAATGGTTTCCTTGTTTAAAAAGAGGGAAAGCTGCTTTTGCTTCCACATTATCCTTATGATGCATCATTAAGTGTTACCTTTTAAAACTCAAATTCAGTAAAAATGCCTTTCAAGTGCGGAGTCTTCCACTTGTGTTATTTCTGTTACCATGCTTATGGACGTTTTTTCCCCTTTCTTCTCTTCATAGGAAATGATCTGTTTCTAGTTGCGGTGCACGAGCTGGGACATGCTCTGGGCTTGGAGCACTCTAATGATCCCACTGCAATCATGGCTCCGTTTTACCAGTATATGGAAACTGATAATTTCAAACTACCTAATGATGATTTACAGGGCATTCAGAAGATATACGGTATGTCATACTCTAATTAAGCAACATAAGTTTTTTTGCTTTAGAATACGTTTGAGGTCCTCCTGTCCATGCCACGTCTCCAAAAGAGTTCGTTAGTGTAGACTCTGTCAGTTGTTGTGTCACTGCTTGTGAGTAGGCCAAATATTTTTGATGAAGCTCTTTTACTTTGTTTCTCAGTGTTCACAACTTGCATTCGAATTTGCACTCAACTGGAATAGTAATTTTAAATGTTTTAAAAAGCCATAAAGAAAATATCTGCAAAAGGATCCCCAACTTAGAAAATATTAAGAAATGTAAACCTTAATTTAAGTTTAACCATAATGAGCTTATTTCCACAGTAGTCCAAGCTTGTGTAATTGGATGAATTGATTGCTTCTCATTTTATCAGTTAAAATACTGAACAGTTCCCTGGGTGTACAAAATTTGTGGTCCCAGAAAAACCCTTTCTTGTGGTAAATATAGCAAATTATCTCAAGAGAATGTTATTCCGAGCCCAAGATTTTGAGTTACCTTGGCCCACTTTAAAGAATGTTTGTGTACATGTTTTTTGGCCTCATATAAAAGACACATGGTATAAATAAATTCTGCAGGAATTTAATTCAATCTGACAAGGCAAGAAAAAAAAAAGCCAAAAAAAGAGCCAAAACAATAACATTCTGATTTATAGTTTGAATGTGACACTAACTCATTAACTCCCATTTCACTCTTCCTTACATTTCCAAAGACATGGTTTTGTTTTTGGTTTTAAAGACTTTGATTCTGTCAGTATCTGTTAAATAGTCTGGATTTTTCTTTAAAAATACATTTTTCTCTCCTACAGTGAAAACATTGTGGTATGTATATATTAATGTTATGTATCCAGTACATATCATTTGGAATTGCATGGCTAATATTCCCCAATCAATTTTGTATTGCACTCAATTTTGTACTCACAACTACTTTCAGTTTAAAATTTGTTAGGTTTATATTGCAAATTATCAGGGCCATTCCTTGTTTATCTTTACTCCTAGAAAGGACAACTATGATCATGTAGAACTATTGTCCTGCTAACCAGAACTATACACCCTCCATAGTGTTTTTCATATTAACAAGCTTTTTAAAATATTATGTTAACAAAAACTGATACATATTTTCATAAAGCATAAATAGCAGTTTCACAATGACTGCCTGATCAAGTTTTGTTTGGTTGGTTTTTTTCATGTGTGATTAGCTGGAAGAAAGGTTGTTTCTCATGACCTCATAAGTTGGTAGTCTAGACTTAAGGGCTAGACAAGAATACTTTGCTGAAAACTAACTGCTAAGCTCTAACAGCTGTGGGCTATGCATTAAGAGCAATGTGTTACCCCTGGGAAGTAATATCTGACATCACCACCAAATGGCATATGAAAACTTTGGTTTGGGGTTAAAAACTTTCCAACATGAGCTACTGCAAACTGATTTCTTTGCTCCTTTTAAAATCAAGAAGTGATCTGGAATCATATGCCTCAATAAAAATGTCAGAACTATTAAAATAATTACTTTCGTCTGCAGTATTCCTTGAAACACCATTATTAACTGTAAATTATAAATGTCACAAGCCTTAAAACTGTGAAGGAAATAAATGTCTTATTAAATTGTATAACAATCATTTGGTGAGTTTAATATTTCCTTACGTAGTCCATCTTGTTCTTTAAAAAGTATACTTTCTTTGAAAAAGTATCAGAAATTCAAATGCCGTTTTTGCAGTTTTAGAGTTGTATTACTATTCCAAAGTTTTTCTGAAGCAGTTCACGTAAATGATGTTTATTTTTTAAAGACAAAATTGATTATGTATTTAAATGATTTGGAAAGAGGCATAAAGAAAATGAGAAAAATTAAAGTGTTCATCTTGTTTCCAGAAATCTTACTGATGCAACTGAAACTTTTTATCTTTTTGTACATGAAAAATATTAGTAAACATAGTAATAAGTGTAGAAAGCGAAAGGCATTTTCAGTACATCCATTGCACGTCATTCAGTATGCCATTAGGGTTATGAATAGCATCTGTATGGGATGGCCATTTGACTTTCAGGTAGAGAAATTATGAGTGGGAAAGTTATTTTACCTGTCATCAAAGTCTATATATTATGACAGAAAATGTATTTGAAAGAATAAAAATATTTTTAAACTGCTGTACACAGTTTCAGTTTTTCACTAGTTCTTTTTAATCCATTTATCCTCAGAGCAATTCCTTTAATTGCCAGGTATCTAGCTTTGTAAGACTCTCTGGAAAATAAAAATTAAAACAAGAAGCAGTTAATTTCAGTATATTGGAGAAAACGTGTGAATTACGTTTTTTGTTCATATGGATGGCTAGGATTTGAAGTCCAGTTTCAAGAGCCCCTGTACATAGCAAAGGGGCACTGGGGAAAGCTGGGAATGTCCTGTCATTAATGTACGTGACATTACGTGGCCTACAAATTCCATCAGTAGGAAATACCAAGGTTGCTACGTATATACATACGTGAATTGACAAGTGGAAGTTAAAAATATGGGTTGAAAATCCATTGACTGCTGATGATCTTATTAGGAACAGGTTGGGGTTTTTTTTCTTTTATTTTTTACAATCGACAATGATTCTGTTTTAACACTTCTTACTCAGTTGGTAAAATATGTGCTATGAATTACTTCTCATCTGAAATGATGGTGGGCTTTGCAGCTTTTGCAGCTTTTATTGGAACGTAGTTCCAATAAAAAAGAAAGATTCTGGTTAGTGAAAAGTAATTATTTTCTTCATTTGTACCTTGATTTTACGGTAGTCATTCTTTATACCCTTTAACAACATGGAAAAGGTATATTAGGTCACTTTTTTCCATTCCCCTTCCACTGTAGGATTTGCACGACTTGCAGCAGATTTTTGTTGTGTATTGCTTCTTCGAGGTGGGCATGTAAATTACATCCTGCTGCTATATTTTTAAAGGTCCACCTGACAGGATCCCACCACCAACAAGACCTCTGCCAACAGTGCCCCCACATCGTTCCATCCCTCCAGCAGACCCGCGGAAGAATGACAGGCAACCTAAACCTCCCCGGCCACCCACTGGTGACAAACCTTCTTATCCCGGAGCCAAGCCTAACATCTGTGATGGGAACTTCAACACTCTGGCCATTCTTCGCCGGGAAATGTTTGTTTTCAAGGTAGGAGGCTGTGAATTTTTCAATGTTACATCAAATATCTACATTTCTCCTTTTTTTTTGTTTTGTTTTAAAGCAAACTCTCATTCATCATGACTCCACTTTCCCAGCCTGCTCACAGTTAGAAAGTTAAAGAAAGAAATTAAAAAAATAAACATACACGTGGCTTAAACTTCTAGCAGAGAAGGGCTGTAATGTTCTATTTTGAGAAAGTACCCATGTCAGCAGAAACTGTAATGCCTTAAAATGTAAGGGTAAATAAATGCTGCAATGTTACGGAGAGATAAAAAGTGTAAATCAACTCATGAATAATAGGAGTGTTTTTGTTGGGAATACAGCCACATTGAGACATGCAGTAGATATTGTCTCTTCAATGCTTTTTTTTTTTTTCCATGGAGGTATAATTTTAACTTTACAATTAGATCTGGCATTTAGAAAGGAAGTTTGTCATTGCGTTGTGGTTGCATTGAAACCACAATATCTAAGTGAAGGTCTTTGCCACAAAAGTCTTATTGCAAATGTGTCATTGTTTATTTCCATTCATCTTCTGGCTCTGAGCTGAAAATGTGTATATACAACAAATCGAACTAAACAAACTGAACTGAAAGGCAAGCTTTTGATAGAAGGACTAAGACTCATGGGCATCAAGCCATCTTAGGAGAATGATCTGCAGTATGGTTTCCAGAAGGCACTGAATGTTGAAGAATCATTATTGTTCAGTCTCTTATATCTTAAACCAATTTGCTGACAGGTAGTGCTGTGAAAATGTTCCAGAAGAAAGCAACAGGATAATCTATTATTTTGAACAACTGGTGTGTCAAATTTGCTTAAGCAATAGGAAGTGTGGGATCTTTGTTTTGTAAATATATGATACGATTCTTTTTAACTTCAACATTATAGGTAAAGAAGGGCCTTTCACAAGAATAGATAACAGTTTTCCCTTGAGCAATAGTGTAAGTACACAGGAGTGCAATGAATTTGTTCCAAAACACAAGGTTCCCAGTTCAATGTATTTTGTTGACCTTTCTGATAGGACCTGTATATGTTTTCTTTTTGTGTAGTCTATCACTCCAAAGAAATCTTATTAGCAGGCTTTCATTTTCTTTAGCATACCTGAAAAAATATGTACAAATACTTTTACATGAATTCATCCAAAATTATTGAGCTACCTTCACAACCCGATGGGCCGGAAGTACTTTTCTCATAAACAGCTAAGGATTTTTCCCACCCTGGGGCTGTCAGCCCTTTCCATTTGAATAGATGGTCTGTCTTCAAACACTGGGAGGTCCTGAACCATCCGTCTTTTTATGACTAAAACTAAAAGGTTAAGGAAGAATCTAATTTTCTAACTTGACATTAAACAGGATATTAAAATACGTACTTCAATCTCACGTTATCCACCTCAAAAGCAGTAGAACATATTCTCATTTATTTTAGACATAAATCAACAAATAGTGAAATGCTATCCCACTAATACAATATTTCCTGTCTAGCCAAGTCTGTGTTCCTGGATAAATAGATTCACCACCCTTACTAATCACTCGCTCCTATTCTGATTGAAAATACAAATTAAGTTTTCTCCAAAAATGTTTACTGCCTACTGGCTTAACGCTACATATTTACTATACAGTTTGTATGCTCACTAGTGGGCAAACTGCATTTATGTTCCAAAATTAAAACTCCATTCATGATCCACGCTCTAATGGGGGAACACGGTAAAACTTTGTCAGTGAAAAGTGACCAGCAACAGAGTGTTTACAGATTTCATGTTTAGAGTACCACCCTCCAAAATGAAGTTGCTGCAATCGTAGAAGCAATGTGGTGGGAAGGGAAGAAAAAGATGACATTTGTGCGGATTAATTTCTTTAAGGGTCCCACGGTTCCCTTTTATTCTCCTCAGGGTACCTGAAACCACGGCAAGGCATGACTCGGGTTAGCACACTACGCAGTGGTGTTTACTTAAGCATACAAATCTTGACTTTGTAGTCTGAGGGTCTTCGAATGCCTGAGTTAGCAGGCCTTAACTTTCTGTTTTGTACATTGATTCACTAATGAAGACTTTTGTCTGCTAAAGGAGTTGCACTACCTGTTTGATACTCTTTTTCTTTGTGTGGGATAAGGTGGTTTTTTTCTGTATGGGAAGAAGTATGAAAGGAGCAGGAAAGGGGAGAAGGAATTAGAAAAGTCAGGAGTGGTTAGTAATTTTCAATTTACTTTGCAGAGTCTCGGGGGGGAAGATTATAAGGGAAAGCTCAGCATGTCAGACTGTAGCAGGAGCAGGGCAGGAATTAGTTCTCAGAAGGTATAAACAGGAATAAGGACTAAATTCGGGGAAAGCATTCAGCAATGGAGAAGCAAAGCTGGAGGTTCTGTGGGAAGACCAAACGGACACAATAGAAAAAACAAACCTCTTTGCCCCTTAATGCTAGTACAAGGATAGACTGGGAAGTCATGAGTGATGGGCTGAGAGCCAAGTACAGAGAGGTGGAGAAGAGGAGGGGATTGATGGCAGTACTGTACCAGGTGGAAACCATTAAAGAAGAATTATGACCTTCATTGGAAGAATTATTCCTGGATAGTTCCCAGATGAGTTAAATTAATAAAGCTGAAGGCTAATCAAATGATATCCTTTTCTTTCTTTGTCTTTATCCACCGGTCTGTAATGATTGTGTAGTGGCAGATTTTACTGCCTTCTGAATGGCATGTATGCCATGTACCAATTTCAAATTGAAAATAGCCACTTTTTTATCTCATGGGCAAGTCTCAAGCTCAGGAGCTCAATTTGTTTAAATAATCCTTGAAATTGCTTGGGAACTTAGCCACAGAGTTGAAGAATGTGAGCCCTTTTGAATTATTAAATTATAATTCAAATAGAAAACTGAAGCACAAAAGATAACAGTTTGAGATGCACTGTGGATTTTCATAGTAGATAAAAACAATACTAATTTTAAGAAGATTGTTTTCTCTTGGCTGTTGAGCTATTAGGTGCACTTAAGAGTATCAGAATATAAGAAACAATTTCTGTGTTCAGTCAAATTGATGAGCTTTGTCTGTGGTTTTAAGACTATCTGGCATTCTCAAATGAATATATCCAAAGTAGAACTGAATAACAGTAAACTTAAAGGGAAAATGGAATTTAAACTTATCCATCCCTTTTTATTGATTTTGCCATCACTTCAACAAAGTAAAAATACTAGCAACACTTGATAAAAATTCTAGGGCTATAAAAATGAAATAAAGAGGAACTGTTCTTGATTTAACATGAACAGTAAACAGAAAAGTAAAACAATCAACTTATTAAATATTTCCCAAAGGTCACTAAATAAAATTGGAATTTTGGCGATCAGTTGCTGTGGTAGAAATTATTGGATTTTAAGGAAAGCAAAATTATTTTTTCATCAAATATACTTAGATTACTGAGATTACTGAGATTAGAGATGTATTGTCCCAAAAGGACTTCTTCCTGAATTATTTAAATTAGATGCCCTTAAAATGCCTCTGCTATCTGTAAGGCTTGGGAACACAGTATGCTATAGAAAAAAATATTAGTTAAAATCAATACATTGTACCTATTGGTTTCAGTTTTCATCAACTGATAGTTTAAACTGATAGTTTATGAAGTTTGTCTTAACTGAATGCAGTTTTTAAATTACTGCTATTATTTCACATACTTGAACTGGTATAAGCAACCATTAGGACAGAAGAATTTCTATGCCAAAATACGAGTGCCAAGTTTTTATCTTGAGATTCCAGTTAGCTTCTGTATTTATGCTGAATGCAATTAGTATTTAGCTGTCACTCTCATTTCCAATCTTTTCTCCAGCTATTTTCTCCCTCTGTTTAGTTAGAACTCCCCTGGGACACAGAAAATGGCTGAAAATGGGGAAAAACAAATTGGTCTTCCTTTTCTGGGAAAGCTGTGCAGAGTGGTGTGACACGGTCTGCCTTTAATGGAAAACCCTCTCAGCCATTGTATATAGCAATACGTGGTATCCAACAATGCTGTTTTTTCCTTAAAGTCTCCTGAGAGTACCTCTAGGGCGGCTGCACCGTGAAAAGGAACCCCATTGTCTGAGGCCACCAGAAAAGATCCATTAGGGAAGAAGTTTACAGCATATATTTCCACTTTCTCCCTGCGTTCCGTGCAATTCACGCTGCTTTTCCAGTCTTCTGTAGCAAACCAGTTTTGAAGGTAACCTAGGATGTCCTAGCAATAAGGGTACTTATGTTAACACCTTCTGAATCTTTTACACAGTTAAAAAAAAAACAAGTTGAAGGGAGGCAATGGTTGCAAAGAATGTATTGTCTTTCAAAGGATGCAGATCAAGTAACGCTGGTTGCTTATTCTGTTATTTCTGAGGCGTGCATAGCTTGTGTTTGACTCTACATGCTGATTGTTCCTTGGCAACAAAATTACCTCTAGGTCTGCTTCAACAGTCAGCATTACTGGTGGTAATATCCGTTTTCTTTATGTCCTTTTCAGTTTCACAGGTTTTAACAAAATCCTTAGTTTTTTGAATAGGTTACTTCTAGAAAAGAAAGCACTAAATGTGTGGAGCTTGTCCTGCGTAATTAGTGAGTTAGAGGGACAGGTCACTGCTTTTTGGTTATCTGACATGAGTTTTTGCTTCACAGAAGAACATTTCATATAGGTTGTACCTGCCCTTTTCTTTTTTTTTTTTTTGTTTAATGCTAAATCCTTAAGAAACAAAGGAATGGATCCTATATAATCTATAATGGTTTTAGCATTCATGTCGGAAAAGTTAACTCACTCCTTGAAGAAGCCTTTTAACCACTGTTGTATATGAGGGTGTTTGCTGAAATGCAATGTACGTGTAAGAGAAAGAAGCTTGTCCATCAGAATAATAGCATTTACAGCTCAGAGAGATGTCTTTTGCAATGTTAACATTACAGATGGCAGAATATGGAACCAATTTTAGGGAGGCCTTAACAGGCTGTGTTTTACTATTTTATAGTAATTTCTCCACAACTCGCAGAAATTTGTTTTCTGACTGTTCATCTGCTAAGAACCATTGTAAAAACATTTATGACATACCAAGCAAGCCAAGCCAATTAGGCTGTCATTACCCCTTGGCATTAGTTTAGACTGCAGTTGCTTTTATACATAAGTATATGGATGTCATTTAATATGCCTTTCAGAATTGTGTATTTATATAGAGTACGCTGTTAAACACAAAAGGAAAAAAAAAAACCTGTTTCTTGATATGTGGTAAACACATAAGGAATTTTTAAAGCGTTTTAGCATTGGCTATTTAATCATAACTGGTAGGTCTAATAAAAAAATCTGTGAGGTGGAGGGAAAATACTGCTAATAAAAAGTAGAGACAAAGAAACAGCTACAGTATGAGACTTGACTCCACTGTATTTGAACACAGACATTTTTTCAAAGCTCTTCTGGTCTGTTTGTGTAGCTGGTTTTTGTCGTGTGATGCTGTGGGTGTCTGGGCTGTCAGTTGCAGCCTGGGAAAGTTCAGCAGAGGATTCTCTGAAAGCAGACACTTCGGGATCTGAGAGGGAAAACCACTTAACATCTGAGCTTTAAAAGACTGGGAATAGGAGGTCAGAAATAGCTAAGTCTGCAGAGAGTGGACTCTTTTCCCTGTACTTTTTATATCATTATGTTAGGAAGAACAATCTGGTGGAATTTGCCATTTTTGAACTCACAAGGGAGCAGGGCTGCTTTAATTCAGGTAATTCAAGTTATATGTTGAAAAGGAAGGAGAAAAGCAGCAAAAACTCATTGGGGACTTCAGTGTATCACAGCAGACCAAACCCATTGGAAATGTACAGGATGAATGTTTTGTGGCACAAAAAACAAGTTGTAGGATGTCAAGAAGGAAAAAAGCAGGAACATGCTAGAATACTAAAAAGTCATAGCTTGTGTATTCTTGATAAATGTATACTGTCACTGACAGATTTAAAAACATTTTTCCAAATGTTACCTAAACCTTTCAGTGTGCTTCTGCAGCTAGGGAAGGGTTTTAGCTAACACATTTCCCGGGTTTAAGATGGAAAACACGGTCTGTTCATCACTGTATGGAAAGTAAGTAGTATATTCCATCCAGCTGCAGAGGAATTTAGACAAGAATGTAATCACCTGGGCAGTAACTGTACCAGAATAGTTCAATTAAAAATCCTTCTGCCCTCTCACCTTTTAAAAAATTTTCTTGGACTTTATTACATAGTTTTATGTCCATTCAAAAGATGTCAACCCAGTCATAGCTATATTTATTATCTAGCACCTGCTAACCTACAGATATATTTGTACACATATAAACATTATGTATAGAAAGTTCTAAATAATCATAACTATATTATTAGGGCTTTGTTTACAAGAGCATCAGTGTAATGGACATACATGTTATTAAAACTTGTAAGCAACTTGAACTGATTAACAATCTGTACCAACTGGCTAATAAAATTCCTATTACTCATGTACTAGCCCATTAAAAAGTATAACCTTAGCAGGCTGTGTGACTCAGTATCTTCAGCAGGGCTTTAGATTTGTCAGAAGAAAGAGTACCATATTTTTCCAAAAGCCTATGTTTTCATTGGCAAACAACGTGGTGTAAAAGGATTTGATCAGTAGCAGAGCAGATGGTACTCAGCTCCTCTCATGTCCATCATATGTGCTTTGCTTTTAATTAGATACAGTCTGTCCTCTGGGGCCAAACAGCTCCACTATACCATGTGGTTCAGATTTTTCTGAAGGGCAGCTATCCCTTAGACACTGGTGTCTTTGACTGTGGACCCCTTGAGAGTGTACTACACCAGTGTTTCATCTAATGCAAGTGCTGTTTCCTTCTTGTTAACGTGTAGTTGCCCACACCATCTTGACCCAAATAAACCCTCACATGCAAAACACATATTACTATTTCTTCTCATACCATTTTTTGCATGACACAATGGTACTTGTGGCTTGTCTACCTCCATACTTCGAGTTTGAATGATGTGCATTGCAGTACGGTCCACAGAGAAGAGGTGAATTTAACAGATGTGCTGAGACATCACCCTGACTTTACAGACTAATATCCTCCTGAATTTTCTGAGATTTTTTGGGAGAAAAACAAGGCAGAATGCCTTGTTTAAATTCAATTTCAACACATAAAAACCCTTTTTCATTGTAAACCCTTACAGATTAAACACTGGAACAGGTTGTCCAGAGAGGTTGTAGAGCCATCTTTGGAGATACTCAAAAGCTGACTAGACATAGACCTGGTCAGCTGTCTGTAGCTGATCTGCTTTAAGCAAAGGAGGGGGTTGGATCTCCAGAGGTGCCTTCCAACCTCAACCCTTATGTGATTTTGCTTAGCAATTGAAATATGAGCACTAAAAAGGCATAGCCTCCCAAAATGTTTCTGTATTACCTGTTTTTCCCACTTTCCTCCAAAGGAGGGATCGAGTATTTCTTCATACTCTCCCAAAACCTCCAGAGGTCGCTTCCAACCTCAGCCATTCTGTGTTTCTTTCAGTCCACTGAAATGTGACTGTTTCACCCACTCGTTTGACAGTAGCATTTGATCCATCATCTCTTTTTGGCATATGGTTCTCACAGGCAATAGCTAATGAGATTTGGTCAGGAGATTGTTTTTTCACTCTTCAAAGAGTTTTCCCTCACAATGGGGTGGACAAACTAAGTTTAATAGAAGTACTCAAGTACTTGTGTGAACCCATATACAAATGTGACGGGAGGATTGCGGATGTTTGTAAAGGTTTGTGCAGTTAAACATGAATCTTAACAAATTCTTATTTCTGACTTAGTTTTAATGTAATAAATACTGAAAAATTTGAGACTAAGTAGTTTCAAATCATAAGCGAAAATTCCAAAAACCAGTCATTCTTTAGAAGCATTTTTTGTCCGGGTTCTGGTTTGGTTTATTGTTTTTGATAGAGTTGAATTGGTGGAATCTGAAGATGTCTGTTGCTGTCTTTAAGCAAAAGGATAGTGTGGGTCAAATTTTTATGTATTCTCAGGAAAGGGCTTGTAACAACACTGAATAAAAAATAGAGTTATGACTTTTTCTTGATCAAAAAAAAAATATAATCCAAAGGAGCTTTCAACATATGATAGTATGTAGAATTGCTATTTTTCTTAGTCATTGAATATAACTGTTCCTTTTTTCTTCACATATATCAAGAGATTGTTCTGAAATCTAGTTGACCATTAACTAAATTGTGCTTTCAATCAGAACAAGTTTTACATACTGTCAAATGCAATAATTATAACTCTGCATAGCACTATTAAATAAGTGAAAGACATTACAAATACGGATAAACAAATGCACATGAAAGACTTTGATCTGGCAGATTTACTTCTTAGAAATACCTGAAGCCTGTACAGAGAATCTCAATGGGGAAAATATAAGCACATAAGCCCTCAGTGGGCATAATCACTTAAGTAAGGACTAATGATGTGACTTAAATTTGAAAGATCAAATCCTGATTTTTTTCCCCTCACAGTTACTATATTTCGGGCTACGGTCAGGGAATCCTGTGACCCTATTAATTTTTCACTTACTTTACTACAACAAAAATGACTAACAAAACATCTTTAACTGAATATTAGGGTTGAAAAGGTATTCAATTTTGTAGAACTTGCCTGTTTTCACAGACTCAGTGTTTGAATGAACTGATTAAAAATATTTAATTGGCAAGAGAATAGAAAAAAGCACTATTGACAAAAAATAATTGCAAAACCTCACAGCAAGGAATAATCTAAAATTACATGGAGGCATATCTTCAATTTTGTACCACCAGCAAGTGTTATCTTGTAATATTAACAATACATTTTAATTGGGGCTACATCCTAATGGAACCAAAGGGAGTAATTGCAGAAACACTTCAAGCACAAGGCTTAATTAAAATTTCTTGTTGTACAAAACTGTGGCCTTTCAACTAATTTAGGTAAATATTTTGGGAAACAATTGGAATGGCTTGTAATGTAAGCTTTTTCAAGCAGTAGTATTGACCAGTCTTGGAAATACTTGCTATATCTTGATTTACAGCTAAAACTTTATATTCCATAAGTATTTGTATATTTTTAATTTCTTTGTTTCTTTTTTTTTTCCTTTTCAAGGGGCTGAGGGTCCAGAGTGCAGAAGTTTAGCAGGCATTTAAATGAAAAGAAACTAATCTTGTTTGTTTCCTATGCAAAACAATGCACTGCTAAACAGCTGAGGTCTTAATTATTTAACAACGTTATTATTAAATCTATTCTTAGAACAACATCCACGTTTATTTTTTCAAAAAATCTGTGAAACACTATTCACACTATTGAAAATATATTGAAAAATATCAGAAAGTTACAGTAGATATTTATTTTAATCCTATATTTTCTTGTTTTTTATAAGCTATAGCTTGAATATTTTTTTTAAAGTGTTGCATTCCTTGCGTAGTAAGTGAAAACTAATCCCATTTGAAAGTAATGGGAAAAAATTCCATCGACTGTAACAGATTCAAGATTTCACTCAGAATTAAGTACCTTTGACGTGATAGGGAGACTACCTATTTTGAGTAATACATATTAGGTAGTATAACACAAGAAACAGCAGATCAGCTTGTAATACCAGGCATATGAAATTAAAAACTGTTTTCCTGTAGAAAATCAAATTTGATTATACTACTTGTCCAGTCTGTAAATCAAAATGGGGATCGTTTTAATTAATGGTGTGGCGTATCTGTCCAGTGAGAATGTCTTCACTGAGGAGAATACTTTGTATTAGGTCAAAGATTACACTGGATAATGACAGAGTTCAGCCCTTCCCCATTCTCCCTAACAGCTCACCAGCGTTTCTTCTCAATTGTGTCATGATGGAGCCTTTGCTGATGTTTTGGAGTGATGTCTGGCCAGCTCTTTATAACACCCACGGTCATTTACTGCTTCAAATTGTGCATTCGCAGCTTATCTCTAATCAGATGTCACTTACAATATTGCATATTCATGTAGAAATTCCTTCGCTTTCTTCATGATTTGATCCCTGTATCTGAGTGACAGAGACATTGAACAAAGACAATCCAATATTATTTTCTTATTTGTTTTATCATCACAGATGTCAGTGTTGGCTGCCCTTTGCTGGATATACCACTCTTAATGGCCTCTTTTTCTCTTTGGACATTGCTGTCAACCTCAAAGCTGAGTCACTCCAAGAATATTGCTGTTCACCCACTGATTACAGTGGGAGCTTCTGCAGTCTTTTTGTAATCCTTCCACTTCCATGGGGGAAGAAGGTTTACTCAGCCTTGCCCCCTGCCACTCAGAGCTAGACCTGGCACCCAGATTTTTTTATTTTTGTTGTCAGCACAATTTGAGAGATCACAAGCATTAAACTGAGATTAAACAGTATATATTAGTGTTTTATCGTGCAGCAGCTTCAATCCAAAATAACCCCCATACACTCAGTTAGAGTTTCTTACGAAGTGTCTTCCCCTATTTTCATATCTTATCATCCTGTCAGAGCGCATTGCTTAATCCATACCCTAAACAACAGGAAAGATTGAGTTATCAGAGAGGTAACAAATGTAAATATCAGAGTTACCAATACAGCTGTTTTCATATGTTGTACTTGTGTGTGTGTATGAATATGTACGTTGTGCTTCCAATCGGCTCATGCTACGTCCTCACCCACTGACATCCATCTTTCTTTATAACTTGTAATGTTACTGTTCTATTAATAACATTTTGTCCAGTTTTCACTTATTCTTTAAATGTTTTTTTTCCTCTTACTTTCTTGTGAATGCTTTCCTATTATTAGTCACAGAATTGTAGAATTGTAGAATGGTTTGGATTGGAAGGGACCTTCAAAGATCACCTAGTCCAACCCCCCTGCGGTGCACAGGAACATGTATGTGCATATGGAGAGAAACACAGATGTGTATGAATTTATGACTATGACAGAAATATGAAAAGATGGGTGATATAGTGATAAGTCATAAATATTAGCATAAATACATCACAATTCATTTGGAGTAAAAAGATCACTGCTTAAAGGTGATGAAAACTGTATGACATCTAGGAAAAATGTCTGGAGTACTAATTTCTATTTCTACAATATCAAGAATAGATTTTTCATAGTTGGTTTTGGCTAATCTTGGTGGATATAGTTTGTTACTCCCTCGTCTTCACAAGCTTTTGGCCAAAGAGAGTGAATGATAATGACTCATATTTTATTTCTACGGTGATAAGAGACTTAGAAGCTTCCTGTAGCTGGAAATTATACTAAATGATCTCCTAGACATCCACAGTTCACAAGCCACAGGCTGTTCATGTAGGTACACATTATTTTTTACTGAGTGAATCCTTCTGTGCTCTGTTTGGAGTTTTACAATCTTCTTGGTTTGACAGTGGTATCTAGCTGGGTTAAAGAAACTAGAAACAAGTATTTATGGCTTTGGCTTAATCGCAATGTCTCTATTTGACTTCTTTCACTGTTTTCCCTGCCTACATCTAGAAATTTTGATGAAGCAGGTCATACCTTCTCTTGGATTGTCAGTAACTAAGCTAAGACAGTATCCTCCATTCTATCCGGATTTAGTCCCTATGTTTTGGGGGTAAAAATAAAGAAAGGGAGCTGAATTTGCTCTCCTCTGGCCTTTTTGATTTTCAGGGAGTGCCCCGAGTCATTATGAAGAACTGGATGACTCAGACATATTTGTAGTAGTTGTTAAAATAGTCTGGTCACCCTTCAAGCAGATGGTGAAGAATCACAAGTGATAAAGTGATAAGAGCAGACACGTAGAAAAAACCACAATTATTCTGATTTCATTAGAACAGTTCGGTCTGACAAAGATAAGTCTGTACCGGACCATTTTCACATATCTGTATGTCTTTTCCTTACAAATGCGGAGTCAACAATTTCAGACTGATGAGAAATAGATAGAGTATAATTCTTGGGCGGGAGAGAGGGTGGTGGTGGTGGTAAGTTACAGAAAAAAAATGTAGGCACACCACCACAAATATTCCTTATTCTATTCTCATGGACCAAGATGGATAGCAAAAATACATTACAAACAACCGTGGGAAAAAAAAAAATTCCTTAATTTTTCTGTAGGATCCTAGGTGGTACTCTTGCTTTTCTCCAGGAAGGAGATTTCTGTTCGAAAGGTCTGTGCTATTGTTGGTAAGGCAATATAGCATAGTGCTAGGGAATTCTGTGCAGCTGGCAAAAGAATCTTGAAAGTACTTTTATTCTGATATCTTGTTTATTTCTAGGGAATTGCACATGTTTTCAAATCCACTTGGCAATTTTATTAAAGGGAAAAAGATAGTCCAAGATTATTGACTCTCTTTTTTTTCTTTTTTTTTTTAAATGAAATGTAAAAGAGGCTGTAAAAGGGTGGAAGAAAAGTGGAGATTATGACATACAATATCAGCAATGACTTGCAGAATGGGGGGAGCTGTAAAATTAGTATTACTGAACTTTCAAATAGAATAGAGGCTCGCATGTTTGTCAGATTTAAGCTATCGAACTGTTGTGGAAAAGTATTGGTTCTGTAGTTTCCCACATAGTGCATCAAGAGGGGAATGTGTTAGTGAAACAGAAGTTCCAAGAAGTAGGTGTTGGTAAATGGAAAAGGAGATTTCAATCATTTGAAAACTGTATTCATCATATATACCGTTATATTTCCAAGAAGCATGATCATGTGTTAACAGAGTCTGTTTAAATGGAGGCATCTCAGAAAACCAAACTTCATTCCAACTCGGTTTTACACTATTTGTAAAGAGACAAAGATAGCTACTGTAAAGCATACATCTTCACCTCAAATTGCTATGCAATCACATATTACAGCTTTTCACCCCTTTTCATTATTTAGCCCGTACTATATACTTGACTGGTTTCAAAGACGGATCTATCAAGAATCCCTTGTTTGAATAGTATTACGCAGACAGGCACGTGTATCAATGAAAATATATCATACCTTTTTCATTTGAGTCATCATAGTTAGAATATTTGCACTTTAAATATAACATATACCTCAGTAGAACACTTTTTTCTTAATGCCAGGAGAATTTTTTTCGGTTTTAATGAAGAAAATTAGTAATTTATTTATAATTAAATATGCCCAATTTTCTTACCTTTCCATGGGGCAGAAAGGACCATTGCTCCATGAGCTCATGGAACTCCTTAACTATTACGTGAACTCCCAATGAGTACAGGCAACAGAAATGGGTTCAAGAAAATTTACGGATGGTTTTGTACGCTCCAAGGGGGTGTACACAACTGGGGAAAAAAGCCAGTCAACTGCTCTGTTAAAGGCCTAATATTCATCCTGTGGGTGAAGGGTTTCGTGCAGTACTTCATATGCGTGTGCTGTTACCTGCAGAGCGTTAGAGGGAATGTGAGCATTCCAGAGATTCTTGGCTGCGAGCCTAGATTTGAAGTCTTTAGAGGTCTTTATCGTACTTCTTTTATGGCTGTCTTTTTCTTCATATTGGATCATCATCATGTGGCAGTGGCAACATTTTATAGAGTCTTTACAATTTTACTTATTTGGACAAAATAAGAATGAATTGAAATGCTGAATACAGTTAGGAATGCAGAAACCCACTGAAATGGAGATAGTTATTTTTTCCTTTTTTTTTTTTTTTTTAATTGAATGATCAGTTGGCAAAGATAAAGCATTGATGCTATGACTCTCATACCTGATTTGTTACTGTTAATATGTTCTGGGACACATCAGAAGAGCAACAGCACTGCGCAATGTCATCTCCAGCTGCAGCATAGTGCAAGGTCTGTAGCTGTCAGATTTATAATCTGAATTGGATTGGAACACTGGACAAGTTCTGATGTGGAAGATTTTCCAGGAAGACCCAAGAGCTCTTGGAAGTATAGGATAGTGATATAGTATGTGGTAATCTTCCACATAAGGCTGAGATCAACCCATGCTGTTGTTCGGGGTCTCTAAGAATCCTGAGTTTCAGGTATGATGTAAGATCTAGTGTCACCCAGCCACTGGTGGTAACCAAAGACTCTGTAGCACATTTTAAAAGCATTCTGCATAACAGTTTTTCCTTGAACTATAGGTACTTACATGTTTTGATTGCTTCAGATTAGTTTTGAGAGGTTAATGTATACGAAGAAAATAAATGGATGAATGCCATTGCTACTGCCTACACAGGAAAAATAGAGAGGACAGATGGATATGCATCAAAAATTTTATTAAAATCTCATATACAGTTTGATAATGAAGAAATTATAAAATACATATTTGAGTAAGGCTGAAAGAATTAAAATAGAGTATGTAATGGCAATCATTTACTAATGAGAATAGATCTGTAACAAAATGATGGT
>JAOXJK010000012.1:133170373-133210189 GCA_025774025.1 Xenus cinereus | reverse complement strand
CTTAGAATGAGCTTATAATAAGATATGCATAGCAATTTAGCCAGCTGCGTAAGGACAGAGAAATTGTCAACATTATCTGTAAGTGTAAATAAAATCACAAGTGTAAATACTTCTTACATGTTCAGGTTGCATAGAATTTAAATTTGAGAAGGGCTGGCTAGCAAAAAAGCACAAAACCAGGTTGAATTTTGTATTACACTGTATCTCTTTAGTGATAATGTAATGAAAAGCTACTGTAACGCATACATATAAAGAGTTACATTAAGATTGCTAGGAGTATTTTAATCTGAATCTGCTGTCTTTTTCATGATTAAAATGTTATCTAAACATTAATGTATCTTTTTTGCATATGTTGCATCTCTCTGTGTCACTGTGCAGAAGTCCTAGACATCAGAATTGCTGAGATTGTAAGTGAGATGCATGCTGGTTTAGTCGTCAAAGTGCAAAAGTCTTTCATCTTCTTTCTCCTTACATGAAATGGTTGTCCAGTCAGCAAAAAGATTTCTTTGTAATCTGGTGGTGTGTTCAAAGAAAAAAAGTCAAGTATTCCGATTTGTGGCTAATGAATGTAGCACATGTTAGAAGGAAATAAAATATGTAGTTACTCATCTGCTTTCTTATAAATGCTTTTTTTTTTTTTTTTCTTTTGTCCTTTAAAAAAATATTCCAGGTACTGGAGGTACAGTGAAGAAATGAGATCCATGGACCCTGGTTATCCTAAACCAATCACAATTTGGAAAGGTATCCCAGAATCTCCTCAGGGAGCCTTTGTCCACAAAGAAAATGGTATGCAAACACTTCCTTTTTTTAATGATTTACTAACACCCTTTTTGTAAGATAGAGTAGTAGAGGGGTGATTGACTATTCGGGTTAAGTAGTGAAGGAATTCTTGATTTATGAACAGAATATTTCTTGCTATAGAACTTGCTGTTCTGAAAATGGTTGTATGTTTTCATGTATCGTTTAACACAATGGAGAAAAATCTTTCAAATTTAGTATCATAAACTTTAATCTCCTTTTTATTTCCTGTGTCTTAATTCACTTAATTATCTTTTTGTTCTCTGCTGAATTATGGTACCTCTTAAAACAAGATTCCTAAACACAGAATATCCCTTTCTGAATCGTCAAGATGTTGGTTGTTTAAACAGCATAGAAGGTTTTACTTTCATTCTGAACAACTAGAAAAGGGAAGCAAAATCTTTAAGCAGCAATATCCCTGGGAATCTATGTAATTCAAAGAGGTCGTAAGCTCAAGACGTAGAAAGGCAGATCACAGGGATGTTGGTATGAAGTGCTATCACCTGTACCAAGACGTATCATCACACGCAGGAGGCTAGAATCTCAGCTGGCCACACCACCAAGCGAATGAGAGCAGCCAAAATCTCCTCCATCTCAAGAGAATTCAGTGCTGCTGGCAGGCTGCCAGCAGAGCCCCCAGTTGCACAGAGCTTAGATCCCTTTGACGGGAATAAAAATAGGCATTTATCGTCACTTACCGTCCTGTTGGTAAGTGTGTAAATTGTGTGGCATTTATGATTTATTTATTAGTAGGTTTCAAGTTTGTTCTGTTTGCCTCACAGACAGCACTTGTATATATTGCCATGTTATTTTAATTTCCTTCTAATAAGCAGATAAAAACATTTATTTCCTTGTATAAACCATTTCAGGCTCCTATTTCAACCTCTAACTCAATTAAGTAATTTACAATGGAAATATTTGGGTTGTTTTTTGGTGGTTTTTTTTTTCATAAATATGTTTAATTGCTTCCTTGCTTTGTCTCCGTTTTATCCAAAAGCAGAAATGCTCTCTGGATTCTGGCCTTTTGGCTGGACTGGATTTTTTTGTGTTGTTTTCATTTGTTTTGTTTTTAACTGGAAAGTAGGTCAGTCAAGATGATATTCTGCATACATCACACAATAACTAAGTGTTCGTAAATACACATATATTTGGAAATGGGCACAAACATTAGGTATGCACAGACAAACGTATTGGACATAACCTCTGCTTTCTTCCCTTCATTACTTTTTAAGCATATTTTTAAAGATTTATATCCAAAAGGAATTTAACACATAGATATATGTATGTATGAGCGGGTTAGGGTTTTTTTCTTACCTTGATTGCTTTCCCCATAGTAAGTTTTCTATACTGAGCTCAGGTACAAGTGTCTGTCATTACAAGTGGAAATCATCTTACTATAACACTCAGACCAGTGGATTTGAAAGCACTGCAGAGGCAAGAAAGACTCTTTTTTACATCAAAGCCACTTCTCTTTTTTACCCCAGTGGCTTTGATAGTCTTCTGACTCTTCAATGAGGAGGGTGGTGAAACATGCTGTGAGAGGGGAAGGGAAATAGGGCATTCTTGGGCTTCTCAGAAAGCCTAAAAGGGCCCCAGGGCAGAAAGAGGGACTGAAAATGACACCATGAAGTTCCCAAGAAGACCACTAAGACATTTTCCCTGAAATCAAGAAGACAGAAGTCTTAAGAAACAGTTCACAACTCCACTCTTATTTGTACGAGGAGAGAAAGAAAGAAAAGCAGATGGAAATAAGAAGTACCACAGATCAGTTGGAAATAAGTTGATTACATTTTGCCTGAAACTGTTTTCCTTTCTTTGGGGAGGAGCAGAGTTGACAAGGAAGTTTTACTATATAGCTTTAGAAGGGAACATCTGAAAGCATGTCTTCCAGTAAATACACTTAATTTTAAAGAAAACTTTTTTCTTTCCCTTGTCTTTCCATTGTGTAAACCGTGCAAATGAACACTTGCAATAGGTATGATCATAAAGGGGTTTCCTTGACTGTCCACAAAAATTTGGGGTAATCTTGCAATAAGAGGCTTGGGAAAGATGAGAAAAAACAATTTCCTAATTTATTCAGCATCCTGACACAATGTCCTAGAAGCTTGGTAAGGTACAGGTAACATCTTTGAAACTCTCCCTGCTACTTCCCATGTCGTGATTTGGTTTCTAACACTGTGGTAGAAATTCTTAGGAGGAGATGAAAAAGAAATTTCCTTTCTTCTGCTCCATGGAATCTGAGATCACACAAAGTTCTCCATATTTGAGAAACCTTTCTTTCTGCTTTGAGACCAGTATAGAAAATTTCACCTCCCATCTAGAAATTCTGCTTAAGTGGACGGTGGGGCAGTTTTTAGAGAGAAGACAGAGAAAATGTGGTCTACTTTATTAGCCCATTGAGCTGTTTTTGCCTTGTGATTAGTACCACTCCTAATTTGAGTTTCTATCTGACACGTTAGTGATTGCTAAGCCCTTCCATGCTGGTTGGGTCAGGCAATGCGCTCGCTACTCTGAGCGTCTAGCACATGGAAATTTGGAAGGAGCAGCTCCCAAAGCAGGCTCCATAATACAGGCAGATTAGATTAAATAACCTTCAACAGTTGTGTGAAGCCACTTGTTCTGCCATGAGAAGCAGTAAAACTACTCAGTCTCTTAGAACTACCCTTCTCTGCTGGTAACTTCCATCCTTCAGCTATTACTGACTGTTATCCTGGCTGCTGCCTCAGCAAAATGACAGAAATGTTTAAACTACCCTCAAAGTTTTCCAGTGAAAAATATGCTCTAATTGAAGAATTTTTGCAGACCTTAGGGGCTGGCAATTCCTTTGGTGCTTTGATTTTAACAATTTTAGTTTGATATTACAATGTCTAATAACTATCAATACTATGTGCACCCCAGATGTATACATATACATACTCTGTATATATGTAAGAATACAGATTTAGAGATGTCACATGTATGTATTAGACTGTTGATAGAGATAATATGTATTGAATTTCCACACTTGAAATATTTATCCAGGACCAGTCTGCACAGTGCTTTCCTACATACATGCTATTATATGAAATACAAAGATAGGATAACATGTGGCTCAAAATACTGAAATTTTTCATTTGCTAATATTTTTTATTTAAACTTCAAATTGCTTTAAGGACTCTTATATAAGCTAAAATTTTAAAACTTCATTATATTTAAAGAATTACAGTCCTCCTCTTTGATTTGTTCCAATCAGAATAGAAGGCATTTTGTGAACAAGCCTCCTAACTATTGTTTTGATATAGACCAGTGCTTTTCTTTTCATTTTTCATTTAACCAGTAATAGACTTTTCTATAGATACACTAACTCAGATAATAAAACTGCAAGGGATTAAGGAACAGAAAATGGGACCTTTTCAGTGGCTAGCGAAGCCATTAAAATTATATAAATAGCTAATGTAGAAGAATATTCAAATATTCTAAATACTCTGAAAAGTGGCAGTGGGTGATGAAGGTTTTTTTACAGTTTAAGCTGCAAAGTATGCTATCAATTCATTTATTTTTAGAACTGAAAGAAACTAACTGCTGTTTGAGTAGGTGATTACTAATATTATCTCCAGATAGCCAATTACCGATCCTTTCAGGATGCATTGTTAAAACGACAAATAGTGCCCAATCTGTTTTAGTATTCTTGGTGGCCTTTAGTACTGCAGGAAGTACATTGAGGTCTATAAAGTGAAGATAGGGAAATATTCAGGTCTTTGCATTCAGTTCATAAACAGTAGGAGGAAGTCCACCCATCCTGAAGGTTTCTTTCTTGCCAGATCAATGCCATTTTTGAGCTGGCATAGTAAAGTAATGTAGATTTTTGGCAAGGAGTCAAGTTTTTGTTTTGGTTTGTTTTTTTTTTCATTTAGGCATGTTTAGTAGTAACATTGGATTGCGCCTGAAAAAAAATCAAATGACAGCTCTTTGCAGAAAACTTAAATCTGGTTACACCTCTTTTCTTTTGGCAAAGCTGCTATTATTTCATCCAGTTTCCTTCTAAAGTACAGCAGTGGGCTATGTGACATCAAAGAAGGTCAATTCTCATTTCTGGCTAGCGTAGCTTTGCAATTTGTTTCAGAAGACTTCCCATGTTGAAGAGGTACTTTAGTGATGCTTTAAAGTCACGGCCCTGAGGATTCCAACCCTGGCTAGGTTTTCAGTGAATAAACAAATCAGCTGCACTCTGGCCTGTCAAAGATCATATACACTGGAATTCCTTTAATTTTTGGTAGTAATGGAAGAAAATGAAATCCCAGTTTATTGAATTAAAAAAGCCCATCCTGATGGGTTATGTTTTCTAGAAACAGTAAAGACAAGACATTTGGAAAGAAGATTTGGAAGGCCTATAACTGAAGTCTACTCCTTACACCTTTTTAATTTTTTAATCACAAAATAATTTGATACCAGTAGTTTTGTGCATGGTATGTTAATGACGTGATTTGATCCAATATGGCCATGAATAATTGCAATTTTCTTCCTCAGGCTTCACATATTTCTACAAAGGAAAAGAGTACTGGAAATTCAATAACCAGATGCTCAGGGTGGAACCTGGATATCCCAGATCCATCCTCAAGGATTTTATGGGTTGTGATGGACCAACAGATCGAGATAAAGACCGACACAGCCCTCAGGATGACGTTGACATTGTCATCAAACTGGACAACACAGCCAGCACTGTGAAAGCCATAGCCATCGTCATTCCCTGCATCCTGGCCTTGTGCCTCCTTGTCTTGGTTTACACTGTGTTCCAGTTCAAAAGGAAAGGAACACCCCGCCACATACTGTACTGCAAACGCTCTATGCAAGAGTGGGTGTGATGTAGGGTTTTTGGTCTTTTTTTTTTTCTTTCCCTCCCAGGAGTTTGTGGTAACTTGAGATTCAACACAAGAGCTGTTATGCAGTTTCCTAGCTAGGAGCGGGCATCTGTCAGTCTGAAACAAAGCTGATCTTTAAAAAACCCAGAGGGTTGCCTGTCCTGCGCATGAGTGGCGATTCGCTCAGCTGGGAAGCTTCCATGATACACAGTATCTGCTGTTTCTTCAGTCCTTTGTCTTTCTCTGTCATTCGATTCTAGGCCTTTCCTCTGCACGTTCAATGCCCTACAAACTATCAGGATTAACTAATGAAGAGGAAAAAAAAAAAAAAAATCTCCATGTTTCTACATTTTTTCCCTTAAGGCCTGTTCCCCTTTGAAAAATTTTTTGCTGAAAGTAAATTTTTTTAGAAAAACACAACAACCCACAATGGAACTTTCAGGAAAGTGAGAAGACCCAAAACAGCTTTGTCTCCAAAGAGGATTGCTTTCTGTCTGCTATGGATAAAGTCCTATACTCCTACTTCCAGTTTTGTCAGGTGGGAGACTCGGATGACATGCAGGACTTCAGACTGTTCGGACAGCCATTTTCCAACAAACAAGGGGCCAAAATATCTGCAATATAGTAACAGCCTTAATAATACATTCATTTTGTGTTTTTTACAGCTGCTCTGGGCTACGTCCTCAATGTTTTAAACTCATTTATATTCATTATATTCAAGCAGAATCTTTTTATTGGTTT
The DNA here is from genome assembly GCA_025774025.1 of Xenus cinereus. NCBI lineage: Eukaryota > Metazoa > Chordata > Aves > Charadriiformes > Scolopacidae > Xenus > Xenus cinereus. The sequence goes on along the minus strand of JAOXJK010000012.1, from coordinate 133,203,812 downwards.
CTTTTGGTTTTGGTTGGTTTTCCTGCATAATCTTTCCCAAGCTGTACCAAGCCAACTGCCCCAGGCCTTTCACAGGTCTGTCAGGAGCACTCATTCCAAAGCATGGTAAAAAGCAGTGTGTCTCTGAAGTGGATTTCGACGAAATAAAGCAACAGTCATGCTACAGAGAAACTTGACGCTGGTATTACATTGGTGGTGTAACCCTTTGAGAACTATTGCATCCATTTTCAGAGTCTGGTGGATGTTAACCTTGGTTATCATTAAATTATAGGATTGTCTTTGGGTAATACAGGTTTTAAAAGACAATCAGTTTTTCAAAACAGATTTCCTGTGACTGCAAGTGAGTGTTTTTAGTTATTTGCATTATTGGTAGAAAACCATTTGTAACATAAATAGAAAACAAAATATATTTGCCAGCTACTTTCTGGTTAAAGGAACCAAACCTATTTTAATAACTTCTACCACTTACCAAGACTTTTTCTGAGTGGGCGACAGTTTTATAGCTTAGCCTTTTAACTTAAGCATCTTGAATTTCTCTGTTGAACTATGTTGCATGATAATTCAATTTGCCTCTGAAGAGGCAGAGTTATGGTTTCAAAGGAAAGCTGAAGTGATGACTCTGATATTGCATGAGTATCCTCTGGTGTGTTACCCCTTTGCATGTTCACCATAGTTCTCAAAGGGTTAGTCAAATTTCTGGCCTTCAGCCAAACGTGGTATCACTGACAGAGCCAAGGGACCACCAAAGCATTTTGTCATTCTGTGTACTTTGTCCTAACAGCAGTATTGTCATTTTCATGTGACCTGCAGAGCGGGTTTGTATCAATATTTTTTTCCTAGAGAAAAGTCAGCAACTGACAGACCTCTTTATTGATTTTAGGAGCTGCTTCTTGCAGTGATAGGCTTTACAGTCACTGGGCTGTGAACTTATTAAAGATGGTCAGAATGATGCACCCCAAAAGTCAGACCCCTGGTTTTTTATGAAAGCCAGGATTTGAGGGGAGTAGCTTTTGCAACAATGAACAGCTTGCCTTGAACTTGATTATTGACTGTCATTACCAAGTTAAACATTGTCTTCTATGAACAGCTTCACTGTCTGAATTTCCTTAAAGTGTACTGTCCTATGTCTTTGATCTTTGACCTTTAACTTGCAAACTGGCACAAACTGAAGGGAATCTGGTGTTGCTAATGAACTAAGATGAGTTTTGTTTCTTAAAAGGCCGGATATACATTATCTAAAATTTGAGAAAAAAAATGTTGAAGTGTTTTCATTGAAAAGAACTGACATAAACTAAAATATTTATGATAGATCTGTAGAAGGGTATTTTGCTATGTATACATGCACACTCTAAAAATGAACTACAGTAGAAGTTAATTTTTATTTAACTTGAATACAATTTTCAGTATAAAATTATCATTTCTACAGATAGCTAGTTGTTAATGAAAAGGTTATAGGAAAGTATTAAAATACTTGAAATGGCCAGTATTGGCTTTTACATAAAACGAGACTTTTATACTACATTCAACCAATTTCTTACTGGTTTCTTAATCCACACAACTGGATCACTTTTTAGAGAGTGTAGGTATATATGCATATATATTATGGTTATTATTATTTTGGTAATGGATAGCTTGACTGCCTTGAATTTATATTTATATTGAGCATAGCATGAAAAATAGTATGCCTTTTTGTTCAATTACATGATTTTATATTGATTTGAGGACTTATTTTATGAAAATATGTGGCATGCTATAAAGCATTGCAAAATTATTTCTTAGAGCATAAACAGATATGCATATGTACAGCTAACAAAAATGAAGATTAGAAAAAGATATAGTTTTACAAACAAATATGCAATGCAGATGGCATTTTGGAGATGTTTTGTAGAGGTACTGCATACTGTAGGTTAGAAGTGCACCAGTATCAGCCCATAGCATTATTTAGTAAATCCAATTCAGTTGTTGCTGAAAATATAGATTAATTGACAGTTCAGTAACATAGGATGTTTACTGCACATCAGCTCATTTGGTGAATTCGGAATTCTATGCCTGTTTGTCATATATATTAAAATGTGTGTGTGTGTTTGTATACATATAAATGCGCACAAACACACACATACATGCATATTTTAATCCATGGAGAGATTTTTATTGTCAACAAACTACTATAACTTATGTTCTGCTACAGACAGAACAAAATTATCCATGTTGCTGTTCCAATTATGTCCCTTGGATAATTGGTGGAAAATACTAACAGCACTACGTATTCTGCATTTGGTTTTCCTCTGCAATAGGAGAACTCATTTTATATTATCTTTAAGTCAGAAAAACATCTCATCTGGTTTTTGATTCACTTGAAAATTTCACTTCAATTTTGAAATATCTTTCATGGCAGCTTTAACTTTCTGTGCAACTGTTTCCCTGACAGTAATGAAGTGCTGAGCATGTTGACTGTTGTTCTTTGATAAGGTAACAAAAATGTTTGTATTTGGAGAATTTAACTTTAATTATGCAGGAAGGTAAGTGTGATAAGTCTAGTGCTTGGTATATGGTATACATCATAGATACATGAATACATGATAAGTTGATTGTTTATATCTATTTTCTTTTACTTAAAAGTGCATATATATTCTATACAGAGAGAGGGAGAAAATATAATGTTATATCGGCATGTTTATGTCATGCAGAGCAAGATTGTGTCAGCATTTCTATTACATACTCCTATTTTCAGTAGGTTATATGAGTCATAAAGGTTTGCTTTAAGTAAAAGATGTAGGAGCAATTGTGTTCACTGTAATTCCCAAATACATACTGCTTAGTTTCAAATTATGGAAGTAAATTAGTGATGTTGCCTGATCTAGTTTTGAACTCAAATAAGTAAAAGTTCTAAGACAATGTTATTTTCTGAACAGTTGTTTTTCTACCAGGGCCTATTATCATGAGAATTAAGAAAAAACAATTTGAAAATATTTTCAGTTCTGCAATCTGGGTTCCTGCTCATGTGCCGTAACTTTTTTCATAAAGTTTTTAATAAACATTTCCATATTGCTATTGTCATGATCTGTACTGTGGAACAATACAAAAACTGAATATGCATTGTGTTAATCAATTACGGTCTATCAAGCTGACTATACAGGGTCGTGTATCTTCAGAGTACTATGGTCTGTATGATGCAGCAGGCCAGAGTAGATGATGGCATTGTTTCCTCTGGCATTTTAATGTATAAACCTATGAAAAGGTTATTGACTGTAGACAAAAATTAATTTTTATCAAAAAAAAATTAAAAAACTATGTAACTGTATATTTACTGGATAGGCTGGGATGGAGAGACTCAAATGGCTCCAAAGGAGCCCTTTCAAGTCTCCTGAATAAATGTAATACATATTCTATATCTTCCTATGAACTTTTGTTCTTTTTCTTCTTTCAAAGGGGCAAAGGGAGGGTATAATTAAAGAAAAAGATTTTTTTAAGGCTAATTTTGTGAATGAAAATAAGAGAAGCTAATAGATTCAAGGGGCAGACTTACACTTTTTCTTAAAAGTGTACTTCACCTCCCCAGTTGTTTGGTCAAGACTCCAGTGCCATTGGCACTGTGGTCAAGAACAAAAAGTAAGGCTTAATTTTTGAATTTTCAACTTTTTCGGGGGGTCTTACTTCACAATCTTAATGTCAGTTAAATGTAGCGTTTGGTACCAAATTATATAGAATCAAATTCTAGCTTGTTGGTTAGAAAAAAAGTGCGTAGAATAGAAAGTCGGTCTGCCTATAAGCAATGGAAGCGTTACATTCCTATTCTAGTTTTTTGCATTTGAACTGTCGCTAGGGCAAACCTTAAAAAAGACACATAGCAAACTGAACAGTGAATGTTCCAGGCACTGCATTTTTAAGAAAGTGGAAATGCAAGCTACCACACCATTAGCAGCCTAAATTGGAGATAGCACAAGATGACTGGGCTGAGCAGCAAGGATTATGATCGCAGGGGCTTGCTCTGTCCTGGCTCCCATATCTTCTCACAACATGGCCTAAGTTTTGTCACAGATTGCAAAGGTGGAGGAAGTCCTGCACCGTGGCAGGAGATGTGAAGCAGCCATTACAGAACAAAAGCTCCCTGTCGCCTTTTGTTGTTGTCAAGACTGTCTTTGGACTGCTCTATTTCCAGAAGCATAAATAGTTGACTGCAGCCCTATGAGCCATAAGGAAAATCGTTATTATCAGCGGAGGGAACAAATGTCACTGGCCACTTAGGTGTTCGGCTATGCTGTAAATCAAGTAATATTGTGTGGGAGCTGAGGAACGGATGAATTGTTGTTGCCTACAATGGTGTATCCATGACTGGTACACCAGCAGTGTAATGTTAGGCGCTCTTCCTTAGCTCACACTACACAGACTGCAGACAAACAGAGTGGTTCACATAAGATAAGACCAGTTAAACATATGTCAGTTACAAAATCAGGTGTAAATGAACCCTATACTCATAAAAATTAATCTCTGATTTATGCATGTAAATCGATGGATTGTCTGCCACTGGTCTCATGAAAAAAATGTAATGTGTGAGTCAAATCCGTCTAACTCATTCTTGTGACTTGCCATCTGAGATGTCAGAGGCTGATAGAGAAATACATTGTCATCAGTGCCATCTATGCTGAAAATGTCTGGTAAACATCAAAAGCATACCATCACTTGTTGCGGACTGGCTCCATTTGATGCTTGATCTAAGGTAGCCACTAATGTTAGGCAGCATAGATTCTGTACGATGTGGTGTTACTTGATGTGTGTGTGTAACTAGGAAAGCCCAGGAGATCATATTTTGAAGGATTATTGGTATGTGGCCACAGCAAGGATCTGTTCCTAAAATCAAAATGTATTTCAAAGAAGCATGTACACAGCATTAAACACATGCATCATAAACAGGTCTTGTTTCCCAGTATCCGTAAGCTTTAGCATATCATCTACAAATTATAGTCAGTTTATTAACATTTGCTGTTGCAGCTGCCCACCGTGTCTTTGAGATATGACATTCTGTGAGAGGTGTACATAAAGTATGTTTGCCTTGTGGCGGTAGCCTTAAGTACTGCTCTGGTCTGCCTACAGTACAGATGAAATAAATTTTAGAGGCAGAGAAGGCATAAATGAAGAAGTGCTGATGTAAACTAGCATGCTAAAGACAATTTTCTACATTTGGATGTGCACGCAGCATAGTGCTACTTGCTGTCACAGTAAAACTACATAAACAGTAATCATTACACATCAGCCATTTACGATGGCACAAAGCTCACACCGTTTAGTTTCTTCTGCTGCTGTAGAATGACATTGTGCACAGATGATAATTGTAATGGCCACCCCATAAACCAAAGTTTTCTGTTTAGTTAATGGTAAATTGCACCCAATGAAATTGCATCACATCCTTTTTGCAACTACAACCTTAATCTCCTTGGCAAACTATCGGCATATCTTAATTCGTAGTCTTTCATGCCCATTGTTTTATTTTTTTTTGCTGTTGCAGTAAAATATATACTGGACATTCTCTCCATCTTGCCATCTGGCACTAACACGTGGAATAATCCCTTTCGTTCTGTGCCATGCATGTGTCCTGGATCATCCATTTTCCCATCCATCATTCTGGGAACTGGCTTTCTGGGAAGTGGAATTAGCAACAGAAGGCTGGGATAAAATAACTTCCTAAAGTACCTGGTTAGCCCTTAACAATGTGACAACAGAGTTTGAAGAATTTTCAGTGAGGTATTATATTACTTACCCACCGGCAACGGAACAGTGTAACTCTGCCAATCCGTGCATGCACAGATGGGTTCACCACTTGCAAATAGTGTGTTAAGTCAGAAAACAGTGTTTCTAATCCTGATTTCCATCCTGATGTGTTGGCATAGTTTACACAAATACTCATAGTTTACATGGCTGTACATAAGATCATCTGCCTTGTGGAAGCTGAGAGTGCTTGGGGTCAGCAGGCAATCAGTGCTAACTCGTTTATAAGGTGTGAACAAATTTTGGTACCCCTACTATCATTTTACAACCTCGAAGAAAAGAAAGTAGGTTTTTCCTACTGATGGTTTATAATACTTTGCCAGTGTTCACAATTACATGATCTTATATATAGATCTCAAAAAGTGCTATCGTACAACTGATATCTTTCAGTTGAAATGCACAGCCCCATATTTAGGCACGCAATGAATCTAAACAGAGGTGCACATACTGTGTATGCTGTGCTTGGCATAAAAATTGTCAGTGCTCACATATTGATCATCTTCATATCTTATGGGAGCACCATGTTGAAATCAGTTCCGAGCAGTTCGTCTGCTTGGATAGAAGTAAAGTTATCTAAGTTAGGAAAACGTACATGTGTTAGGAAAACGTGCATTCAGAAGACATCACCAGCAACCTACAGCACTGTTTTAAATGATCACGACAACTGCAATTCATACCTGTAACGCATAGCTGTGGCTTGTATTTACATGGTTGTGGTTTTACCTCTGATGATAAAGTTCTATGAACTCTGGCCATGCATCACAAGGTAGATGAAAACTATTAAAAGAAAATCTTTCAGTATGGCCATTGTCAATACTCACACAGCTCACAGAAATACCTGAGATTGTTACCCCAAAGAAAATACAGTCTTGAATAGGAATCCAGAATTGAAGGAATGTGTGATGATGCAGATGATCTATTCCCAGCTCTTACTCTATGTAATGCATTTGGTAAAGTATTGTCACTAAGCATATCTAACTAACAGCCATCTTTACTGTGTTTCCAATACCATGCAGGCGTCTCCTGTCAATCCATGCACAATACTCTCTTGTACTGTTCATATTTCAACCAGTGCCTGGTTGCAAACAATTTTATAGGTTAGATGAAGGATTATGATCCGCCCTTCTCATTGTCCAGGACACACAGGTCATCATCTGCTATGAATATTCGTTCCTTTGAAGGTGGTACTCTTTGGATCCCAGTGATGAAAAATACAGATTTAGAGGAATGCCCTATTGTAATCTTTCTCAGACGAAAATTAAATTAGTCGTGAACTTTCTTTCTACAACTTCTAGAGTCCACAGGAAAGCCAACTTAAGTCTTTTTGTCAAAGGCTGCAGACAGACAGAGAAAAAGCAGCATAAGCACATTTGCATTTTTATTTCCAGAAGAATGTAAGAGAAGGAATGAGAATATTTTGTTTCATAATGGCAAGTACAAACCCCGTTTGTCAGAAAGGGAAGGAGCCAAGGACAATTGACATCACTAAAATTGCATATAACTGCGATGTACTCAACAATAAAAGAGAAGAGATATTATCAGGAAGTTTGTGACAGCTTTGAAAGTATTATTGGTCTCCAACAACAAGGCTACCTGATAGGCTGCAGAAAGTCCACTGAATTCTGTTATTTGGTGTCATAACGCACCAGAGATCAGTCAGTCAAAAGGCTCCTGAGTGCAGTTACTCTAAACCTGACTTCAAAGATATAGAGAGAGCACCTTATTTGTCTGCTGCAATCAAAAATCTTTCAAGAGAGATTTAGTCAAACTAACATCAGCCTGAATCTATGTGCAAAAACTTGTCACAGTGAAATGTTCTTATGTTTGTTTTCAGAAATTAGATCCAAGAGATTATTTATCATTTGAAGAACTCCACTGGATGAAATACTGAAGGACAAAGCAGCCTTTACTTCTATTAGTCTGTATTACAGCCATGTATCTTTATCTCCATGATATCTCAGTCCTGAAGTATTTGTTATAATAGAAATACATTTATGACCTTTGGATGGATGATCTATTGCTATTTCTTTCTGTAAATTGATAAATAATATCAAACTTCTGATTCCCCTCCACCCCTTTTTTTCACTGTGCCCTGACATACTTCCTGACTAATTAAGGCAATATTTAATTTTATATACTCTTGATAGACAAGTGAGAAATTATCTGTTCACTATACAGAGGAAATAAGAAAGTATAGTTTTGCTGTCTATCTCATTTAATCACAGACAATTTTTTACAGTTTTTCACAAGGAAATGCAGCTTTTTTTGTCTAGAGTGAAGAGGCAGTACCTTCTCAAAAAGTCCTCTGACCATTTGAGGAACTTGATGCATACCTTTCACTAAATCTTGTTCATTGTCCAGTACCCCAACACTGAGCTCCAATTTACTCACTTCAGATTATTGAAGTCTCTGCCATCAGCTGACGCTGCCGTCCTTTAAGTCTTTTATGAAAATGAAGTGAAGCCAGCACTGACCATCATGGACTCCTTACTTGCATCTTGTGGCTACTTGCCTGACCACGTGTATAGTGTAACAGCATAGACCTATAATTTCTGATGCCAGTCATTGCATACCATTTGCATGCATGGTTTATGCCATCTGTGAGAGGTGAGCAGTCTAGAAAGCTGCATTTCAAAAATGTTTGTATTATTTACAGTGGTTCCAGTTCTCTTTAAACTTTTCTCTTTCTCCTTTGCATTCTGATGCCTATAATTTGTGTCATGGATATTCAGACAATAATTTTATGGCCGGAGTCCTTCCTCTACCAGACATCAGTCCATGCACATACATCATCTACCGTTACGTTCCTGCTGTAGCATAATATGCTAGCACTGTTGCATGGCAGAATGCTTTGCTATTATGCATTGTTTCCTGATTGATCCTAAATTTTAGGTATCATAAATGACATGTATGAAGAGTTATCTCTGACTTCTGCTACTGTGGTCTGGGAATTGGATTCCTTGCACGGTTCAGTCACAGCTTGCAGATAAAGATGCAGGTGTTTGACTTCTGTAGGTTTATTGTATGTGATAAGTGTTCCTATATGATCAGAAGCTGTTTGAAAGAGGTGATGTCTGCTCCTTGCCAGTCCTGTGGTTAGTATTTTTAGCAGTTAAAGCATGTACAGCCGGTTTGTCGGTGTGTAGTCAACCAGAGTTTGATATGGATATATACAAGAGGGGTACATTGTTTTCCATGCTTCATACACATTCTTGTTTCTCTTACTTTCTGAATAACAGGCACCTTGCTTTCCCTCCAAGTTCTGTACTTTTGTATCTACCTGAACCTGAGTTCTTCCTTAGTTCTGCTTGTTGGGTCTTATTTTAGCAGCTGATTCCATTTTCCATCTTGTTGCTATTCCTTCCTCCCTGTAATTCCAGCAGCAATCTGGTTCCAAAATGTTTGCTAGAAGCTACTACAATTGTGACTCTTTCGACATTGGATTTGCTTCTTTATCCTCCACCTCTGAGAAAGAGGAAATCAACCTTTTATGCAGGGGCAAGGATTTTGGTGCAGTTATTAGAATATCTTTGAAAGTGGTTTTATGCATAACATGACCATAAAACTCACACATTGTTAAACATCAACTCTTTTCAAGTTCTACTTCTTGAACCACCCAATGATTGTTCATTTAATTTACAAAACATGACAGATAAGTTAGAATATGGATGTGATGATTTCTCTGTGTGACGCAGATTTCTCATTTTTATTCCCTTTTCTCTGCATAGCCCCATATGCATTTCATGCCCATGTTTGGCTCATTAGGATGTGTGTTAGTAACAAAATAACTGGAGCATTTTCTTGCTTTCTGCAGCTAAATTTCATTTTATTATTGTTATTTTATTTTATTTTATTTTATTTTATTTTATTGGCTCACACAGCATTCTATACAGTAACCTTTTTATAACTGACATATGTTATTCCTTCAGGTAGCTTCTACTGACAAACACAAAGCTTGTTTGTGTGCAAATGCAAGGCTGACTAAATGGTGCTAAAGTGTATTATGACTGTCAGATATAATCAGGCAAAATTTTGTGGTGCTTAGACTGATTTTTTCATTGATTTTATTGATCAATGCATTGAACAGTGTTTTATTATACACAAGTTGTCTTTTATTAGTAAATCAAGACCTCATAGTGCATTGTTAAACAAAATGGGTTAATTAATCTATGTAACAGCTCACCAAGCTATTATCTCTTTAACTTCTTATAATGTTGTGTCATTAAAGGTCAAGGGGTCATGATAATAATCTCATTGCTGTAGACCATTAACATGACTGAACATTTTCAACAAAGTACTTATGTTTACAATGCTATAACCCTTTGACTGCTGCGGCAACCTTTAACCACAGAACGTCACATGCCAGAATCATCATTATGGTTCTTGCCATGGCAATCAAAGAGTTAAGGGCTGTGCAGTGATTTGTTTTATATTTATTAATTTATATTTATTTTTTGTTTTCATTTGAGAAGGGGGGAATTGGGGTGGGGCAGTTCTTGTCTGCTGTAAGTGTCTTAACCAAGGGAAGGGTTAAAATGGCTTTTTATACTATTGCATCTTATGTACTTACCATCAGTTCATTGTGTTGTAATTAAAAAAAATCTGTCAATAAATAAGAGAACAGAAAAAAAGTTTCATAAAGGCATTGTGGTTTAATTGGTATATATATTACTGTACCACTAATAACTGCTGCTCTTTATATACTGTCTAAGATTACAGCCAACTTTAGTCTCAGAAGAGGAATGTTTAGCAGATAATGACAATGTATAGAGATATTATGGATATATCTGGGTAAGAGCAAGGTGAAAGAAACATTGGTTAATTTTCCTAATCAAAATAAGGTAGGAAAAGCTATTTTGTATGGAAAAGAGGTGAAGTGTGTGAAAGTGAACCTACTTCTGTAATGTCTGAAGGGCCACTCATTAGAGGTTGCTCTTACGGGCACTAGAAAAATGAACAGGTGGCTGAATTTCCTCCTTTGTTGTGTGTAAGAAAAAACATGTAAAGAAAAGGTGAGTCTAACAATTCAAATTAGAAAATAGCTGAAGAATAAACCCCCCCCAATACATGGTTTTCTTGCAATCAAATCACAATAGAAGACAACAGGACTAAGATGCAAAGGAGAGTTTTGTGAAACTTTAGCCATCCAGCTCAGTTTGCAAAGATCTGTGTTCCTCCCGTGTCAACAAACATGTAATTCTTCTTAGGCTATAGAGGACTAAAGGCATGTGTGAGGGTGTAAGAAACCAGGAAAAAGCTCGATTTATTCGGAGACAACAAAGTTAGTATTGGTTCAGTCCTAGTAAGAAAGAAGGCAGTGCCTCTAAGCTGATCCAAAACCTGAGGCCAAACTCATCACATATCTAAGCAATCCGAAGCCTTGCTCTTTTCCATTCTAAATCAGAGGTGCATGTGTTTTACACTTGTTAAAACTCACAAGTACCTCATCATTAAAAAAAAGAAAAGAAAAAAAATAAATTCCATTATTTAATTGATTGAAGGAAGAAAGGAAGAGAACTGGATAAAACACATGCTACAGAAATCACTGATTGCAGTTCTCGCACATGAGCGAGGTAAAGGCCCCCGGCTGGACCTTGTCTGCAGATGGCTGACAGGAAAAACACCGGTTCTGAATGGAAGGATTTGAGGAGTGTCTTAAATATCTTAGTATCTTAAGTTCATGGAAGTGTGTTGTTTCTGAAAGATATGTCTAAAAACAACTTCCAGGTTGATCCACGTCTTCTTAATACCATCCACTTCATAGGTAAAGATGCTGCTACTGGCAGAAAACGTAGTAAACACCTGGCAGTCACAGTTAACATATGAGAAGTTTGGTGCCATAACTCAATCTTTTTTCATATGTATTTTCACATAATTATGTGGCAGATAATTAGGTTTTTGTTTAAATGCTTAGGCCCAAATTCAAGATTTAGCTTCCAGGGATTATTCTTCCCCAAAAATCTTTTCAAGCAAGAAACACAGTCAATACCAGATTAACCAATTAGACATAACTGATTATGAATAACAAATATTCTTAATCACTGTTTGCCAACCGCTGTCATGCTACTTGTTTGAATTATTGCAAAGATTGAACAAAATCAAATATACGTCTGGACATCACTGGCTGTCAGTGGCATTAAAACTTATGAATATATTTCATATGACTGTTCAGTTCTAAACAGCATACAATGACATTGAACATGCTCATTTTCCTCTCAAAAGAAGCTAAGGTTAAAAGAAATGAGTATTTTATAGATTTCCTACTAAGCCAACTGGGAAAATTCTGGGTGCTTATTATGAGTTGTGAGGATTGCACTTTAATGAGCGTTATTCAGCCCAAAAGCCTTCAATACACATGGGGTCAAACTGCCCTTTTCTCCAAGTATATTGGCAACGTTCTGCTGCTGGTGGTGAAAATGAGTCTGTATTGGTAAAGAGATTTTTTACTGTAAGTTATGCAAAGTTTAGGTGCACATTTGAACTGTGCTTCACTAGAACAAAAAGCTAGACCCTGATCGATGCCTAACCCATGTTCACTTGAGTCACTTTCAAGCCAAAAGGAGGTGTATTGTGATCCTCTGCACAAATATTCAGAATATATAGGAGCCTTTCCAAGACTTAATGAAACTGTATTCTCTTACGTCAGTGTGTGTCACATTAACACAGAGACATTTTCACGTAAGTGCCTCTTTCCCACATGAATATTTTTTCTTTGGTTTTTTTTTTTTTTTTAACTTAATGTGAAATATTCAAGTTATAATTCAGGAGAACCGGAGTGGGTAAGCTGTAAAAGTAAAATAACATTCAAGAAAACAACAACAACAAAAAGCTTTTGAAAAACCAATAATTTTTGAAGAATTTTATATATCAGTATTTAATTTCTGGAAAGTTTCCAAGCTGAAATAAGCCTAATTGCTACCACACTGTTCAATATATTGATGTAAAGTTTGGTTTGCAATTCATTCATCCCTTCACAAGTCACTGCAAGAAACAACTCCTAAAGAGCATGCTTAATTTCCCAGATACGTGTGTGAAATTACTGTCATTAATCACTGTATTGATTATTTTTCTTCACTTTTTCAGGATTCTTCTATTTAAAATGTTCCCCTGAAGTGACAAGTAGAGGCATCCTTGTTAGCCTTGTCTTCCTCACTTGCTGTCTAATTGTTAGATAAGAGATTCATTGTGCAGTGCTTTTGTGTTGTGGTTCATGGATAAATTTTGCTTTCATTTTCAGCATCAGTCATACATTCTCACCATGAAAAATGACAACTATGGCTGCACTCCCCTGGTTTCTATGCTGGGAAGTTGTTACTATGTCATACTGGTCAGCTTCCCACCGCATGTCTTTGCTCATACTTTGATTAAAGTGATAGATTCAGGTTGAAAAGATTCTGAAGAGTTTTTCTACTCATGTTCTTCTGTAAGGAAATACTCTATTATCTGTGAAGGACTAGTTCTACAAGGAAGATACAGAGTATCTGAATACTGTCACGGTGTCAAATAATTTTGTTCCCAAATCTCTTCCAGATCCTGTTAACCTTGTGGTCCGCACTGTGTGTGCATTGCAGATTTTCTTTTGGAGTGCACTGGCTAGGTCTTTTAGAGATAAAACCTGTGCTTTCTTTTGAGAGGCAGTTATTCCAGAAATCACTCTGGCATACCCGATAAGATAGCATCGTCCCTTCTATATGATCCCAGCAGGTATAAGACTTCCAGGCATAAGGCGCGTTCTGAAAATACCTCATTTCAAAAGGAAATAGAGCCTCACAGTTCATGAGAAGTTCAGTTCAGTTAGAAGAACAATGAGTTTCTAAGTCTTGCTTGGGTATAATTGACAACCAGTCAGGCACAGTTTAAACTCAGAACTCAGAGCAAACTCAGAGGTAAAGAAAAGCTAGACCTTCTCCAAGGTTGGCCTTGTCTATTAGAAAATTAGTTTGGCATACAGGATCTTAAATGCCCCTTAAAAGTCTAGCATAGGGCATAATTGCCAACATTTAGCTCCTAACCTGTGCCTAGAGTAGCCACATTAGGGCTCTACCTGACCATAATTGATTTATACCCTAGCTGGTGGCCTTCAGAAGTTGGTTCCTCTCTCCATTGAATGGCAGCTACATTTGGGAGTTAATTTAAGATTCTTTCGCTTGATACGACATGTAAGTTAAATGAATTGTATCCCTTTCACCCCTCAGCAAGGAGAACAGAGATGCAGACAATAGAAAAAGATACTGGGAATGGCAGCGCTCAGGGATCCCACACAATTAAAATAAATGAGGTATGTCAGGACTGTCAGGAATCACACTACAAAGAGGTAAAGAAAAGGAAAATGGAAAGGAAGCTTAACACATGCTTCTGTGTGTTTAAATATCTGACATGTGCTTGCACACCTGACTGTCCTTCAGTTGTGTGCTACCACTGGACACTGCCCAGGTGACAACCAAACCGGAGTCTCCCATTTAGAAGGGTCAGGCAGAGATACACAGTTTCCAGCTGTACCACATCCTGATTTCTTTTGTGTGAGTCAACTATAATTTGGGTAGCATTAAGTCGCTCTTATCGCATGTAAGGAAGGTGCCTGCACGGATTCGCTGTTGAAATCCATGTGTGTGGCAGCCCCTTTGCACCTTACAAATAGCCCAGAGAAGACACAGTCATTGGGCTGCCCCGTACGGGCATCAGTTGGGAGGAGGGGACGTAGGTGACAGCAAAAAGAGGCCTTGCAAAGTGTCCTCTGTAATGCTGAATGCCTTCTGCAGCTTTTGCACGCACAGCTCCCTGTACAGCACTTTGCTTATGTGCTGGCTTATACCATGTAGCACAAGCTTATGTCTTGCTGAGACAAGTTACTGTACTGTGTATACTCGGGTCTCTCGGGGGGAGGAAGAAAACGATAAGCAAGGACACGGAGCATATCACTAATGCAATAAAAAGGTAGAAATGGGGGAAAGACAAACATTCTGTGAGAAACGCGAAAAGCAGTAAAGATCGGAGTGTTTAGAAAGAGTAGTTCTGAGCTTTGCTTTATACAATATGGAAATTAATTTTGACAGTGGGATTTCTATTTACTTAACTTTTGGGGAAATCTGGACTGTGCACATTTTTTTGGCTGTGTTACTTATCAAGCCCAGGTACAATCAGTAGTTAGAGGAAGCAGCAAAGTAAACCCAGATCAACAGTACTAGGAAAGTATAAAATGCCTGGATGTGAGAAGATTTCTCAAATCCTTTGATATGAAAGGGACATTGCCTAATGCTGTAAAGTCCTAATGACCTCTGAAAACGCAAACAGGGAATTGTAATCTCATTTAAATGTTAATTAAAAGAATTGAACTTAAGTGGTTCACAGAGACAAGAAATTGAAAGTTCTGAAGATTAAATTATTCCTTTGATGGGTCAGGCTACATGGTGTTGCGCAGTACGTATGCCTCTGTTGATGAAGGCTGCAGGAACAGTTCCTTGAGGGACAAAAACTCTCGCTTCACCTCTCCCACCTCTCTCTAAATTACATTGGCACAATCATATGTGCCTGTTTATCTCACAAGTCGTACAGTTCACGCAGAGCTTTCTTCTTTATACATAAAAGTAATTATTTTAGCATCGTTAATCTTATTCCCCCATGTCTCTTTCCCTTCATACTCTTTACATGGATTATTACAGCAGCTAGTCCCAGCCTGCAGCCCAGTAACCTCAGGAGTTTTTCCAAGGCTGATTCTTTCTATCTGCATAGAAGTGGTTTTGCAGCTGCTTTTGTAGTCTTATGGCTAGAGTGAGAAAGATACCTAGGTGATGGCAACACTAGCTTAACTGGAATAAGATTCACTTTCCCAGCACAGTCAGATTACTTTTTTGACCCTTGGCGAATCCCATAATCACCACTGGCTAGCTGTTGTAATGCTCTGTGTTGACAAAAGTAGAATTGCCAATACAGAGTCGTATGTCTAAGTTCTTCATACCCTGAGCATTAAAAATAGGACTCACAGTAGTCAACCTGTTGAGCAAGGTGATGCTTAAGCTTACTATTAAGAAACACCGAAGGAAGAAGACAGTACGACTCTGCTTCTAGTCTTAGCCACCAGCTAGGGGAAGGGCTAGGCATATATGGAGCTCTGGGTCATCATCAAGTGATGAATCGGGTAAATTGCACATTTGGAGATGAGTGACTCATTAAAGCATCGTCTGCAGCGTGTGGAGACTTCTGGACCCCAAAGCCCCCTGAGCTCAAGGGGATCTGACTCTTCTTAGGAATTAGATTACTTCCTTCAGCTCAGTCCCCTTTCCTCTGTGTCTAAAAAGGGAAAAATTTAGATATTTAATTTCCAGAGAGCTTTTGTCATTCACGTACTTAACCCAGAGTAAGTACATATATACTAAGTTCCCTCAGTATTTCTATTATTTTTTTTCCCTCAGCATTCATTTAGGAAATATTATGACAACTGGTGGGAATCTGGTTCTAAACTGGCTCTCCAGTCAATGAAGAAGGAAATTAGGGAGTAGATTAGGTAGGAAAGCAAAGACTCTTTGCAACAGATGTCTTAATCTGGGTCACTAATAAATTCTGTGAGGATTATTTGTTTCTTCACACTCTAAAGTTACCTTTGTCACAGCAAGTTCCTTCAGAGTGGAACAAGTAGGCTGATCTTCTTCCCAGGGGTGTGTTGGTGGCTTAGAGGGATTTGTATTGCATCTGCTGTCAGTGCCAGGTGTTGGCAGTGGAGGGCTGCAGGGCAGCCTCTGTGAGGACACATTGGGGCTGCCCCATTCTGGATACATCTGGTTCCAGCCAGCTCCAATGGACTCACCCCAGGGCACAGTTGAGCCTGTCAACTAAGTGGGTGGCACCTCTGGGAAAACGTATTTAAGAAAGGGTGAAAACACTTCACAGGCAGTGAGGAGTGAGGAAAAAAAAATGAGAAACATCCCTGCAATCACCAGGGTCACAGAAAAAGAAAGGGGAGGAGGTCCTTCAGGCATGGGGCAGAAAGTCCCCTGCAGGCTTTGCAAGAGACCACGGTGGAGCAGATATGCATGCTGCAACCCATGGAGGACACTATGCTGGCACTGATTCATCCTGAAGGACTTCAGCCTGGGGAGAGGCCCCACACTGGCACAGGGGAGAATTGTGAGGAGAAAGGAGCTGTAGAGAGGAGCTGTTACGAACAGACCAAAACTCCCATTCCTCACGCCCCACCACTGACTGGGAAGGAGAGATGTAGAGGAGTCAGGAATAAAAGAGTAAAGTTGAGCCTGGGAAAAAAGAAAGGTGGTGTTTTAATTTGGTTTTGTTTTGTCCAAGCCTATTTTAATTGGCAATAAATTAAATTAATTTCCCACTGGCTGAGCTGTTTTGCCCTTGACAGTGATTGGTAAGCGATCTCCCTATCTTTATCTCAACCCACAAAGTTTTCCGTCTTACTTTCTGCTCGTCTCCTGGCCTGTTGAGGAGGGGGAGTGAGTGAGCAGCTCCGTGCATGTCTGGCTGCTAGCCAAGGTTAAACCCTCCCCAGCTATTCTTTAGGTTTATTTTACTTTATTTGATAGTATACCTGGCATTGTTTTCCTGGTACAAAGTTTTGTGGAGATGCAAAATTCTGTATCTGTGTTAAGAGTGGAAGAACACGAAGTAGAAATAGCTTCCTGGATGTGATTATCACAGTATCACATCACAGTATCACAGAAATGTCAGTATAAGATGTTAAAGAATAGTTGATAGGATGGTAAGTATCAAATTTCTTCTGGAATTAACTTTAGTATTCTGAAGGAACTGAAAAAACTAAATTATGAATTCTGCTGTATCATGTCTTCCTAAAACTGTCTTATGACCGGAAGGTGGTTAAAGTGGCGGCAATTTTTTGAAGAGCTTTGTCCAAAATCTGAAAAAACGCAGCAAGTAAACTGTCATCTCTAATGAGCAAACAGATCTTAAGAGAGGAACTTGTATATGAATGGATAAATACATATACATATACAATATATGAGAGTGGAATCAGAATTACTTTAGTAACAGAATAATCTATTAGAGTTCTTGAAGCATGTAAATAATGTTAATCAAGTTAATACACTTTTCTGAATTTCCAAAAAGTCATTTAGTAAGATCCTTCTCCAAACACTCTTAAAGAAATTTAGGTGTGATAGCAAAGGAGGTAAGGTCCTCAGATGGATGAGAAATTTATTAAACTATGGGAGACAAAAGAAAGCATTATTAGCTAGTTTCCACAATAAAGAGACATCATAAATAAAACTCATAGGAGTCTCTGCCAGAGGCTATATTCATAAATGATCTGGAAATAGTTCTATGACAAAGTTTGCTGATGATACTAACAGTAATAAAGACAAGGAATGAGTCTTAATAATTGTAAAAAGAAAAGCTGTACAACACTATGGGACTTGGAAATGAAATGGCATATAAATTAAATTACGTACAAGTGAGGCACATATGAAAAAGATAAAATTCATATATATAATGATGTTTTCTGAGCCAAGCATTAGTGTTTGAGAAAAGCTCTTAGGAATAGGAGAGTGAAAGCTATGGAAGCATCTATATACTGTAGCAGAGAAGAAAAGCAAATGAGATGTTAAAAGTTTTTAGGAATGGAATAAAGAACAAAGCAAAATAATAGTAATAATAATAATAATAAAATCATTATACTGCTGTATAAATCCATAACATACCTGCATCTTGAATTCTATTCGAAGTTCTACCTCCTTTTTCTCCATTTGCATGTCAAAATTCACATTGTAGCAAAGTAATAATATTGTATAATGTAGCTGCATTTGGATAAAGGCTACAAGGATGAGCAAAGTTATCAAAGATGTTTCTATTTTATAAGAAATTACTACATATAGGGGGACTCTTCAAAAAAGAGAAGCACAAAAACGGTCTAAAAACTTGAGTTATATAAGTATATAGGAAGTTATTTTTCACTGTCCTACTTATTCCGGAAATGAATCAAATTAAACTAACAGGTGGCAGGCTTAAAGCTAGCAAAAGTAGATACTTTACAGGACACATATGTAAGATGCTCATCTGTTTGTTACAATTTATCATAGACAGTAAAATGTAACATATACTCAAAAAGTGAATTGACAAATGCGAATCAGGAAAATCTCTTTAGAGCTATTCAATACAAAACATCACCATGGACAAAGGAAGTCCCTCAGACAGGACCTGACACACTAAGATGCTTGACTGTGGAAAAAAAATAAGAAAAATGCGAATTTAAAGAAGTATCTCTGGGGAAGTGGATCAAGATAGATCCCATACTGCCATTTGTGTGTTTTTATGTTGAGCCTGTAAACAAGCAGCATTGCTATATTTGACTTGACTCGGTGAGGAGTAAACTACCAAGCTTCCCACTGCTTTGAGTAACTGAGACTTCCAATGTAAATGTGAAGAATCTTCGTTTACTGAACCCTGTATTTCATACCAACCCATACATTAGTAGATATAGTTAATATCAATATTTTAATGGGATAAGTGCATGTAATTCTTTTCTGCAGTGAAACCAGACACAATGATAATCACTCACTTGGGGGATGATGAGTTTGGGGATAATGATCCTGAAAATACGTCTTTGAGAGCTATCATAATAGTCCTGATCACCATTAGCGGCTGAATCTTTACACAGATGAAGGCCTAATCTAATCTAAGACAAGGATTCCTATGTATCATATTATGACAATCTCCCTGACACAGATCTTTACATCATCAAGTTTTCTATTGAATGTGCCTTCTATGTGCTGGCATATGTGTGACTCATGAAAAGATTGACTTGGTACACTGAGACCAGCTGAGTACTTCTATACTAAAAACTAAATATTAATCCTTGGAATAATTTTCATATATCTTTTGCTTCCCCAACACAAAAAGTTAATCAGTATAATTTCATGTGCTCACCCTATCGCTTACTCTGTAAAAAATTCAGTGTGTGTATATATATAACTCCTTATGCAAGCAGGAAGGTTAAGTAAAACCTATGTACCTGATGTACAGCTTGCAATGAATGAGTGATTTGTTGTAGTTTTTGAAGAAAAGGAAAGATTTCTCCCTAGAATGTAAGAAAATAATTCAAGATATGTGACGTAGAAAGTGGCTGATTAAGGAAGACCTCAGATGGCTTCCTCAGAGATCATCACTTTATAAGTAAGTTTGAAAGCAAGATTCCCTTGCTTTCAATGGATTTATACCCCTTCAACGATTTAATATTAGTAATAAGCTATGACCAGCATATAGTATCTTGCTGGCCCTTGGGAACAAGCAAGGTAACACAGACAAATTTTGCCTCATAATTTTGCACTGGGGTTTCTGCAGTTGTCGCTTTCATAGTTAACAGCTGTTCAGTTCTTTCACAATTTTTCATCAACAAATGGAAAAGGAAATGTCAAGATGGATCTGGGATGTGAATGACATTTTGCATCCTAAATGAATTAACTTTGTCAATGGAATTGAAAGTCTTCCCCTCAGTGAAAACCAAAGAGTTTGTTCTAATATTTCATATATTTGCCAGTGTTTTGAATGAGGCCAAGAAAAAGTGATTTTTGTTGTCAGCCTACATATTACTTACATAGATACAAAATAGAACAACAATAAAATAAAAATAGAATGAGAAAAGAATAGCTGACAAAAGAAATAGCACTAATATTATTTCCCTTCTGTCACCATTTCTTCCCCTTTCAGTACCGTGGAAAGATAAAAAGAAATGGGTTCTGTATCAATAACACTTGGCCATGAATTTTTGATACATACCAGGAAACATATTGCACTGTATTTGTACAGTACTAAATTGATTCCATGCTTTAGATTTTCCTCTGGGCGCTTTTGTGGATAAGAAAGACTTTTTTTCCCTTGTACTTGGACAACTGTCTATCAGGACTGCATTTCACCTTTTTTAAAGGATTCAGAGGATGGCCATATCAGGTACAAGACATGGAATAAAAATGCATTTGTGCTTTTAGTAGTGTCAATGACATTGTTGGGGGTCTGTTTAATGTGCCCTAGATCCAACCAGCTCCACGTTGGAGGTCAAGAAAGAATTGTGTTTGCTTCCAGATCAAATTCACAGGAAGCAATAGCTTTTGGGGGGTCTACTTCATAGCATGTGAGATGGCTCTAAGCTCCTTTGGAAGAGTGTTTTACCTAATCAGCTCTCCATTACTGTACAAAATGGGGCATTGGCACCCCAGATTCTGAACTTTCTTGGCTATCCTCTTTCTTTCTGCATCATATTGATTGCTTTTGGTATTCTCCATACAAATTTTGTGTTTGGATTTGGGTTTCTGGAGATGTGGGGAGGCTCCAGTGGAGCTGGTGGTGACTCCTCAGAGGAGTCAGGCTAAGGCTGCTTATGAGCCTGGTGCCTGCAATTTCTTCCCTCTGCATGCAAGGTGTGATCCAGAGGGTCCCCTGGGACTATGAGCTAAAGAGATGCAAAATCCAGTGAACTTCAAGACCAAAAGGAGTTATGATTCCCAGTCTGGCTAGCCCAGCTTGCAATTTGGTAGCATCATGCACACATAAATTGATCCCTCCAGGAGCTGGCCTTAGATATTCAGCCTATCCAGTAGCTGGCCCCAGGCCCCAGTCTCTCCAACTGCCAGACCCCCCTCCTATAAGCCCCTTTGATCCACAGTATCTTCCATAGCAGACACTTAGACCACTCTTCCTGATTGCCAGCTAGTCCAGCTTCAGGCTCATTAGCAGGTCTCACACACGCACGCACACAGAGAAAGCACGGTCACATAGGAAAACACTTAGGAAAAAGGTTTAATACAAATACTGAGCAACCTGTGATGATCTCATGTGGGGCTTACCCAGTCAAGTGTGCCAGAACAGCAATGTGTTTATACATTACTTTCTTTGGCCCTTCCCCTTAACATCACATCATGAACATCACGATCTCACAAGTCCCTTCAGATATCCCATAATAAGCTTCCTCTTTCTCATGCGACCCAGGATAATCTTGTTTCCCCCTTCTTATCAGTTGCAAAACATCTGGACAAACATCATCAAGGCTTTGAAGTGGTTCTGTCCATGGCCTATCTCAATCAGGCACCTGAGAGCTCTGGGCTTTGATGCTGCCTCTGTTATCTGTGTATCGTTAGGGTATGTGCGTCTGGGGGTTTAATTCTCCCGTCTCTTTTCCTAGTCTTTTGTGTTGGGTACCCAATAACAAGATATCCTCATTAACTGCACAACCTTACTTCCACATATTCCACCACATTCATGCACTGTACATATAATTGACTGTTCAATTTAACTAGAGAATATTTCCTAAGTACACACACGCGCATGAGAACACAGCAAAGAAATTGTAGCAACACCTATCTTTGCAAAACTTCCTGAATTTCAAAGCATTGTTGGTGAACCAAAGTCCCTGTAGTGATTCCAGCAAATGTTCCAGGAACACATTATATCTAAATGTTGTAAATGTCTGAATCAGTTAAAATATTTAACTGGAAGAAGGGTATGGCTCAACAAGCTTTAATAGCTAAGCAATAAGTAGCAGCGGATTTTCAATGGGTAATTAGAACAGTTCACATGTACTTATCAAGAGAGATACTTTTCAAACGTGTACACTTATACTGAGCCCTTATAGCCCCAACTGTGTGAGGTATTTAAGCAGGAGATTAAGTCCTGTTCACCAGGGAAATTAAGCTTAGATGTCTGTGTATGTTTAAATACTTCCCCGGAGGGAGATGGGCTCCTGAGTTTGGGCCCACTTACCTGAAGGATGTGGTCGTAGTAGAAAGGGACTGATCAACAATAAAAAGCCATGATGTATGATGTACTGAAAGCAATGATCATCTCATAGTCACCTAGAATCTTTTAGCAGAATATTTCTTATGAATTAAAGTATGATTCATAAAATTGGGTAAGGCAAATATCTCTTCTGAGATTATTGTGTGCCAAGCAAAAGTTATTATCATGTTGTTTCTTTAAGTTAATTATGTTAGCAACCCAAATTCTTTCAGAATTTTTTCTTTTTACTCACTATATCTACAAACTACTAATTTAAAATTGCTAAAAGTATTGTAAACATCACTAAAAGACAGCATCATATAGCTTAGCAGTTTCTCTGGCTTCGGAGATATACAAAGTAGGACAATCATCAGCAGATGAACTCTTCCATTTGTCAACCTCTCTTTCATCTGTATCTCAGGGGTGTGCTACATATTACATTAGATTAACAAATAAATTGTGAACTAGAGGCAGAGTGGACAGCTGTCTTCATTTACTTTTTCTTACTAGTACTATGGCTTGAAGGATTGATGTAGAAAATTCAATCTTGTTTTCTTACAGGACAGCCTGCCTAACCCTGGGAGTGAAAACTATGATCAGCAGCAGGATGCAGCTCTCTGTGAGAGACAGACAAGATGAAGGCAACCATGGACTCCGGTTTTCAAAATTTTGAACTTTTTCTCTCTGCTGGGGTGCCTGTGGGGGCCATGCTGCCAGGGCCATGCAGAGCTCCCGGTGCCACAGGGTTATATCTGGCAGGGTCATGCCAGCCTTGCTGCTGATCTTCCGTCTCCAAAGTCTCTCTTCTCACCAAAAAACTTTTTATATTTCTTATATTTCTTTTTGTGCTGACTCTTCCTGTGCTTCAAAAGTCCTTTGATAATTCCCTGGCTCCTGCTTAACCTGTCTGTTTGTCATCATCCTTGCTACTGTTCTCAAACTGGGGTGAAATGATCTCTCAGGTGGTTTTGGGAGTCCCATTCACACACACCGTTATACTCATGTTCCTGTCTTGTCACCTAATATTTTGGCAAGGTGAGCCAAAAGACCCTGTGAGGACCCTAAGAGCTGAAATATCTTACAACTGGTATGAAACCAAATTCAAACCCGCTTTTTCCTCAATCACTCGCACCATTAAGAATTTTTAAATGAAACATAAAAGAAGAAAGAAATTTGGGAGAAAGCTCTTGATATATTGCTATTTAGAATAATAATATGCAAGTAATATAAGGCCTAGGGCCTTATAGAATATATGTTGGGGTTTTTTTGGTCTCTTGCAAGCTATACCATGGAAATATTTTGTGTTCCTAGTAAGTAAAGTTTAAACTTGAATTTTAAACATTTTATTCAAACAGAATTATGCAGCCAATGAATCTGCTTTTGTGAAGTAGATGCAAAAATAGTTTTCCATCATATTCTGCATTACTTTGAGATTTCTTGGAACCTGGAAGTGTCTGGGCCTCTGGAACTCATCATAAATTTAACAGTGACACATTTAGTCTAATTTCCCCTGTTGGAGCCTCTTCAGTTAACAAACATCTTCTAAGTCTTCCTAGACCATACACCTTTGAGTTTCAACAATGTATGTTTTCAGTCCCCCTAGAACACAGAACAAAGATCTCCTTTCACTTGGATGCTATTGAAAGATGTTTCAGTTCTTCCATCAACACTAGGAGTAGCCGGTACATATAGCCAAATAATTTTTTCCTGTGCCTGTTGGCAGCAGGATAGAGATCCTAACGAATCCATTATCAGTAAACATAGTCTTTATTTTCTTTTTTTTTTTTTTTCAGGTTGTGGATCATTATATGAAATGTCAGTTGCGTATGTGAATGCACTACTGTTCTTGCCCTGAAAAGCATAATTTTTTCATAAAAAATGAATATTTCTCAGTCTGTATTTCAAAGTCTAATTTATAAACCGAAGCTTCCATGACATAAGTAAAGCCAAAAGCATTAAAATGACATATTTATGTAATTTATCATTTTAAGGCAACCCTATACAGAAAAGATTCCGTGAGGTAAATGCAGAGTCCAGTTCTCACATAAATGACTGCAAATTGACATTTTCACACATACTTGTGCCTACTTTGGACTCATTTTCCTATCCTCTGTATTCCCCATTTCTAGGGAAAAAGCTCAAGGGTGTATGATTTCATTATAATCCTGAAGATGGATTTGTGCAATTCTGAATCTGTTAAAATAACTTGATGTGTTTCAGGCAGATGTATATAGATGTATATCAGTTTGGGGAGATACTACAATAGAGCTCTTAGGATCATATGCCCTAGTTTGTTGGTTTTTTTGGTTTTTTGTGTTTTTTTGATGTAGGGTTTCTACAGGCTAAGTTCTTTCACTTGTGAGAAGGTATACATTCCTTTAAAATAATCAGTCATAGTAATTCAAAATCTTTTTCCTGCTATGTAAGCTCAATGCTGGAAGATGTAATTGAATGAATAGGCATGAAAAATACTATAGCTAGGTTGCTGATATTTTTAGTTTAGAAAAACAGTCATACAACTACTGAACTCTACTTCCAGTGAAGAAAAAAATTCAGTGAAGGTGTTCTTTCCTAAAGAGATTATACTTCAGACACTGACAACTGAGAAGTCGCTCAAAGAAAAACAGTCTTCCACTTCTTTTAAGTGGCCTCTACTCGCAAACTAAATATGTCTGTAAAAGCCTGTCAGTGACTATTGTTTCTCTTCAGATGCAATGATAAATGACATTGAAAGTGAGTTTCAGGATATATGGGAATTTTAAATCTATGGAGGTTTTTTTCACAATTGTACAACACAAGTAAAAATACTTCAGATGTTGACATTGCATCTGAGGTTAAATCTGAACAGCCTCTATTTTCCTGAATTATATGAAGAAGTCCAACTGCTTTGAATGCTAGAGATTTGTATTGTGCCCGGACATAATAGGGTCCAAGGTCTGGGGGACAGAGAGTTATTTGCAGTTTACATTCATCTAAGGTAACTCATGAATCATTTTTTATCCCCCATTTTTTGCCTCTCCTAGTCACCACATTTTAATTTTTAAACTTGTTCTGCAGAATGAACAAATGCTCCTATGCAGAGTGGTGGCAACATGAGAGTAGCTGGTTGAAATTTAAAGTTAGTATATGCATTATTGGTTTAAGTAAACAACTTCATAATCTTGATTTTACATAATCCAAAACAATAGATTAATAGAAGCTACTGGAACAATTCTTGGTTGTTTTAATAAGTTTACCTCATAGTATCAGGTAAAAAATTCACCCCAGCTACTAGTAATGGTAGATATTGCTTTGTCATTTCAACAAATGGAATCTAAAGGCCATCCTATTCATTTGCCTTCATCATACTGATCTGTTTTGGCGACTGGCTCTTCAAATTAGGCAGGCCCTATAATAAATAGTCTATTATCAGCTTCCATTCATGTTGTGCAAATCCACTTTATTTAGAAAAGTGTAGAACTAGACTGTAACTCCAAGCTTCATGTTTTATGTTTACCTAAATATAAAACAGTCATAGCAGCTCCTCACTTAAAGTTTTTTTTTATTCTTAACTCAAATTAAATTTTTCTGTGATGGGGGTCTAAGAACATCTGCCATCAGCTTTAAACCATTTGCTGTTGTCTTCCTGCAGATTAACTTTTTTTTTTTTTAAATTAAACAAACTTCAGGAAATCCAGCAACCATATCAATTTACTTTGAGTCTGAGAAGAACAGGACAACTCATTTTAATGGGTTCTTAGCTGCCTGTTCTGATTCTGGAAGGAGTGGATATGGAATATACATCAGCGGTGATGTATATTCTCACAGGAGAGAGTACGAAGTAAAGGGAGGTGAATCACTGTGGTGGGCATCGCCGGACTCCTACACAACATAAAAAGGCTGATTTACCAGAATTATAGGCAATGCATTTGGGGGACCTGTTCAGATCCTTTTTATTTTGTGTTTCTGAAAAATCAGTCTCTTCAAAACTCCTGCTTTTTTGAAATTAACTTTTAGCTGTATTTGAACATATGGTAGAAGCTCCCGTGAGAATGAATACATTACCATGCATAGTTAAATGGCGAATGACAGTATAAAGACCTAAGTTAGAGGGGAATAGAAATTATATTTAAATACTATGCAAATATTGAGGGTCTAGTCTATTCCTTGACCATTATGTTGAATACTCACACCAATCAAATTCATCAATTACATTATACATAAATAATTGAAGGATTATTATCACTGAAGAATGTGAAGTTTGGAGGACAGCCAATGACACTTTGCAGAAGACACTGCCTCTAGGAGGGAAACGGAAAAAACAATAATGAGGCAGGAGTGAGAGGAATATTTTGGTTGACATCTATCATAGAATCACAGAACAGTTTGGGTTGCAAGGGACCTTTACAGGTTGTCTGGACCAACACCGTTGCAATGAGCAGGACATCTTCAACTAGATCAGGTTGCTCAGAGACCCATCCAACCTGATCTTGAATGTTTTGAATGTTTCCAGGGATGGGGGATCTACCACCTCTCTGGGCAACCTGTGCCAGTGATTCAGTACCCTCATTGTAAAAAATGTCCTCCCAGTACCTGGTCTAAATCTACCTTCTTTTAGTTTAAAACCGTACCTTTGTCCTATTGCACCAGGCTGTAGTAAAAAGTCTGCCCCCATCTTTCTTACAAGCCCCAATAAGGTCTTCCCAGAGCCTTC
This sequence comes from Xenus cinereus, assembly GCA_025774025.1. Taxonomy (NCBI): domain Eukaryota; kingdom Metazoa; phylum Chordata; class Aves; order Charadriiformes; family Scolopacidae; genus Xenus; species Xenus cinereus. Next base: position 133,176,619 of record JAOXJK010000012.1, on the reverse strand, counting down.
TCTTCTCCAGGCTGAACAACTCCAACTCTCTCAGCCTTTCATTCAGATAATGAAAGCCACATAACAGATGTTTTATTTAATGCTATAGATCTGCCCACTAATGTGTTCAAAAGAAAGAACATACAAAATGGACAAAACTAAGCCAGCAAAAAAACAAGGGATGGCACATGAAAGGGAAAGTGTTGAAAGGACTGAAAGGTTGGTATTCGTTATAGAGCTTGAATTCCTCCCACCCTCTCTCCTGTTAGTGGGCAACTAACTGGAAAATCCCAAGTCAAAATAGGTAGTGAGAGACCAGAGGACCTGACTCCCCCTCTAGAAGTCCCTGTCCCCCACAGGGAGATCCAAAGATATTTTTCCAACTTTGGTGCCTTGGATGGGGTGAATACTTCCATCTCATTAGGTCCCACATTTAGACACAACAGAAGTATTTTAAAGCTCCAGCCAGCTGCTAATTATAAATCCTCAGTCATCCCATAGTAATGTTTCCATCTATTCAGTCTTGCCTTGTCTGAAAAGCCTGCTCTAGTACGTGATATTAGAGCATACCTACTCGAATGACTAGACAGGGAGAAGTAGAGGCTTCCTGGATCCCATAATTTAGAGTTTCAGTCTCTTCCTTAGGTTTAGGAACAGTTTATAGGGTTTCTGGCTGGAATTAGACATGATCTTTGTAGTGTTAAGATGAGGTACAGCAAAACCAAAACAAATCGTACCTTTGCATTGTGAATCCTTACCTTAGTCTTTGATACTTGTGTCTTAGGACTTATTTTTATTGAAGGGATTGGCAACAATTTTTATCCTTTGGAGTTGGAATCACTTAGTGTATTTTGGGTGTCAAGTTTAAAGTAGCTGTCTAAATTCTTTCCAGAGTTACTGTTTTGAAGTAGACATATCCAGAAAGAGGTAAGGCCATACCCTATATGTACAGACATCCTATAACAAAGAATGCTATTTATTTTAGGTGCTTGTTTTGTGATGGAATGGATGTTCATATGTCTTTCCATTGACCATTACAGGAAGCCTGATCCTCTACAGAACCTCTCCGACACACTTATTTACACAGATATTAATGTCAGTTAATATGGTATTGTTCCCATATTCCATTTTGGAAAGAAGAGGGAAGATGTGTGTATTGAATCCATACTGTACTTGAAATTCTTAAACAAATTATAGAGTGATTGGGACTTGAAAATAACCTGCATTTTCCCCTTTACTCCAATGCTGAGAAAAATAATAATCTCACATGCTATTACATGTTCATGCTCATATATTATTTTAGAAACTAGATATTTTGGGGAGAGGAGGGAAAAATATATGCAAAAAAATTCTAATGTTGAATTTAAGATTAAACAAAAATGTTTTCATCTATCTTGTTTCTATGTTGTGTCTATTGGTTGGGGCGTTTGAGTGATTGTGTGTTTGATTGTCAATGATTACGCCTTTTAAGGCTGGAGGAACTACTGGCCATTAATGAGAAGCAAAGAAATTTGTCAAACATTCTGTAGTGTACTGTAAAGGACTGAAAAAAAAGGAAGGTGCCCAGAAGCAACTTTAATTATTTTTTTTCCCCAGGAAGTTTATGTAAAATGTTCTTTTGGCTTGACTATTTTTTTCCCAGGTGCAGTCCTCATCTCTGTAATGTAATAAGAGCAGAGCACTGTGGGATAGTCTGAATTGAAGAATTACTGCCTAATGTTGTTTAAATGAGAAAGTCATATTATATGACCTTGTCTTTCAAACTATTCTGAGAATAGGAGCCAAGGTCCGTTTCAAACAAAAAAAATCAGATTGCCAAAGAGAGATGGGATGCACCACTTGCTGTTTCTTGAAATGACAGTTGTGTTTTTAAATCAGAAAAAGTAACCTAGTGATCAGAAAGACAGATGTAAAAAAAGCAGTTCAAACATACTGCAGCTGTGTATTACCCAAGAGAAGCCATCAGCAAGCACTGCCTTGTAGATGGCACAGTTAAACTTCCAGTGGAGAGGGGCTAATTGGGAGAAGTGTTACACTGTGCATGTGGAAAGGGTAGATTGATCCCATCGGGTGAAACAGCAAGGGCTAAATCAGAACTTTTATGATACAGCAAGGATACGTCTTACATGTCAGCTGCATTCCTCTGGCAGCTAAACAGGGAGGGACAGATCCAGAAAGGAAGGAAAATCATAGGAAGGCCAAGGCCATGAAATGTCAAATAAATTCAAACATCTGGGCAATAATCATATAAATATATATCTTTCCCAACCTAAAAAGAGGAAAAAGCACCTTTACCAGATCATATCTCTGGGTGGAAAGCTGTCATCTATCCGTACAGCACAGTAATCTAAAAGTCTAAAGTAAAGTATAAGGCTTTGTGGTGTTATGGATTGTTGAGGAAGTTATTTATACTTGCCTTACCTAAGTAGCCTCATTTGTAAGTCATTTAGTGTCTTATTAAAAAAGACGTGGCATACATGCACAGCCCAAAGCTACCCAAGTTATGTTACAGTGAGGGACGTTCTGGTGCTGAGACTGAATCAGCCTCTTTGTTATAAACTGAATTTTTCAGGTGGCACAGAATAACCTGCATCTATGTTTTTTTTTTTAATGTAAACAGGACTGTTTTTCAGAATCCTTGCATAGCTATTCAACCACTGTAGTTAAGAAAATGAAAAGTTGAACTTCTAATGACTGATTGAGTGAAACATGTCCATAGATTCAACAGTGGCAGGTGTCTGCTTAGAAGAGGTGGCAGAAAAGAAACAAAAATGAAGGTCCAAGAAAACCACTATTACAAGCATTTCAGGAAAGACATCCCGACACTCTTTGTGGAAAGCAGGCACACAAGCACCTATCAACAAAAGCAGTCTCAGCCTCTGGGACTCGTGGTAAGAGACATCGCCTGGAGACTTGAATCTAGCTAAGGGGCAAATGTAAGCCTTTATTCATGATTATATGACCTGCATAGAACAAGGACTGTGAGTGGGGAGTTTTGGAGTTCCTCTTAAACTTAAGTGGATAAACGGCTCCTGATGCTCTAAGCATTGAGCTGTGGGGTAAAAGAGACACCTGCCAATATGGGAGACCAGAACCATTAGCCAAGTTTTAGAAATGCTACTGAAACAAGCATGAGAGATGTGCTAAACATGGAAACATATAATTTTTTAATATTCCTGACATAGACAAAGAACAATTCACTTCTGTTATACCATTGGTGGCTTTGCATATGGTCACCAGTATATGTGCAGCACCCAGGATGTCTTTACTGGTAAAAGCTTAGACATCTAAGGAATTTAGATCCCTCCAGAGTTAGCTGTCGGCACATAAAGTGTATTATGGGAGTTTGTGTTTTAAATGCAAGTGTCTAGGGTGGCATCTAAATATTTAAGCCCTTGTGAGTGATAATATTTAGTAGTTGCATATGCAAGTTAATAAATATTTTAAATCCAAATGCTCAGGTAAGGCATCTAAATCCCTACACAGAGAGCTGAATAGGAAGCCTTAATGACTGGTCTATTTTTCTGCATCAAAATCCCTCTGTAATACACACAACAGAACTGAGAAGAATAATATGAAAATCATAGAATCATAGAATGGTTTGGGTAGGAAGGGACCTTAGAGACCATCTAGTTCCAAGCCCAGCACCTCCCACTAGACCAGGTTACTCAAAGCCCCATCCAGCCTGGCCTTGAACAATTCCAGGGATGGGGCATCCACAGCTTCTCTGGGCAACCTGTTCCAGTGTCTCACCACCCTCACAGTAAAGTATTTCTTACTCATACCTAATCTATATCTATCCTCTTTCAGTTTAAAACCATTACCCCTCGTCCTATCACTACACTCCCTGATAAAGAGTCCCTCCCCAGCTCTCCTGTAGCCCCCTTTAGGTACTGGGAGGCTGCTACAAGGTCCCCCTGGAGTTTTCTCTTCTCCAGGCTGAAGAACTCCAGCTCTCTCAGCCTGTCCTCATAGGAGAGGTGCTCCAGCCCTCTGATCATCTTTGTGGCTCTCCTCTGGACTCACTGCAACAGGTCCACGTCTTTCCTGTGCTGAGGGCTCCAGAGCTGGACGCAGTACTCCAGGTGGGGTCTCACCAGAATGGAGCAGAGGGGCAGAATCATCTCCCGTGACCTGCTGGCCAGGCTTCTTTTGAGGCAGCCCAGGTTATGGCTGGCTTGCTATTCTGCAAGTGCACATTGCTGGTTCATGTCTAACTTCACATCAACACCCCCGAGTGCTTCACCTCAGGGATGCTCTCAATCCACTGCTCATCCTGTATTTGTGCTTGGGATTGCTATGACCCAGGTACAGGACCTTGCATTTGGCCTTGTTGAATTTCATGAAGTTCACACAGGCCCATCTCTCAAGACTGTTCAGGGCCCTCTGGATGGCAACCCTTCCCTCCAGCGTGTCAACTGCACCAAACAGCTTGGTGTCATGGGAAAATTTCCTGAGGGTGTACTCAATCCCACCATCCCTGTCACCAACAAAGATGTTAAACAGCACAAGTCCCAGTACCAATCTCTGAGGAACACCAGTCATCACTATTTTTCACTTGCGTATGCAATCCAGGAGGTTCCTGGAATGTGTCAATTATAACTTTCTTCTCCAAATGATAGAAGAGTTAAAGAGGAGCAGTGCCATGCTGGACCTTGCTCTCACCAACAAGGAGGGGCTGTCGCAAATGTGAAACTCAAGGGTAGCCTGGGCTGCAGTGACCATGAGATGGTCGAGTTCAAGACAGTGAGGGGGCAGTGAGGAGGATGCACACTGAGCTTGCTACCCTGGACTTCAGGAGAGCAGGTTTTGGCATCTTCAGGAGTCTGCTTGACAGAGTACCATGGGATAAAGCCCTGGAGGGAAGAGGAGCCCAAGAAAGCTGGTTAGTATTCAAGGATCACCTCCTCCAAGCTCAGAAGCAATGCATTCCAACAAAGAGGAGGTCAGGCAAAAATGTCAAGAGCCCTGCTTGGATGAACAAGGAGCTCCTGGACAATCTCAAACAGTAACAGGACAAGACAGAGAACAGAAGCTGAGGATGTGCTCCACTGTCACACAAATGAGGCTTCAGATGGAAGAAGAAGAAGAAGAAGGCGACAATGATGACTGGGAGCTCTGTATACACCAGTTTGCTTACCCTATACCAAGTACTGGATGCTAGTCCTTTCACTTTTCAGCTTTAAATTAGAGGTGTTGCTGACTCACTAGGCTTGGATCATCACTTTTTGTATATTAACCTGTCACTGTTATTTTATTCAATTTTAATCCAGGACTTCATCCAGTTATCTTTTTTACACTGATTGATTTTATTGTAAAAGTTGTAGGAGAGCTCTGATACATAAGAAAAATCAATCTACACTAACGTTTTTCTAAGACACAGTCTCACTATTCCCCAACAGGGAGATTTTCTTTTTTCCAGATCCCATGCATGATTTCTGATTCCATCTTCCTGATTATCTTCTCAAGTTGATTTGTTTATCTTCTGTTAGAGCAGCAGCTGGTAAAATTTGGAAAAGAGATCTGTAATTAAGGAGAGAGTCAGCGAAACAGATTCTAAACAGAAAGTGACCACATCCCTCCTTCAGCAATTTTGTGATGAGAAAATTAGGACTTTGAAAAAGAAAACAACCTGGATTAGTCCCAGTTTTGGTACACAAACCTACCTACTAAGATATTTAAGCAGTGAATAGAGCATCTTGTTACATTTGGCTTTGTCAAATGCTCAAATAAGCCATTGTGTCTGAAAATCAAATCTAGTTCTGCTTACGCATCCAGGATGCCACCTTTTGAATTTTCAAAACAAACCCATGGTAACAGAATGTTTCCTCCAGATGGCAAAAATGTTTTTAATTCTGTCTCACAAATATATTACAGTACTTTAGGCATGTTTGTTGCTAAAAAAGGTTGTTCCTTTTCCGGAACTGCAGGCTGGTAAGAGCTTTATTTTCTGTAACTTTGGATGAAGTTCTGGACTTAACTCAGTAGGCTCTTCTCATTGATTTGAGTAACATGAGAACATGACAAGTTATACTGTAAAAGAAGGACTATATAGGTGTATGTGCTGAGTATGAGTATATGCGTATATTCTAAAAAGAACTCTGGACTTTCTTTAACAGGGAAAATAAAATGTACAATAAAATCATTTCACCTGAAACTGAGGAGAGCTGTTGTGACTCACAGTTGGAAATACAGATATTGTTTGTATTTGGTTTAAAAGTAGCAGGCATGCATAAACATTTCTTCAAGTCTCTTAAAACATAAACA
>JAOXJK010000012.1:133146208-133170344 GCA_025774025.1 Xenus cinereus | reverse complement strand
AAAAACTAAGTCTGCAAGTATAGGAAGAACTGACTCTGTTTTGGGATCTGTAGTTGTGGAAATGTGCAGGTAGGAATGAATTACCTATTATTTCTCCCATGAGAAATTTTCTTCTTGAAAGTGGAGACTGAGGGAATGAGCTTTTATCAGAAGGAGGGAGACACAAGCTTGTTTTGGAAAAATCAGAGCAAATTGCATTTTCACAGCTGTATACACTGTACAGAATGCGATTTACAGCACCAAGCATGTTGAGCAGGGAGATGGCAAATGTATGCAGTAGGAAATGTGGAAAAAAAAAGGGCTGTAATGCTCTCACCTTCCCCGGACTTGAATATCTATTTTTCCTAGTGTTAGGGCAGTAGACGTGGAAGTAGCTGAGCTAAGGCTGGAACTGTTATTAGCATGACTATGTCTAACCCAGGCTTTTCACTTCCAAGAAGAGTGTCCTAAACCCTAGACCTTCACACACACTGTACACCTCGGCAAAAAGTATGTCATTCACTAGAAAGTCATGTGTGGAGCCAGTGAGGGCGTCCAAGAGATACAGTATTATCCTAATGTTAAGGAAAACATTCTTAGAGGAGAATGAGGAGGAAATATAAACTTTTACATTGCATTGTAATTCTGCATATTTAAATTCCTACCTTTAGTATGCTCTGCCATTCATCTCAGTAAGTGTCTGGTACCAAAGGAGATATGGCCCTTGAGCCCTTTCAGTGCTTCATCGCAATAAGTTTAGCAGCAACCTGCATCCTGCACTTCTTGCTTAGCTCCTTACGATGTTTTTAGCTGTTGTTATTACAGCTGTACATTATACGCCAACCCTGCATATCAAAATAAATGAGAAAAGGAAAAGGAAAATTGCACTTATTTGTAGCGGAGAGAAATGTTTTTTGTTAGGGAAGCAGAATATACCACCTGGTGTATGAAGGGTGGTTACAAATAGCAACGCATACACATACTTAAACCTTCCCCCACACACAGTCTCACTTCACCCACACACTCTGGCTGCTCAGTAAGTAATTGTATTTCATTAAATTCAGCTTCAGCTGCTTGACTAAATCCTGATGTTCTTCCTCAGACCAAACTCCTCTTTATTTGATAGTAATTCGGTTTTTCTAAGACTGTCAGAATCTATGCTTGTTTCTTTATCGTTTAATAGTACAATGGATATAACACAACTTCTGTGAATACAGAAAAAGACAGCAACTGGCTGGATGAGGAATTTTCAAAGCTGGTAGTATAAGTACTACTGCATAAATTCAGAATTCATTGTGAGATTATTTAGGAGGTCTGTGAACCCTTTAGTAGTCAAATATGTTAGTGATGATTGCCTACTAAATGTGCCAACAAATTCTATTTTGAACATCAGGAAAGGTTTCCAGAACAGATCTTTCCTAATGAATGAACTGTGACTGAAAAGCAGCCAAATCCACAAGCAGATTTAGGTGTGATAGCATGACATGTTACCCCACAAAGCACTTACGTGTCAAGCACCTAATGAAATTCATTAATTGAAGCTAAGCATTTAAGTTCTTGAGACAATTTCTAGTGTGCCTAGTAATGGGATGCACAGCAGCCAATAGGCTAAACAAGATGATATCTCAACCAGCCTGTAGGAAATAATGTTGCAACACTCTAGCAACAGAAACACAGCAAAGCTCAGCCTGAGGCATTACAGGAAAAGGTGATTTAATTTTAAAACAAACCCTGTTTCATTCATTCACACTCACACCAGCTTGCCCACATACTCAAAACCACTAAAACCTGTGTGTCCAAGTAGTCCATGTAGCATCCAAAGCATTTGTATTTGGGTGATCTGAGAAGGATTCCTTGCGATGACACAGAAGGCAAAGGGTCTTGTCCTCCTCATGTCTCCCATCATTGTCTTGTGGTGGTTTTGGATAGCCTTTTTGTCTTCTAGGAGCTGACAGTCATTCCGTTCTTTCACGTCTGTGTGAGTAATAAGAATTTACTCACCGTTCTTTGTCTTTCAGTCTGGTTGTCCTAAGCAGTTGCAAGTAGGTGTACTGGGATCCTCTTAATCTGGGCAAAACTGGCATATGAAATTCTTGCAGGCATTTTTGTGACTTGTATTTGTTCCTCCTAGTGCCTCATACGTTCCTGTTCAGAGAGACTGGAGTATGTGCATAGTGTGTGGATACATATGTCAGTGTGTGATTATTTGTGAATATCAAGCCGGACTAGTCAATAAGTAGGATAAACAGCCTGGGAAACATATATGGAAATGGCCTGAAGTGGAGGCTGGACACTGGAGAGAGCAATGAATCTCCCCTTTGATTACTGGAGGGACCAGGAGGACCAAACCAGCTGCTGGGCTGACCATGGGGTCAAGGATTCTGCTGAGGGACCCATTTGCAGATGTGTGTGTCAGTGCATGAGGAAACAGGAGGTGAGAGGATCTCAAGGCAGGTTACTGGTTAGACTGAGCGTCTAAGATCAGTTACTGGGTATATCCACCCTGTGTGTGTACACAGGTCTGCACCAGCCGCTGGAGTGGGGTTGCAGGCCAGGGGTCTCCTACGTCCAGCTGCTTACAACGGGGGAGAATGGAATCCAGTGGCCGATTCCAGTGCAGACTGAGTGTCTAGGCCAGTTACTGCAGAGATCCATATTGTAGGTATGTGCACGTTTCCACTAAGAAGTTTGTATCCTGAGGGACTGAAGAGGGCAAGCGGAGGAGGCCACCGCTGCTGCCTGCGTTTGCCCGAGCGCTGTGTTTTCTGCCTGTGCTGGGTGGTGTGGCTGGCTGCGGGGGTATGCATATTGTGTACGTGTGTTTGTGTCTGTACCTGTGGGGGCTACACGCTCAGCCTCATTACTGGCTGGAGAAATGAGTTGGGTGGAGCTGCAGACACCGCACCTCCATCAGGCTGCTGGACTGGGCAGCCCCAAACAGAGAATGGTTCCTTTCCCACTGCTTTTCTCCTCTGATCTTCCTGGCAGTGATGCCAGTGAGGTTTCCTAGTGCAAAATGCGTAAGATTGATGTTGCTATTAGCTTAAATTTTCTAGCGTGATTAATTACCTCAGTTACCCAATATACAGCATTCTAAAGAAACACCATTTTAGGAAGTGCATAGTACCCGCCATATAAAATTCATAACCCTTTAAGCACTCTTTAGCTGGACAGATGAACGTTGTGGCATAAAAAATGATTAATTGTGTTTAAAAATGTGCACCAATATTTATATAGTGCAATAGAATGGCATAACAGTTTCTCGGAAAGTGAAAAATGGTTTCTGCCTTGAGGAGTTTATAGAGTAAACTTAGATCTGACAAGGTAAGTGATTGCAAACAAGAGAGTATGAGAGTTACAAGAATAGGAGAGTTGCATTTGCTATTTCCTCCCTTTCTTGTTTACACTTGTTCCTGTCTTTGGGAGCAGTTTATAATTACTTAATTGGCGTGAGCTTAAAGCTACTCGGTGGTGAAGCAGTCACATACAATAAGCATGTGGAAATGAGAGGGTACGATAAAGAAAGAGATAGGGAGAAGCACAGGACAGGAGGAAGATAAATAGAATAAGACAATAGGGTGGGTACAGAAACAGTTATGAAGAGCAAGGTGTAAAAGAAAGAGAAAAAAAAAAACTGAGGTAAAGAAACACAGAAGACCTGCCATGGAGCATCCATAAGACTAGACGAGCAATGACAAAACATCTGTTACACATCCAAGACCCCAGATGCTGAAAATTTCAATACGGGATATATTTGGAGGCCTCTGGGACAAACCCCTTAGGAAGGTGGTAGGACAAGGCAGAGCAGGGTGTCAGCAGCCCATTCTGTTCCATTCCTGCTGGAGTATAGAGACCTATAGGAGAAGCTGGAGCTTGCTGTCTGCCTGGCTTATAGATTTTGTGCAGTTCTGTAATTACAAAGGGACCCTCTAGGGCAGTGGTTTCCAAACATTTTTGATTGTACACCTCTATAAGTAAAAAATTTTTGAGCACAGACTCCCAATATATTTATATTTATTTATTTATAAATTATATGCTTATATGTTTATAAATTTACTACTGTAATATTATATTATGCACATTGTAAAACATACAAAACCCTTAGAAATTAAAAAAGGATGAGGTAAATATGAAATAAACAGTATTTTTTAATATATTTTGTTTATTAATGATACAAAAATATTTTTTTCCAAATTCCAGTGGATTATGTACCCTCTGAGGTGTAGGTACCCCAGTTTGGAGACCACTGCTCTAGGGTAGCCTTAATAGAAGGAAAATACATGGCAGCAATATACATTTCTGGGCTAAGTCCAATCTGCAGTTCTCTGTTCAAACATATATTTTCTCTTCTGGAAGTACACTTCAGTACTACCTGTAGAACAGAGAAATTGCTCTATGAGCTCAGAAATGCTAATTCACTTAGCTCCATTTCCTGGAAAAACTCCCTCATGAATTGAAATGTGTGTTTACAGCAAAAAGTGAGGGATCTGAGATAAGAAAGGCATTGAAAACTAGTGAGTAAATAGGCGAATTTTTTTGTTAAACCCAGGTTGGAGCTAAATATTGACAACATTCAATCTCTACAAATGGTTAGATTCCTAACACAAACTACCTTTTCTTGTTAGTAATTCATGACTCTGCTGTAGCTTTCTGTGATTTATGGTCAAGAAAAATCTACCTACTGTGGAATGGCATAAATTTTGTAATGAAAGTTTTGTAAGTCAGAAAAATGCCACAAACTTAGCTGGCTCAGAGACATATCTAGTTCTTTATCAGTGTTTGAAGAATATGCATAACTGATCTACAGTAATAGGGAAATTTATTTGTATAAACATTTCTGTGTCCTGGCTATATGCTAAGAAAGTTTATTTTTAAACAGTCTAGACGGAAATAAGAAAAAACATAATGAGAATGATATTAACACGGCAAAAAAAGTCTGCGAAGTCTCACCATATACATTATCTTCCAACTAAAATCTGACATACATTGTCTGTATGGATGGTATCCAAAACTACAGTTAATGAACAAAACCACTGTCAACCAAAATTTAAAATTAGGCATGCACAATTTGCTTTGTTTAGATTAAAAAAATATTTTTGAACTCTGTACACAATTCAGCATGTGAGAAATATTTTCTATACCTTATAGGACAACATCCAAACTGTGAGAGATTAAAGAGAGAGTCTAGCCTTTTATGTAGCGTGTAGAAGATTAACATTTATTCCTTTCTGTAGAGTATATCCTGGTTCACAGTGTTTCTGTAAAAATAAAATAAAAGACAAATGAAGCTCACTGGACCAGTGAAAAAAAGTACTGGACCAGTGAAAAAAATACCAGTAAAAAAAAAACAAGAGTAGATCTGCTACTATGAGTACAAGTTGATAAAAATGTATTAAAGATCAAATTTAAAGTATATTTAGATTATTTTGAAAAGCCAAATGGTTTCAGTTAAACTTGCAGTTTAAAACATGAAATTACCATGTAACAATGAATCACTTGGAAACAATTATAATAGAAAAAACACAGTGAAGACTGCAATTCAAGGTTATGAAAAAGCATTTTCTTTATTTCAATCAATGGCATAGCAACAGTATCTGAAATTTAATAGCTGGACTGCTATTACAAAAAAATAAAAGAATAAAAGGTTTTTTTGAGTAAAATTTTTGTCTTGTTACAATAAATGGCAGATACGACATCCCACAGATCTTGGTAAAAACAAGACCAATCCTACATACTTGTCTAATACTGTTCTTATAAACTGTATGCAGTAGTTTACAGGCAAATAATCAGGAATAGATGTGGTTTTGCTACTTTGCCTTTTAATATTTTCTCTAGCAAATCATATGTGACACTAGGAAAACATATTTAGTTGTAATTTTTATTACATTTTAAGAAATGGGCACTGTATGATTATTTTTAGATGTATGTGTGTATTGATAGATCTTTCTTCTTGACAGAGGAAAACATCAACATTTAATCTCATCGTATTTGAGAGTGATGTCCTATATTACTGCAAGTCCTTCTTAACAGATTTTGCAAATTAGTCTATTGTACAACAGGATATGAACATTTCCTGCTTTCTTATTTCATTAATGACAGATAATTACTGCAGGAAAAAACCCCACAATAATCATGCTAATCAGCAAGATGGATTTTCATACACTAGACTACAAACTTTGCTATCCTTCATGATGCCAGCATGTAATAAAAAATCCTAGGCCACTCAATGAGAAAGAGCAATAAGATCTCTCCCACGGGTATTTTTCTGGTTGTTCTTGTGAGAACAAAAGAACAGCTGTATGGGTACAGAGCAGTCCCTCTAGCCATTGCACACTATTCAGAAAATTACAAGAAAAAAAGGTAATGGTATAACGATATTTCTTTGGTAAGTCCTCCAAACCCTTAGCAATCAGCAGCAGAGGGAATTCTTGAGCCAAGGTTATATCTTCTTATTTAATATCTCTTGATGTACTATTTTTTTCTTTTTCATTCTAAAAAGACTTCCTTGGAATTCTTAAAGGGTCTTGATGATGGACAGAAGAACGGGTTTACTGAAAGAAATTTGGGGAAAAAAAGAGTTGCTGGAGTAGGAGGAGAGGGTAAGTAGCTCTAGACAATGAAATGGGATTTCTGTGTGGAACAAGATTGGTGAAAGGTTTGTGGCAGATCTCTGGCACTAAAGCCAGCTGGCTGGACACAGGCTTCAGTTTGTTATTACATAGCATTAAACTCTCTCACCATTCAAAACAGACTGCATGAAATTACCTATGAGGAAAGGATTCTGGCCTATGAAAATCTGTTATTGAAATCTAAATGTTGTTTGGGAGAGTGTCTTGGCTCAGGCCAAGCTCATGCTAAGGACCGTACTAGACATTTTAAAACTATGCTAATGGTTTAACAGCTGATGAAGCTTCAGTGCCCAAAAGTCTTCCCTGGCAGTATCTAATTAACTATGAAAGGTGAAACCCGTGTGTTTCTGCTGGTGTTTTAAGTTCTGCAGGGTCATGTTAGACTAGAATTAAATGATCTTTTTAGCATGCCAGTTGCTATTAGTAAAAAACTTGTAATCTTGAGAGGGGAGTCTCAAATTATAGTAGGAAATTTCTTTAACTTAGGAAAAGCTTTGCTGTCTCTGTTAGAAGTCACTTGTGCATACTGAGGAGATGATAGATCAGAACAGAGCCTTAAGGAAAAAATAATTGCCCATTAGGATACATAGAATGACACAGGAGAAAATTGTTCAGCCATTCAAACATGGTTACATCTACTCTCATCAGGATCTGCAGAGATATCGGAGAGGTTTTGTTACCAGTGGTACTGAAGGAGGTTGATCCGTCTTTGTGAAAGCACCAGGATGATCTTTCTCTCTTGTCCAAAGGAGATCATTAACTACAATAATAATCCCAATTGCTTAGGTTAGCTATACTTCTCCATTTGCTCTTCTCATGTAGAAGAAAAGAATTTAGATCCTGATTTCTGCTGAACACAAATGATTGCAACTCATCATTAATGAAATATTTAGGAAACACAATGCAATCAAGATGCATTCATTGTTCTGAAACAGGCGATGAGGCTTTCCAGCTGGTGAGCTTAATGTAAACTTCCTGACTAATTAGGTCATATATATTAAAAACAGAAACCTTACTTTTATGTTTTCAGACTTCAGTCCATCACAAAATTACATCTTATAAAGGAAACAATATTAATTAACCAGTTTCAGGAATTTTTCTGTGCTACAAAACTGGGGTTTTTTTTGAACACACAAAATAACTAAATTATTATATTCAGAGTTGCCAGGACACTGCAGCTGATAATGATGTTTCTTTATACTACAGCACTGTTAACTTTGATATCTAGTAGATGGTATATAAATAGAAAGGACAGACAATCCTCCCTGCAGTTTCTTAGGAAGTTCAGTGAATTCTGTATTCAGAGACCACTGTGCCTAGGTGGATACCAATGCTGTTCCTTACAAAGTCAAGCCTGAATCAAGCTTATTCTTGAAGTCAATGAAGCTTCAAATCAATACATGGATTTTCTGAGGTGAATCTTCTTGAATGATTGGTACATAATAAATATTGTGTATAACTTTGTACAGTTGCAAATAACCTTGTACTGAAAATTACTTTTCAGTGGCTTGTTGACTGATTACAGTTTATCAAATCCTATTGCATTTAAATTGATATAAGAATGAGAAATCAGTGTAAAGCTTTTGGCATATCCTAGTTTTGTTAAGGTATGTCATAAGCAGAAAAATAATGTATAACATTTTAAATCAATAACTCTCATTATTCGTTGCCTGTTTCTTGTCCCTATATGACTTCTTTTTTTTTTTTTCCTTAAAAATATCCTAATTGATAAAAATCTAAACTCCTACAATATTAGGAAATCTTGCCGCTGATGTAAGAGTAAATGTATTCTTTGAGCACTAGTACCTATCAGCTTTTGCAGACAATTTAGTCAATGTAGTGCACCTCATAATAAGTCCAACATTTTGCGACTGACAGTTCTAGTACTTGCAACCAACTGCAAGAGAGTTGCAAGTAGTGTTATGCTTTCATTTGCACTCACATTGCACTTAAAAGCATTGTAAATTTTGTTAAGGCTAGGCTCTGGCCTATGGTTAGGCTCACCAAAAAGAGAATGAGAAACTACTGGGCGTGATGTGACTTGCTGGACAAACATGAAAAGTAAGGCCACAGCAAGGCCATTTTAGTCTCTGATGCTCACCAAGGTGACCTCCTCTTTGAATAACCATTGCTAAGTCACGGCCTCGGGAAAGTGGTATAATGACCTACTAAGGAACACATAAAGGATGGAGGATCCTAAGCTGCCAAGAGATAAATTGTTTCCAATCTCTTTTCAACATTTAACTTGTGCAAAAATAGCAGAATGGGAGAATCTGCCCTAGCAAGAGGCTGTAGTTCAGATGCAGCCTTATGACGGTATCAATCAGAGTTAGGTCCTGCTTGTTCTTTTGTTTTATTTTACTATTATCTTCAAACAGCCTGTTATTTGCCAAAGTCATTTCTCTGCTAAAATGCAGGATGTTTCATGCTGTTCATAGACTCGTGTTGTAACAGCAATTATAGCCAAAGAGATAACACCTAAGGTGTTTGACCTTATCTAGACTTATTTTATTGACTAATACATTAATACTTCATGATGATCCTACTTAGTGATTACATAAGGAAGATTATACCTGACACTTCAATTCTGTAGCCCATTTGTAAGGTGCTATTTCTCCATGTTTGTCATGCTATAGAAGAATTCATCTATTGATTCTTGTCTCAGAGTCTTTTACAATAATTTTCTGCTAAAGTTCAGTAATTCATCCTGTGTGGAGACATGCTTTCTGTGTTAAAGGCATCTTAAAAAAATATTACAATTACATTTTGACTTAGTGATTGTTTTTGTAAAATTATAGTTTCCTCTATTATATTACAGGCTCATGGCGAAGGCATTGTGTCTGCATATCAAAGCCATCTACCTACTTTATAATACACACTATCTTGATTTTATAAGGGCTGTATCCTGCAAAGTACTAAATACTTTGGCTCTGATCCTGCAGAGCACTTACATGTATGAGACATAACACTGAAATTAAAGGATAAGGACATACAGAGATAAGGACATGTTTAGGTGGCCGGTCTACAAAATTTGTGGAATTAAAATGTGCAGAAATGGTATCAGTACTGGAGATGGGTTTAAGCTAAACTGCCCAGATCCATAAAAAATATTATTTCATATTTCAAAATATTATTTCATTTTTATAAAAATCAAGCCCTTGAGGACCCCATCCATGGCTTTAAAGCTTGATCTACCTCAATAGCAAAATCTAACCAGAAATCTTAAATACTTAGACAAACTTCCTCAAGATCTGTGGTATGTATGCTGAAGAATTTGGCCTAAACTTATCTTTAATTACTTTGTATAAGAACTGGCTCATGCAGCAGAGTATACTCCTATGGCCTCAGAGAGGTTCAGGCAATTAACACTTATTACCAATCATTTGAAGTAATTTTACCTGTCCTGTGTGCTCAGTGATCTAGATATCTCTGCTTAGGCTTGCTATACATTATGCAATACCAGTCTGTTCTCTTGACAGCTTTAGCATGATCCTTTTCACACCAAACTCATCTATTTTCCCTCTTTCCAGTAGTTAACTTAAAAATAATTCATTTTATTCTACACAGACTATTTACAGAGTTTTCCATCAACAGACATTAACCCAGATAGGAACACCAGCTCTAGTGGATTTACTAATGCGAGGAACTAACTACCAGGGTAAGGACATCGATACCTTTTCCAAAATTTTACTGTAGCAAGTCAAACAATGCAACTGTTGCCACTGCAAAAGAAAAAAACTACTTGAAAAATCTCAAGTGCAATTCAGCTGTATTATATTTATTAGCCTTGAATCTCAAGAGACTAGGGGTGATAAAGCAAGTTCTGCGCAAAAAAGCTATGTGTGCCTAAGAATACATAGATACAGCTTTGGTTGATGTGCAAGCTTTTACAGTTCACCTCTTTATCAACATTTTCTTTCAGAGTTTGGATCACTATCAAGTTTATAGTATTAAAGGTGAGAGATGAGCATTATGTGAGATGAATGACCTTGGCACAAGTCAAGTTCCAAATTCATCCAGTTTATCTTCTAAGATAGTGTATAAAATTGTGTCTAGCATTCTTTGGTTCTTCCTTAAGAGAAAAGATAGAATGCATATGTTTTTAACAAACAAGGTCTGCCTCTGCTGATTCAAACCCATGGTGTTTTATGTAGTTTCATGTGCAATCCTTTCTACATGGCCTAAATGCTGGCAACCATCCCCCATGTGTTTATAAGTTTATATGAACATGGCGTTGATATAAATCTCATTTCTCTCAATATATTTGCATGCTCAGACCTGCAAACCCATAAACTATGCACTCAAAGGTCAGTGCATCCAGAGTTAGGTGCTAGCTGAAGTTTGCAGACCAGTGGAAGGCCAGGTGAGGCACCTGAAAAACTTGTCAAAGACTGGAATGTTTTTTTCCAGGTCTTGGAAATTGATAACAAAATGTAAGCGGGAAGTATAATGAAAACTGAGGCATAGTTAGAAATGCACCAAGGAAAACCAACTTGTTCAGTTTAGCTTATTTTTGAGAAATAGGTATCTTGTATTTGTTATGAATAACATGTTGCTTTTACTGTTGATAAGAATTTTAGAAAATGTAGGGCTATTTTACTATTATTGCCTCTTTAACTTCTTCCATCAGAGAAATGCAATAAAAAGGGTGAAGGGGCTAGAGAGACTGATTTATTAGAGAAGAATAAAAGACTTATGTATGCCTAGCTTGGCTAAATAATGATTTAGGGAATGATACGAACACTAGAAAATGCTGTTTAACAAACAATCCTGTAATGGCAGAGAGAGGGACTAGATGTATTATTATTTATTAATTGTGTTGCAGTTGTGCCTAGTGTGCCCTGTTATGTTAGCTACTACACAAACACCCAGCGTGAGACAGTGCCTAAAGAGCTCACAGGGGGAACAAGGAGGGGGAGGAAACACCTCACACCGGGGTCACCCAGCATGAGAGAAACTGAGCTAGCACTGCAAGTCCAGAGACCTATTCAAGACTGATGAATTTAGCACTTTCACTGGTAATTTCTCCGAAACATACCTCTACTTCTGATGGGAAGGGCATAACAAGAGCACAATTTCAGAAATGTGGTCTGGTTTGCAGTGTGTTGACACCAGTCCTTTTCTAACTGTCCAGAATCTTTTAATAGTCCTACCCAAAAGGTAACACTAACCATTCAACTAACAGATTACAGACATATTAGATGATGAACATGCTAATGATCCATGCTAATCAGCTCCACAAGTGTGTAACAATTGACAGCAAACGGAGATCCACTTTTGTGTTGTTATGAGTTTTCATGGCAAAGTATTTTAGAGGTGAAAATGTTTTTATTCACAGTACCCCAGCCCTTTCCACAATGAGAATGAACTCTCTACTTCTCGTAAACTTACTATAATGAAATGTAAGCTTTTTTGAACACCATCTTCTGATTGTTCTGATTAACATAAAACTAAGCTTGTTGTGCTCACCACAGATTCTCCTGTTGAAACCAGCCCCATCTGGACTCCATGCTGGCTTGTCGCCATGGTGAAACTTGACTTCCAACACATCCAAAAAACCTCTCTTCCAGCCCCTGTGCTGGTCAGGAGCCATCAGCTGTGGAAGAGAGATCAAGTCTGGAGCACCCTCGAGAGAGCCACAAAGCCAACACAGACTCATTGTGGAGAGAGGGGAAGCAGCCCTCACTGCTGCAGCCACTGCTCACCCCCACAGCCCAACGCCTTGGGTGTCCCAGAAGATCAGAACCAGAAATGAACCTTTGGACAATTAGATATTTGCCTGTGGGTTAATGGGAATGACACAGGAACAAACACATTATCTAAAACAAGACTTTTCATGCATGCTATCTCTTTGCAGACCAATCCAACACAGACAGGCTTAGAGTTTAAGCTTTTTATCCTTATAATTAGGCTTTATTGTCCCACAAGATCTATGTCATAACCTCTCCTAAAGAAGTAATGGATGGCTTGCCTGCTGCTAATCTGAAAATAATGTTTTTATAGTACAGAAAATTCAGAAGTAATTTCTGTTCAGAGTGGAAAAAATACTTTAATTTCTCTGCAAGACAGATGTTTAGAGAGCCTTGGAGTAAACACCAGTACCATCTGGATGACATGTCACCCTACCCAGATGGAAAATTGCTACTTAATACTGGCTATGGGCAGAGTTGTGCAAAAGTACCATAAAATTTCAAATTAAACAATGTTGGAAAATCCATTTAAACTACCAGTAACTACTTCATCATTTCCAGGAGTTTGAAGAAAAAAAAAAGTCTGTATGAAAATTAGCAGAGCTTGTTATAATAACAGAACATAACTCTATATGCAGAAGTTATCAAATTCATAAGGAACATTTTCTTTCAACTAAGAGATTTTTAAATGTGCTAAGTGAAACTACTGCTGAAGAAAGCTGCAGCTTGTATTTTTTCTTCTGGCAGGTGTCCTGATTGCTGCCTTTCATTTTTCTAGCAAGAATGGCAATAATATTGCATAAGAAAGATATGAAGATGACAAAAACTATTATTTCTTGGAAGATAAGATTTTGACATTAGCTCAGATCTAGATTTAAGACCCTGTCAAGAAAGCTGTGTATGTTACTTAACAGGAGCTTTGGAAAAGAGAATGAGTAGGTTCCTCCACCCACTGTTTTTTCTATGCTCAATTAAATCTCTAACCTTTCATATAACAAAGTTTGAAATAAACAGAAATCATTCAAAAGTGTTTAGAAACTGTATTTGAAGGCCCACAGAGGAAGAATAAATATTTTGCTACTGAACCTGTTGACACAGCCAATACCTTCAGTGGATGCTGAAGTATTTTGTTAGTTGTTCCCAAAGAAACAGCATTTCTAGGAACGACAGTCCGGACTCGCTCTGATTCTTTTTTTTTTTTTTTTTTGGAATACAAGAGGACCCTCTCATAGTGGCAGTGAATGAAGTGAAGCTCTTGTAACGAAAAGTCCCCAGGTGCTCCTTGGCTTCGAGGCACATTTCTGTTTACAGCAGCTTCTCATTTCCAGGGACTGAGCTATGTGTAAACACAACGTTGGCCATGCAGCGAGGCTCCGGCTAGGGACAGTCTCTCCTTCCTTCCTTTTCCCTATGCCCTCTAGTCCTGTGGCCCCTGCTCCCTGCTCTGCTCCCCCCTGAACCACCACAGAGAACCTCTTTAGACCCCCGTCGCCAGCGTCTGTGCGGCCAGCCGGCTGCCTCCCATGCCATCTGCTGCTCTGTCTGCCACCCTCTGCCAGAGCTTCCTCCAAATACATCTAAGGGCAGCCTGATTTGTAAACCCGAGGACTTTTTTTTTTTTCTTTTTCCCTTTCCAATGCAGAAGACTACCTCTAAATAATTCTTCCTTTACTGTACGAAGGGACCAGCGCTGAAAAAGGCGCCACTAGACACTCAGCTCTACCTTGGCGGGACTATCACTTCTGGAGAGGGAAATATCCACTGAC
This sequence comes from Xenus cinereus, assembly GCA_025774025.1. Classification (NCBI taxonomy): domain Eukaryota; kingdom Metazoa; phylum Chordata; class Aves; order Charadriiformes; family Scolopacidae; genus Xenus; species Xenus cinereus. The sequence continues at coordinate 133,156,280 of JAOXJK010000012.1, read as the reverse complement.
AACCCAGGCTGTCCAGCTGGCTAGTTTTGAGCTACTGACAGAAATCTTGCTCTCAGTGTCCCTGTTCACCAGCAAGACGACGGTAACTCCTTCCACAGGCCCCACTGCAATGCTGCACATAAAAAGAGCATTCGCATTGACTTTTCTCTTAGGAAAATTTGGAGGGGTGTATTATATTAAAATCAACTGATTTAAAGGCTTTTGCTGTTAAACAGTAGTTATAATATAAAAGAAAGAGCTATTAGAATAAACATCAGAAAATTTAAGTGGGTCCCATGCTGAAAGCTGACTAGTAGAGCATAATGAATGCTAATTATCCCTGCTAACTTCTGCTGAAATTTGCTGAGTTTAAAAGCATAATAACTGTAATAATAGCAGTTATGCAATATCTCCTAACTGCCCACAAGGCAAACTCAGATTATGACGGCAAAGACGTACCACATTCTCTCTTTATTTCGCTTGTTCTCGTACAGGTTCTGCAGGGTAAATTTCCTTTTGCTACATCTGTGTACTCCTGTTGCCATCAAGCAAATACTCCGGTCTGTATGTGATTGCCTCTTAAAAGAGGTAAAAGAGTTTTTACCTTGCCTGGTAGAAAAGCTAGTGAATAGTTTCCTACACTGTTTTTTCAAAGATTTACAACAGCATTTACCTGTGGGTACTTCTATTGTTCCTATTGATGACTGAATTACAATTTTGCCCATGGTTTCTGTAAAGTATATAAATCTGGATAATAAGTTATTTTTGTTAGAATTGCTGCCTTTAAGTCAATGACTCACGCTAGCTGAAACAACAGCTAAAATTCCTGCTCCTTTGCTTCGCGTTTCAGAGTACCATAGCACTGATCATGTTTGCCAAAAATGTCCTGAATTCGGTGTGGAAGTATTTGCACTGAAGGAGAGTGGAGCCACATTCAGGCTCAAATGCAGCAGTGTGCCACAGAGCCATGGTGTCAGTCCTGACAGTTCAACCTCCTCCTCCTCCTCCTCCTCCTTCTCCTCCTCCTCCTCCTCTTTGCCGCAGCCTAAAGCAGGTGACCTACCTGAGGCCAGCACTGTTATATCCCTTTTACTGCAAAAGCAGGTTTTTGAGATGCTCAAAATGCTTCAAACTGTTCTGAACACGGATGTAGGCATGTTAAATTGATTGACTGATCTGTGCTGCTTCTTGTGTGGGCAACTGGCTTATCTCCAGGACACATGAACTCCACCTGTCCTCTAAGAGAATTCCTGCCCTGAAGGGTAAATTCCCTTAAGCAGTACTTATTTCCTGGTAGAAAGAGATTTCCTTCTGCCAGGGGTATTTTAATTTTCCCAGCTCCGCTGGAGATCATGATATAAGGCCTGAATTTGCTTGCGTGTGGCTAGACCATACTCAGCATTAGGCTTCAGATTTGGGTGACTATTTAGATCATACATGGGATTCTGAACTATGTTACAAAGGTATTCTGGGCCTTCCACTTGAATACTTGCTTTTTCCAAATGTAATGTTTCACCTCACTTTTCCTTCCATTCCCGGATGCCCACTCAGCGTTATGATCGTTTATTGTGTAATGAATATCAGGTAATTCCTGAAAATTTGAGAAGACAGTCAAGAAACGCCTTAATGCTTCCCTGAGCAGCTTAAAGGCCAACAGGAGACAGAATTAGAAAACCCTTAGAAACAAGAACTTTTAAAACTAGGCACCATAGTAGAGTTGCCTTGCTAAGGGGAAGATTTAAGTGTTAGGAGCTAGTGTATAAATTGGAGGTGATTACATTATGCCAGATGTAAACTGTCCCACTAAAATAACAGAAATCTGCATAAACAGAAGCCATTTATAAATAGCGGGTGATGTACCTTGTTAATGTTTGCCTAAGGTTTAGAACTAAAGATTTAGGTACAGAAATCTGTTCACAAAAGACAGGGTATCCTGTAATCTGTGCATTGATGTAAGCTTTCTGTGGCTTAACCTTTACTGCTGTGTGAATCTATACCCTGTTTTCCTAGAAAACTGAAATGAGAAGTGTCTTAGGAAAACAATGTGGCAGGGATGGATAGGCTTTGCTTGAACGAACGGCTGAATGCTTTGGTATGGGAATCTTCCTGACGTTTTCCACTAAATATCTCCATGCATTTGGTGATTCAAAGTAACCTAGACTACAGTTTGGTGTCCAAGTTATTGTCCTTAGAGGTAGAAAGCCAAAGCTTGCGTGCACAAAGAAGCACAGAGGAAAAAAACTTTGTCTTTTAAGACAATATCTTCTGGAAACACAAATCTTTGAGGACATGACGTTTGAGGGCTGAGCCCTGTGCTCTTAGAGTAATTGCAGCATCACTGTCAATCTTTCCTTCCGAGCAGAGAAAAGGTGCATCTCTTGCAATTGTCTCTTGTCTTCTGTTGCACTTCATACAAAAGTCTCTCCCAAATTATTTTGCACTTATCACTCCCACTATAAACTTTCTGTGGCCTTCTGGTCTTACCTCTCAGACATGTAAATGGTGGTTTAGTGTCATTATAATGTTGTAACTATCCTTTCCTAGACGTGGTTTATAATTTGACTTTGAATTTAATATAAAAAAGTCTACTGTCAAAATGCTCTCGGCAATGAATTCTTATGTTCCAGGGAAGAAGTAATAACTACAAGAAAAGTGGAGAACTGATTGTACTTGTTTTTAAATCTTTCTGTTAGTTCTTCTTTTCATAAAGGTAAAAAACGAGGAAAACACAGCAGAGTGGGGTCCAGTGGGGGAGAGAGGTAAAATCAGGGCTGCTCAGACTTGAGGGCTGAGGTTAATTTTCAAAAAAGAGATGAAACCCATTCGTCATACAGCATTTGTATCCCATGAGCTAGGTTTTGTCCTGGTTTCAAATTAAACCAATACCTCCATGCACAATACATATTCCAACCTCTGAATTTCAGTTACTCTGTGTCAAAACTGGAAATCTGTTTCCCAAAGTTTCTTTAAAAGGTTACAAATATTTTGGTTACTTGAACTCCCTTTTGAATTCACACTGAAACATAAAATAACTTTTTTTTTCACTTAATTTTTAAAATTTTGAGCACTTTATGATACTGCAACTTCAGTTCCAGTTATTAAATGAAGATAATGCTTACTAAGCTGGCAGGGAGGATACCAGGATCAGTTGCTTTCTTTAAGTGGCTTTGAGATTCTAATCACAAAGTACATGGAAAGCGCATGTAATACATGTTGAAAGAACATGAAAGGTCTTAGCATCTGGTAATTTCTATTGGAGATGCTACATATGTAAACAATATATTTAACTTCCTTAAATTATATAAGGGAAATATTGGGACAGAAACCAAACAAACCCATTCCAGGTTGTTAATACTTTTCAGATTTAGCTCATGTTTCTTTTCAGTGATCACGTAATTCTAGAGATGGTTTATTGGAATGTATAAAATATTTCAACCAATCTTTTCTGCTGAAAAGCTCTAAATAAATACAGATTTTTTTTCACTGTATTATATAATTTGAAAATAATGGTTTATTTAATGAAGCTGTATGTTTTTCCTTCCAGACATATTTGGGACATGAAAAAATATTAAAATTTTTGATGATGATTTACTTCCTTTTTCTTAAAAAATATCAAAATTTAATGAACCTGAAAGTTTAATTTTTTAAAATTATATTGCTTCACTGCTACATTGTATTAAAAGAACTTTTAGAGAGTATATGAGTCAATAGAATGTAAGTAGGATAGAATAGAATATTTTCTACAGCATATGCTTTTGGTGCAATAATTTTTGACTTACTACTTAGAACTTGCCTTCAGCTTTCTGAGGTGCCCATGTCTCCAGGTAGAACGTCTGCAGCCCCAGACATTGTAATAGCAAGATTATATTGTAAATTGAAAAAGCAGGTGCACCTCAAGCTGGTGAAAGCTGTGACACACTGAATTCCAGCAAGATTCCAGGAGGAATTATTTCATTTGTTCAGGTGATGTAGGATTCAGATTTCCTGGTTTGATATTACTTTGGAAATGCTTTGGCTGATCTTTGTCTCCAAACCAGAAGATTCTATGTCACAGCTGAACTGTGCTAGGGGTAAGAGGAATGGCTTGGAGCAAAACTGCCCAGCCGTTACATCAACTACCAGTCCTGTAAACTGGTGTTGACAACAAAGTCCTTTAATAGCAAACATTGCTCAAATCATCATATCCATGAATCAGAACATGCAGCTTAAAATGTCTGAGCTAGAGACAAGTAACGGTGCAGTGGGCATTTTCCTGGATGATACAAATTGGTATTTTTGTGCTTCAGATTGAATTGAAAGCTCTAAATGTTTTAAAAGTTTTGAAGTCATTGCCACAGTATTTAGGTATGTGCCTGATAAGGTCTTTTTTCTTTTTTTTTCTTTTTTTCTTATATTGAGGTGGTTGGTAAAGTAGAAGTGTATTCAGATGAGCAATTTTAAAAGTTAACATTTAAATACTATATTTGGGGGTTTTTTTTCTCATTTTATTGAAAGACAAAGTATGTGGTAAAAACATTTTCTTTACACTTCACTGAAGGAAGGAGTTAGAGGTAAAACAAATGCACTTTCCCACCAAAGCTCTTCTGGAGCATTTGAATTAACAAAGTGTTAAAAAATATCCACCAGAAAAGTGAAGCATTTTAAATAGTCCTAGGGAACTAAATTAATTAAGTTTGTGTTGACAATTTGACTTGTTTACTGCTCTTCAAATTAATTTAGATTTAAGGTTAATTTGCTAACTGCTCTTCAAATTTTCACATTCCAGAAAATAAGATATGAACACCTGAGTTAATGTTAAAAAGTAGCAGAAAATTAGAAACAAATAATATTTTTTATTTTCTGTTCACATTTTTTTTTTTAAATCCAGAAAATGTTTATGTTGGAAATCCAGAAATTTGCTATAGGTAACCCTATGGAAAAAAACCCCTCTAAACTCAGATTCTGCTGAATGTTGATTATAACACTTTCAAATACAAATGATGCAAGAAGTTAATCCCTGTGTTCCACTATCAGAGGATCCAAAAATCATTTCCTTTTGTAACCAAAGGGATTTCTGGGTTTTAAGATAGAGGAATGAGCAGGTTCAGAAATGTGCATAAGCCCTGATGGGACAGGAAGGCTTTTGCAGCATTGAACTTTATCCTCTGTTATTAAATTAACATCACTTTGGAGTTTAAAAAGAAAAGGCCAGTTGCCAGAAAAAATAAACAATGTGTGTGCTAGTATTAATATCTGACCTGGAAAATATCTTCATGTTTTGCAGAGGTCTGTCATTTTTAATTTTAGAGCATAGGGAAATATAGTTAGGATGGATTTCTCATTAATAATAGAATATCTGAAATGAGGAAAAATTAGGCCACCTTCAAGTTGTTACAATACAGCACGTTTAATTTGAAAATTGAGGTATTTCTCTCCACAAAAACGAAGTAGAAATGCACAGGAAGAGACAGAAAGATATCCAAGAGCGAGGTAAGACTTTCATTTGAGTTAAACTGACTCCAACTGTTCAGGAAATTGGTTGGAGTCTGCATAAGCTTCGTTTGTGTGAATACAAATTTCATATGATTTGTATCATATATTTTGCACTTCTGTAGCGCCTTCATTCCTTCTTTAACACCAGCGTCCAAAACCACCACTGAACGTAGGATCACAGTAGCTACTCAAGAACTTTAAGAAAAGGGCCAGTGTTCCCTAAAGAAGTTACATGAAAAGGAATTCAGGCACACAAATTGGGGAAGAGAAAATAACTAAGAGGAGGTGATTTCCTCAGTGGTTTACAGCTCCATTTCACGTGAGTGACACATCCTTGTCTAGTTCCAATTCTGGTCTTATTCTTTCTCACCAGACTGACTGCTTCTCAAAAAGATCAGTTTGCAAAATTCTGAAGACAAAAAAGTTTTCCCAAAGTGTTCTGCAAGACTGGAGTCTCTGCTACTGGCAAACAATGGTGCAGAGGGTTTTTGTTAGACCCTCTGTGCATGGTCAATGTTATTGATTAATGAATTAAACTGGATAGATACTCTGCTGAGCAAAAATAACTGCAATACATGAAAGTTTGTAATAGCATGAGTTCAGGGCAGAAATGAATAATCACCTGCAGCTCTAAAAGTCTGAACACCGAGTTGTATAACTGATTTGCTGCTGTTTCTTAGGAGGCATAATTGGAGGCCTGCAACTACCCATGGAAATTATACGCACTATTTGCCTCGTATTTAGTTTTTCTCTTACAAATGAACAGTTCCATGTTCTGCCTATTACCTCTAAGTACTGAAACCCCTCTTTTTCTGCTATATATTCTTTTCTTGTCAGCCTCACCATTCAATACCGATGAATGTGAGTCAATCACAAGGCACTCCAAAACCTGCATTTTTTTTCAAGATTTATGCTGAACATCAGTTGCACTCTGAACCATATTCTTTTCTGAAGTTCTCCATCCATGACTATTTAAAATGCTCACTGGAATTGTAGTTTTTTATGCAAGATTAGATTTCTATGTTTAACAATTATGATTTAACAACAACCCTCATGCACATGTATTGGGTCTGATTGTCTAACAAGGACAAGCTTTACATCCACCACCTGTAAGAGGAAAGTATTTTCCTCCTCTTCTGAAGCAAAATTCAGAAATGTATTTACAAATTGGATTACAACAATTCAGGCATTCTTTTTTTCCCGTTCTTGTCTCCATGTCAAATTTTGAATTTCTCCAAACAAGTCAAATTAAATAAGGGGAAAAAAAAAAAAAAAAAAGAGAAAGAGAGCATTATAGCATTATACACTGTGAAACAAAACCTCAGGAAAGAAATTGATAAGGGACAGGACTGTTGGTTTTAATCTACAAAGGAAAGCAGTTAAACCATGTGGTTTGTAAGATCCAGGAGTGACCAGTCTTTTATAATTTTACATAACCAGAATTCAAGGTCCTATTTGACCACATCATTTTTTCCATCCTTTTTTTTTTGTAAAGATAAGATTATTTTTCCTCTAAGTTTCCCAGTGTTTTCTAGATTTTATAGAAATCTTTCACTTATTAATGTGGTTTTTTACTGTCTCCACCAGCTGTTTAGAAACCTGGTTCAAATGCTCAGTAAGCATTTTCCGTTGCTGTTTTGTAGATAAGAGACTAAACCCAGCATATAGTCTGAATTCTTTTGACATCTCTCCTCATACTGTAATCACTGATGCCGTCAGAACAACGTTTCTCAGGAGGAGATAGATGGTCTAAGGATTATAGTGTGCAGTTTTCAAGGTCTGGTTTCGACTCTATGCTGTACCACAAATACATTATGTGATACTGAGGCCATACCTACAGCAGAATTTCGGTTCACAAGGTAAGATTTACATGACATTTAGAAACCTAAGCATTAATTAGAGCAATATGCATAATCCAATAGTTCTGTTTGCTCCAGTAAATTTCCCACAATTCTCAAAAGGCTGCATCGGAAAATTTTGTGCAGAAATAGAAACTCCTTGAAGAGAAAATCTATCAAAGAGAAAATAAAGTGCTAAACCTTTATTCTCTGAAGTGCTGGGAAGAACAAAGTTTTTATATTGGTGTCCTTTAAGAATGAGCTCTTTTAAAGAAGATTTTACTGTATCTGAAATTTTGACATTTTTAGAACAATAGACATTCTGGTCATTTAACAAACATCTTTATTCCTTTTGCTGCAAGATACACCTCCAGCGTCAAATAATTTTCCAAGAAAGATTTCCAATGTGAGCATCTTAATTGTACTATTTATCTTGAACTAGTCATATGTTTGAATAATAATCTGTGCAGCAGGCAAATAAATACGCACTCAGGTCTGAGAAAGAGAGGAACTAGGAACCTCAGGAGATATATCCAAAAAATGAAAACTTCAGCAAATTAACCAAAGTAAATCCTGCCACATAATTCACTGTGCAGGCCTCTTAGAGCCTGTTGCTTGTGGTTCCTTCTTTGAAAACCTATTTATCTGCTTGGTCTATGTGGGAGCATTTACTGTGTACTTTTCTGAGGGAAAATCAGAAAAAGGATTTAAAGGGTGCCTTTTAATCATAGTTCAGACTAATTACAGATTTAAGCCTCTTCTTTTTTTAACCTTATCTGAAGAAGATGCAGATCCAACAAGACTTGCAACTTATTTATGAATGGTCAAATGTTTCAGGCCTGCTTCAATGTTAAAAATTAATTTCTGGTGATTCTCAGGTATAAATGGTTGTAGCCTCAGTATTTCAAAGTTCCTGACTCTTCTTCCTTCTCTATATTAAGTCAACTGAAATATTAAAGTTGTTCATAACATACAGGGGTATATGAAACACCACTCCCCTCTTAAATTAATGACTTGGAAATCACAGCTAAGCTGGATAGTACTAAGGTGTCCCTTCATTTACTTCCAAACATAGAGTATAATGAAAAATTGACATAACTTATATTAGTCCACAGCAGAGTTAGAGGCTCTGGAACAAAAGATCTTTTGGAGAACAGCTGCCATGGGAACTGGATACAAAGAATTGTCCAATTCATTTTTTCTGGATATCCTCCAAGCTTTATAAGAACAAGGGGGAAAAAAAAGAAATTAAAAAAAAATAAATAAAGCTTTAAGCAGCTTCAAAATAATGCTAGCTATTGTACTGAGCAAAAGCTCTTCCAACCACATAATCTGGAGAGAGCAGCAGTACCAGCACTTTAAACCAATTGTTACTATTAACTAGATTCTTTGGGGAATCAAATAGGAGAACAATTATATCTTTTGGGTTGTTAATTGTACTTTTAAACACTATATCTTGGTCATTTTTGGACTGCACTAAAACATAGTGCAAACTAAGAGTATTCCAACTAAACAATTCTATTTTTTTAAATGACATGAATAATAGCTTTTTCCTTCAAAATTTTTCCTATGTTCTGGGCAACTTTTTGTAAAGAAAAAATGTATATTTATTTACTGTTACCCTAGAAACTTTTGTTTAGGCAGCTTGCTTTTTAACAAAGGTTCTTGGATGATTTATAAGGGAAAAAAAGTTGTCCAAAGTGACTTAATGAAATCATTTAAGTATCCCATAACACTATATATCAATGTATTGTTGTGATATTGCTGTGGGAAACTCATAATCATATTCAGTGGAGACAAAACTATATTGGGATTAAGTATTGGTTAAATATTCTGAGCGAGCAGAAAAAAAAGCCAAACTGACAGCATCAGCATGACGTAATGGCCTTCACTGAATTTTCTTGCAATTTATATCAAGATAAGAAGAGAAAACAAAATCAGGTACAATGTATTTTAGGCTTAAGAACTTGGAGTTTGTGTAATAAAAATGTGTGGAGTTTGAAGGTTTCAACACCTTTTTATTTTCAAACTTTCACAATTAAATAAATCAAAAAGTTCTACCCAAAAAAAAGTCAATAAGATTTCTGGTTCTAACTGGTCAGTTCCCACACGCCGATTCTTTCTTGACTCAGTAATGGTTTCTGGTATGCAGATGGGATTATCCCACGTTCAAAGGCTAAACCTGTTTTACACTCTACAGATTGTCTCTTGAAAAGATGTATTTTTCCATGCATAGCCAGGTTGAGTATACAGCACATACCTCGTACGCCCAGGCCTATGCATTATTTTTGAAAGAATGTCTTGAAATAACGTTCTCTTCTATATTCTCTTCACTAAAGAACCAGTTAATTAAAAAAGGAAATCTTTCCAAATTAGAACTTGTGACCTGACTGGTAGGGAATAAATGGTCAGAGCTTTTTACTGCAGCCTGATGTTCCTTGTGCCGTTCCAATACATAACACTAGTCTCACTCACATAAAATTTACTACACTGTCCTGCATACTCCAGGCTCCTCCATAGATATCTTTAATCCCAGTAGATTTTTGCAGTAATTTATTCTATTATACCCCAAAATGCTTGAACAACAGAGTTTTCATCAGGCAAGCCAATATATATATATTTAATATATAAAAAGAATTACTGTATAAAACCAGAGTGATTTTGAACTATTAATCCAGTTACAGTGAGGTTTGATTTTGTCTCTTATTTATTGTGTTTGAGAAAAAAAACCACACCAGTATGTCACAAGCCCTAGATCTGCAGTCAGGCTTGGGGGTGTTAGC
>JAOXJK010000012.1:133109655-133137390 GCA_025774025.1 Xenus cinereus | reverse complement strand
GAAGGGAAGGCCTCAGGGGTCCGGCACCGGGGCAAGGAGTTGTCTGGACCCGCCGCCATCAAGGGAGAGAGAGCTACACAGCAAACTTTTCTAATTTATATTGAATGTGATGTTCATGTATGAAATAATCCTGTTGGCCAGCCTGGGTCAAATGCCCAGGCCTTGCTCTTCCTCGTCCCTGCACCTGGCAAGGCTCGAAAACACTAAGACCTTGAATCCCACAGAACCTGGCTGTCTATAAAGTAAATATTTTCATTAATTCAGACACTAGAGTCTTCTAAAAGTGCACTTTTCCCCAGTATTAGAAGAAAAGTTAGTCCTGTGTTGCTCAACCCAGGACATTCAGACATGAAAAAGTGCCTAAGCAAGCACAGAATAACTGAAACAAAGAAAATTTCCTTTCCAGTTGTTTCATCCTTACTGAGTCCACAGCCCTTTAAAACAAATCTCATAATATCCCAAAGCAAATGAAAATGCCTTTTTTTTTCTTTTTTTCTTTTAAGGCCACTGATTTTATTCTTTTTCCTGTTCAAGTTCTGATACTAGACAAATGATGTTGCTGGGCAACATTTAAGTTATCACAGCATGCAATCTCTTTTAAACTTTCTTTGAAAAGTTCAGCTCATGACTGCAAAATAATTGTATTTTGCAACTGTGTTCTGAGTAGATGTATCCTACAACACTTGTAATAGTTTTGGATGAAAGAGGAATAGAATTTTATTTAATTAAAGGCTGTGAATTGTAAGAAATGGGATAGAAGCACTGTAGGCTGGTTTATGATGGTTTTATTCATTTTGAACACTGCTTGACTTTAATGGGAATAGCTAAAGAACAGGGCTGGGAGGTAATGGGACTCCTCATGTGCTGGAACAGGGCCAGAGGCCATAACATTTGGTAGCATGTAACTCCAAGTTACTTTTCATAGTATCCATACCACTGCTTATTTCAAAGGAAATATTCACTTGATATATCTCCTCCTATGGTTGTAGTGAACGCTAATTGTATTTCTGCCTAGGAAATAGAAAGTCTGTCTGTGACTCAATTGATAAACACACTTAGAAAAGGTAATTTTTTCCAAACAACGAAATATTAAAAACTTGGTAAAATAAACGCTCAAGTGAAAGATCCTTGTCAGCCTTTCCTTCAAAGCAGGCCTTCAAATGGTGACTTCTATCCTAATTAAAACTGAACATAGATAATCTAAGACCTACAGTGAATCACTGCAAAGTCTAGATATGCTAAAGTAAGGATAAAAATACAACTGTCCCATGTCTATGTATTGGGGTATTCCAAGAAGACAAAAAGATGTTTTGATTTTCAGCAAAGGAACCAGAAGTTGAAGTAAACTTTTCACAAGGCTTGAAGATAGCTATGAAAATACTTCATGAAAAACCTTAAACAGAATATAATAATCTCAGATTAGAAGAGCTATCCAAAATCATCCAACTTCTAACCTGCTTAAAAGCTCTTGCTGCTTATGTTTCCTGGCAAGAATTCCTTCAACTGCCTACAGTTGTATTTCTATCCATGCTCAGGAGTGCAGCAGTTGGATTGGCACCCCATCTCTGTCTCTCACCTGTGGCTGCTTTTGGTACAGAAGCTTGGCGGTTCTGTGCCTCCATTCACTAAACACCCCCTTGAGATTCTGTGTCTAAAACTGCACTGTGTCCAGTTCAAAGCACAGAGGTGATGTAACACCAGCCTACCTAGAAAATGGAAAACTTCTCTACCCTAAGTCAGAAGAAAGTGCTAAGAACTAATAGGCTTCACATTCAAGGCGAATGCCTGTAAATACCAGATTGGGAGCTTTCTAAGTGCTGAAAAGCAAGTGTCATCCTTCCCCGCTTCTGAAGCCATAGGATGCAAAATGCATGAAGGGAAAATGGTGAAGGTAATCTCTCTCCTCAGTTAATGGTGAGGTTAAAGCTTGCATTGTCTGTCTTGGACATTTAAGTGTCTCAAAGTCCTTAAAATCCCCAGCAATATTTAATTGGATTTCAAACTTTGTCTAACTCTTCAGATGCCTGAAGTCAATGGTTATCTTATTGCTTAACCTGTAGCTTCTGAAAGAACCTAAGTTTAGATACATAACCAGATTCAGAAATACCTTTTCTAGAGAAATAGGTACTGATCTCTACTTACAGCTCTTCTGCACCCAAGTTTAGGCTGACAGCCATCTAAATCCTAATGACACCAAATGCTTATACTTACTGAGGTCTACAGTTAATATGCAAGACATAATAATGATATAAGGGCTGTCCCCATGATTAGCTATGAAGTGGAAAACCTAATGTTAAGTGTCCTATGCCTTAGGTGGTGTAGATTTGAACCTGTACATCTTATGGCCCAAGAAACTATATGCTCCGCTGGGCAAATGAAGGTGATTTTCTGTTGAGATAGGAGTTAAGAGTCTCACAGCGACAGAAAAGGAGTAAGTAAAAGTGAATTGGAATGGAACAGAGCCATTTCTTTATCTCCTACACTTGGTACTCTGTTGCTTCCCTCGGCAGCTCTTCAATCTCTATAACTTTCGCATTCCTGGTATATAGTGACTTCATTTACAGGACTGAAGCAGTTCCCCATTTCCTTCTTTCATCCAGTTCCCAGGTTAGGCTACCCCCTTAGGCTAAGACTATTGAGGAGAAGCAGAAGGAAAAGTCAAGTCTTCAACTAGAAAGATGAGTCCCTGGGTTTTGGTTCTGCCTTCCTTAACTGTCTGCAACTGTCTGATGTTCATACTTAAATACAGTCCAAAAAGCATCATTGAACAACTTTCATCACTTAATCAAATGTCATGACACCTAACGTATGCAGGCATATTCAGACAGAACTATTATTGTTCTTCTCGGAGTCTGAGATGGTCAGAACTAGAAACTGCTTAGCCACACTGGGCTGGTACTATGCCAAAGCTAACAAGCCACAGGCTTACCAGGTCAGGCATAGCGCCACAGCAAATCCTCTGTATGGCCTATGGGTCAGAATAGCTTCATGTAGCCAGCCTCAGAGCTAGCACAGAGAAACTTGAGGCTGTTTCGTCATGTACATGGAGATATGTTTAGGAACATAGTTCCTTGATGGACCCTTTCTTTTTGTCGGGCCCAAGAATTTTCTGCCTCAGGACACACTATGGCCCATCTCCAAAAGCAGGGACGGTGGATGCTTCTTTCCAAGACACTATGGGAGCATGTTACACTGCAATATCCCACAGCTGCTTAGGACCTGGACTTCACTCAGTTCTTCCACTCCCTGGTGGGGCCCCCATTGCCACCTCTTATGTGGCACCTCAGCCAGGAAGCATAGCTGCCGGAGTCAGCATTGTGAATCTATTCAGAAAACCAGGTGCATTATGGATTTATGCTGCATCTTTGAGCTTGACTATTTTACATTATTCTTCTGGATTTTGACTTCATGGTGCTGTTTCAAAACATTTTATAAACCAATGCAAATCACTTCTGGTTTAGACTGGAGTCCCACACTCCTTCACACTTCATTCTTTCTTTCTGCATTGACAACCGTTCCACAGCTGAAGTGAGACAGCCAATGAAGCTAAAACAAATGTGTCTTCACAAAGTTAATTTTAATGATGCTAGCACCCTGAAATGATTTGCCAGGGTCAGCTGGCATTCTCCTATATTGGGGAAGACCGAGAAACAGAGTACAAGTGACTATGTTCAGGGGGCAAGGAGGTGTCACAACAGCAGCTTATACTGGCTTTAACAGTTTTGGAACACTAAAGAAGATGCAGTCTCATATGTAATTCCAGACTTAAATTAAATGACCAAATTATCAAATCAGTCTCTTCAGACTGTGACATAAACAATGAATAGAAAAAGGCACTTCTACAGAGCTGTTCAGAACAGCAGCTGTATACGTAGGACTTGAATTGTCTTTTGGAATAATCCATCTCCTCATGAAGTTTGGGAAATCAAGACTCCTGATGTAACTACGTAGACAGGAAGCTTAGAATTGGAGACAGTGAATATTTACATGGTTGCATTGAATCAACTGTCAGTGATTAAAAGTGGGTTATACTTAAGGCCTCTGTCCATGGAGAAGACATGAATGACAGATGACTAAGAAGGAAGAGGAAATGAGAAAGAGGATATTAAAACTAATTTGGCATTCCAGTAGGCCAGAATTCTCATGCCATCCATCCATCTTTCTTATTTTCTTTCAAAAACATTGGTCTTGAAGGAAAAAAAAAAAAGTCTGAAAATAAAATACTTCCCCTGGTGAGAAGGAAATCAGAATAGTGATGAATAGTGATTCACACTACTGAGCATACCTATCAACTGGTTAAAGTATGTAATGATGACTGTCTGTGCAGCCATCAAAGAGCATTTATGCACCTACATTTTGAATTTGACACTGATGGGCAATGCAAGGGGGAATATGTATGTATGAGATTGCTGCATGGCCAATCTTCACTATTTTCTTGATTGACTGATTGGCTGACTCACTACTGAGATTCGCTTCTTACCACTTAATAGATTCTCTGCAGTATGATTGTCAGTAAGAGGGGGATTATTTTTTAGCAAAATCAGTCATTTGAAGCAATCAGGGAAAGAAAAGCAGCCATAGTAAACAGAGCTAGGAGATATGACCTTAAATATCTTGTTAATACTCACAAAGTCCTGGAACAGAATATCAGCCAGAGAGCAGGGCCAGGTCTTCCAGATTTTTAATGGGAGCTGAAATGAAACCTTTGTGTCTTTATTTTATGTGATTTTCTGTTCATCCCAGGTTTAGCTGAAAAAATAAATGTTGCTTACAAAAGTCTTTACACAGGTGAATAATTGCAAATAGATTATCTAGCCACAAATAGAACATTTTAACTTGAGCCTTTCTTTAATATAAGAAGTTTGCATAACCTTGTAACCACTATGACTGCTATGGTTACCTCATAGAACAGTAAATAATACAAGTCAGGGACTCATCTCTGGCTCAGCACAGCTCACGTACCCACAGCTAACCTATTTATTCAAACGGCCCATCAGGAGTGGTTTCTAGCCCATACCGACCTCCAAACTGTACTTGGGTAGTGCCTGTGAAAGTGCTCATTAACATGAGTCAAAACCGTGCCAGGGACCATGCTCATGCTAACAGTTTGAAAGTTGTATGGCAATGCCTGTTCCTGTGTCTTTACCCTCTTTTTATTAACTAGTGCAGCCATACCCTATAAGATAAGGAACATGCTTGAGAGAATAAACTAAAATATGCCCAAATCAACGCATACACATATTCCATCTACTTTTTTGCTATAGCTCAGTGATAGTTTCTCATTTTGTTTAGTCAAGGGAGGATATCTGCTGGAAAACAGAGGTAGAGCAGATTCAGCCTTGTCCTTATCTTGTAAACCGTGACAGTTTGGATTTACACTGATACATTTATCAGCTTAACTTCCATCCCATTGCACTTGGAGAGTATAAGAGAATCAGCCTAAATTTGGGGTTGAAAGTGGGTTCATGCTCACATTTAATGATGTTATGCTCAGATTATTCAGCTTGAGAAAACTAGAGGCCCATATGGGCACTGGTTTCTCTTCTTCATTCACTAGCTGTTTTGGGAAGGAAGAGAAAAAACGTCTTCTTTAGCTTTTGGCAGCAGGCTTCATAATAACAGAGGACAGGTGTCCTGTGGGAATTTTTAATCTGTTAAAACCAATCAGGATTTGAGTCCATCCTCCTTAGGGATAATATTATGCCAACCAACAACTTTTGTTATCTGCAGAAAGCTGTTGAGATGCCACGTGTCTTTTTCCTTAGGGAATGTTCTGAGCAAAACTTCTATAAATGCTTGTGGAATCTGTTCTGAATTGGAGAATGCCAAACATCAAATGCACCTCAGTCTTTGAAAGAAGAGAGCAGGTTTTGGATACCATTGAGACTCCTAGAGACAGAGGACATTCTCCCTTAATCAGCAGCAAAAATTCTTTCCAATTGGGTAACGCAAACAGCTTACCAAACCAAGCTGTTGAAACCTGTATGGTTATGATCCTATAAGGCACACACTGTTAAAGTTTGTATGGTTACGTTCCCAAAAGCCGCACAATGTGGCTACACTGGCTCCTTGGACCCTTGCTAGCATCAGTTCAAAAATTGCTGGTTCTTGCAGGCAGCTGCTACATTTGCTTCCCCCCCATTTTGTGCCTTCTGCTCTTATCTTTTCAAGGCCTTTTTCATGCTTTCAGGTCTCCTTTAATCTTCTTGCTTTAATTGCTTTAATCTTGGTTTAATCCATTTGAGAATGGATTTTTCTGTTTGTCTTGCCCTTTCTTATTCTTATGCAGATATTTTAACAGGTCTATTTTCTTTCTCCTTGTTCTTTTCTTTGGTCTTCTGTTAGATGCTTTCTGTGTCTTTTCTGTTTGTTGCTTTGTTCGCCCTTTTTCCCCAGAAGAACCCACAGATAAATAGAACATAAACAGGACTCTAGTCCCATATTCCTCTGCTACTGTGAGATATTTATCCGGACTGGGAAAGTCTATCTAAGGATTCTTGGAAACTGTCATCTATAAAGGAATAAGAAAGCATGTTTTGTTATGCTGGTGTTTCAGCTTTAACCCTTTGTAGTAGCTTGTGCAGCTTTTCACACAGTAAGAGTTGATGATATGATGATATTCTGTCTCAAACTCTCCCATTTCTCCTTGCAATATGCATAAAGATTTCTATATTTTTGCAAGGCTATGGCAGACTCAGACCCATAGGACATTTTCCCAGACAAGTTTTTTTGGAAGCTGGCAAGTTTGATTTTGGTGTTAGATAAGTCATTGCATTGCTTTTTCATTTATGCATAGGAAGTATGTAGCTATTAAAGTCTATATGTTATGGATACTTAATATCTAGTGCAAAAGACAAAATTTGACAGTATTTCTTCTCAGGAATCATTAAATCTTTTTTATATTCCCTGGGGAAGAAAGTTGTAAGAAGCGATAACAAGATAACAATATAACATAGATTCATAGAATCATAGAATTGTCTAGGTTGGAAGGGGCCTTTAGGATAGAATCCAGCCATCATCCTAACACTTCCAAAAACCACCATAAAACCACGTCCCTAAGCACCACATCTGTCTGTCTTTTCAATACCTCCAGGGATGGTGGTTCCCACTTCCCTGGGAAACCTGTCAAGCGTTGGCTTGACAACCCTTTTGGTGAAGAAATTTTTCCTCCCCTGGTGTAACTTGAAGCAATTTCCTCTTGTCCTATTGCTTGGGGTGGAATATTAGATCACAGAGAATTGTTAAAAAGAATCCTGCAGGAAAGATTTAGTTCAGCCAACACGTTTCTTTGTGAAAGTGATTCAGAAATGTTTTGCACTGTGACTTAAAAATATCTTTAAGATTTTAATATAATAAGATGCTTTTCTGCAACTGAAAACTAAGTGTAGAACCTCCGGGTCTCAGAGTTAAGAGCTGCTGTTGCTACTGTTTCAGCAAAACCACAGTACAACATGTGTATACCCCTCCAGATCTCCTAGTCCTGCATGTGGCAAATTACTGGTAAACACAAGTTTATTTCTAAAACCATGTCCCTAGAGTAAGTAGGCACCAAGCAGGCTTTCATCAGGGCTCATTAACTCTGAGCCAGTCTCCAGCTACGACTTAATGTATGGACAGAATGAGTTTGTACCAACTCAGAGTTTAGGCATATTGCCTCTGAGTCTGTGTAGAGCAGGCTTGCATTTGCCTATAGTCGACACACTGTAGACCTATTTTCAGGGCTTAGAACGTTAAAAGTGAATAGACAGTGCCTTGGAATACATGGGGATTGCAAAAAGAAAAATACAGGAATTAAACTTCCCTGCACGACAAACTAGGGGAAAAGGCACCTGGCTGCATTATTTGTTCTTCGAGGAAAGTAGGGATAGATGCCATTGTTAATTCTTTATCATAAATCCTACTTGTATATTCAGAGAAGAGTTTTGAGTCATCTTTCAGACACTAATTTCTCACACTGAACTGAGAAAGCTCAAAAAAAGAAATCCTGTCCTATTGATGTTTTGCCATACCTGTTCGTTACTGCAAAATTTTATCTAAACTAATAAAGTTTAGATCACTAACATGATAGTCCCAGGAGCCCCTAACGGAGGCTCCTTAGAACTAGATAAACTGTGGAATAGTTTGAGTCAAGTGATGGCAATGGCAAGTTAATTCTTAAGTGTTCTGAGACAGTACTGGACTGACAAGAAGGAAATCTTAAAAATACTTCGAAAATATTTTACAGATAAGGGAACTCCTTGAAGTTAGAAGGACTGAACTAAAATAAAGAGAACACTGAATTAAGAAAAAAAAAACAGCTAAAAAACTAATGGACTCAGGGCAAGATGTAATTTAGGAACAAGTGACCCAATTTCAGTTTCAACACTAATATTTCCCGTGTGATTTGCTCAGCTTTTACTTAAAAACACACACATAAATAAAGAATGAGAAGCAGAAGCCAAACCTCGCAATCCTGCTGGTTTAGGATACCTAGAGCTATATTGCCATTGATTTCACTGAAAGTTTTCCCAGGGCTAGGGGAACGGAGAAAGGGGTGGAACAGTAACAAAAAGCAAAGGTTTGGTCTATTCTGCTTTGGCATTCTGTGAACAAAAGAGACAGACCTCTGCTCTCCAGTCCATCTGTTTTCTTTCATTTCTATGTTCATAATTTTACCATCCTGACAAGTCCTATGGAAACAGCCTGTTTTAACCCAATTAGCAACAAAGGGTTCTTATCCCTGTTGTCCTAAAATCCCTAAGTCTCTTTTTCAGTCAGGCTTTCTTTGATGCAGGAAAAAAGTCATATTCAGATTGGCATTGAATGTTAGAAGAGCTAGGACTGAGTCTTACATAGCTCTTCTCATATAGTATTGGGCTGAGACAAGGTAGCAGCACTGGGGCATCTTAGAACCCTGGTCTCTTCAAATGGTGCAAACTGAGAGGGGTGACCTTTACCAGGGCTAGTTTTCAAGCTGTGACAAGTCATAGCCTCTTTCACTTCAGGATTCCCACCCTCAATGACACAACTGTGTCCAGGTTTTCTGCAGAGGGGTAGCAAATGATATCGGTAAGCTGGTCTCAAGCTTTAAGAGCCTCAGAGAATCCATGAGGGTTTTGCAGCCTCATTATTTTGTTTCTTCATTTGGGTTGACGTTTTAGGCATAGATAGCAGGGCACAGCAGAGACAATCAGAGGTGGCTGTAGCCTCCTTGTTCTGCTCTGGTCCAGAGACCAGTACAGTTCTTCACTGCAACTTCAAGGAGCCGGGAACACCTGCAGGTTCTGATGCCAACTTCTTTGAAGCTGCTGAACTGCTTCAATTCAAAATTCTCCATAGCAAGAGAAGCACATGGATTCCCTTTCCAGTCCTAAAGTTTCTCCTGTCATGGCATGCCACTTCAGCCAGGATCTCTTTGAGGATCTACCAGCAGACTCTAGAGCTATCACATGCCATGTCTCCCCTGGGGGACTTCTTACCCTGTCCTTGTGCAGACTGATCAGGTCCTGCACACTGAGTGAAAGGCCATCAGCTCCTGCCTCACATCCATCCATTCACACTCTCCTGCCCGCTCCAGAAGCTCAGTGCCCAGATGCAGACATCTGGTCTGATCTCTGAGATCCTGACCAGTAGCTTAGCCCTGAACGAAAAGTAGGCAATCTTGAAAAGATGCCTGTTAAAGAAAAAAAAAAAAAAAGAAAAAAGAAAAAAAAAAGCAAGCTAGTTCTAAAACCTGCTTTGCCCTCACATTGTTCAATGCACACATCTCACAGTACATTACAGCTTCCAGGCTGAGGTAAAACCAAACTGAGAAGTGTGTCAGAATGGTTTCTGAGCAATGTACACTGGCCATAGCAAGAGGTAGGATCCTATCATAGGTTTTTAATCTTAAATCAGAACTACTGCCTCAAAACTTCAGCAAAATTTCTTGTCTCATCATTCTCCAATCATATCGAACTTCCTTCTTAAGAAATATCAACACAGCACTGGCCACCTTCCAGCTCTTCCAGTTGCTTTATTTATTGTTTTCTTTAGCTGCTTCGCTTTTTAAGTGCCTCAGTGCTTTGAGTGGATGAGTGCCATCAAGCCCTAGAGATTTACTGCTATTTTTCTTCCTGCGCTCAGCTAACGACTCCTGCATAGATACTTCTGTCTTTGTTCATGTTTCACCTTGATTGCCCATGAAAAATAACTTCTGAACAGGAATTTCCTTACCTTAAGAGTGAAGACTGACATAAAGAATTCATTTCGTTTGCCCACAGTTTATCTTTTTTAATTTCCCTTTTATCTATTTGGTGATGAAACAGACCTTCATACTTATATCTGACTTCAGTCTGCAATATTTACTGAGTGTTGGGATATCTTAACATCTTTAGCTGTTTCTTTTTCACAATTCCTCTTTACCCCCACCTCCCTCTCTAGGTGAGAATTGTGCTACCTAATGCCACTTTACATGTGTAATGTCAAAAGAGGATTTCTGAAAATGAAAATTATACCTTTGCTACATTGAAATCAATAAAAATTATTTAATCTCTAATGAAAAGTATGTTTTTCAGGCAGCAAAAGTATAACTTTCCAAATTTAACTATTATTTATGCCTAGAGACGAAAAGGAAAGGAAGACTGACAGCTAGATGATCCAAGAAGCTGTGACTTCTAGAAACAAAAGACATACTTTTCCTAAAATTTGTAGGTATTGCATACACAATACCTAGAAATATTGACCCAGCAATATTTTGTAGTCACTTTGCTTTAAGAACTATATCCTTCTTACAGATAAGGTCTTACACATAAGGTAGGTGAAATCTATCGAGTACATAGTCAACACAAAGAAATGTTACTCAGGATTTGATACCCCCTGTTTTAAGAACAAGCATGTCACCTTTAGGAGGGCTGTGATCTGGATATTGGGATTTTATAGAAGTACAGCTGCTGCAAAACATCACATGGCTTACAGCATGCACCAGGTACAAAGATTTTTGAGGCTACACCTGTCTAACGCTATTCCTTTTCCACCTTACTCCTTCCCTTGATTTTCTCCAGGAAAACAGGGCTTTGTTTTAATCCAGTTTATCAAATGTGAGCTTTGATGTGTTTGATAAATCCAAGCTCTAGTTGCCATGGTAAAAGTCATCCCACTTGATTCTGAGAGTTTTTATTAACCTTAGTTGGCAAAGAGCATTTCACTTAATCTGTTTTCTTTCTGAAGACCTAGTTCATTAAAACATGGAGAGTTTTTATTAATACATGGTAACACTGAATTATGTTTGCCTGCTGATGTAAAACACTGAAGTAAGACTTCAGTGGGCACAAATCAAAATCAAACTGGATCCTTCCTGCCTTAAAAGCATTTGTAGGATTTTGCAGTTCCCTTATCACTTGTTGTGCCTTTTGGATTCAATTGCTGCTACCACAGCAGAAGTTCAGGAATTATTTTCCCTTGAGATACCTTATAAGGACAAATTCAGAAAGCATTTTATCTTGGACTCTCTGTAAGGCAATGAAATGTGAAGGAACTTAATAGTAAAAACAAACCTTTTCGACATGATTATGAAAACAGCTACTTAGCTCAATTTCATTGTTGCATAACTGTCTGTATGCAAAGGGAATATCATAGTTGCTGTGTGTGATGCTGTAAGAGGAAACCATTGAATGATAATGAATAAAGAAGTTAGATTCAGTCATAAGTACAAGACTCTTGATGTTCTTTTATAGTTTCTAATGTGATTTTTATCGTTGGTGTTTTTCAACCACATAAACTTCACCTGTAAATTACAAATTCCTTTTTTTAATGTAAGTTGATATTTTTGCAAAAGTGAGTGGAATTTTTAAAAATTAGAACTGTTTCCTACTCCTTCAATTTTAACATTTGAATGAATCTATATTTTAAAAATGATTTTTTAATTGTAGAAGTTAGTCCTGAAAACTAATAGTATAATGTATGCTCCTGGTTATGTGGAACATTAATGTTCTCTCTGTCATCTTTCAGGGTAGTTGGCCAACTGAAAAACACCAAACTACCGACAACTAGCAAAATAAGTAAGTAGGGGATGAAATTAGACAAGACTATAGGACGAAGAATAGCTTTTAGGATCGTGTGATTTCAGGACAGGAAACTTTCAGTCCTGGCGAGTAATATTCTCTCATACAACATGTCTGTGGACAGAGTTTAGAGGCCCTCATGTGCATTGGTTCCTTCTTCCAGACATGTTCTGGTTTTTTTTTAGAAAGTGACGTTCATTCTTTCCCCCTCTGTGCTCTCGGAGGCTGCCTTTCTAGGGAGAATTGTGAGATGCCTGCCTTTGACACAGATAGTTCAGCATTCAGAACTGTGTCCAGGTTAGCAGACAAACTAGACTACTAAAGACTGAGTTTGTCTAAGTCAACAATATGCGGACAAAGCCTTTTTCACAACAAATATCTACAGCTCTGGAAGAGTAAGACTGCTGATTTTGCAAAAAGAAAGGACTGAAAAATTTATCAGGAAAACTTCCCTGCGAAAAGATGTCGGGATTGTGCCTGACCAGTCCTGCTTCACTACTTTAGCAGCTATCTGACTACTGCTAAATGCTGTGTGAGTCTAGAAATGAATCCTGGCAGCTTGGCTGGCATTGCTTGTAAAAGGGATTGCAACCAAACCTTGACTCTGAATGTTGCATAAATAACAAATTGTCATATTGCTTGAAGCTTGGAGCTTTCTTTACTGTCCTGTTGAATAATTAATGATAAAGTCTGAAAGGGCAAGATTGACTCTGCAAAGCATATTATCTGAAGCACAGCCAGAAAAGGTTTTCTTTACTTTCATCCCAAAAAAGCAAAAGCCTTTTGTTGTTCTGATGTTTTTGTTTCATTTGCCCTTTTCAGCCATTCTTAGATCATCAGCGCACAGCATTGTGCTTTGTTTAAAAAAAATTGCTAATATAAATATTGATATTTAGTTGAAGTGTATTGATTTTGCTACAGAGGCAGACAACGTTGTTTGGTAATTAGACCAATTGGTTTAAAGCTATAGTTGGCTTCCCAGGGTTTAGGGTTTTTGGTCTGGTTTGGTTTGGTTTCCATGTCATAGAAAATTATATTACAGCCTGGAAAAGAAAACATCACAAGTGCTACTCAAGTTAATACAGGTATATTAAACAGATAAATGTATTATCCTATATTTATGGAGTAATAATATATAAGCTGGTGACAGTTAATCTGCTTCTGTTGATTTGTCTACCTCTTTTTATCACAGGGAGTCCCTGTAAAGAAGTGATCCCGACACTGAGAAGCTGATCTGCCACAGTAAGACAACTTGTTCTTTGAAGGGAGGATGTGTTGTGTCTGTGCCACCGGGGAATAACGGGTTCAGTAAGCCTTATTATAACCAGCAATCCACAAACCATCCAAAAACGGAGAGATGAAACATGAGTTGTGTTTATGGAGTATGAAACCAGAGCATTCCAGAATGGCACTATCATTACAGGGGTTATAGGAGGTGTGTGAGCCATTCAAGTTCATGAAGTCAATGGTGAGAAATTGTTTACTCAGTGGTGCAGATGTGAGACGTAAGGAAGAGGCTCACTCCAGCATGTAGGAAAAGAAGGATTGCTCCTGTCCAGCCTTGTGTATATGCTGTAGGGAAGCCATGACCCCCTCAGTACAAGGACGTTTTAAGTGCCTTGGAAGACTAAATTTAATAAAAACAACACAGTTAAATGGTCATACTGCGTAGAT
Organism: Xenus cinereus; assembly: GCA_025774025.1. Taxonomy (NCBI): domain Eukaryota; kingdom Metazoa; phylum Chordata; class Aves; order Charadriiformes; family Scolopacidae; genus Xenus; species Xenus cinereus. The sequence continues at coordinate 133,123,696 of JAOXJK010000012.1, read as the reverse complement.
ATTTTGATCATTACTGTTCAAGCAGTATTACGGTTTATTACCCTTAGCCTGGTCGCATAGCTGATGTTTGCATATTCCCAAACAATTTCCAACAGAAGGTGAGAATGGTGCCAGATAGAAGTATAGTTTTTGCTTAGTTTATGTTCAGAAAGAACACATATTAATTCTGTTTACCTGACTACAAACGGGGAAAGAACAGCAGGCTTTATCTTAAAATATCCTTTTATGCATTTCCAGTCAGGCCGGGTTTCCAAGAGCTTATTATTTCAGGTATAGATATTTCCCTGACTTTCTCATCTTCTTCCACTTTTGGTTATTGCAAGTCGGTATTTCATTTCTGACACACTCACTTCTTACACTAGTTAGCGCAGTGATATACTGGACAAGCAGGACACACAGTTTAATTGCAGACTGTCTTTAGGTGGAATACAGGCTGCAATTTTAGTGGCTTGCCAGCCAATCTAATTACCGGTTGCTCTAGCACCATTTCACCTTGCTGTCCCTGGCTGCGCGTTACAGCCTCTTCCTTGTGCTGGCTCCAGTGCCTGCTGGGCCCTGTATTCAGCACGGTAAGTCAGCACAAAGCAAACCCTACAGTAAGAGCAAGTGTTTTCTGCTGATTTGGCATTCTGCATCAGCTCAGCTGGAGCTGACCCAGGAAGGTCTGACGGAAGGAGGGGGAGACCCTGGCAGGCAGCACTGAGATAAGTTCACGCTGCCACTGGGCAAGCCCTTTCGTGTCTCCCACAGCTCTTTCTCCCCAGGATCTGTGGCTATCTTACAAAATAGCCTTTTCCATTTAACATAAATAACAAGTGGCTAGTGTGTCGGTCGTCTTTTGCAGCATCTATCTTTACCCACAAACTGAAGGCACGCCAGTGGGCTGTCATTAATACTAGCATTTTAGCACACTACTGGCACCATATTGTCAACAACTGGAAATGTAATGCACTACTTTTGCTAGAAGTTGTATTTATCCACTTAAGACTATCCAAGAAGAATATCAGGATAACAGATCTCCAATCACAGTGCAATAGCAGAACCTATACAACGACCTGAAGCAATAGTATGAAGACAAGAGCGGCTACTTTGTAGTGCTACAAGCTTTCATAAAAATGGGTATGGGCTATTTTACATTGCTAACAAAACATTCGATACTTAGCGGTATCATCTTGTGGAGAAGGATGTCTTTGTCAGGTAAATGGTGAAATGTGTTTGCCACTCACAGGAGGAAGGGGGTGACCCTGCAATGTCAAATATCAAAAACCCCAGATCAATAGCCCTAGGTGACATTTTTGCAGGGCAGAGCAGTAGGTAGCTAGGGACATGTAGGGTCACTCATTAAGTGGTAAAGAACAGCAGGGAGAGGTCTGCAAACTGTGTTAGGGAGAGGTCTGTTGGGATGATGCGATATGATATAAAAGGTACTTGATCATTTATGGGTGGATAAGAAACAGCACAGGAAATGGGCGATTTAGTACATCTCCCATCTGTTGTTTTTGGATGATTCTGTATCCTCCCCCTGTCCTTTTGCTGGGGATAAATAGACTGTACTTTTCACATAAAGAAACCTGTTCTGTTCCCACTACTGTCTGTTGTAAGGGCAGTTTGAGAATCCTTTACAGAAAGCAATTAGAGTGCTAGTGCTTTTCCTGCCTCTCTTTTTCAGCTCTCTATCAAACAGATATTTACATTTGCTCCTTGTAGGTTTTCTTCACTTAAAATAAAAGTCATAAAAAGAAAACATAAGTTTTGCTCTTGCAGCATAAAAAACATAACAGCAGGATATTCATAACTTCTCTAGTCACCTTTAAATTTGCTCTGAAGGAAGGATTAATTTAAGCTTTTTTAGTGTGCATACTTAAGTCCATTCAGATCCCAAGCCTTTCACTGTTTGCTGTTTTTAACGGATGGCTCAAACTCATCTGGCCACAGTGGGCTTTTAAACAACTCAGGTTTTGGAAGAATCAACAACTTTAAATGCTTCACCCAGCCCGTCACGAGCTTCTCTGGACTGTGTTTAGTTGCATCAAATTTCTCCCAGAAATTGTAGCATTCTTTCATAATTTCCTGAAATTTAGTAATTATGGTTGCACTGCTGGTACTTTAAGGCACACAACAATAACCAGGCTGAAGATGTCTGATGAGTCAAGCACTTCTCCAAGCTTATTCTTCACCATTGATTTAAAAATAGCATTTTGTTTTAGATATAAAAATTAAAGGTTTTATTTCTGTGTGTGTTGAACAGTAATTGTGAATTAGAGCATTTTCTGACTCCTCTGTTCTGGAAGAGTCTGTAAAGTACCCCTGGGTTCCTGGTTTTAGTTTCTTTTCTAAATTACTTTGTTTTGACGTTTTCTTTCCTCCTGTGATTTGAATACAATATTATATAGCTTTTCAGTATGGTTTTCATAGCTTCTTGTAACAACGAGAGAGACATTTCCTCCATTGTGTTTGCTTCCAAATACATTTGAGTTGTTTCTTTTGTATAATGTTCTTGCAGAAGCAGGTTATTAAGACTCCATTGGGAGGAATATAGAGGATGAGTTTCTAGTTCTTTGTTCATGAATATAGACATGTGATCTTTCAAGACTGTATTACCTACGCTTCAGTAAAGTGTACTATTTAATAGATATTTGGGAGCAAAACCAGTCCCTTTTCTCTTCCTCTTTTTCCTCCCAATCTGTTATATCAAAATGATAATAAAAATATTTCTGGTTAGTTTTCTTCTCATGTATACCTGTTTTTTATCCATATTACTCCCAGTTTACATCAAAGTAAGTGTGGAATGCATTTAATAGTTGTCGATGACTGCCAGGCTCACATTTTAGCTCCAAGAAAAATTACATAAAGACTTCAGTTTATCACACAACAGTGTGGCTAGAGAATTCCTTCACAGCTGGACTATAATATAAGGCAGTGATGTCTTAGCTGTACTCTATAGGCTCCTTGTTCACCTCCTACGTTAGAGTTCTAACATGCCATGGGGCACTTTTATTGGTAACATCGTTAAACCACATTGTCCAAGGATAAGCAGGGTTGAGACCTAGACACCGTACTTCCAGGGCATCAAACAGACCCATCATGGAGGCAGCACAATCATAACATACATGCAGAACCACTATTAATCATTCTATACATTATTTTTCTAGGACAACATAGCAAAGCTATTGCATCAAATAAAACAAGATAAATGTTCTTCTTTTCCTTAGCACCCGAATATGTAACTGGAATGAGCTGCTATTACTAATACGTGCAGTCAGTTTGGACTAGTTAGATGCAGTTAAATGCGAATTTAAGGGATACGTTTTATCAACCATTTGATGACATTTGTTGTAACAGGTCCATCAGAGAGGTGGTTTTCTGATGTTTTATTCTGGAAGCAGAAAATAAGAGAGGGAAAAGAAGTCAGAACACTAAACAGTAGAGAGTCCCTATGATAAAGAAAACAAATCCAAAATCCAGGAAAAATGTCCTTTCTTCATCCCTAACTCATGGTAGGATGACGAAAGCAACAGAGGAAGAGGATTGATACTAATGAGGTACCGGCACTGCAGAAACAGATAAGTAAGCAGGATTGCTACACAGCTGAGCTCTGAATTTGGATGTTTCCCTAAAGAGCTTCAGATGCTGCACTGAGAATAATCCTGAAATAACTCTGAAAGCCCAGAAGATGTTTAACGTTTCGAGGAAATCTTGACCGTGCCAATGAAGTTAATAACAGGCAAGCACATATTTTCCAGAACAGTCAGTTAGTTCAGCAACTGTTTTGGGGAAAATGGACATGCTGCTGAAATGAAGTGAGTGCCTGGAAATGAAGAAAGGAGATCTAATGCAGGCTTTACCAAATGGGGAAACATCTAATAAGCCTATGAGAGGCATGCTGCATCATCTAGCAAGCTCAGAATTAACTTCCCGACTTCTTCCCCCAACAAATATCATCTCTACATATAGCCCCTGTGAGTTGAAAAACAGTGAAAAAGCTACTTTATTGTCCCTACGTCACTACAAATCCTGTAAAATGACAAGTGGAGATTATTGAAAAAAAAAACAGGCAATATACTATTATCCACTGTCCTCCTGACAATGGTTGTATCAGCAGACAAATTAGGGCCATACTCTTCCTTCCTTTTCCTGCTTCCATGTCCAGATGTTGGCTGCAGGGGTGTAGGGTGGCCTCTGTAAGAAGAGGTCGGACCTGCCCTGTGCTGGACACAGCTGGTTCATGCTGCTCCAACAGACCCACTGCAGCACGAAACCGAGCCCATCAGTCAAGCAGGTGGCACCTCTGAGAAAAGGTATTTAAGGTTAGGCCAAAACACCACACAAGCAGAAGAGTGAGGAAAAAAAAAGTGAGAAAGAGTCCTTTGAACACCAGGCTCAGAGAAGAATGAGGGAAAGGAGATGCTCCAGGAACCAGAGCAGCCCCTGCAGCCTGTGGAGACACCATGGTGAAGTAGGTGAATATTTCCTGAAAGGAATTCCAGCCTGTGGGAACCACCCACTATGGAGAAGCTAATGAAAGACTGCATTCCATGGGAGGGGCCCCATGTTGAAGCAGGGGAAAAGCGTGAGGAGGAAGGAGCAGCAGAGAGGAGCTGTTATGGAGTGACTGCAACCCCCATTCCCCATCCCCTTGCACCACTGGAGGGAGGAGGTAGAGGCTATTGTAGCAGGCTTATAGAGAGATCAGCCAAGGCTTGCTCCTACACCAGCAAAGTCAATGCCTTGCATTGACCTTCACAGGATCATGGGGCCTAGATCCTGCACTGTGATACTGAAAATACAATGATTTATTCTTCCAGATATATTATGCAAATTTGATGTGAATTGTATGTAAACTTGCCCCAAATATGGCCTAAGGGGCTCGCATTCAGCAGGCCAATGAGCTGGAAAATACAAGCCAAAAAGAAATGGGAATGTATGCTCTTTTTGATTCCTCCCCCAGGAAATTCAGAAAAATTCATATTGCAAATTGAAAGCTTTTGTCAGTGGACTTGCCTTTGTACGCATTTATTTTATATAGAACAAAATATTTTATTCTGCCCTTAGAAAAAGAGTACATTTATTTGTCTATTCAAAAGAAAAGAAAAAAAAAAAGAGAGAAACCCTTGCTTCTTTTCTCTCTAGCACCTCCTTGTTGTATATTTAAGGAGAAATATACAGAAGAGCAACATTTTTGACAACATTTCTATGCAGAGATAATAATGAAATAGCAGAGAACGGAAGAAGACCTGTATGGAACAGAAATAGTAGGTTAGAGAGAGAAACAGATGGAAGAGTAAAATAATGCTTGGATTGCTGTCAGCAAAAGTGTTGTAGTTGGCTCCTTTCCTGTCCCTGAGGAAGTCCTAATGCTGGGATAGGCTCCTGCTGCCCAGCAGATGACATCAGTGCGATATGTTCCTGTGATGAACTGTGACTTCTGACTGTCACGCCGAGTGCCTCACGGGACAGCAGTACTTTATAAGGACACTGACAAACCTTGGACTTGAAAAGCTGCTTCAGCCAAATTCTGTTATAATTTTTGAGCACAATAATAACTCTTAATCGAAAAACATAATAATAATTGCCCTAATAATTACCTCAATAATACCATGCAGAAATCATTGTTCTTATTTCTCTTAATGTAAATCGTAACCTGCCTACTGTTTCTGCAGTTTTCAGTGACTATAAGCAGGAGTTTGGCTTTTCTCAGGATCTCGCTCTCTCTGAGATGACTGTGTGCAGTTGAATTCAAATCTTTTCTAAACTTCTATTAAGTTGACAATTAAAAGAAAACAATAAGCTCTGTTTTCTTCCAAAAAATTTCAGATGGTATATGTTTATCTTAACCTGGCCCATTGAATCTCAACATTAAGAACTAATCATATTTTGCAAGGACAACTACCAGACTATAAAGATAACAAAAATATTTTTTTTTGGTGGATGAGCTGGGGAAGTAAAACATCCTATGCATGTGTTTTAAATTAGCCATTGTGGCTGAGAGCAAATAAAATGACTCTGCCTGAATAGTATGTCTCCATGAAACAATTTATCTTTATATAGTTTTGAATCTTAATTTCCCTGGTCATAAATCCTGTGTTTTAGGAAGGTTCAAAAATCGTTTCTTTTTTAGTTGGTTAGTTGGTGTCTTTTTCCCAGTCCAGTTAATATTGCAGTTGTAAAAGAAATTGAAAAATACCTTTTGCTATGCAAAACCTGCAGACTTTAGAAAATATCTGATGTAAATGCCTTGTGTGCTTTATATTGCCACAGTAATGCAATGGTCCAATATTCATCCAAAAATTATTCATGTAATAAATGCATATACCTCCTGGGTGAGACTCAGGAAAAGATCATCAATTTCAAGATTTTTTTTTCTCCTCGTAAGACATCAGGTTTATAAAAATAAAGATGAAGAGATAAATGGGAAGGGGAGAGGAAAACTGAAAGCACAAAAAAGACAAATAAGGAAAAAATGAAGTAAACAAAAAGAAAAACAAATTACACATTAAAAAAAAAAAGGTCCCTCTTCTAAATGCCATCAGGAAAAAGAAAACTTTGTTTGATTAGTGTTCCTTGCTATTATTCAAAAACTTATAGATGGGTATTTTTACAAGAATATGATAAACTTCTTGGGGAGGGAGGAAATCCTGGGAAGTCTTCCAGACCACCTCCATAATAAAAACTGTCTGTCTAGCCTGATCTTAATTACACCCTTAATGTTTGTAGCTTCCCCTAAACAGCCTCTTCCAGTGCTTCACTACACTGTGAAGCTTTGTGCAATATCTAAACTGAATCTTCTTTGATATAGATCTCTCTTCGCTGTATTCCCTCACCACATACTGTGGACACAGAGAATAGATTTCCTTTTTCTTTGCAGCAACCTTTTTGAATCCTTGAGAACAGGAATCGTGTTCCTCCCTAGTGTTTCTTTAGGCTAAGAATTTAAATTTTTCAAAAAGTTTTCCTTGCGTTTTCCAGACCTAGGACATTCTTGCTGCTTTCTGTTTGATATATCTCTTATTTGCAATGTGGAGCCCCAAACTGAAGAAGTAGTTCTATCCGAGGACTTAAAAATGCTGAGCAGAGAGAAATGTATTACTTTGTGTGTTTGGCAGCATGAACTCCTCCTTTGGTTTCCCAGGGGCACATAATGTATATTATGTAACACCATGTATTTTATTGTATTTGTGTTTTCCACAATATCAAGCCATTGTTGGCTCAAATTCAAACCATGGTAAAATATAAAAGCTGAGACTGTGATAATCTGTTATCCCTGGTTTGTTCCTGATATTGTATTGTCCTGATGATTCCTGTTTAAGTGTTGTTACTTTGATTGAACAGCATCCTTTTTTCCATATCATACTTCTGCTTGTCAAAATCATTTTGAACTCGTTCCTGTCCTCCAGTATACTTGCAGTTCTTCCTGTCATCTGTGAATTTAATAAGAATATACTCCGTTCCACCAACCAGATTACTAACAGAAATTTTAACAGCACCAGAGCTTGGCTAGATCCCTGCAGAATCCCAGTCAATACATTTCTCCATTTTGTCAGTAAACCATTACTAGCTACTCTGAGAATGGCCCTTCGGCCAGAAATAGTAACTTAATGTACACTGTGTTTATTTCATTTCATAAACATCATATTTGAAGCTTTCCTTAAACCAAGCTGCATGGCATCTACCACTTCTCTTTGGTTCATTATGTCTGTTGCCTCTCAGAGAAGGACAATTAATTGTTTTTACACAATTTATTCCTGACAAACCCATATTGTTGATTGCTTGGATGCATGTGGGTAGCTCCTGTTAACCTGGTCAACCTTAAATTTTGCCCTGAGGGCAAGATGTTAATGAAATGTAGTGAACTAATCCATGCTGGAAACAAAGTTTACCAAGACAAAAGCTTCACTAACAATATTTCAAATTATCTTTTTTTTTTTTCCCTTCCTAAATGTCCTATTGAACTTTTACTTCTATCTCAAGTAGTGCAAATGGAATTAATTTCCACTGCAAATGGAGTTAATTCAAACACATCCTTCTTGTACTAGTCTTTTTGGAAAACACAAAACTTTTTCCTTAGTAAATTGGCAAAACAAAGAAATGTAAAAACTGAGTGTCCTGTAGTGAATTAAGAAATTTGGACTCGTGTAATGTATTTACATTAATGCAGGCCAAATGGAAAGATAATACACAGGATGTGCATTTTCATGAAACATTAATATTGGAGGTGTCAGTCCAGCTGAGCTGCTTTTCTTAGATATGATTCACAGCCACTGTGATGATATTGTGTACTTTCACCTTAGCTGGTTCCACAATACTGTGCATATTATTGTAATCTTTCCAAAAAAAAAACCAAACCACCCCAAACATCTGCCATTTTCAAGTTGAGATCATAGCTGTTGCAAGTCTTCATAGCCATGTAAAAAAGAATAGAGTGTTGGGAACTGCTGATGTTAATTCAAATGAGATTATGCTACACTAGATCTTCTTTTGACTTCAGAAAGAAGGGCCAAGTAAAACAGATTACGCATTCTGAATGAAGAGAATATGATGAGACACAGATGAGATGGATGCAATAGTTGTACTCTGGAGGGACAAATAAGAAACTAAAATGACTATTATACTTCAGGAAGCCCAGCATTAATTCCTAAACACATTAAAGGGTTTTGTTTCAGAATGCTTCTTGGAGATTTAATAGCCCGTATTTTGCATCATTCAGTAGGTTTTTGCAAAAACACAGATGAACTTGAAGGTCCCTTTCAACCCCTGCCATTCTGTGATTCTGTGAAACTTTTTAGCAGGGCTTGTTGCAATAAGACAAGGGGTAATGGTTTTAAACTAAAAAAAAAGATAGATTCAGATTAGATATAAGGACAATGAGGACGGTGAAATACTTGTGGAGTTTGCCCAGAGAAGCTGTAAATGCCCCTTCACTGGAAATGTTCAAGGTCCTGTTGTCCCTGCTCATTGCAGGGGGGTTGGACTAAATGACCTTTAAATGTACCTTCCAAACCAAACTACTCAATGATTCACTCATTCTATGATAATAAACATGACAATGAGTCCTCACTGTGTAATTAATTCGTCAATTGTATAGACTTCCTTGCCATTTCATTTTGGACCTAGAGTCACTTAAGAAAGCAGGGGCTTCACTGAAATTCTCCACTAGTGGTTAAGTAACCCTGAACAAGAATTTCTCTCTTGCTTACATGAAGCAAGAGACAAAAGAGAAGGAAGGAAACTGGAGGGAATGGAGAGGGGAAAATGTGATAGCAAATTTGGAGACATAAGATTTGTAACAATGTTAACTTACATATATTAGTTCTAAAAGTAGGACCTTGCACAAAGTACCCCAAGGCAAATTCATGAAAACAGAACTGAGAGGATAGGCAAAGAGAAGGCATATTTGTAGTAGTAAATCACTAGTAAATTAGGAATGTCATTAAAGGAATCAGTCTGATCATAGTAGAGAGGATTACCTGTATGTTGATCAGGAAATAGTCTCACTACCTCTATGTAAATCAGAGAAGTCAGAGGCGTGTAAGTAGGATATAAATGAACAGATGTGGGTCACTCACTGCACCTTTTTCTGTCCCCTGAGTGGCTGCAACCATTCCTGTGCATGAATAATGCCTCATGAGAAGGTTATTCTGTGCCACACTGGAGCTGTCACAAATACCATTCCCCAATTTGTGTATACTCATAAATATCACCTCTAGCATTCAAAGACCCCTAGCAGAAGAGTATGCAGGGGGTATAAAGCAGATGTGGGGCATTACACCAGCAGTCTGAGAAGAAAAAAAGAGATAATTTCAGAAGAAAATCATGGTGACTTTTCCAGCATTAGAAGATGACCTTTTGATGAAGCTTTTCCTAGAATCAGATTATTTAGAAAGCTCATCTAGCAAATGCCAAGTAAACAGTCTAAAAAAATATATTCAGAACAAAATGGTGCTATATTTATACTGAACTTTATAGAAGCCATTTAGCCATTAGTGAAACAAGGAAAAAGAGGCCTAGTACCATAACTAATTCCATATGCAATGCATTTAAAACTGACTAAATTCAGCTCATTTAAAAGACTTATTTCAAATTCATAAATGACATCAGAAGCACTTTAATAAAATGGAGAGATATTTTAATTCTGTACTTGGGGTGTAGAAGAGAGACTAACGCTTTCTCTAACCTTTTGCACAAAGTCTGTCACACACCAAAGGACAGTGACTCAGCACACTCAACTCCATCTGCATGAGAAACTCTCCACCTCCAGGCATTCCCTTGCCATACAAACAGGAAAATAAATGTCACACTTACCTCAGAAAATAGAGTTTTATCCAGAAAACAAGGATGCTCCCGGCATCAGGAAAGTATAAAACACAGGAAATGAATATTTGCAACTGATGTCCACTAGCAAAATACCTTATTCATTCAAGACCTGGAAATCCAAATGGGCATGCAAGACTTCCACTGTGGTTGTCTAAGGCAAAGGACCTAAGATAACTGGAGAATATGGTTTTCCCATCTTAAAACAGAAATGATTATGTTTTAATTCAGGTAGTCCAGGCAATTTCAGGTTTTATGGATTCCTTTTCCCCATGTTTAACTCCTTTCTCATTTTAATCCCTCCTTCAGCTCTTTTTTGCTGTCTCTTTTCCTTTCCCATTTCCTTACTATTTCCCCTTTGTGCTTCCTTTCTGTGTAGGTCATGTACATCTTCACTTTACCTTCCACACTTACAAAACAAGCGAATGTTGAAGAAGAAAAGTTAAATTAATTCTTTGAACTAGTAATTCCTGCAGATGGGGAGAAGGAGTGCCTTTGTTTTATGGTAAAGAAACTAAGGGCCCTGTCTCAAACCAAAATGAAAGATGAAGTTCATTGTCTATAAATGTAAATGGTCCACAAGTGGGAAAACAACCCTCCACAGAGGGACAAAATGATGGCTTTCAGATGAGGTATTATCACTCAAGCGGCATCCTAAGATACCTTGGACTATTTTGTGGATAAATTTGTTAGTCCACATATTGCAAAAACATGAGCTGAATGCTCACAGCCATCAGAAGCAAAATGAATATTAGGAGGTGCACAGAGGAAACATCTCTACAGGGACTACTTACACCGATGGTGCCCTTGTGCCTTGAATTGCATGTGCAGCCACCGATTCCAGCTGAAGAGGAACTGGATGAGTTGGAGGTCCTCGGAGGTATGGAATAGATTCCTTACAAGAAAAGATTAAAAATATGTGAGTCTACATCCTAGAAAAACAATAACTGAGGATAGGTATGGTCCATGGGTATAAATCACGAATTACACGGAGGAGGCCATCAGTGAAATCTGTTCACTGTTTCTTACAATATAAAACGTGGAATCATATATGAATTGATCAAGTTCTGGAAGAAGTGCTGTCGCAAGCAATATCCAGTACCGGCACTTGCATAATACCAAACTGGTTTACTGTGAAATGTAATGCTGCAGAAGTTTGTTAAATTCACAAAAATAATGTCTGTCAGTCTCTGATATGGGAACTCACTGAGCTAGATAGTAGTTCAAGCATGAATCAAGAAAGGGAGAAGGTAGAGGAAAGGGGATATATTTGATAAATATGATTGAATTATTTCCTTATTCTGGCTACTGTTAGAAGTAGGTATTAATATAGATATTTTTTTTCCTAGCTCAAATGTTTCTTATTCACATTGGTATTTTCTTTTCTTTTCTTCTCTTTTCTTTTCTTTCCTTTTCTTTTCTTTTCTTTCCTTTTCTTTTCTTTTCAAATTTTAGTTTTTTATCTGACAATGAGCCAGCCTCTCAACTTGCTGAAGGTGAGCACAACTAGTCTTGCTATGCAGCAGTTTTGTTATATTAAAAGGCATTTTACACCTATCAAGGAAGTAGATAATATTTTACTCCTATAACTTGATTGCTTTTTAAAATAGAATTATGAAATCACTAGATGAAATAAAGCACTACATATGAAATAACTTAGTAAAGCACTTGATGAAGTGAATAATGAAATCTTACCAGGAAAATTAATTCAAATCACTTTTGATGCACAGAACCATTGTTATATTGATGAAAAGCTGTGTAGAAGATCATAAACAAAGTACACTGTTAAAGATTAAAGTATTGAGTTAGGAAGCAATGCCTCACCTTAGATTAAGTCCTTCTTAGTGTCTTTGTTAATGAAAAAGGGAATAAACAGCATGTTGATGACATTCAAGTCCTGGAAGACAATTAGAAGTACAGCAAGGACAGAAGAAGGAAACAGAAGTTCAACCAGAAAACAATACGGAAATCTATTTTAGAAGCAGGTAACATAGAATATCTGTGAAGATCATAGAAGCTAGATTGTAAAGCACTTGTAGAGAGGCAAGTACTAACACCCCAAACATTTAAAAATAGCTCACGAAGGGGTCAGGGAACTGAATTTTTTTTAATATTCCTGAATTTGGGGGAAGAAGATTGTATTTTGCTCTGATCAATTATTCCAGCAGCTTGAAAAATCACCCATGCTAATTTGAGTGACAATGAAGAGGGTGAAGAATGCCAGGAAGAGACGTAAACAGGTTCCTCTAGACTAGCAATACATGTGCTTATGAGAAATAAGGCATGCAGATGAGAATTTCTTGTGGACCGCTGGTGAAATAGAGATCGTCTTCCTCTCCACAGAATGAGCGTTTCTTTGTTAACCTTAGCTTCAAGGGAGAAATAGGTGCTTTGAAACACATGCAATTCTTCCTCACTTTGGTATATTTCCTCAAGAGGCAACCTGACAATCAGTAACAATAATGGAAATGGCCAGAACTTGATAGCTCTCTGATAAAATCCCATTGAAGTAAAGGCTTCCAGCTACTTGTAGAGACTTGTGTCATGTATAAGACCTGACAAGATTTGTACTTTTGAACTTAACATGAATGGAAAAAGTGCTATTCTGCCGTACATGGACTATCCTAGTGGGAACTGAATGTTATGTACACATAATGAACTCTGCAGGCAGGGGAACGATTAAGATGAACACTGAAAGGGAAGAACATCATCTCTTACCAGCGTAACGCTGGTACAAACTTGACAGATCAGTGATCCTGGACTGCAGGTACTCTAGAGACGTTTTGTTCAGGGTACAGAACATTCTATTGCCTCAGTAGGAAATTTTTTACTTCAGAGGACCTTGTCGCAAAGCAAGCAAAGAAGCTCACTTTAATAGAATAATGGATTGCATTATCATTCCAGCAGTTCTCATACCATGCCATATTTCGGTTACCTCATCTTCAGTTTTGCTTCCTGCCCTTCCCTCCATGCCCCTTTTTCCTTCAGTGTTGTTTTTTTGTTTTGCTATTCCTTTGCCTTTCCTTTTTCTTCCACTTTTGATCCTGCTTTACATATTTGTTCATTTATCACCTTACTCCCACGCTTATCAAAGGACATAAAGGGTGTGGGGGAGAAAATAAAAGGGAGGGGGGAGGGGAAACCTCCTCATATCTAGTAGCCAGTGGCTTGTCCTTTTAACCTGACAAACTTCAGAAACCCTACGTATTGTATTTGAGACTTGGTTTTAATTTCTTGCCTTCCAGGAGACAACTTCTGAATCCCTTCTGCTGAGAACACCGCATAGTTACAGATGCTTTCCTTTCATGATATCATCCTAAATGTTAACTGTTATTTCATCTCTTTGGAACAGTCTGTGTAATATTCCCCGAGAAATCCAATGATTCAAGTGGTCTAATTAAAAACAGGATTTATTAATAGATTTAATCAGATTCAAATAAGAGGCAATTTGCATAATATAACATGTACAGTACTTAGAGAAATTTTGAGGCAGAAAAAACCAGACATGTTACATCATCATATGATTTTAGACTCCTTTTCATCTCTTTGACCCTTTTGTCTAGCCAGTCAGTCAGAGAAATATTGTTCTTGCTTTCAAATAGCTTATGTATTATCTTCCTCTAATTCTCAAACTTGTAAAATCTTTAGGTTAGCAAGCTCTGCTTTAAAACACCAACAACCTTTCCTGTTCAAACACGGTCAAAGTATTACCTGGTATTACCCATTATGCCTC
>JAOXJK010000012.1:133086993-133098179 GCA_025774025.1 Xenus cinereus | reverse complement strand
AGTGATGTGCTCTGGGCAACCCTGCTTTGGCAGGGGAGTTGGACTGGATGATCTCTAGAAGGTCCCTTCCAACTCCAGCAATTCCATGATTCTGTGATTCCATGAAATACTGAAGTTAAAATTAAAAAGATACATCTCAACAAAAATCATAGATTGTTTCTGGTCCCCCCCTCTTTCTCACCATCACGGTGGTTTACGTTACTGAGATTTATTTCTCAGCTGTCATTGGGAATATGGACTTACTAGGGCTCAGTTGCTTGACAGTAGTAACTCATAACACCAGTAAGCTGGCCGCTGTTACCCCTCTGTCTGCAACTCTTACATTTCCTTTTCTCCCAGATGTTCTGATCTTGTGGGCCTGCTCCACCATTTCATCAATAACTATTTGAAAAAATTTAACTAGAGACGCTGGTATAAAGGAGGAGTATTTCAGTGCTAAATTTTCACCCATTTGGTTGACTTTAGCTGGAATTTAGATTTAGAGAACCTAAACTGTGGGCTTTTTTCACCTAATCCCACAGGATCACGTGATCCAACAGCCTGGTGACAGTTCTTTAACAGCTACAGTTCTGATCTTCAAACAGTAAAAGCAAGAAGCAAAGATAAAATGCCAGTATGAGCTGACACAGTGCCTTAACGCATTGGATAGAAGAATCACCTTAGTCTTTTCTTCTCCTCAAAAGCTGTTAAGGATATATATTGATCCTCCAAGATGGATGCTAGGTCAGTAGCAACTTCACAGCAAAAACCTCTACTGCAAAGCTCAAAGTGACAACCACCTTAGGGGAGAAAGGAGCTAGGGAAGACATAGTCTCAAAACAGGCTTAGTCCTGTATTAATGAGAATCCTCTGTGAACTTCACAGTCAGGAATACAGCCTTTGTGTCCTCAAATGTTTTACCTAATTGCAGTGAACATTGCTTCCTTGTAGAAAGTTCATTGATATAAAGATATGCCTGGCAGGAACCTCCCAGGATCTTTAAACAACCTAATGCAATGCTATTTCACTCTGACTTTCCTCTCAGACAACTGAGTTGGAAGTTTTGACAATAGGAGCAAATTATTTGCCTTTATTCTACAAAATTTTCAGAAGATCTTGTGATGAGCTTGGAAAACGTTAGATATTGTTAAAAATGACTCTGAAATACAGGAGTCAGCTTGTTTACAGTTAGCTTTATTCACACTCCTTTGGTCTAGGACAGTACGCTAGAGATTTTTTGTTCCGACATTATCTCGCTGTATGCCTTGTCAGAAATTGAGTATAATCCCACTTGCACTGTGTAAAGAGTGCAATTCTGATTTCATTTGAGCTATAGAGCAAAGAAATTAGTAATAAATGAGATTCAGGCCCATGTACAGCTACATTTACTTCGAACTGAGTGTTAATTTTTAAAATCTTCTGCTTGATGATAAATTTATTAACAACTGTCAAACCTGAATGAGGCATTCAAACACCCTCGATATTTCTCTGAGCCTTCAGCTTCTAGTCCAGAAGGTCATGGATCTCCTGTGGATCTTTATCTTAAATGCAATCTCTGTGTAGTCATTTCAGACTCTGCAGAGCACCTTTAAGTAGGAGTATAGGTATCTGACTATATTTAGATAATTGGACTGAGCTATCCATATTAAAGAAGGATTGGAGCTGTTGAAGGTATATGCCAAATGACAAAAATCAGATTTTTAATGGGCGTAAGCAAACATACATATTAAAAGCTTGTGCTTTCTCTCTAAAAAGCATTTCTATCCTGTTGTTAATCTTCCTTTGATTTCCATCTGTCATATGAGAGAGTATTTGAATATAATGGCAAATCACCCAGTTTGACTAGAAAGCCTGTAAAGTATGCTGAACAGCTGATCTTTCAAGATTGTCCTTAAAAAAAAAGAGGGAGCTGATTCAATATTAAAAATACACAAATATCACTTGCTTCATCACTCTGCTCGGTGTAGTTGCAAGTTTTTTCACAAAATTATATTGGTGAAACACTGACCTGATTGCAGCAACAGCAGGAGTTTAAAGATTGCCTGACTCAGTGCCTAGAGTCAGCTGAGCATTTTAATGTATCCATACTCTTTTATCAGTCTTTTCAAGCTGAAACCTTCTGGAAAAATGCAAGAGAGGAAAAAAAAAAAAAGGTAACTCCACGATATTTCTATCATTTTCTTGATTTTACATAGCTGTATATTTTGTAGAATGAAATTACTTGCTTCATTTTTTCTATACTCCAGTATATGTTATAGTCAAAAGTAGGACAGAACCATCATGGCATGGTTCCGGTGAAGAGGCTAGTAAAAGCAAACATGAAAAACAAGATTTGTAATGGTGGAAAGACAAACTTGCACATGAATAACATAAATGAATATCTGAACACTACTCAATGTATTTAATCTCTCCCCAGGCATCCAGCCACCATCCCGAGAGCTACCAAAACCTTATTCAGAAGAGCTGATTTTCCTCTCGTTTTATCTCAGTGCAATTTCATTTTTTTCAATACGAATACCTAGACAGACACAAATTAGGTGAGACCAGAGGTGAGTTTTGTGCTTCTTTAAAAGAAATTACTGCTATTAAACATAATGTGCATTGTGGGGATTTCCTTTGTTAATAATCTAGTTCCAGATTTAAACTAAGGAAGAAAATTAAAGTAGTTGGGGTCATTTTGTTATTATAATATTGCAAACTCTAAACTATGAAATATCATAGATACTATCAGTCCAAAACTATAAGATCATTTAAAAGAGTCTGAGGGGCAAATTTAAAGTAATTAGCTATGGTGTTTTTTCTTCAGTATCTGATTTCAAAGCTTTTGGGTCATATTTTCAAGGTTCTGCCTGTAAGCCTGAGACACGTTTCTTAGAACAGAGCTGAAGAACAACAGCATTGGAGTATCTGTGAGAAATTCATGAAGATTTGTACCTCAGGAATCGTATTCTCCACCAAGAAAACACTTTTCTGAGTTTACAGCTTTTTCATAGGTCGTTCATAAATTCTGCCTTGACTTCTGAATCGTCCGATGGTCCCTGCACAGCGGATCTAGCATAAAGCCCCTGCTCAAGGGGAACTAAAGGATTTTATGGGAATCAGGGAGAGGGAGGATCAAAGGATGTCCTGCTAGACACATTATTGCCTTCTCACCCACTGTTTCTCTTGTGCAATGGCAGCTATCTGCATTAGCAGGAGAAGACTAGGCTACTATAACTCTGGGAAGCAGCTGTGGAGCCTTAAGGCTTGTTCACACATCCCCCTCTGACTGCAGCTGTGCAGGCAAAAAAATAATGTTTTGTTCCAGCCTGCCTCCAGTCGCCTGTACTGCCTTCTTGCCAGCTGAGCTGCTTGTCTGAACGCTCCCTAAGCACTTTCGGTCCCAAAGGAATCGCCTAATAAAGACCAACGTTTAAAACTCCCCAGCTCCATTGGGTGGGAAGCTTAGCCAGGAAGGTCCAGATGAGTTGCCCATTTCCAGTGGCGGCAACCTATGCGTAAAGGGACAGTGACAAAGAGCTGGTAGGGGAGTGAGAACAGAAACTTCTGCAGGCAGAGTAAAATGATGTGTCAACAGGCCTTGCTAAACTGGGATTTCTCCACCTCTTTGAAGTTGGCTTCACCACCAAGGCTAAGAGCTCGTCTCCATTACTTCATTTGCGTCTTGTGATTCACCACGGGTAAATTAATGCAGAAAAAAGTAGTCTTTTCAAATGTTTTTAATTAAAGATTAGCCAAGCCAGTATTTAAATCTGTACTTGTGTATGCTACTATGGCAATATCTGGATCTGATAATATCATTCATCCTATGGAAGTTTTCATTTGCTTTCAGGGAAACTTTGTGTGGCTGTTTTTTAGTGAAGTCTTAACTTGCTCCCTCCGAATTTTAGTATTCTATGTTTAAATACTTCACAAAGATGAGTTTCTCAATTTTCATGAGATTGCAAATAGAAAGTAAAATTTGTTATCTGAAGGCATAAATTCCATGGTTATATATAAAAATATCTTTTTTTCAAAACGTTATGGGAAGAATGCATTTTGAAGTTAAATACCAGAAATACAATAATACCAGTCCTTCAAAAACTGAAATAATCCACTTAGCACCAGCAATTTATTAAAGTGGGATGGGTTTGAAAATAATTAGTATTCTTCAGGCTCAACCATGAATTCAGTTCCTTAGTGCTTGTACCTTTTGATTTGAATTGGGTTCCGCAGTGAAGAAGCTTTGTCATTCATGAATAGCAGTTAGTGTTATACTTTGCCCTTTCCCTCAAAAAGCCAATAATCTATCACATTTCTGTTTTAGGAAGGTATAAAGGATTTATTCTGACCATTTTATGAGACAGTTGCCTCCAACTAATTTGTATAGACATTGGATTCTCTCACAGGACCAATGCACAGTCAATCAATAATTAACTTTGTCATGTGGCTAGCAGCCAGAACCAATTATGCTGCAATGCAGACATCTTCAGCATCTTATAAATAAAAAGGAAAGTTGCTATAATAATGGAAAGCTGAAAAAGTAAATAGAAGAATTCTTTACGTACATGCTAAATAACCTATTCCCTATTCAACTGACTTTCACCTTCAGCAGTTTTTGTCTTGCTGATTGCAAATAATCAATACTCTGAAGTAAGATAAACAGGACTGAAATGCCTACAGTCTGTCTGATCTGCTTTTCTGTAATACTGATTTTGTCGTTAATTCCTTCCCTCCCCCCAGCTCTTCTTTACCCTTCATTACCATTGCATGCATCAGCAGCATCAGCAGTGACACAGGCGTTCTCTCTGATGTTAAGGTTAAAATTCCCCCCAACTGGCAAAACAAAATTAATTACTTTGGGCTACCCGGTCTAACCTTACCCATGTCACTAATCATTCTGCTATAGACAAAACAACAAAGATCAACAGGGCTCATTACAGATTCTCTATTGCAATTAAAATCATTCGGGTACTAGAGGCGTACTCTTGCCTGCCTGACTCATATGGCATGACTGTCATCTGAGCCATCATGTGGCTCGCACCAAAGACTCAAGACATTAAAAGTATGAGCTTCCACAGCTCAAGTAAATAAGACTTTATCCTGTAGTTACTTCAGTCTAGTGATTCTCGTACCGGCTGATGAGATCTTTGCTGAAGATATGAACATATGCACCCACGCTCACTCTAGCATCCATATTTCCATGGGTGATGTTAGACACGTGAGAGACGCAATTAATATGTGTCCCCATTTAATCACTTACATAACAAGACTGATACAGCTGGACCCAGAGGACCGTATTAGCAGAGAGCTGTGAGCTGTCTTCTGCTGCAGCAGGGCGCTTTCTGTGTATCTGTGCGTGTGTGTGCGTGTCATTCTGCCTAGTGCAAATCCCCAGAGCCACAGCCATGCTACAGCTGCTACTCATGTGCCCATGTTTTCTCTCGAGAGGAATCAGTCCCCATCCTCACAGAGCTGTCATGACCTGGCTCATCTCAGACAACCATGGCTGGACTGAGCTCTTTTGCTTATATTTTCTGTTTGTTGATCTGCCTTTTGATATTTAAGCCTCAAATTATCACCAGGCTTGTAAATTATAAATGTTTAGACTCTTTCTTGCCACAGTATGTTAGCCTAAGAAGTGAAGCGTGTCTGTCGCAGAGAGACTAAATACAAAACCTTAATTTGAGACTAAACCAGACTGTGTAAATCACACTTCTTCCTTGACTGACATAGCTGAACAAGAGGTTTCTTTGGTTCCCAGGCTTGATGGATGCTCTTTCTTTTTAAACAAGGAGTGCTTTCCACAGTATCCACTCTAAAGTTACTTGGCTTCCAATTAAAATGGGTTCCACGGGGCAGAAAAAACAGCATTATTTCACAATACTTCTTGAAAGGAACATACAAACATTTGAAGTTTAGGGAATTCATCCATACTTAAAGCATACAAGATCCATGGTCTTTGCATTGGGTCTGGCTGAGATTATATACCACAGAGAAATCCAGGGGGAGATAAAAATCACATGCGCTTTCTTCCACTGAGCCTTATCATTTCTTCCCCTTCCACTTCTGTCTCTGCATTGGTCATTCCTATTTCTAGTGTGTCAGCACGTAAAATTGTCATATTTTATTTCCCATGATGTTCCTTTAATTGTATTTTCAGACCTCTTATTATCTCTTGCTGCCTCTTAAAGGCAACAGGCCAGATTATCAGTGGTGGAAATGGACCTTGTAAGACTGAAATACATTTGCTACCCCACCCAAGGGACTGCCTAACTGAATCTTGGGTTTGGAACCATCATACCAGGCAGACTTTATAAATTAATTCTTCAACAATGACTGATAGTTTTTCAGGAGCCACAAGTAGCATTTTACATCCAACTGTGAACAGTACTTTTAAAATTGAAACATTAGAGATTTTTTTGGATGATTGTCCAGATTCATGGATACTCGGGATTGTTTTCCAATCTTCTACTTTTTTACTTCAACTTTTTTTTTACTTTCTTCCCTACTATTACTTTCTGAAAACACTCCATGTATTCTAGTTTTCTGATGAGCACAAATCCATCATAGTCTGTGTGTTTAATTCATTTCATTTGTCTTTTAAAGTGGTTTATTTATAAGTGTAGGCTGTTGTAGGCTGATTAATATTAATCTTGTCATCTGCTGCGTTATTGTATAGTCAAATGATGGCAATATTCATTCTGACTTTATGTTTTGGATATAAGTGTTCATTACTTCACACATTTTCCTCCCCTTATCTCCTTCCATATGTTAAAATTCAAGCATGCACCCATAATAACAAACACACACACACAAAAAAAGAAACAAAGAATATCTGAGGATGATGCAAATATCAAAAACATTAATAAGGAAAATTTGTCTAAGTTTTACAACACAGAAAATAACAAAATTTAAAAAGCACAAATTTAGGCACACCAGGGAGTTTACATCTTCAGATGACAAAAAAACTACAGGACTCAGTGGGTCACGATGGAAATTAAAGAGACATGATCACAGAAAGATTCAAGTAAACAGAAAAAGAAAAGTTCATGGTGTTGAACCTATCAACCAATGCAGTTTTAAACGTGGCTGTCATTGCTTGGTATTAGTATGTGCTTCTACCAAGCATGAAAAACTGTGTGTAATCTAATGGAAAAAGAAGAATTGAATATCCAGCCCTTTAGTATAGACAGGACTCCATTTTTGGCGTAGACTTCACCAAAGCTTTTCATCAGACCTTGGGTTTCACAGAATGACAAACCAAACACCAGCAAGTGTACTGCCTCTTTCAGTCCCAAGCAAAGCCAATACACCACTTTGACTCTCGTTAGCTGACAGCACTGCTCTGGGGGGAAGGCAACGCTGACTATACTACTGTGGGTAAATATCGCACTGCACCATTTCAGGTGAGATGATGATCTTGTGTACCTGCTCAAAGGAGAGAAAATGTTTCTCTGATCCCTATGAAACAACGGGCAGCAGTCCATTGCTGTGTTTCATGCCTTATTTCGCCCATGGCCTGTAGATCCTACAACACTAATTAACCCAGCAAGACGGACAAAAAGAACAAAGAAAAAGCAGACAAACAATTTTATCACATTCTGTACACGGACGAGTGACTCATCCTGGAGTAAGTCTTTTTTCCTCACCCAGATGTGAATTAAGGTTCTGAAAGACTTTAGGAGTGATAAACACTCTCAGGCCAGAGATTCAAATGCTTAGGTAACTGTGGCACTCCATGCATCCTCATAAACAGAAAGAAAAACTGCAGCATCAGGCAGAATAAATCTTGTACAGCAGCTCTCAGTGAAACTCTTACTGTGTATTCCAGGTTAAGAGTGTACAAGAGTATGTTTTAATGACCAAATAAATACCAAAGCTACTTACATATTCTTGAGAGCTATTTACCGTGCACCAGTATTCACTTATAATGAACTCTTGTAATAGGTCTGTTCTAAAATGAGCTTCTAATAGACGTAGGTCTGTTTCATGTTATGAAAAACTATTTTTTGGTTGTGTGCTAAAAAATAATGCTCAATGCATGATACAGCCCTGAAAGAAGGTGAAACAGTATTCTCTAGTTTGTTCTTTGGGGAAGATTAAAAACAAAACCAAAACCAACTATAACAAAGAAAACCCCTGACCTGCCTTGGCCGGGGGGGTTGGACTAGATGATCTCCAGAGGTCCCTTCCAACCCCATATCATTCTGTGATTCTGTGTTCTGTGAATCTGAAGTCATGGAACTAAACTATAGAAAATATGTCTTCACAGTACCTCTGTGATGTTTCGCTGATATACACCTTCATTTCTGTTTCATTGTCACAGTAAAAATTTAATTCATGCCCCACCCAAATTGTAATGAAATATTGCCCTTTAGTGGTACAGTGCAATGACATGAAGCCTTTGCAATTCTAATGACAAGACAAAATGTTTTCTAGCACAGTAACATGGCGAGTGATGTGACAAGAAAATCAAAGTAATTTCACTGTGTAGTTTATAGCCAACTTGATTTCAGCCGTACAGGGCCAGGCTCCTCATTTAAATTTTGTCTGTGTGTTTAAGATATGTAATTCATAGACGGTAGATTATTCTGAGGTCTTTTTGTGCCTACTATTAAGTTTACCACAGTGTCAAACAGAAGAGACAAACTGTACATGGCACTCACTGAGTTAAGTGCAATGGAAGAGAGATGTTAGTCCTCACTTTTATGAATCACAGTCACAATGGTGTATTTCCAATTTGTAGGTATATTAGTTGTAGGAAAATTAGATTTCCTATTTCAAGCTAATGGTTTCACTATACAATGTGCTCCACTTTAAGTAGCTCTGGTTCCAGTTCATCAAATCCTCCCATCTTATTAATATTTAAATTCAATAACTGTTTTAATACTATTGATTTGTGAACTTTCAATATTTTAAATTGACTCTCTTGTGAAGATTTAAATTGCATCCTTTCTCTTCTCCATTTTCATTCCAGCCTAATACTTCTATGGGAACATATGAGAGAGGAAGCAGAAACATCTGATAAAGCACAGAGATGTCTATCAATGAAATTCCTCTCGAGTACATGGATGAAATACAAAATACTTTCCCCTCATTATTTTTATGCATTACTATTGCCATAAAATATCTGTTTTTGCAGAGTCCCTGAAAGATGAAATTTGCTTCAGCTGTTTAGGTGTTTGAAAGCAAATTGAATAAAAAAATAAACAAGCCTGTGAAAAAAATGGTAACAGAATAGATACTCTGATATTTCAAATGCTTATCTTTAAGTCCACCAGCATTCTTAAAAGCCATATTATTCAAGAGTAATGTGATTATCCATATAAATTTCATGTTTTTTTAGTACTATTTTGAGTTTTTAAATTTCTGAGATCTACTTACTCTTCTCTAATTATATAAAATTAGATTTAGTAACAGGGAAATCAAATCAGATTAAGTAAATACCAGTGAAGCTTTTATCTCACACTTGAGATAAATCTTTCTGAAGATGTGAAAAAAAAGTATCATATTTCTTTCTAAGTGCTTTTTTCACACACTTAAGCGGGCCACCTTAAATGATTTTTTGCTGCAGAACAGGCATAATTTAAGAACAAAATATTTTTACTATGATTTTCGTATACTGTTGGCCCAAGAAACCATTAATCAGATAGATTACAAATATAAAGTGGCTGCTCATGACAAATTTATTTACATAGCTTGAAGAAAATAACGTGCCATAATTATTTTTGGTATTCCAAACAAAATAATATTATTAAAATTGCAAAGTCAAGTCCATGGAAGTTAGAAAATGCATCCTTACTTTTTCCTGCTGATGCAGTCAATTTATGCTATAGGGTCTAATTCTGTATTGGAATACCCTTTCTTTGTTGACTCATCCAATTCTGGCTGCAGCTATAACTGACAAGCACAAGCAGTCATCGTTTCAGCACCTCCTGTCTGTGCATTAGTACCACGCTCCAGCACCCTCGATCTCAAATTGAAATTCCACATGCACAGATTTTTTGTTAGAAGTGTGAAAATGAAATCACACATGCGAGCAAAGCCCAAACTGTTAACACCAATCCAGAGTGTCTCCGCCTGCTCAGGATCTCTGTCATACAGATCTTTTTATGGCTGCACACAGGAAGTTTTCCTGCCCTTTCCTATGAAATCTCTGCCACTGCCCACTTTTGAAGAGCGAATGATAGCTCAAGGAGAGCATGGGAGAGTTCAGATGTCCTCTGGCTTACTCAGGGAGATAACCCAAAATGGACTGCAAGGAGTCAGTCCACTGAAACGATCTGGTTTGTGACTTTGATATGTAATAAAAGCTAGCTCTCTGCAAGGGCAGATGCAGCGTATGATATCCAGCAGCTACACAAACAGGGAAGATTTCCTGTTCCCACTAGCATTTTGCTAGGCCCTCAAGAAGGTCAAAGGTATGGAGTTGACCTGAGTTTGAAAGCCAGATCTGTGCAAGTTTTCATACTCTGTCAACTGCTGCTTGAAAGATTCAAGTTACTTTTTTCTTCAATGGCACAGTCACTTTCATCCTAATTGGAGGCAGTGTGAGCATTTGGTAAATTAAGGAGGCCTGTGCTGTTTAGACAGACTGCTCCAAGCACTTCAGCAAGACTGTGCTGAATTAGTTTTGGCTGGCTGTGGTTCTAAAAGAACATTCAGAGACAAAATCATTTTTTAGCTCCAAGCTACAACATATAATTTATGCTTTTAATTTCAAATTCGAAAATGTGGCAGGAGAGGTGGGGGGAAGTCAAAGTAAAGAGTTAGGGGGGCAGTTACTTGTCAAAAGATCTAAATCAAGGATATTGATCTGGTATTAATTATGACATTTTTTTTATATTCTGAAGATGTAAATGTTTGTAAAATGTCAGTTTTTCCTTCACTTTAAGTGCAAGAGATAATTCGGTTCAGATTCTTCTTGTTTCTCATATTGCTGCTGAAAGATGAGTGAAAGGAGCTTTTTTTTTGCAAAACACTACACATCCATTTATTAAAGCCACGTAAGTGACTTTCCATCCGAAGTCCTATCTTCAGTAGTGACTTAGGTACAAAGTTGAAATCCTGACCTCACTGAAGGTAAATGTGGAAGATGAAGTGGATGTGAAGTGGAATACACAAAAAGGAGGCCTAAAGAGAGTGGAAGCAAGGACAAGTAGCCTGGGAAGAATACAGAGAAATTGTCTGAGCAGCCAGGGATCAGGTTAGGAAAGCTAAAGCCC
>JAOXJK010000012.1:133062857-133085270 GCA_025774025.1 Xenus cinereus | reverse complement strand
GATGAAACCATCCACTATAAAAATCCCTCCAAATATAACTTATTACAGGTACATCAAGATCCCTGTATGGATTTAGCACAATCCATTTATATTCCACATTCCTTCTTTGGCAGTCTGAATCCCAGATGATTATAAAAAAAAAAGCTATTCCTTAACTCCTAATATTTTATAAATTGAAATTCAATTACTAAAAGCAATGGAATCCACAGAATTTACAGTTGAGAAGACTGAGGGACAGAAATGGAAAAAAAAATATCTCAAAACCTTATAGCAATGCCTGGTTGAGCACAGGAATTCTTGGATTTCAGCATTAGATTGATCCATTAGATCATACTATATCACGCCTTCTGTTCATGAATATTTCTCCTCCATCCTCTAGGAGGAATTACAAGCATAAATCTTCTATGCACTGATGAGAGAAAAGTCTCTCTTTCATCTCAGTGAATACACATCTGGTACTTCCTATTCAAACAGATTGATTCTTACTTTAAAGACTCATTATATTGCATTATACAAGAAAGTGTTTTAGGCCTTGAATTATATTTGTGTGTGCTACAGCACGTAACAAATACTATAAGGATATAAAATATTAATAAGAGGAAATTTCTGACATTTTTTTCCTTTTCAAAAATTTTTCTCATGACATCTCTTAAAAATTCAGAATCATTTATATCATGATGGAGAGATATAACTCTATTTTACAGGGAGAGTAGTCATGTCCTTTTTGGTGAACAGTATTAAATATCTGATCGCCTTGATCTTAGTGCCCATTCAACCAGTTGTGGTTAGTCTACATCCTAACTACTTTTAATACAGCAGTAAATAGTTACAAACTTCACAGACTTAGATATGTGACACAATATTTTAACTTGAAAGTCATTTTCCCAAGCTCTCAGTTTTTTTTTTCTCTCTGTAGTTCTCATTCTTTTTTTTTATTATTTTCTTTATAATGTCTTTGAAAGCTGTCCTACATTCCTTGGCCATTTCATTGGCCCATAGCTGGGCAAGAAATATAAGAGCTGCTCCATAAGAAGTCTACTTCAAAGTATAAACTTCCTATCAACTTCTGTTGGCCTGAGATCAGACATTACGACCACGGTTTCAAGCTGAACGCAGAGAAGCAGAAGCCTGTGTTACTGCTGCATTCCCCTAAGTCGGTTGGGTGCCCAGACAAAATAACTTCCAAGATTCTTAGTGCCTGAGTTTAGTTCACTGGTCACAACCTAACAAGATGCTTAGACATGCTTTAATGCATTTAAAATGATTTGGTGGCTACCCGTGTACTTAAAATTAACTGCCTGCCTATGTGCCCTCCTGGAACAAGGTCTATCTTTAGTAAGGTGATGACTGTTTCTACACTAGATGATCAGTTTCTCTTGGGTCTTTTCGATGGGAAAGGAAAAAGGGCTTTGCCAAAGAGAGATTTAAATCATACACATTAAGATCCTAATTTATCTGACTCTGCTTCTGAAGAAGCATATCTCTCTTCCTCTGTGAAGCATGCATAGGAAGCCTTGATGGACTAGCGTATCAATGCTGATCTCTAAGTGCATATCTTTTGCCATAGTGTTCAATATCCTATAAGATCCCTTTTTTAGCAATCTGGCTGAAAAACTGTGTGGGGGTGGAGAGCAAGAAAGAGCATCGTAGGCCCGCTGATTGTTACAGCTATGTGTGACTGTCCCTAGCTGTGGCTCAATTAGATAATTTTCAGAGATTATGTGACACTTGCTCTGTGTGTGTGTGTGGCCTTCATAATTCAAACAAACCTCTGTTCCTTTCTTGCCTACACAGAAAAATAGTTAATTTTTTTTCCCCGAAGTGATGTGTTCTTAATATAGTTGTCATTACTTTAAATGCTTTCATAATAATATTGCATTGTGTGGCAGGAAGCAGAAAGGAGGCCAGAAAAGAACATTGGATGAAAAGCAGATGAATGAAAGCTTCAGTGCTGCGTTTCAAAAGAAGGAACAAAGCTTCTTTTTCTTGACAAGTTAAACCAGCATCTCAATTAATTAATTTCAAAAAAAACAACATAAAAAAACCCACTTGCTTTACCTTTTATTGAGCTTATGATGGCTAAATGAGAGTGTACAGGAAGGAAATAGTACCACGTTGCTGAGAACCAAGAGCTCATGTCCTGAGCACAGGTAGAGCACAGCTGTCTGTCCGGCTGTGCTGTTTGCATCCTGAAACGCCTGGGGCAGGGAAGCCATTCCATGATGTATTTCCATCAGGAATAAAAGCTGTGCTACGACAGTTCCTTCCTTTTTCCCTGCTGCTTGTTTCCAGCCCCTTTGCTGTAATTCACTGATCTCAATTGCATTGATGCAACAGTCTGTGCTGGGTTATGCCGTAAGCCAAATGAGGAATCTGATTTGGAAAGTCACTTCCAAAAATACTTAATTTAACTCAGGATATTTCATTTATCTTAATTACAGCCCATCCTGCATCCTACAGTCCATCCTGCAGAGATGGAAATCCACATCCTCCTCAGCAGGAAGGAGGGTATGGGCAGGAACCTCTGCAGCCAGCTTCACTCCTGTGGAAAACATAGTGCACAGCTACAGTCTTGGTGGAAAGGACATTCAGTGTCACTTAAATGGTCCCTGCTATGTGCTGCATGTGTCTACAGTTGGACTAAATGATCATTGTAGGTCCCTTCAAACCGAGATAGTCTAGTCTACAGTAAATCCATATCTGCAGAAGTAGTACCCTTACTGGCCTTATCAAAAGATGCAGTCGTTAGATTATTGGTATGCAATTAGCTCTGTGGATTTCTTTCCTTCTACAAATTCCTTTCCCTCTCCCCCTAAACCTGAATTAGGCAGAATTTAATATATTTGAAGACTTCCACAGTCATAAGATCAGATTCTTATGTATTTGGGGCAGTCAAAATTTTGAAGGGGTTTCCTAAAAGTTACAATGTTAAGACGACTGCTGATAAGCAGTATAAACTCTCCTTTCCCATATCCCTTTCCTGTTGTATTAATGTCATGTTTTACCTCAAAAAGACAGAAAAAATTGAGGGATACTGAAGTTAATAAAATATTGGTATGATTCTTCTGATACATAATTTATGAAGCATGTAATATGTGTTCATTCCAATAAGCAAGCACACAACTATGCCAAAAAGATAAGTTAATTGAAGTTTATTGTAAAAATATAAAATCTACAACATGAAGCTGAAGAAACCCTTCAAGCGCATTTTCATCATGAGATACGTCAAACAGATAATCTTGTAAAGGAAAGAGACAACATAGAGATCAGAAATCTTCCTATCTACATATTCATTGGAGATTTTTTTTTCAATAAAAGAGTAGTATGTTTTATTTGCACTTTGTTGAGGTACAAAATGAAAAAAATAACATGAGAGATGATGGGGTAAAGGATTGAAGAGTGGGTTGCAGAGCAAATTTTGACAAATAGTTATTGAATGAAATTAGGGTATAATCAGAGGGCGGTACCCAAAAAATTGCTTTTTAGAAATCAGAGGGCACAATCATGCTGGAGGTAAGAACTCAACTTTGATAACTAAGGGAGGTGACCAGCAGAAGAACCCTATATAATGGCTAAAACCAGACTTGCTCCAAAGGTATATCCTATTGCAAAATTATTTTTTTTTCCTTTTTCTAATTTTGATTTCAGTTTTGTACTTAATATTTACCATAAGAAAACATAGGTATACACACACATAGATATAAAGAATTTTCATCCTTAATTTCATTTGGTGGGAGAAGATATTCCAGAATGAACTGACAGGTTCTGTATACCTTCATTCCCTAAGGAACAGCAGTTTCATATACATCAGTGAGCAGGCATCCTTTTTAATCTCCGACACCCAAAATTTGTTGAAGTTCGGTTTCTACCTCAGTCAACAAGGGTGGGCTTTAAGGATGCTTGTATCAGCTGCTCCATCGAGCTCCTGTGACAGGTGCAAATGTGTGTTTCATGGACTAGTAGCAAGTGCCGAG
This sequence comes from Xenus cinereus, assembly GCA_025774025.1. Lineage (NCBI taxonomy): Eukaryota > Metazoa > Chordata > Aves > Charadriiformes > Scolopacidae > Xenus > Xenus cinereus. The sequence goes on along the minus strand of JAOXJK010000012.1, from coordinate 133,081,296 downwards.
GAGACAGGCTCTGGCACAGGCATCATCCTGGCAGTGCATGGGTCAGCTGCAGGACCAGGGCAGTTTAGAGGGCATGGGCACAGGGTCTCCATACAGTAACCACACGTTCTCACCCAGGGGCTTCACACAGCACTATCATCTGCACACCAAACTGCTGTCAGAAACAAAGACCAGCTTAGTTTTTCTAAGAGTTTTTGTAATCTGATGTATTTCTTTTGCTGTTCTCTATATAATTACCAAAAATATGGTTGATTAGTCATACAGTGACCTCTTCCTTGATAAATGCAAGTATTTCGTAAATTAGCTATCGGGGGTCTTTTGTCAGTGCTATGCAGCATGCATGTGTATTATGGACTGCATCTTGCTCTTTTATGAGCTTAATGAATAGTTTGTCCATTTTTAAATGCGTTTACAGCTTGCCGGTAGTTCCCATCTTTACTCTCCCAGAAAGTGAATACAGTGAAAAACTCCAATCTAGATTGTACCAAGTGTTTTTCATCAGTCACTTTTATAAAATTGATAGATTGGCCATATGTGACAGCCAATAAAATGTATACATCTGGAACTTTCATAGCCTAGATTTTGTTTTCTTCAAATCTAGAAAATATTTGTTTCTCTGGATGCTAGATGGGAGGGTTAGAAATTTTCTGTCCTAACTTGCGAAAGGAGGTTATAGCAAGGTGGGGCTCGGTCTCTTCTCCCAAGTAACAAGCAACAGGAGGAGAGGAAATGGCCTCAAGTTGCACCAGGAGAGGCTTAGATTGGGTATTAAGAAAAATTTCTTTTGACGACTCCTTCTGAAGGGTTGTAAAGCATTGGAATAGGCTGCCCCGGGAAAGAGGATGAGTCACCAACTATACTGGAGGTTTTTTAAATACTGGAGTTGTTTAAAAGAAGTGTAAATGTGGTGTTTAGGGACATGGTTTGTTGGTGAACATGGGAGTGCTAGGTTAAGGTTGTACTTGGTGATCTTAAAGGTCTTTTCCAACCTAAACTATTCTGTGATTCTGTAGTAGGCATCTCTCATGAGAACATGGGGATAGATTTATTACTGTGTTGGCATTGTGCTCAAAAAGATGTGGTGACCAAGGTAAACTTCACTTCACATGTAGAGATTGGTTGGAAATATGGAAGCTTACTGCTGCAAGCACATAAAATACAAGTCAGGGAGGTATTGTTGCCACTGGTCCAGAAGATTAGTTTAATATTGTGATGCTGTCCTCTGGATGCATGGGTGTTGAAAAAAGACGACCAGGTGGCCCACCTTAATTTGGATCCCCTCCTAAGACTCCATTCTAACTCAAACCACTTCTCAAATTAATCACATTTCTTCTCTGGGAATTTTCTACAGTTCAGTAGAACACTGTTTCTCTGTTTTCTTTTCAAAATGTGTCTTTTGCTTGGCTGACAGAACACCTGAATATACTTTCAGGCAAGAGGTGTGTGTGTATACTTCTTACTGAATAGCTTTTTTCAGCTGATTTCACCTCTTTCTGTTTATAAGCCATCTGTGAACAGATTATGAAAGTCTCAACGGTACTTTTTACATTAAAGTACTGTAGCATTCCTTTTTGGGACCATTTCCATGGCTACTGATAATGCTGCACCACTTTCTGCCTTGTCAGAACCTGCCACTATCCATACACCCAGCACTCTAAACATCAAAATGATTTGCAACCAATTTCGTGAAAAGCTCAAAATGTCTTCTGAAGTAATCTCTGCCACTGGAAAAATGCCATTTTCATAAGATGCAGCTTCATATTTATCAAGCTTTACAACACTCATATATAATAGACTGCACATAAGACTACAATAGCTCATGCTCTTAAGATCAGGTGTGAGAATCCTAGAAAGGAGTAAATGATCAAAACCTGGATGAAAGCTGCATTAATTGAAACACACAGGTGCTATATTTCACTCAGCTCAACAGAGCCCCAAATAGTTAACCAGACTAATAAACTTCAGTTGAAATATAGGCATGTAGTCTGTGCGATGTTACATAGTGCCTTCCATTAGTTGTTCCTGTGGCAATCTGGCATCAGTATATAATTACAGATCCAGCTATTAAAAGAGCTATGCAATTTCCTGAGTAGCTGGCACTATTTTTTTCTACTCAAGCCTACAAAAGACAACAATTATGCGTAATGGAATACATTTAATCTCTATTGACATTCATAGGAATTCAAGGCAGAAAGGACCACTATAGTAAGAACGTAAAAACAACTGTATTGGGTTGGACCAACCATTGATCTAACTCAATGCCCTGTTTATGATGATGGCTATTCTCCAATGCTTGGAGAAAGAATAAAAGTAAGACAAAGGTGAAAGATGCGAGAGATGTTTTTTCCTTATATGCCTTTTTAAATCCCAGCAATTCACTGAGAGCTCCTGCGCAGGAAGTTACAGCTTCTCTCTTCGTGACACGCTGATTTGACACCCTGCAAAAGATAAGCTGTTTGAAGCAGTGGTAAAATTGCAGAAATGACTACAGAAAGAAAAAGCCTCCTCTGTAAAACACCTCAACTCTGTTTTAAAGTTTCCGGATGTTGAAAAGCTGCCACTGACTTAGTGAGGTGTCAGATGCTAGATAAACTTGTAGAAGCCATCCCTCTCAAGTGAATTAGGGTAACTTCTACTTCCAGCCATTAAACCTTTTTTTATGGGCTGTGACACCATATCATCGATTTTTGGATCCTATTCCTGGTACATTTACATTGTGACTGAATTACCACAATTTTTACCTTTTAATTACTCAAGTGGAGCTCCTCAGTTTTCTTACTATAAGACTTTTCTTTCACTACTTTAAGCATTTGATTGGACTCTCAGTATGGTAAACATATCCTTCTTGAAATGTGACACCAGACCTGGACACAGAATTCAAGGAACCATCACATCAGTGCCAAACAGTGTTAATATAAGCTCATTACTACTACCTCATATTGCTACCTACACAGATCTTAAATACTAAACTGGTTTTATTAACATTAATAACAAGACTGTTAGACCTATAGCTCGTGTTACCCTGAACCTTGCTTCTAAACCCTAACCTTAAAAAACAAAAGTCAGTCCCTCCTCAGCATCTATGTTCTCCAAATGTGGTTTCCCTTGTTCCAAAATCAATGATTTGTACTTGGTCTCTTTAAATACATCTTGCACTGAACTTATTAAATGGTCCAATCAATTTGTATCGGTGGTCTGGGGTCTGCATCATGCCATGCTGCCCAATACCTACACAGCTCTGTGTAAACTTCCAGCTCTTCAAGGAGTTAGTCAATAGGACCCCCTGTGAAACTGCCCCCAGGGAAAAGGGAGCAGAACAGACCTTTAAGGACGCTTTCCACAGAGTGCAAGAGCTATTGATCTCCAGGTGTAAGAAATGAGGAAAGAAAGGAAAGAGACTGTCATGGCTGAGTCGATACCTGCTGATCAAACTAAAGGGCAAGAAGGAAATGCACAGGCAGTGGAAAGAAGCAGGGGCAGGTATTCTGGGAAGAGGATAGGGGTGCTGCCCAGTTGTGTAGGAATGGGGTCAGGAAGGCTAAGGAGCAGCTGGAGCTGAACTTGGCAATGGAAGGAAAGAATAATAATAATAAGTTTTGGTTTATAATCACTCACCCCAGATTCTGCTGTTTTCCTCATTTGCCTTTAGAAAGTAAAAAAACCTGTCAACTTAGTTTTTTCATTCATCATTGGAGTCTTGTTTCTTAACCACGTGATTATGGTTTTGGCACATGTAGTGTAACATTCATTAAGTTCTCCCAGATATCATTCACATTTTTTCAAATTGTTTTCCAGCTGATTTATCACATAACTATTTACAGTTTTTTAAATTCATCCTTCCCCCCAACTTAAAAAAAAAAAAAGAAACAAAAAAAATCACATATGTATGTGTGTACAGGTACAATGCCTGTGCCAATGTATATCTTACTAGTTGTAAAAATGTTCTATTTTTGCAAAAACTTACATTCTTAAATAAGTACAATTTCTGTGATCTTTTTTTCCTTGTATATCAATATAAGCCTAAGAAAGAGCTATTCTCAGATATAACCCTTAAGATATGAAAATAATTTATAATTTTGGCATTTCAACAGTGAGGGAATGAGAGCTTATCACATACCACTCATATTTTAAAAAGCACCAGATCAAGTCTGTTTGTTTCCTGCCCCATCCCCCTGGCCCGTCCCCCCTCCTTTTCCTTGGAGCCCATGTTCTTCTTATTAATTTATCTTACCTTCTAAACAGGGTGACCACATACAAACTGCCTATTTGGAGTGGTCCCTGTCCAATGTTAACATCCATATAGTGCCAGGGAATTGGTTGGAAAAGTGCTGGTTGATGCAGGCCAGAACCATGATAGGGATTGTTCTAACCTCTTAGCCATATGGACAATGAAATCCTAATGTGCAGAAAAGTTCCCCAGCATTGTTTAATTTACGACTATATACATAACTAGAGGATACCTTTTTCAACACAACGTATCACCATCCTCCTTAAATACTTTGGAACAAGTGATTTCATGTCTCCAATCTATCAAAAAACCCACATTGTGATTTCTCATGATATCATGTTAATAAAAAATACTTAATAGTTGACTGATAACACAATTTTCTTTGTTGTTGCCAAGGTACTTTATGCTAGTATAGTCAGTCCAGGATTTCTTTGTTTTGCTTCCTGCAGTGTTTTAATTAATTTTCTTCTCAATATCTTGAGTTTATGCTAAGGAATTGTTATTTTTTTACCTCCTTTCCACTCTCTCCCCTTGCAGATAACTTAGCACTCTCCTGATCACTTTGGCTAGTGAGGCTGGTTCTGCTTTGACTAAGACAGAAACCTTCCAGATTTCACAGCTGCTGCTTCTTGTTGAAAGTGGCTCGTTGCTCCAAAATCCAAACTCCTCATTTTATTTTTATCCAGCAGTTCATTTCCAGAATCTTCTTCATCCTGCTTTCTGTTAGTCAGAAGGAATCTTGCAATTGCCTACCCATTCCTTTTTCGTAATCCTTCAGATCTATCCAATTCCTAGAAAGTCAAAGAACCCTTTCTGCTGCCTATGTTATGATTGAAGAATGATTTTTTTCCCCCTTTATCTTAATGCAGAACTGCCTCTTCTTTTGACAGTTTAGATGATCTCTGTGAGTCCGTGTAATGGCAATGGACTAGGCTTAGAGTATATTTTCATTTGCTCACCTAGCTTTGAAAGATAGCTTTTGCATTTTTCCTTTAGAAACATCATTGATATTTAGGTATTTATTTTTCATCTTGATTCCAGAGTCAGGGTTTCTTTAAGATGACAAAAGTTTTTTAAAAGAAACTATGTCTCCGCAGTCAGAGCATGTTGTTTGATACCTGGGTTTGAGGGTTTTGAAGATTCAATATAGATTATAGTATTAATTATATAGACTTCTGAATTTTGAGTGACTCTAAGAGACTGGGCCATTACCAATCTTGGGGCTATACCTGTCCTCACAGAAAGTATCAAAACTGTGTCAGTTTTTTAAAAATATTTAAATCTTTGTGGAGTTCATACACCTTCCCTACAGACCGTCATCAACATTCCGAGTCATTTGGGAGAATATATCCTGTACCAAAATTGCTACCTGATTCTCCCTGAAGCAAGGACAATTGTGCACAAACAAAAGCAAGAGAACTTAGAAATCATGCTCAGTTGTTTGATATAAAGAAAATTCACCTTAAGTCTTTTATGGAATATATCAGTTAGATTTCTGTCTAAAAAAAGTTTGGCATTGTGAGCCGTGGCATGGAAGTCAGTACTGGTGGCAAAATACACTCAAGAAGCTGGAAAAATACGCAGTCTTTTAATCAGCGTTGAGTTTATTTCCACCTCAGCTGGTAGGTTTTTAAACTGAAAACTGCTGATGCAGCAGAGGCTGGATCCCTGGCGACCCAGAGCTCACAGACACAGCAGGTCTGCTCCCAGCTACGGTGCTAGATGAATAAATAAGATGAACTTTCATGGAACTTCTCGCAGTCTCTCTGGTTGTAATCAGTATCCAATCTAATCTATCTAAAAGCTTTTCTGATTAGGGGGCATATTCATATGAGAAACCATAATTAAGAAGAGCAACAGGGGGAACTATTATTGTCAGGCATATGAGATCCCTTGTGGGTAGCAAGAGCATTAGCAAAACAATTTGGGGCCTTTTAGCTAAACACTCAGTGCTGTCACAGCAATGTTTTTCAGCAGTAGTCTACATACAGTTTTATCAGTGGTAATATTAATGTCTAGTTCTTTCTTTTGTTTTTTTAAAAATATGTAAAATGTTCAATGCATGATTTTTATTTGTATTTAAAAAGGATACTTATATGTAAACAGAGAATTTAGTGTCTATGTGTCATTTAGTATCTATTTTTCTTAGGCCAAATTGGCCTATGACAGTGACAGATGGTGTCCCCAAGTCTCGCTCCCAGGAGAGGAGGAGGAGAGACAGAGATTTACAAGTGTAGAAGGAGCTAAACTACTTTAATGAAATATTAATAATAAAATAAAAAGAAAATAATGAAATAAATACAATATATGCAAATCCATATCAAGATCCCAGGATAACATCACCGGAAGGCACTGGGGAAGTCCCAGAATGGACTAAACAATGGATGGGAACTGCATTCCACCTCTGGAGTAAGGAACACACGGACCGGGATCAAAGGCAGGTGAACAGACAGGGTCCTCTTCAGACGTCGGCCATTGGAGAAACAGAGCTGACCCTTTGGTCCCTCAGCTTTTACACTGAGCATGGGGCAGATGGGATGGAATACCCCAGTTGGTCAGATTTGGGTCACCTCTCCTGTCCCCTCCTCCCCACAGATGTGACCCCTCTACGCTTTTCCATTTCCGACCCTCCAACGGGGCAAATAAAGAAATTGGCTGACCTTAGTTGTTATAGCAATAAATATAAGCAAGAGCCTCTCTGCACACCCTTCCTTGGCATGGAGCACAAACATTGCTCTTACCACTCTAAGGGCAAACTTTTTTCTGCACAATATGCTGTTAATTTCAGTGAGATGGAAGAGGCCTAGCTAAGAAGTAAAATTACTGAACAGAAAGTTGGTTCTGTTTTACCTTGAACCAGGACACTCTGTTATAATAATCTAACAAAAATATCAACAAAAATGGAATAGTAATAAGAGATCTCACTAGCAAATGATTGGGTTAAAAAAATGAAAAGAATGTATAACAGGAAGAATTCCACTGAAGAGAAAAGGAGAGATAAAAGGACAGGCCATACCACATATATCTGGCAACTATAACTCATCATTAAAAGTCAACTTTGATTTTAATATACCATTTAGAGTCATCTGAGAACCAGTAGTCAATTACGCTATATATAGGGAAAGACTGTGGCAGCTCAGATATTGCTGCCTGACTTTCACTAAGATGTTGCCTTCACAGTAGCAACCGTATATTCAATCATTTAATGGCAAGGACTAAACCAGAGTTTAACATCAAGATGATAGTTTTGGTCCATTTTAGGAAGCCAGGATTCCTGCAGGATTTCTGCTTATCTGGTTTCTGACAAGATACCCAGAAGGGCCTCTGCCCTTCCATATTCTACCAAAGTCCTTTTAATTCAGTTATTCTTTTGTTGGAAGAAAGAAGAGGGGAAGTAAAACAGGTAGAAAGGCACAAATAGCTTCCCTGATGCGACCAGCCACAGAACGATCAATTAAAGGGAGTTTTCTTTTTGTTTTAAAGGCTTTGATGTTCTACTAAGGGATTTTCCTATCTCCTACATTTATTACACAGAAAGCTCTCTAAATATCAGCATTTCCACAGGGAATCACCAAAGTAATATTCATCCTTTTCTCTGGATCAGGAAATCTTGTGGTATTTTTCATCATCTGTCTCTAATATGCTCTTCAAACAAATAGTAGGAATCATCAACCTCCTCACTAGATACAGCAAGGCTTTCTTGATATCAATAAGCTTAAGATGACAAAAGAAAAACCCCAGGCTAAGCAGAGGTGAGACAGTAAGAAAAAAAAATAATTCCCTTTGCAATGTATAACTAAACTGGAAGAGGAAAATATCTTGCTTATAAACCGTGCTTTAAGAAAAATGAATGAACTTACCATTCAGACTGCTGAAAAAGTTTAAGGTTTTCTTTCTACTAAAAGTTTTCTACTAAAAGCTTTTCTAAGCTAAAAAGACATTAATACTTTAGTTAATAGGCCTACTTGACATCTGATAGACTAACCTGCCAAACCTGTTTTTAATACCAGGTTTAGCAGGTGAATGAGACCACAAGGTTGTACCAGATCACGTAACAGTGAATCAGAAAAAAAATGAAAAGACTTGTTCAGATGTCTAAGCTCCTCAGTACCCTATTTAGAAAGTAATGTCTAATCTATATCATGCAAATGATACAAAGATCATCATATTTTATCATATTGCATGATTTCTTTATTGTTTATCATATACTAGTTTTAGGCTTTATATATATACTCTGAAGCAGAAATTGAGAGATCTGTGTAGGGTTCACCACATCTAGTTTTCCCTCAGGGTCAGCACATGGAGCTGTTTACAGTAAAAGGGAATTATGTTTCAGGATCATGAACTTAGTATGTGGTTTCTCTGAGTACCACTTCCAAATTTCACGCTTACAAGAGATATAAAAATATACAAAGCTAGAGACTAGCATTTTTCTTTGCAGATCCTGTATTTAACTAACAACTTCCATGGCTTGATCTCCCTTGCCCTCAGAAAAGGCATTTAATTGCTTGCAAAAATTAAGACAGAAATAGACAGTCTCGAAAACTTTTGATTTTTTTAGCATTGCAAATTTTACACAGGGAGAGGTAGAGCAGAGGTAGTAAAGGAAGGTGGTAGAATGACAGGAAGCCAATTGTGGTTCCCTGTTTCTCAGAATTGGCTTTAATTAAAAGCTGTGGGGTTGCAGTATTCTAATTTCGTTCCCTGGAGGAAGTACCTAAGCAAACTTCAACCAATTGAAAATAACTCTGCCATACCGCTCAGCCTTAGGACATTGCTAGAGAGTATTGCTGTACTTAGGAGGATGTATTAGTCACAGACATTCATAACTAACTGCTCCAAGTTTTTTCAGGTACCAGGAAAGTCATGTGTTTCATAAGGTGTATTTACTGTCTGCATTACCTATGTCTAAATCAGGATAGATTCAGCTGAGCTTCCCAGCTTGTTGGTGTGGTCTTCATATTTTAGCAGTGTTCTGACTACACATCAGGATAATATCTGACTACAAACTCAGTCGGCCTCGAGTTTCACTGGAGCAAACTCAACCACCAACACAGGAAAGAAGGAGCAATAATGCCTCCGATAACCTGGCACCCAAGGGACCAGGGCTGTAGGCAGACCTTGCAAAGCTCACCAGCTCAGCAGTTTCGACAAAACCAAGAAGGTGTAAATGGCACATAGTTTTTAGGTCAACTTTTCTCCAAAAGAAAATGAGAAGAAAAAAACAAAAAAATGGAATTTGCGCTTTTTTCTTTCACTGGTAATAATCTTAGATTGCACTAAGATAGTTTTTGAGAGTAGCTGAAAAATAAAACTGATAGAAGTAGTTGAAAAAAATTTCATCAAGATAGTGCCAGTTTTAAGTTGAATGTCAGAAAAAAAACACCATGATTGATGATTAAATGAATCCTTTGCTTGTCTGGACAAGGGTTTAGGAAACTGTTCTTAGACAATTCATCCCTTGGACAGCACAGCTTGTGCAAGGATCATGTCTCAGCAAAAGCAGAAAGAAACCTCCCCCACACATCTAATGAATGCAAAATAAACAAACAAATGCATCATAATTCCTTCTTACAACTGGGAAACCTGCGCATATAGAGGTGTACACTGAAAAAACCACTTACCTACTTTGCCACATGAGTGGCATCTGTACATTTTACAACTCAGGATATGGTGATTTCCAAAATAACTCCATTTACAAAGGTACAGAAGTGAACAGTTTTGTACTTCCAGTGGAAAACAAACAGTTCAAAAGGTTTACTCTGCTTCATTCGGGGCGGGGGGGGGGGGGGTCGCAGATTAAAAAGCTTAAATATGATGTTTTAAAAGAATGCATTCCCACAAGATACGCACTATGTCTTTATGTGCCCATTTAAGTATTCTCACCTTAATGTCTGGCAGGGGCTCTTTCTACTCCTCCTTGAGATCCCACCTAGCCCATACCGAACTCAGCTGGGAATGGGAGGTCAACCAGAAAAGAGGTCTCCACAAACACTTTTCTGAAACTTGCTGGTTGTTCTATAGAGATTTTTGGTTACTGGCTCATGTCTCTTTTATGCTTTATGACTGGAGTTGCCAGTTTGAGCTGTGAATTGCAATGATCAAACTTGACCTGCCCTTTAGACAACTGCCTCAGCCTCGTTTCACAGCAATCAGGATTCCTGAGCATCTCAGCATTTCACAGAGAGGTTTCTGGGAATTTTGTCACAGCATTGTTAAACCATTAGGCAGATGATAATGCAACCTCTTTGTAGGGAATGAGTACGAACCCAAAACCCAAAAGCAACACCAAAATGTGCATTCTTCTCTGATAATCGAATCCTTCCTCTTTCTTTCCCTTCGTACACAAACCATATAACAGTGTGAAAACATGTACCCTAAGCTAGAAATATTTGTCTTCAGCTGTGACCCTTTCAGAACATTTGTATACTTGAGTGGAAGCCTGAACTTGAATTTTTATTAGAATGAAAATCTCACTTTTTTTCTTCCTCCTATTGTGTTAAATTATTCCCTACAAAGGAAGGTAAGGCAGCTGCACAGCTCAGTGCACTGAAACCCCTTTTGTTCCTTGTGAGTGAAAAATGAAACTATTCACTTTTTTCTCCTGGAAAAAAAAATAAATGTGAGCAGCGGGCCCATTGAAACAATTGATTATTCAGTTTCTAGAGTTAAAGCACACAGGGCTTATCTCCAAAGCCATCAAAAAGATATTTTTTTTTATTAAGAGACCTAGTAGACAGGGCATTATTTAATGTCTAGAAATACAAGCAGCTATTTTTTTCTTTTCAGTGTGCACTAAACAACAAAAAAAGGTAACTTATGTGTGAGAAAACCCTTAGACTTACTGAAATTTAAAACTTAAAAAAATATCCTACATCAAAATAGATTTTGCTGTCAAATTTTTCAACTCTGAGTACCTATCGTTAGGATTCTAAAGGCCTGTTTTGGCAATTAAATTTACATGGGATGATTTCCAGGAGCTGTGGAGCATTCATAAACTCTAGCGAATTTAGGGGAAGCTGTAAGTGATGACTGCCCTTGAGAATAACAACCAGGATATAGGATTTAGTAACTCCAGCTTAGTGTACCTGGTCTGAATAAACACAGCTTCATCTCTGCTGTAGCCATCGGCATCCACACTGAGCTCAGTGTTGGAGCCTGGATAGATAGTACTCAGGGGAAATAAACATGCTAGAACCTGGCCCTTGAAAGGTCAGGCTGATGCTTCAGTCCAAGGAGAGGATGTTGTTATAAACCATTTACAGAGGTTGCTTTTTGCAGGCGTAAGTCCCCTTGCTGCCAAGACAGCTGCACACATGATCCAAAACAAAATATTTCCTTCTGTTCTCCACCTAAAATGACATTTTAGCTAAAATCAAAAGTAGGACATACAACTGGAGCTACAGGCTTGCAGAGACGCTTGCAGATAAATCACTGCAAAGAATTTCATTGTGTGGAAACAGATGAACTAAACATTTCTGTGCAACTGTTCAGTTTAATTCGCCAGCTTTCATGTATTATGTCACTGTTTAAATTTCACTTTCAATACATTTCTGCTATCTAAAGGCTCGCAGCATTTTTTTTACAGTATTGCATTTTTACAGGAGTTTTCAAGGTGTCCTTGAACGTAGTATGATCTGAATCAGCTTAAAGTTAACAAATGTAAATAATGAATAATAAATCCTCACGGCAGAAATGTTGAGCTTCTCATGGACTGCCATATATCCAGAGAGTCATGTGAGCTTCAAATAACAGATCTCTCCTGTTCAGATGCCTCACATAGTGGTACATGGAAGAATAAAACTTTTGAGCCTGAAAGAGGTCTTCAGGAGACTTTCCATAGAGAAATGATATATTATTTTAGTGACAAATTTAATACTTTCACCATCTGTTTAATGATTTTCATTACAAGAAAATAGAAACAGGTCATTATTAAATATGGTTCCAGTCCATCAGGCTGTTTGACTTAACTTCTCTTTTACAACATTTCAAAGAAAATATTAATAACTAAAGGGTATCCTCAGAAAACAAGATCTGCTTAAAGTCTGTCCAACTGTGGCTTCTAAGGAAGCAAGAAGAGGAAGAGTACTTTCAATGAGTCACGTTAGTTACAGACACAAGGAATTTTTGGCCACCAAATCAAAGAAATACAGATATAATAGGAAAACAGAAAAATGTATTTCGGAAACAAATACATTATTTCAGAATGAGTTATTATTTCAGCATGATCCTGATGTGTTTGACCTGGAAACTGGAGTAGTTTACCGAGATGTGAGCAACTAAAAGAACAAAGATGAAACCAGTGCCATCTCAGCAAGCGCAAGGCAGAACAACAGCTGTCTCTAAGTAACTTTGGTCAAGAAAAAAATCATGTTCGGAAGGAGAAATATGAAAAAAAATCACTCACTAACATTGTTGCAGGGAGGTCTGAGAAGCAGCTCTGCTACAGACCACATCTAAACTTCATATTTAATTTTTTTTTTCTATAAGCCACCAATTTACACCGTATAGGGAAGCTCTGAAGCTACCCCAATACCACAAATTCTTTCAGGATCATGGTAAAGTCTTTATTTTATTTATGCTTTTGCACTTGTTCACAGCAGTACCATAATGGCCACCACTATAAGAGGTCCAGCCTACTGCAACCTTTTAACATCCTCCTTGATCTTGCTTCATCTGACATTGTTAGGGAAAAGGGGAATAAAAAGACTTTTGACAGGCTGATGAGGTCCACCCCAAATGCCTGACTCTTTCCAGTGACAGCCTCAAGCAATGGTCTCCTCAATATAAATGTACCAAAGGCTTAAAACATGCATCAGCAGTATCCATGGGTAGGACCAAATTATGTTCCTACCATGGTTCAAAAAAGAAATCGCTGATTTCTGAGTGCAAAATGTAGTCTTCAAAGTCTTACATCAGAACCTGGCACTGATTCTGGATCAGCTGAACACCAAGGTTCCCTTTCATTAGGCCTGTACTGTGAAATTCCTCACCATGTCAGTCCTTCTCACACACTTCATCCTACTCAGCTTTCATTTATTTCTCCATCATTGCTGAGCAGCAAGCAACAATTTTCCCAGGGGGAAAAAAGGCAACAAGAAACGGAGTTCTATATAGTGGTCACCATAATGCAAACCAGACGGCTTCCTCACATTTGCAGAACTGATGCTTCTAACACTCTTACCAGTCTTGTCACTCCTCCCCTGACTGGGAAATGTAAACACAGACTTATTCTGGCCTGGCTCTTTCCCTCAAAGGTCAGGCAACTAAAAACAGTTCTTCAGCTTTCTGCTTTTGATACTGTGAGAAAAGCTCTCAGGACTCCAGGATCAGTTCCTTCAGCAGATCATTAAGAAATAGAAACAAATATAATTTGTCCCTTTAGGGTGCTGGTTCCCTGCTGCCGCATGGAGCAGCGCTGGATATTATTCATGGTTTGAAAGGATCTGACAGCTTGAGAGTAGCTGGTAATGTGTCAATGAACCTATGCACACTCTCACTACTGGGTGCTGAGCCTAGCCTGGATGGTGGTTTGGACTTGACTAGCGTAGCAAAAATAAGCCTCAGCTGCATGGATATGCCAGATGTTTTCCCACTGCCTTTTCCGTAGATATCCTTAAGTTGAGAGGACTCCCATTTGATCATGTTCTCCCAGTAAGTAAGAAGGACAATCGGTCCCGATATTTCACTAGAAAACACAATAAATGTCTTTGTATAGAATCATAGAATCAATACCAAGTTGGAAGGGACCTCAAGGATTATCCAATCCAACCTTTCTTGGCAAAAGCATGGTCTAGACAAGATGGCCCAGCACCCTGTCCGGCTGAATATTAAAAATGCCCAATGTTGGGGAATCCACCACTTCCGCAGGGAGATTATTTCTATGGGTGATTGTTCTCACTGTGAACAATTGGCTTCTTGTGTCCAGTTGGAATCTCCCCAGGAGTAACTTGTACCCATTACCCCTTGTCTTTTCCATGTCAGCCCTTGTAAAAAGAGAGTCTCTGTCTTCTTTGCAACCGCAAAACTCAACTTGTTGAGATACTTTGCCCTTACATCTCAGACAAACATCTGGTGACAGTAGCCTATGCATCCATCATCTTTAGCCTAATTCACTATGTGTTGCTGACAGGGAAGACAGGGAAGAGAGATTTCCTTTCCCAGGGGACATACCAGTGTGAGTAGTGTACGAGCAGCCTCCTCAGTGATTCAAAGCTTCTGACACTACTGTGCTGTTGTGCTTCCCAGTCTTCACTTATTATCTTTCATTTCCAAAACGTACTCAAGACTGTGGTCCTAATTTCAAAATTCACTGATGAAAAAATGTCTATTTATATCTACAAAATTTCTATCTGTGACTCAACAAGTGAAATGATTTTTTGAGACCTTGAAGCTAATAAAGCAGAAGACACATTTCAGGGAAAAGTGAAGTAAAATATTTTCAGGTCAAGCAGTTCAGATGCTCAAGAAAAATGTAGAAGACATTTAGTGAAATAGAGTTCTGCTTCCTCATAAGAAAAATTGATAATATACTTCTATTCTTCCCTGTCATAATCAGTTTATGAATAATATTTTTTCCAAGAAGAGAAAGCTGGAAATGGAAAATAATAATTAATTGATAAGTCTGTTGTATGTGGTCATGGGGATGTTCACTATTGAATGAGCTGGCTATTTAAATTTTTGCTGGACTTTGATTTCAGTGGGGCAGGAATTCCACCCAGCAATTAGAGAGCACACAGTTTTGTCTGATTACTGTCTGATGGATAAAAATTACAGAATTCATTTACTTTTGGTTGACTCCTACTCTTTATTAAACCCTAATAGGACATATTCCTGGTTTTCCTTCTTTTGTGATTATTACTGCCTTCTCAAGCTTGTGTAGCAGGAGATGTCATCTGGCTTTTAGGCATATTCTTCAAATTAATATGAAAATATTCTAACAATGAGTGGGTGCTGGAAAGAGAGAAGGCTGTGGAGCACTAATTATGCAAAAAAACCAAAGGTTCTATCCCAAATCCATTTACTCTCATGTAAAGAAATCGCATGAGAAAGGCCTCTCATTTGATTGTTTTTATCGTCTGATGATCAAAAGTCTGTCAAAACAAGCAGGTACTGTTTAAAGAGCTGGAAACCTAAAGCAGTATTTAAATTTTTTTTTCAGTTTTGCTTCTTCTGCAGAAAAGTCATTACTGTTTCCAGTTTTGTTGTGAAATCTTGCCACTGACATTGCTATGCATAAAGTGACTTTTTAGGAATTCAGTTCTCTTATAATAGATGTCAGTGTTAAGATTCAGAGCAGCTGTAAAACTGAAAGTGAAATCCTAGTGGAGCTATCGTTAAGTATTTTTAAAGAAATATAAGGTAATTCAAAACATGTTTCAGCATGTTTTAATGGACAAAAATCCTTTCTAGATAGACCACAAGCAATCATATATAAATGCTTACTGTATTTTTAACGTTGAAAAATGCGTCCTTTAAAATATGGTATTGTTCTTCATTTAGAAGGATTTTAAACTTGGAAAATGGCAAAAAACCTACCACTTTTTAATTCTGTCCTGTGCAGTTAGATACTGATTTGTGGCCTATAATTATAATTTTTTTCTCTTTACTACCATAAAACTTTACTTTGAAATGTAATTCACAATGGAAATGGCCATTGAAACGTTGACGCTTCTCTCTGGATCTTGTCATATCAAATTAATTTTTAATCTATGGTATTTACAAAACGTGAGAAGACTGGATTGAGTTCGTAGAGTAGCAGCAACATGTGAAACTGCATTAAAGACAATTTGAGTTCCCGTGTTCTATCCCTGCCTTTAATAAAATAAAAAAAAAATCAGTTTACAAGATCTTGCCAGTCAATATATAATGCAAAAAATCAGAGTCAATGTTCAAACAAAACATACCTCCATATCACAGAACATGGACTATATATTGGCTTAGGAGCTATTTAGCAAAACCAAAAATTTTTGCTTTGGGACTACCTCAGGAAGAAAGCAGTTCCAAATATTTTCATAAGAGGTGGGAATAAAAAAGGAGCTCATCTCAATATTAAAGTATTTTAAAATTCTTTTTTAGAACATGAGACATGCTATCTTTTCAGTTTAGTGTAATGCGAGTTTTTACTGTTGTCATGCTCAATATATGTTATTGTTGTGGAAATTAGTGAATTGTGATATAAAGCCCATCTAATTAGAATGGGCTAACGCCCAGTTTTTATGAGACTGCTTTTTCTGAAACACTTGGTAGCCTTTGACCATCCTACTACAACAACACTACCCATTTATATGGAGGATTTAAAAACTCTCAGATTTTATCTGCACCCACAGGTACCAGAATGCATGAAGAAATGCAGCCCTTTTCTATTACTTGGCTTTATACAGGTGGAGAAAAGAGGCTTTTTGACATGATGGAGAACAATATTTTCATTAGCTCAGTCAGCAATGCGTCTATTGAGAAAAAATCAGTTTAGTCCAATGCCATTTGCATAATGAGATCCCTTTATAGCAGTAGACAGAGTTTTCAATCATCTTCAGCTGTGGTCAACAAAGCAGGATAACAATAAGGTATTGCTGCAAGTTAATGCTTTTGAGTAAATCCAGTGTCCCAATTGCCTTCTTTTTACTTAGTAAGTATCTTCCCTTATGATGTCTGAGATGTATCCATTTATGACAAAATAAAGAAAGTTAATGCCATTCAAAGAGCAACCTACCTGAGAAAAGCTTATTCCATGTTTTCTGTCTCCTGTACAAATAATGTGTAGAAAAGTCTACCTGGAATAAGCCAGGTGCTGTTGCACCATCAGGAACATGTAATGCACATAATTTCTGAAGGCACACCGCTGGGCTAATTTTTATAAGATATGCTTCATTTTTGGCAGGTGATCACTGTGGAAAGAATTGCCTTCTTCAGATGTCAGGATTATTAAAAAATTCAGCTGTTCTGAGACGAAAGTCAGAAAACAAGGTGCATGATAGGAAAATGAAAAATAGCAAGCAAATAAAGGCAATACATAAATGGAAGCGAAAAGATTAATTTAGAAGAGCCAAAATGGTTGGCATGAAAAGTTTTCTCTTCAAACTCTTTATCATTGAAAATATTAGCTGCCAGCCAAGCTGATGAAGTGAGTTATGCAGAAGACAGATAGCAGTTCTAGCTGTGTCTTGAATGAATACTGACTGCAGCGAGGCAGACTTCATTAACAGCTCTGCTGACCTTTCTTCAATTGATGTAAATAGGGATTTATAGTATCAGAAAAATGTAGATGAATTGCCCCGAGCCATACGCCAGCTCAATGTGTTTGTCTCAATGTGTAGCAGTCTCCCTTATTTCTGAACCCCAGAAAGAATTTACATAGGAGAAAAAAAAAATAATAACCAGGACCACTGAATTTATAAACTTAGTGGTGCAGTGGAAATGAGCAGAAGAGAAAAGTGGTTTTAAAAGATAAAAATGTTTCACTTAGATGTGAAGTAAAACCAGCTTGTTTTCTTATATGTTTTTGATAAGCCTAATGACCTGGAAAAACAGTTTAAGTATATTCTATGAAGAGGGCTTTTTATGTTTCCCAAATATATTGCCACTTCAGAGATCCCCCAATTACTTTCCTAAGGCATCTCTGTATGAGATGCATTAAATCACATATAAATCCTACTAAAAATAAATTGAAATCTTCCTATGATAATCTCCCACAATATGATATTCAGCTAGGAATAAAAAGACAGGAAATCATGACTAGACACTATGTGTTGTGACTATATCGGTGCACAGGTGAGCACAGGCAGACATCCATGGTTGTTGTAACCATGCCCACTTACCTTGAAGGGTCTCGGCTGCTGAAGTTCAGTCCCATAAATGGACATGGGCTACATTCAGGCAAGGCAATTCAAATGTACCTCTTAAGGCATCTGAATTAAACACTTAGGCACAAAAGGCATTCAGAAAATCTCTCTTGTAAGGTGTGAACAGTTGAGCAGTTGCCCTGCTGGACACTGCGGTTAGAAATGTGCACAACTGCTCAAGCCCAGCCACTGCTGGGAGGTTGTGCTCGTGTGGTGCCTGTGTCCCTGCAGGATTACACTGGATCCATCCTCTTTGATTGACTTGCAGAGAAACCCACATCGCAGCTATGCATTAGAATCATAGAATCATAGAATCATAGAATGGTTTGGGTTGGAAGGGACCTTAAAGATCATCGAGTTCCAACCCCCC
>JAOXJK010000012.1:133046199-133059014 GCA_025774025.1 Xenus cinereus | reverse complement strand
GACCCAGTACTGATCCCTGGGGAACACCACTTGTTACAGACTTCCAGCTGGATTCTGTGCCCTTAATCATACCCTTCTGAGCTCTGAATATCTGAATATCTTCACTCATAACTGATTTTTTAGAGAAAAAATATATAATTTTTTTTTTTAAATATCAACAAAGCATTTGTGTTACTTCTAGAGAAAGGCTGGTACTTAAAGAAGACAGATGAGAAAGAGAAATGTGAGAAGTTAACTAAAGAGAAGATTGTCATGGAAAGGTACAGAACATGGACATATTAGATGCAGGGTGGTTAACTAGTGATGTTCCTCAGATATATAGTGGGGTTTTTTTATTAATAGTCTTGGCATAAAGAATAGAATGTATTGCTGCAATTTGCAAGCCTCATTTAGTTGAAGACCTCACACAGGTGAATGATTGGAACATTGAACACTGAGGGCAAAATGTCTTGAGAGCACATCTTATCAAGAATAAAAATAAAATGAAGAATTAACCAAAAGAAGGTAAATTTATTTTGCTGTATATGGGAACTTCTCAGTTGGAATCAAGTGAGAGATGAATCATGCTGTATTAACAGATCACACAATGACCATACCTTACCTGCATGTTTTTAGAGTATAACAAGGTCTGAGAAGTTGATATTCAATCTTATGCGAATAAAATTAATTGGATTCCTTAGTCTTGCAAGACAAAAGCTGAAAAGGAAAGTAATCGTTGTCTATAATGTATATCAGAGGCATAAAACCAAAGGTGGTTAGCTCTTTAAATCAAGGCCAAATATCAGCACAAAAAGAAATGAGTCTATACTAGTAATAAATACATTAAGGAAGGAAATTAGAAAGTGAGAAATAACTAGCAGAGCAATAATGCTTTGCAATACTAAGTGTAACTATTTTTAAAATATAAATGGCTAAGTACAATGCAGTAGAATCTTGTAATAACAGGCATCTCTGTCAATGACAGAGGATAGTACAGTCAGTGATACAGAAGGTCTCTATCAGCCCTACAGTTCTGGGCATGGGTTACTGTTTTCATCATGTCTGAACCAATTTCTAAAGCCATTTAAAAATATAGGCTATTCAGATCCTTACACTGAATCAGATTTCCCAAGTACATGCCAAAATAGAAACCACATCATAGAGCATAAAAGTATTTTATTTTCCCTTTATTTAACTTTTCAGCAGGCGTTAGCATGTATACATTATCAGTTTTATGCAGCTAATATCCTGAAGAACTCTGTCAGCTATGTATCATAAATCAAGCAAATTACTTTGAGTGTAGCAACACTGAAATGATTTGATTGACAATCATAGGATGTAACCATTAATTTAATTTGAAAAAATGACAGAAAAATATTTATTGGATAATAGGACAAAAAATATCATGTTCTAAAAGTTAGCATATTACTATATATTTTTGCAGTTCTAGACAGTGCAAATAGTTATGAATTTGTCCATAAATAGAGAATTGCAGTCCGGTATCTATCATGCTAACTCAACAAAAGTTAGGGTCAACAGAATGCACACATATGGTATTTATAAAGTAAGTTTATTTTGCTGAATGTGATCATATGATTTTACTTTTGCTTAGACTTCCTATAACTCATGTAGTCTTCCTTTTCAATTATTGAAAGCAATTTAATAATTCTGTCATTTTAAAAAAAAACAGTTATTGCTCAAAAGCCAAAGAATGTCTTTGGCAGCCTTAAAGAAGAGTATAATGTCTGAAGAAGTTAAGCTGAAAATTTTACTATGGGAATCTATACCATTTTCTGAATTTCATTTTGTGCCATGTGGTAGACCGAAAAGGTACAATAAAACTTGTGTTGAGTGTGATTAATGCTTAATTCTAGTAGATTTAAAATCCATGTGCTCAACAACTTTTCATCTATTGAGTATCCCCAGCATTGGTCTTTCTACCTAGGACTGTTTAAATGAATTTTTCAGAATATCCCCTAATTTTTTTTATGTCATTTTTTGAGGTGTGTGGACTGATGTGAAAAATTAACTCATAAATATTTTACATGCCAAAATAGCAACAGAAGACTCCCATTTGTTGACTATTCATTTATAAAGCAAGCAGGTTCTACCATGTCATAAGAATCTTTTACACAATATTAAAAAAAAAACCCAATGAAAAAAAAGTCAGACTAAATATGTCATGAGGACAGGTGAATGTGGCAAAAATGAGAAATCATAAATCAGGATTTCCATTCTCATATACAGTATTTCCATTTGCAGAATGTTTGAGACATGCAAAATGAATGAAAAGTGTAAACTGAAGCTCCAAGTGAGAACAGATCCTTCACAAAATTCATTTGCACTGTTGTATCTAGGAAATTGACATTCATAGAAAACTTGTTGCACACGAGCAATCTCCTACAGTAGCTGAATCCATGTGTTAGTTTCCAGCTGTTCCTTTTGTGATCAGAAAGTTTCTGTTCTTGCTTTGTTCTTGCTTTGTTCCCTGCTATTTTTAGAAATGGAATCCTTACGGAAGGTTAGACTTTTAGGAACAGATATCTGTCAAAGCAGGCCATGTGTGGCAATGCTTCTTGAGGATTTTGGCTCCGTGAATGCGTAAGAGATTATGCAAAGGCAATGCAACACTTTAGAATTTACCTCAAATCTTCTTTTCAGCAGTTTGTTCCCAGTCATTGTACAGTCACCCTCCATACTATTCCTGTGTAATTCCTTCCAGGGACTAAGTCCATCTAGAAAATGTTCTCAGTATGTCACAAAATAGTCACAGTGCCCTTGTTTGGATATGTTTGACTTCATGATACTGAAAATTTCCAATATCACATATCAGATATAGCCATGAGTTTTATCTTTCTTGTAAGAAACAAAATGTTCTGTCTTTTCTTTGTGGTGAGTCAGAACCTCATGATTGTTCCTGTTGCTTACTTTTTTCTCAAGAGCAAAGAAACCCATCTTTCTTGACTACCTCACCATTCCTGACCTTTTTCTGTCAGATGTTTTCACCTATTTTCTATTTTTTGTTTTTCCATTGTCATTTAAACACTTTGTGTATGACTCAACTGCAACTACATTGTAATTTAGTCAATATAAATTTTCTATGTTGACTTCTAGAGAAATCGTTCTCAGATAGTTATTTGCACAGTTGCCATTCCCATTTTTTTTTCCTAGGTATTTAATTACAGCATGTAAACACGCTTGCAATCTTTTATGGTGGATGATCATGTCTGGATGAATTTATCACATGACATCTTGTTGTTGAAGCATAAATCATAAACCCTTCCTTTTCTTGTTTGTTCATTAACCTATCAGATTAATTATTTTAAATTTCTTTCAAAGGAAGAAAGCATTCTACCCTATCCCCATGATCCTGTATGTAATACGTGATGCCCTAGATCACCATGAATTCGAGAGAATCACTCTTTACAAGAGTGGTTCAGAACCTGTGTATGATTTTAGCAGAAGAAAATTTCTATGTACTAATATAAGTCTTTGTACATCTAATATCGTGTATATAATGATGGGATCCATGTGGGATAATGACAGCAGAAAGAGGGAAGCTTTGAACTGAAGAACAAGTGCAAAAAGGACTGGTGCTTTTTAGAATGGAAAAATCACAAAAAAACAGCTTAAGTCACAAAAGCTGAATATTCTGTTTCTCATTTTCAGGAATTACACCAATACCATCTGATAAAAGATAAGATTAGTTGCATTAATAAAGAATTGTTCTGAGCTAATGATTGCAGTGTGATCAGCTTCCACATAAAAAACAGAGCAAAATATCAGTAACTTTGTAGAAGCTTCTGTTACAAATAAAAAGTGGGAAGAAAATGAAAAGACAGATGGTGTGGTTATCACTTAAAAAAAAAAATTCTTGCTCCTAGTAAGAGCATCTAATTTAAAAACAAAAATCAAAAATCCTACCAGAGCCAGTAAACAGTAAACTAAGGCAAAGAATTGTGGGAGTTACGGCACTTGGCATCTCAAAAATAAGTGTGCTACATATGGCAATGTCTGCAGATCTGCAACACAGACGGGCATGAGGCAAAATTATGCAAAGCAAATAAAATGCATATAGTCACCGAAATTTAAATTGAAGCTGTAATTTTGGTGGCAGAGGAGCTGCCTGTGCAAACCATGCCCAGTGACAACACTGAAGGTAAAAAGAGAAACTCTTTTACAGGTAAACATCAGACAGAAATCCAGTGTTCCAGTCAGAAGACATCTACCATAATGATCAGGTATAAACCCAGGAAGGGGGGGAAGAACAACAACAAAAATCTAGAAATACAACCACCAATATTTGGCTTAATTTATCTTTAGAATAGTCAGCCTATGGATGTGGTGAAAACAAAATTATTTGGAACTGGACAAAGTCCGAGACAGTATGATATAGCGGAAAATGATTGTGCTGACATAAAAGAGAAATGGATGACCTAATACATATTTCCATCTTAATTTTCCTTTTCTAACCCCTGTGATTTTATGCCTCCCAGATAGTGGAAACATTTTTTTTCCTTTGTAGTACAGTAGATGGAGTGAAAACTCTTGTAAAATTCTGTTATATCTATTAGAAGAGAACCAGAAGTAATTTCCATTTCTCCCTTTCTATCAGTAAGGGCCTCGCTGTGGTTATTATTTTACAGGTGCAGGGCACAGACGCTGTCTGAAAGACCAAGGCAGCTGGGAGCAAGGTGGAACTGGGCTGGCTATGTGACTTCTGCTTTTCCCTTTGCATGTTAGGGAAGACTGATGTAAAGGAGACCACAAAATCCCAGCTGTGGCAGGTGTGGAACATGGAATTCAGGACCTGAGAACCGCCATTCTGGAGCAGGGGGTGAGAGGAGACAGCCTGAAACAGGGCTAAAATGTCTAACTCTGCAGACATATTAAAAGGTTCTGTCATCTCACTGGACCTTTTATGGCTGCCACTATAAT
This sequence comes from Xenus cinereus, assembly GCA_025774025.1. Taxonomy (NCBI): domain Eukaryota; kingdom Metazoa; phylum Chordata; class Aves; order Charadriiformes; family Scolopacidae; genus Xenus; species Xenus cinereus. Next base: position 133,054,097 of record JAOXJK010000012.1, on the reverse strand, counting down.
TACATCTCCCCTTCAAATTATGCCAAGGACAAAGGCAGGGAAAAGCCCAATGTCTTAGCCACTCTCCTTGCAGGTTCTCTGCAGACCTGTGAAACTCACCTTCATTACTTGAAGGAATCTCATCTTCATGCCTTCCACTTTTTTCTTTTATCTCCAATATTTATAATAAGGTCAAAGACTGTATTTCACTATGTAGACATCAAGTGTGGAGTACAACAGGGTCCAAATTCTGAGGCAAGACCCCTAGGAAATTTTTATGATCTAAAAAAAATGTAATCTTAAGTTCAGCACGTAAAAGAACAGCAGTGATTTAAATGAAAACTGTCCAAAACAGAGTATTATTATTTGTGAAATGCTAAAGAGAACCTGGAAATCAGAGAAGTTTTGACCCAGAATTTCATCATAAATTTGAGAATTTTCTTTGAAAATAAATAGGTGTGTATCTTACATATCTTCAGCACAGTGGACTTAATAATGTTCTTCATATTATATAGTATTCACTACCCCATTGTTAATAAAGAATGGTTTATTGTTGGGTAATGACATGTAAAATGCAAGGAAACTTCAGTGACAAAGCTCTCACTAACATACTTATTTTTAGTCTTTATGGCAGGAGGGAAAAGATATGACAGATTTAATTCCTTCTTAGGAGGTGTTTAAAAATGTAATCAATGAAAACTGCCAGAATCTATTATGAACAGAAGTATTACAAAAACTGAAAGCATTCTTAGTTTATGATATACTTTTATACAGCCTGATGTATACATCTAATTCATTTAGAAAATCATGAAAATATAAGCACTTTTTCTTATTATAGCCTCCAATTTTGAAATAAGATTTGCTGTTCTTCATTGACTCTACTTTTATCCAAATGTAATATTGTACTCTAGTGGTGCAAACTTGGACTCAAATACAGAATATTGTTTCTTAATAATCTCTTTCTCTTAGCATCTGTCATTTTCTCTTGCTCATTTACAATATAACTGGATTGTTTTTCACATACTTGCCTCAAAAATAAATGGTCTCTATGGTCTCATATTAAGCCCTCCTTCTCAAACATGTTTCACACTGCTATTGATGCTCTAAACAGTAAGTGTTTCTATTTAGTTTCTCTGTGTTTATTCTACAAAGGACTAGGAGCAGAGATTAGACATACCTAAAGGACTGGACTAAAACCTTCCAAAACTATGCAGCAGCCTTACAGGAAAACAAAATTGGTGTCAGTTGTGTGTAGAGTAGAAAAAACTGAACAGACTAACTTGCCATCTGAGTCGGTGATGCACAGAAATGCACAGGGAGAGAAAGTGGATGTCTCATGAACTTGAATGACACTGAAGCATGCACTGCAGGGTCCTACATTCAGATCGATGGTGACCATCTGAACAGCCTCACTATCTCAATGTACAGATTGAGTGCGTTTCCCACCTGTAGGACACCCTGCATGAGGGGAAACAAGGAATGCTTATTTGTTCCATGTTCAAGCAGTCAGTAAACAAAATATAGAAAGGTGCCTTGGAAATAACCCCTTGATCATTCTCTATTTTTCTGGAGCCATGAGTCTTGCATCGTCTGTGCAGTGACATAGCTGCAGTCAGAAGAAAAAGAAATATCTCTCCTGAACTGATAAGCTGAGAGGTGAAAAGTTGTGGACTGGAACCCTTTCAAGCTTAGAAAATTGTGAACCTGCTTTCTCACCTTGTAAGTGAGTGCTTTCATACAAAAAGTACCATTGATGCCACAGCTTTCTTCTGTGATCTTAAATAACAATAACAATGGAAGTACAAGACAAGTAGCACCCATAGCTGTTAGGTGTTCGTGTTCAGAGAGTATCTATTACTCTCTAATAGATACTATAAAGTACCTGTCTGCAGTGCCTGCAGTCTCCACCTAATTATGGAATCCAAATTAGATTCTAATGGGACACAAGCAGTGAGCATATGCATCAATAAAAGCAAAAATCTAGACACATAAAAAAATTTACTTTAAGATAACTAAATGTAGACAGCTGCTGAGCAAAAAATTTCATAATAGTAATTTTTGGTTTAGGCCTCTCAATACTACCTGTGATCCTTATTGGTCCCAGCCCTAAACATAGGCTTTCAGCAGGCACTTTTTCTGGAACACCATGGAAAAAGGAGCACTGTATATCTTGCAGTCAGTGCCAGACTGAGACACAATGTGACAGTTTTTAGTACATTACATTTATTGAAAAACCATGGAAAAGAGTACCCTAGAGGGTACAAATATATTCCATCTCACTTAAATTTCTAAAACTATATGACTAAATTTGAATATATCTTGGTTTCCTTTGTCGTCAATGGAGAACAATGAAGGCATCCAGAAGGCCCATCTTGGCTCAACTTAGATATGTATTTTGGCATAAAATGAATCACCCTTTACAGGTGTCTTTTTAAGTGATTTTAAGTATGTTACCATCTCAGACTTAAGCAATTCAAAGTTAAACATCTCAATTTGGGCAGAATAATCCAACCCTATATGTCAACTTGATGAAAGGAAAGGAGAGAAATCCCCCAAAAAAGACATTTATGAATTGCTAACAAAATCTTCAAGATGGTCCTGAACCAGTTCAGAAAAACCTTATTCTTAGCCAGCAGAACTTAATTTCAAATAGTTCACACATCTGTAGTTTCAATTACATGCATATTGTTCTTTGTGGGATGCAATTTTGCTTTACTGCCAACAGTAACAGAAAAGCTATTTCAGCTGTGTCAGTGTGGAACAGCAATGTCATCTGAAATCTAGTGGCCTATTAAACACAGGTATTTGCACAGAGGTTGTCCAGCTTCCTCCCCACATGCACTTTTTCTCCCTAGAACACTTTCCTGATGGTGTAGCTTACGTGAAAACATTAAATACAGCCATGTTTTCTATCGTGTTTCATTTTTAACTATGCTTTGTATCATTAACAAAGGTTCTGATTTTCTATTTTGTAGCCTTTTCTTAGTTCTCTGGTACATTCCACTTCAGAAATGTTTGGGATACTCACTGTATCCAAAAAATGGCAACAAAAGAGGAAATGGAGAATGTTAATTGATATTGTTTCCAAGGAAACAAAGCATCAGAGAATATAAGAAAGCCAACAGGGATGTCATTTCTTTTCCCCAAGAAAACAAGGGAATAGAAGAAATTCAGAAGCTAATGAATAAATGACTTAGGTAAATAACAGCCATTTAAAAGAATATTATATCAAAACTATTGAATTTTTCTCACATGAGACGGCTTTGCCTCATTTTCAACCACTACCTTAACTTCATGTTTTTGTTTTTCTTCCATACTGCTTCATATTGTGAAAGGAAAAATGCCATTCACTGCTTAAGATGTCATACTGAGCAATAAATGGTTTTTGTTCAAGACATTATCCATAGATATATATTTTTTGATTTTTGAAACTATATCCTTGCTGAATAGAAAGGAGCTCCAATATATTTAACTGAGGAGGGGGGGAGAAGAAGGGGGGTGCAAAAAAAGTCTATTACAGTTTTTGGATATCCCTGATTAAAATTGAAGTTGAAAAAATGTTTTCAACCTAGATAAACAGGTTCATCCTTCAAGATTAATGCACATTCTGATGTTTTATTATCAAAGAGATATTATACTACATCATAATATTACCTAGAAATTTGGAGCTTCAGCAATTTCAGCAACCAGGTATCACCGTTTTGGACCAACAGTCATATGTAACATTAGGGACCTGGGCTGGCTTGAGATTCACATTTAGGACAACTATCTGCTCCCAGTCCTGAAGAAGGAAGAAAGGACTGAGATGAACAGTAAGATGCTGGTGAAAGAAATGAAAAAATGACCAGATTTAAGGAAGTAAGCCAAGTTGGAGATACAAAAGAAACTCCTGAGTGAAAAAGAGGAGCAACAGTAGGCATGCCTAGGCTACACTCCCAGTTTTAATGTGATGTTTGCAAATGCTTTGACTTAAGACAAGTCTGGAGCGACTGACTGAGCAACAGATTAGATTTGACCTTTATAACCATAATTGAATTTTTGCCAGAAAGGCAAGGGACAGTTTTTTCTCCGGTCGACCTATGGTTGGCTGAACAGTAATTTACAAAGTTTTTCTATCACAGAAAAAAAAAAAAAAAAAAAAAAAAGCAACTGAACTGTATTATCTGGAGGAAGTTTAAGTCAGAAACAAGTTAACTTGGCATGGACCCAGCGTAGACTACCGCAGACACTCAGCTTGGGAGCAGAAACGATCCCTTAAGAAATTTGTTTATTGCATTCATTTGTCACATGGCAAAGGGAATTAGTGTGTGGTACAGTGCTGCTGGCAAACTCTGAACTGCAGGGAAGATGGCAAAAGAAAGACTTCAAAGCTGTATGATGATACTGGAATGACAAATGGGGACCCTTGGAGCTTTTTTTTTAGTTGGTTTTTTTTTTTGCCATAAAAGAAATGCTGTGGGAGAAAAAATGGCAATGGAGGCTCTCTCAGATCCTGAACCAAAAGTATCACATGAAAAAGTGAAGAATCTGACCATGGAGGAAAAGAACTGTGGCTACCTCCAAGATGCCTTCACATTAACATTTTTGAATCCAATCCCCCAATTGGCCACATCTACTGCACCTTCATTCACATTGCTGCATAGGGTAGATAATCCATAGATTAATAGTGGAAGACAACATTCTGTGTCCTTTTCCAACCCTGCAGAGAAAGATATATCCCCCCTTATACAGTGCATATTATAATAAGGTTATTGGACTGTAAATTGCCATTTGTTCATGAAGGTTATGCAATGAAAGTTGTTAACTGGGATTCTTTCTTTGCCTAAATAATTTTAAAGTTACAGGAGCTATTTCACTTTGCTATTCTTGGATTCATGGAAATGGTATGTCTCCCCACATCACAGGGGTTTACACTGGAAAAGTTTTACTACTCTCTTGCATTGCAAATACCAGGTTAATTTCATGGTTTAGGTCATCATTCCCCAGTCACAGTTGAAAACAAAAAAATCTTTAAGTTGATAAAGCCAGGAAAGATGAAAGGATGCGCACCTTGGGACAATAAAGAAGAAGAAATATCTATTTTTTTGAGAGTCTGCTAGACAACTATTTAATGTTTATGTCTTGCTTGCTTATAATGCCTATGCGTGTGCAATCTAACATAGCTAAAAAACATGACAAAACAGAAAAATGGAAAGTAAACATTTTATATTATTATCAGAGCATGTACTTAACAATGACTTACATACTTTCCTTAACATATCTATTTCAGTGGGTAAAGTTACCTTAACTCAATATAAGACTTTCTCAGAGAAAGTATGTTGAGATTTTGGGAAATCATTTGGAAACCATTATCAAAGTGTTGAATACTGAATGGTTCAAACCAAATGAAAAGATGAATGTAGATTGTTTTATGAAGAATATCAGATATTCAGAGATTCAATAGAGTCAGTATGCATGCTCCAGAAGTTTTATATTAGGAAATGGTCTGATGTTCTACCTCCAAATGGGAACTTTTTCAATTTCTCAAAATATGTGGGATTTATTATGTCTATATATACCGCAAGTGCAAAGGTGGTGATAATATTTTCCTTATATAAGTAAACTGATGTATGCTATGAAAACTTGGAAAGAAGATTATTATGTTAAAGGTGACTTTCAAATTAAAATTTAATTACCTTTTAAAAAAGTTTTGTGAGTTTATTTCCATAAAACAAAGACATATTTATTCAAGCCAACACTGAGCATCATTTAAATAACACACTAAATTACTAAGGATATTAGAAAAAAAAAAAAAGCAAAGACAGTTCCTCTAAAATGTTCTGGGAAGCATTGTTCTTCCCCACTCCTCTTTTTTTTTTCTCATGCAGCAACTCTTTTTTCCATCCAAATTAAAATAATTTCATCAGTGCTGTCTTCTTTTCTCTCATAACATCAAAAGATTGTCTCTTCAAATAATCTCAGCTACCGGGTTAGTGACCTGACTAAAATATACGTATTTCTTTTCCTCCTCATGACCGACTCTGCTCTGGGTTACTGACTTCTGATTACATCATCAAGTTCTTAAATAGAACTCTTTGGAGAGTCAGTTTAAAAAAAAAAATCAGTAAATATCCAATATAGTTAGAAGTTATTTAGGGTGATGTTAAAGCGTCCACTTATCTGTTTTTTCATATTTAACAAGAATACAAAAAATAACTTAACAAGCTTGATAGACATAATCGTATATTTCGGTATTACTTCTGAAATGGTGTGTTTGATTTATTTTTCTAGTGATGAGAAGTTATCTTTTTGTACCACTCCTATTTCCAAAGGCTGCTGTATTGGACTGGATACTACACGGACTCACATTTCAAAATGGTTTCTTCAACCTTGAAGGTGCAACAGGTGGATTCAAAAAGGCAGTGGAGAATATAAAAGTCAGAGATACTCATCTGGTGAAGGAAGACCCCAGTTTGCATTTTACAGTGTACTGCTTGCCCTGCCCTCTTATTGAAGTGTGTGAGACAACTACTGAGAGTGCAGTAAACAGCACGAGTATTACTAGGTCTTCCATGGAAAGAAGTATGTGCTGCACAGTGCTTGTTTCTGATGTTTTAACCTTTCTTCTTCATTGTAAACATTTATTGTTGTGTGTGGGGAAATGAGAGGAAAGGAGTACTGGTAGAGCAGAAGGCAGTGCTGGTTCTTGTTGCCATGGGCATTCAGCAGATTTGGGCTGACGCATTTGAAGTGAATGGATATCATGAAAATAACCAGATCCAAGAGTTCATGTTTACACATGTATTGCTTAAATTTACATAATGGCTGAAAAGCTTTTTTGGGGGGGAAGAAAAGACTTTCTTAATTAAAAAGGAATGCTTAAAATCTGTACTTAAATCTCATAGTAACAATCAGATAGACAAAAAAAGAGATTGGCAACCCCTAATGGACGTATACAGATGTAGTGTTTTAATGGTTAAACCAGCTGCTAAAATAAGCAAATACAGAAATAAAAATTAATGAAATTTTTTGAAGATCATACATTGCTATGCAGAATATTCTGTGTCCACAAGCAGAGACTCAAACTCAGCGGAACAGCTCTAAATCTCTTCAAAAAACTGCAATGCTAACAAACGAATGCATAAGAATAAAACCCGATGAAATAAACAATGTACGAGGTCAATCCTTGTCAATGGATTCACAGAATTATTTAAATTGGAAGAGTTTCAGATAAGGGTTTGTAAACCCCAGAAAAACAGCACAGTTTGATAACTGGACTTCATCTTTAGACTCAACAGTTTGCCGGCCAGCTTTAGCAAATCAATTTCATGAGACTTTTGTAGAAAGAGGGACTGAACTATTTGGAGAATTTAAATAGAAACCAATGTTTCACTTTTAAGGCCTTGCTTCATTCAAGTATTGACACAAAGATTGAATTTAAATTATCCAGTGGTGAATTTCTAGAAAAATTCTGGGCCTTCTCAACAGTGCCTTACATAAATGAACATCTACTGAAAGGAAATGGAGCTCATTCAAGTAGGACTGATGTTTACTAGAGCCACAAAATCTTACTGGAGTTTCAGATCTAAAACAGTTTCATCATTTGCAGAACTTCAAACAGTTCTGTTTGCAATAACATACTTAAGTTTTCCACATTTAAACAGCAGAACAAATGCTGTTTGTGCATTCCCAATTTTTATAAATAGTGGGTGTTTTTCTGTCTTTTGAAATTGTTTAAATTATTTTTTAAGTCTTCTATTAATGTATTACTATGATTATTTTCTGTAATGAGATACCATGAACATACATTGCAATGGTAGCAAATGATTGCATGACAAATGTTTTGTTTATCATTAGATGGTTCAATGCTGGAAATACTCTTTTGACTCCTATTGTTTTTTCCCAAACATTTGAGATTGTCCAAAATGATGATTTTCAAA
>JAOXJK010000012.1:133021809-133046099 GCA_025774025.1 Xenus cinereus | reverse complement strand
CATTTGAGATTGTCCAAAACGATGATTTTCAAATACTATGTTCATAACAGTTATATATTTACTTCACCTCTCCTTTGGATTTCCATGTTTATCTGGTTTTATTTTTTTCTCTAACAAGTGTTATAGACACTTCTTGATGGTTAGGAAAGTGTTGTTTCAGACTGCAATTGTATGGTGAACACAAGTAAAATTATAATAATTAGGAACCATGAAATCCTTCTCCCAAATGTATAATTTTTCAGTTGATTTGAGGTATGGCAAATTAGCGCCTCTCACTGATTTCAGTGTGACTAGAAATGCACCATGGTTTGGGTAAACTTAACCGACCAACATGAGACTATCATCTTGTACTTCTCTGAATTTATCCTATGTTGCAAAATGTTCCTTGTGATTAATATGGTATCGTCTTTCCCCATTTTATCTTTCCTGAATAGAAAACATTATGGTAAGATATTGTAAACAATGAACCTACTTAGTTGCTGACAGACATTGATTAGACATCAATTCTTTTCATAAGAAAATAAAATTTTAGACTACTTGACTAATTTGTATTGCCATTTGATGCAATATTGACACTTGTTTGATTGGCACAGTATCTAATTAACTGCTGTTCTGCGATAACTGCCTATAATGTTTTTTATGTGGCACATTGGTTAGTGCTCTTCAGAACTCTGATGTGATGACTGCTATTCTTGAAGTAACTAGAGCAGAAATTTAGTAAAAGTTCAATACAGAGACGAGCAATTTAAAGCCAGATTGCACCGTAAGCTAAACGAGTGTAAGCTCTCTTTGTGTGCGACTCAGACTGCTTGCTTTGAAGTGGAATCCTATCAAGAAAAGCCCTCAAGGCCTTGTCAACAGAGGAGATCAACTGTGGCCTGGTCGACTATTTAAAGGTCATTATTTTAGAAGGATTTTTCAACAGAATTTCCGCTGCCTTTTTGAGATCTATGTCTTAAAAATATTACCATTGAATGTTTCAAAACAAAACAGCTCTTTAGCATTAAAATCTTGTGGGTTTTAATTTTAACTGTCAGTTACATGACCATACACAAATTGGGATAAAGAGGATATTGAACACAACTGTTTGGAATACCATAAACTGCAATGGGCAGAGAACACGCCTTGTCCACAGGACAGCCAGGGTGAACCAACTGACTGAATGCCTGCAGGCTTTGAAAAAATGGTACCAAACCCAGATCTTCTCAAGACTCAAGAAAACAAACAAATAAACAAACCTTGCAACTCTGCAGCATTCTGTGGGAATATGAAATTAGAAATGTTAAAAAGAAGACAGTATGACATAGTAATGAGTAATATGGCAAAGTGGCATTGTTCTGCCTTTCTGGGACTGGGTAATGAGAAAGTTTCCTGTTGAATGACAAATCAGTACTGTTCAATATTTTTTCTCCAGCTTTTTTTAATTGTTAATCAGTGTAAACAGGCTTATTTCTCTTTTTACTCTGGCAAAAGGTGGAACAAGCCCCAGTCCAATGGAAAGTTCTACAGTGATTATTATTCACCAGAGAGGCCAGGAGCACAGGCAGTGAAGAAGAGCTGTGTCTTTCCCTCAGCAGCCGTGTGTTCCTCTGGCTTCTCTTTTGAGAAACACACATTCTAGAGTTGTAAAGACATCCCAACTCTCACAATTTACTAGTCACTTTAAATAGGTTAAGGAGCTTTTGTTCAGCTGTTCTGCAACATAAAAAAAGTCTTCAAATGTGTACTGCTATAACCATGGACTACATTGCAGTCTTCTTTGGCATTCTCCATGCAGAAAATAGAGTAATTAATCAAAACAATATTTTTAATAACCATCTGTTAAAACCCATCTGTAACCAACCCTTCAGTGTCCTCTGGGCAAGGATTTCCATGTTTAACTCTTTCCAGGTAGATTTCACGATGAGTTCTTATGTGAATGCACAAAATGGTTTTCTTACCCTCTCATAAAATGCTCTTTTGGAACACTACAATAATGTTAAGGAATAATATCTTCTCCAAAGTTGTTGTTGTTAATGAATCAATCTCAATTATATTTCTTCCTCTGAAATAATTTTTAGAAGGTCAAGAAGTCTTGAAGCCTTCTTGTTCTAACATGTTCTTTTTTGGTGTGATACGAGTTTGGAAGGTAAACACAGAATTAAAATGAACATACTACTAAGAATACTTCGTTTCACTGTCTTATAAAATGGTGTTTTCAATGGTACTTTATGTATCATCTCTCCAGAAAACTGCCCCTCTTATCATTGTACCACAATTGATTTATAAATATGATACCACAATTGAATTACAAATATGTAGCATTTTAATTCAAAATCTAAAAAAAAATACTTACTGAGAGTGTTGGCTGTGTACACAGCAATACATGGCTGAATTAACGTGCAGTACATATGTTCGTGCTTCAGTTACACAAAGGTCTCTTGGGATGTGGTACTGATCTGCCTCTAGAGATTAAACTGTCTCTGAATTAGATGCTTATTTCAAGCCAGTCCAAATATTAACAATTCAGTTATTACTAAAAAATCTCAGAGGGACATGGGTAAAATGAGGAAATGTAATTTAAAAAAAAAACTGTGGGAAAATCTGTCATGTCTTGAAAACAAAAGACTGAGTAGCACCACACTCACTATAATATACTGAGTGAGCAACTGATTTCTTACTTGTTCCTAGCTGTTATGCACTACTTCAATCTTTTTAAAGCAACGCCAAACAAACTGACTTATTTTGTTTATTCCATCTTTACTTTCAAGTTTGATAATTTCTCTAGGACACAGTGGGAACCTCATAGAATAATCAATATTTGGAGAGGAAATGTACTGAAAATAATATAAAATCAATTTTTTTTGTACATTAGTATGAAAATACTTAATGAGTAGGCACAGGAGTTTGAAATGTTAGAATAAAAGCTGCCCTATTGCAAACAAGATACTGAAATTCTGTGTTACCTAGTAAAATGAATGTATTTTCATGAACCATTTAAATAAGTATTGCAGTAAAAAGCACTGCTTGTGGCTAATTGGATATAAATGGAAAATTGGTAGAAAGCTTGATGCATTGTTTTGAAGATGTTAACATTTTTAATATGATTGAAAAAATATAATTATGCTAATGCAGCAAACCCTAAAACAGCTTTGAATGTTTCTTTTGTCATGTATTCAAATGTGAATTATATTACTCAAATCCTATTCCACATGAGGAGAATGTAAAAATAGCACAGCCTTGTTTGTAAATAGATCATTGTTCCATTTAAAATTCAGTGTCTGAGGCTTTGAAATAGTTTTCATAGTTTAGTAGCCTTTATAATTTTATCTAAATATGCTTATGTCAAAGTGAAAAAAATTTTCAGTGAAATGCTACCTCTTAGAGTATTTTGCCCACAACTTTGAACAGCTCATAATATGAAGGCAGTACAGAAGGGAAACTTGCTTGGCAAAATAAGTAACAACATATTCATGCCTGAGCTTCAATATTTGAAATAGCTAATAGGAATCTAGGTGGGGCTGAAAATGTTGGTGTTGTTTTTAAAACTCTACACTGTTTAGCGTAATCCATCTCATTTTCTCATTTCTGATGCCAGGTATATCACAACCGACATCAACAAAAGCACTTTAGGAGATGTTGTAAGGACTTCACCTGTGAAGTCCTCCAACCTCTGTAATGCATGCCCTCCTTGACTAGAATTCAGTCTAAAACAGCAAAGATATTACTTCTGTATCTTCTGTATCTTACCTTTGGGTAGGTAGAAAGAAGGACACATGGCTACTAGATGGTGATTCTCTGATTTAAAGAAAGACAAACTCCTTCCCACCCTCCCTACCTCCTTTCCGTTTTATCTCTACCCTGTTCTCAGGCCAGCAGCTAACTTTTCCCAAAAAACAATTAGTAATCTAAAGTTCTGCTCTTGGAGACAAAAATTATCATCTTGGAAAACAGAAAGCAAGCAAAGAAGATTCATAGAAAACAAGGGGTTTAAGCTAATAAGAACACAAAAAGCATACACATTTAGCTTATAAATATCCTATATATATAACTATACATATATTTTATACATAAATAATATATGCACATAATTTTCACATATGTATAGATGTGCATATATTTGTGTATATAGATGCACACATATATATACATATATATACATGAAATATTTGGTTTCATCCTCCAGGGAAACACCAATTTCCTTGGAAGATGAGAACAAAACAAAAAGGTTTTTTCCTGAGTTAGAAGTATAATTCTGGTTCTGAGTGGCCTAATTTGCTGAACCAAACTTACATTGATAAATAACAATATTGTGGTGGTGCCTGAAAATTAATGATGTGTTTTTAAATTTAGCATGCTTATGTAGACTTCAATCCTTTTTCTAAATAAAAGCAAATATTAAAAATTAAAATATGTGTCTGGTTCTCTTGGATCTAAGCAATTGATAGATTTCCCATTCTATAAGCTTCAGAAAAAGGCAGTAAAACATGACAAAAGCTATCAAGTATTCCAACATATAGCAGAGTAGCTTCTTGGGAGTGTAGATTAATAAGAGAAAACCTAATACATCCAGGAGTGATATATTAAGGTACATTTCCATGACTTACAAGAAAAAAACATACATGATACAAACTTTCTGTTTTATTCCCATAGATGCAGAACAATTTGCTAATCCTTAACTGCTTTCTTCCAATAGATTTATTACATGATAGAAATGTGAAGTAGACTGCAACCAAAATTTTCTATTGTTTTATTAACAATGTTAATAAAAGCAATGGTTTATTCATGGCAATTTCTTCAAGTGAACACTTATTAGAGAGGGTATAAAAGGCAATAGAAAGACAAGCAGAACTGATTAGGTAATTGGTAAAAGAAAACTGTTATCCATTATATCCGTGATGCTGCAGGAAAAAAAAAAAAAGCAAAATCTCTCAAAGGACTAGATAAAATGGAAGACCATACATTGCACAAATAAACCAAAGCCCATAGCAATCCCATTCAGTTTACTTGAAGTCTAATTCTTTTTTAATTTTTTTAATTCTTCTTGGTTTGTAAAAGCTTTGGAGTGCTTTTCCCTCAGAATCTTTCCCTGGTACATAGATTTTGAAGGCCAGATGAGTTTCGTCTCTGAGGTTCTGCATGAAAGCATCTGTACCAGTCTAGCAGCATCTGTTTCCAAAAGCAAATCAACAAAAGATTTTGGAGCATTTTTAAACGCATCAGCAGAGTTCTGCCCTTGAAGCACTTATGTTTGACATCGATAGTGACTTTTCCCCTTTATATAACAAGTATAACAAGCCCATTTAAGTGGTCTTTTCTTTCACTGTTGGTTAAGACTTCCAGTGTTATCGAGATAAAATGAATATCAAGAAGATCTGTTTGAATCCAGTTGATGTTCTTAGTCTCATGGGATATTACAGCTACTGTTTACTCTATACAACATATCAGAGCTAGTAGTTCTTGTGTCCCATCTTGATTTGCCTTTTGAATTCTTCTGATAAATTTATTTTCTTCTTGTACATTACCTTCCATGAGATTAATATATATGGATGTGAAACTGGAAATGATACATCTTTAGACATAACATTCATGAAATCACTTTTATTGTTACAGCATATGGTATCCTGCTGCTAGATAAATAGCAAGATATAAAACATAAATGTTGAGGTGCAGCCTAGGTGTTGAACCTGTGACAAGACTTCATTACAACAATTATTTTATGTGATTGACATTGACAGGATTTTCAAATTGAATGCATGGGACTACAAGAAAATGACTAACTTGGCAGCATTATTGCCTTTCTGTTCTCTGGTTGGATTAGGGAACAGATTAATGAGATGCTTCAAGCTACCAGAAAGCAACTTTATCACTGGAGATGTTTTGGCAGCTGAAAAGCTAATAATAAGATAATGGAATATTAATAAGATTTCTAATATGCAACAGTGGATTAACTTGCTAATGGGAAAAGTGAGGTTGGAAAATTTTTGTTTTATAAATGTAGATGGACAAATAAAAGAACACCTTTTCAAAGTTGTGAAAGGTTGCATATATACACCTTTGATATACGTTACATGTAAATTAGTTACTAATAAATTGTGAAGGCAAAATACACTCATATCTAAATTCTTAACTATTTAAAGACTGGGAACTTGCAGGCTGCAGAACCCCTACAGATCTGAAAAAAGTTAACAAGGTAGGAACTTTTTAATTTTTACAGAATCTTTAATAGATTGCTACAGCTAATGATTTCATTAAAAAATCATGGCTTCAAAGTTTTTCCAAATTACAGGTGCTAGTGGGGTGAAATACGCCATCATTTCTTTCTCTCTGTCCTCTACTTGGATTTCATTTTTCCTAGCCTTGACATTTTTGTCAACAAAACAGACATATTTTCATAGGGAGACAATTATAAGGCTGAGGGATACTCCTATATAAGATATAAAACATTAAGCTTGCAGCCTAATTTTCCTAGCAGTCATCATGCATACTAATGACACTGGCTTATATCTGCTGAGCAGCCATATTTACAGAAATCCCATGGATGTAAGTGTACACTTCCAGAAGACTGTGGCAGAATTTATGATAACCAACACAGACTGGATTACTACAGCTTTACTTTATGACCATGGGCTTGTTTAGATTCACTGTCATCGAATTACTATTGCCTGGGACCTGATTACAATACAGTTTCGTATGGATTAAATATGGATAAATTCTCGTTTATACCTTGTTAGTCATAAATGACTATAGATTTGCAATTTCCAATACAAATAGGAGATGTTTGTAGTTTAATTGACCAAATTCAGTGACTTTGAAGTGATCAGTGCACAGTGTTGCTAGGATTATACAAAGAGTGACAGAGAGGGGAAGTAACATATTCTAAGTATAGTCTTAGAATTGCAGACTAAGACAAAATTTCCTAGGTGACATCCTTTGTGGTTATTCTGAGTGCATTTTTGTGTCTTATTGAAGAAGCATCCTATTAAAGCTGACAAATTTGGTCATATAATGGAAGTGACAGTACAATGGGAAATACTAGTTGCATCCTTCTGTAGGGTAGCAATTAATATTTTTGTACTATAGCTTTGAATTGTACTTCCTTTTTTTAAATTTGTCGTACAATCTTGCCACTTTTACTATCAGATTGTCTTCTTCTATGCATGCAAAATGTTAAAATGGATGTGTTCTTAGATATCTCTGTCAATGCTTTCTTGGTTACCAGCATATCTATTGCTTTAGCACAAAACCTGACATATGGAGCACAGGATACTCAAGGCTTGGAAGCACTATTATTATGTTAGCATTGTTAGTTAAAGGATCTGAGTGCCAGTTTTAAACTCTTCATATTGCCTTGAATAACTTTTAGAAAAAAATGTTTGCATTATTTGCTTTTCATTTATGTCACTATTTTCTTTTCACAGTTGTTTAGATGCAACAACTGCGACTACTTCTTGTACTCAATAAGTGTTTAAAAAAAAACCCCAAACTGCGCATGGTATACTGCCTACTATGTCCCCAAAACATATCAGTGTTTACTTCTTAATTTCTTATATCCAATTCATATTTTAAAATGTTTATGTCTCATCATGCAAAGCACATAATAACATCTGTTTGATTTATCTGCTGACCTTCTGATTATAAGAAAAAAAGTTTTACCTGTTAGCCTATAAACAAAGCTCGTAAAAGCTGATTGTATATTTTACTGAGGATGAAGCATTAGAGCCCACAATGGCTTATTTGGTTTTTGTCACACTCACATGACATTACTCATAAACCAACTGTAAAGACAGGGTTTGGGTGACATTTGGAGGTTAGGACAGCATGAGAAATAAAGGAAAGATATTTTTCCCTCATGAAACCACACATCTTGTGATTAAAAAGTATGTAGGCAGGCATCTGTGCAACTAATTATTGTGCAGACATCCTATTTAAATCATCCTTTTTGTCCTGACAATTTTCCTTTTAACAAATTCGTTCCTTGTAGCTTCATTTCAGCCTGATTAGCTTCAGAACCTCTGTTAAAGAGAAAAAAAAAAAAAAGAAAAAAAGTCTTGGTCCATTTCCTTTGCCTAAAGTTCATACAATGTCTACATACATGTTTACCTCATAGTAATGCCTTCTATATGCTTGAACTGCTGAAAAAGGAACACTGAAGTGTTAGTTGAATATTGCTAAGACACATCACTAGGAAAGGGAACATACTAATCAGTGTCACAAGACTTCTTGTCTTATGAATAAAATAAGTATATCATGACATAGCCTGAATGTTTCTATAGAGCAGGAAAAAGTGAAAAGACAAATTGCCCAATGTCTGCTTTTGAACAAAGAGGAGAAAAAAATCAGTGAAGGATTTATTTCCTTCTTATCTCCCATGGCTTTCCAGCATAGTCCAAGGCATACAGCACAGCAGGTGTACAATCAGTTCAAACTACATTTCTTCAACACCAATGAGAAACCTGAAGTCAAATTGTCAGACAAGGCGCTATTCTCTGCAAAACATATGAGGCCTGGGAAGAAGCCACAGTTGACTCCAGAAGAAATGAGAGGGGAAAGACAGGTACTCTGAGGCAGCTAAGCCATACAGTGCAAGGCAAATCTGAATGAAAACAAATTCTGTTCATATCATCTTTTTGTTTTGTTTTGTTTTGTTTCTTTTAGTGAATAGAAAGAACTCCAGCTGTAGGTTACAGCTAGAAAGATAAACAGACAGTAGCTTACGCACTTTAGACACCAAAGGGCACGTGTGTCATAAGCATTTAGTGTAATTTGGTATACTTAAGGACTGCGCCAGATGCCTAGTTTGTATGGCTAAGACATTCCCATTGGGAAGAAGAAAAGTAATTCTGGAACTTCTTAAATCCCATAAAAATTCCCTGTCACAGCACTGCCTTGTTCTGCCCATCTAGGACAGAAATAACTTCTTTTTTAAGTTAAATAGCTGTCTAGTCCTGGACACACTTTCTTAAGATCCTCCTTCTTGCTGCTCTGACCTTTCCCTAAAAACTTTGGCTACCTCCTTTTTCTCCTTTTTGGACATCAATCTGCCTCTAAATAGTTCTCATGGGGCCCCAAAAGTATAAGGAAAAAATTAATTGTCTAAGTCTACTTGGAGTTAAAGTCATATAACTCTCTTAATTTCGATTTAGCTATTCAGATATACAGCACAGGTGAAAGAGGAATCACATGAAAACTTTTAAGCTTTTTCTTCATTCTCATTTTTTGTACAAACCCTATATTTTCCTGTGACTTAAGTCATATAGAAGGATGAAGAGGCTACTGATATTGATACTTACATGGAGTGCACACCCGAATGATGTCACATTTCAAAAATACGACAGGTTCTTTCTTTACTAAACTTCCATCAGACATTTTATCTCTTAATTACTTCTATCATTTTGTTACCATCAGTTCATTCTAACTGACTGTCTTGAGCTGCATCCTTTCCAAGACCTCCTAGAATACAGAAGCCACAGGTATTTAAATATTTTTGGAAGATTCAAACAATATACACCCCATCTTAAGGCCTCTATTTCCCCAACATACAAATTCAACACATTAATTTCTCTTTATGTCATGATTTAACCCCAGCCAGCAACTAAGCACCACATAACAGCTCACTCACTTCCTCTAGTTGGGATGGGGGAGAAAATTGGAAGACTAAAAGTGAGAAAATACATGGGATGAGACAAAGACAGTTTAATAGGTAGAGCAGAAGTCATGCACACAGGCAAAGCAAAACAAGGAATTCATTCATCAGCAGGCAGGTGTTCAGCCATCTCCAGGAAAGCAGGCTTCCATCACGCGTAACGGTTTCTTGGGAAGACAAACACCATCACTCCAAATGTTGTGTCCCCTCCCCCCGCTTCCTTCTTCTTCCTCCAGCTTTTGATGCTGAACATGATGTCATATGGTGTGGAACATCCTTTTGGTCGGTTGGAGCCAGCTCTCCCAGCTGTGTCCCCTCCCAGTTTCTTGTGTACCCCCTTAGCCTGCTCACTGGCGGACTGGTATGAGGAGCAGAACAGGCCTTGAAGCTGTGGAAGGACTATTTAGCCATAACGAAAACATCTCTGTATTATCAACATTGTTTTCAGCACAAAACCAAAACATAGCCCCATAATATCTGCTATGAAGAAAATTAACTCTATCCCAGCCAAAACCAGCACACTTCACTTTCAAGTCCTTTTTTCATGTGTTCTCAATCTTGTCTCATCCTTTTCCTGCTTTTTTAAGAGCCTGTGCTTCTGAATCCCCTTTGTTCACAAATTAAACTTATTTGCCTTAATGGTACATAGGTGGTAAGCATAGTTATTTCTCTGTAATGTGATATTTTTCTTTAAGCTTCCAAGGCAAAAAAGAAAATGTGTGCACATACATTAATATTCCAGTAGTGAAAATGAAGTGGTAATTCATTTTTAATAGATCCCACGGACTTTGGTTTTCAAAATTAATAGGACCCCCTACCCACAGAAATGCTGGTTCAAAATCTCTTTAAGTCATTTCAGCATGTTTGTTTGCTATAAACCAATAATTCACTCAGGTAAATTACACTCCAGCTTTCACTTGTCATGAATATTAAAAGGGTAAAGCAGCACCACACTGCAGAACACAGTCCCCATACTGATCTCACATTGGAGTAAATCAAAGGAATGACTCCAGTGTAAAACTAGAATGAGAACCAGCCCACTAAAACTAAAGTCTTGTTTTGAGTTTAATTTGTATTTAGCTTGAGCTGATGCATTTAGTTTAAAAACAAATGTAAACACTTTTTTTTTTTTGAATACTAACATATAAAAGATCTGTCTCTGAATTCAAGGATTCAATTTGTAAACAGACAGTGCTTAGATCAATATTTCAAATTTAAATGCATTGAGAGATTCTTTCACAAATTATGGACTGGGATATTATAAAGTGAACTAGTAGGGAGGCATTCGGTTACTTTTATCCACTGTTGGAGCAAGTATTAAAGAGCTCAGCTAAATCATTTCACATTGAATAATAATCTGCTTAATGTCTAACTTGCTCTTTTGCAAGGTAACATATTTATATATCTATCACACCCAGGTGACAGTTTCCCGAGCAAACTGCCTATACATTTCAGGGTGATTTTTTAAACTAATTTTTTGTAACTGAAGCTGACGAGTTGAATATCGTTTTCAGCTTTAGCTACTGAGTTGAACGGAAGAAGACTTTGCATTTACCTTAAGCACTTTATAACTTTGCAAAAGTATTACAGAGGTCATCACTTCTGCATGAACACCTGAATGAATTTTACTTATTATGTTTGCACATTATAGATAATATTGAAAATATCTGAATTTCCAGTTGACTGGATTTCAAACTAATGGCATGAGCCATATTCTTTTTATCTGATACTGAGCTTATGTTATCTGTTCGTAACAAGAACAGTATATAGATTCCATAGACTGTAACAAAGGATCATACCATTCATTTTTATTCAGTTTTGTAAACTAATCTCTTTATTGATGTTTTCAACTGAATCTCTTCTCTTACGGAAAAAATGCACTTCGTCTAATTACACAAAAGTTCCCTCAAAGTTTTCCTATAGCTACAAAGGCGAGACCAGACAAGTAGTGAGAAAGAACAGTGTAGCCAGTGATCTTATCAGTCCACTGCAAGAATTGGAGTGTGTTTCATCTGCCTGCGTCCAGAGAAGAGCGGGACTCACCTAATGATCCAAAGTTTGAATTGTCACAGCTGGAGGGTCCTGAGTTCATACAAACAACCCCAGCATTTCAGACTGTGCAAAGAGATACTTGTAGGATTTGCAGCTACAGGAGCTTACTTCAAGTCGGTTGCTTTACATCAGTTCTCTCCCTTATGTCTGTAATGGCACTCGTATGGTTCAGTGAACAGATCTGGCCCAAAACTACCTTTTTTTTTTTTTTTCTGGAGTTAGTTTCCAGTTGAATCAACTTCCTGAATCACTTCCATTGAACAAGCACTGCCCCTCCGATTTATTAACCATAGACTCTACAAGAAAATAGTTTTATCTCTTCAAAACAACTAGCTTTCAAGTTATCAACAGATGCAGTTCAGAAACTTGCTATAAATCTCATTCCATCTTTCTTTTCTCACCTAATGGTAGAGTCAGCAGTTGAGTCATTCAGAAAAGAGTACAATTTCATGGGACTGAGACAGGCAATTTCTGGCCATTTAATCTTCAGAATATCTCCTCAGGTTTGGTGTATTTCAGAGCATGACTCTTCCTCCTGCCATAAAATTAATAGCTTCTTACTCCACGATTAGACTGACTCAAATAAATGCTGTGAGTGGGTATATATCATGTGCCACTGTATGTGTTTAGTATGCATTGGAAGTCTACAACAAAAGTGGCATATGTTTGACAAGTACTAAGAAATATACCCAAATTCGGGCTTGTGACTTGATGCTATTTAACTGGAGCTTCATAATTTGTACTGCCAAATATATTGCAATGACTTTGGGGATTATTACAATATATCATGCAGAGAATCTCCATACTAATATCTTTATGTCATAATGTATCATGTCAAAAATCCCAATGCAGTATTTACAGGATATACTAATGACCCATCAAAGTCTATCAAGGTTTTATCATATTTTGTTATGTCTGTTACAGGCTAAAAAAGTCCTACTGAGGAGTATTTTCAAATATTTTAGGGAAACCATTAGCTTTTTCTAGATAATTTTTAAAAGGAAATAAAGTTGAATTAAAGCCTGCATATAGGCATTTCAACATTCAGAAGCCAAACTCCTTCCAGTAGTTTAAAAAAAAAAAACCAGACATATTAGAACTCTTAGCTTTCGGGATTAGGAAACCTATGGAATTCTCAAACCACTCATGTTAAGAAAAATATTTTTAAAAATACTGGTGAGAAAAACAGAGAGGGAACAAAACCATATAATTTACAAATAAAAGAGAAATCATGGAGAAGCCCAGTAAAAGCCTGAAGTCTTTGTACTGGATGTTGCATATATGATTGTTGATCCAAGGTCAGAATAAAATACAGGTACTTTGTAATGTTCGGTGTTATTTATTGAATTTAGTGTCTGCAGCTACAACAATTCTCTCTATAAAAAACAACCTTATTGTTGCTTAATTGTTGCTTTAAAAAATGAATGAGACACTAGAATTCTTCAGATGTTTTTGGATGTTCTTGCTTCCAAGAAAAATTTTATAATTTTACCTCATGAATTTGGTGTACTAAGGTTCATGACCCAATATGAGAAAATTATTTTTAAAATTACCCAAAAGGAGTCAGCATATCCAGAGATGTCTGGAAGAATCTAAGGGGTAGCATATGAATGGCATGTGAAGAGAGAACTCAAAAAAAAGCTGTATCATACAGGAATTAAAAAAAAAAAAAAAGAGAGAGAGAGAAATATGAAGGTATGATTCAATCTGAATTGTAAAGAGCAGGGGCTTTAAATCAAAACAATAACTTGAAAAGTAATAATAAAAAAATGGGTAAATACCATATGGTCACTACCTAAATTGTCAAAAGTATTATTTCTGTATTCATCAAGTCTCTCATAGTTTGAATAATAAACCTGTACACATAGGCATTCTAGTAGGGACGTGGTGGAGGATATTGATCAATATATCCATCTTCAGTACTGGGTCAATTGATTCATGCTGTAATAAAAAGCAGTAATATTAGTAAAAACATGGATAAATCTGGTAGAGGAATTATTACTCTATATATTTGGGGAGTGGGGGGAGGGGAGCTAATCCTTACACAGCTATAAGGGTTATTTGGAGGAACTAATAAACATGTGACTAAAAATGTTTTGGTTAACACAGAATACTTGGACTTTCAAAAATGTCGATAAGTAACTGGCCCTGGATTTTTCCTGATTAAAGTCAGTTTTAGTGTCTGACTACTAAAACACAGAACAGCAGACTCATTCAATATGGAAGTGAAAAACTACAGGAAAGCATCAAAGGAAAATATTCACACTCTACATAGTATCATTTCTATGGCTTGCTACAATGATGAGTATGCGTGGAATTATAAATCTGAACTGTACATTTTGAATGTATGCATTTCTTTATGAATAATCTAAAATAATAATTTTGTAAAAACAAATCATTTTAGTGAAGCAATTCCATCGATTAAAATATGTGTCTTTTCTATCTGAAGTACTTAAAATCACAGGTGCAGCATTTAGTTTGAATTGCTTGTCTATAATTCAAATAATAAGATAAATGTATAATCACTTATTTATGTATTACTGTATGTTTGTATACATTAAATTTCATTTCATCTGTTAGGCAGCAGCACATCTGGTCAGCTTCAGAGCATCTGGTAGAATTGATAAATGTATAGTCATACAAGATTGGATGCTCTTGGCTGACTGATATTGTTTGTTGGTTTGTATTCATTCTGGCTATTCCAAATCTTCCATATGCTTTTCAGTTATACACAAGAGCAAGACATTAAAATACAATAATAATTATACTATCAAAGAAAATTAAATCCTTTCTTCTATGCACAGAATTCCCCAAGGAAATCACATTGGCCCAATAGTTAAACTATGTAATATTCTATGCTGTTCTATGCAACTGAAGTACCGGATACTTAAAACTAGGTAGATACACATATATGATATTAGAATGGAGTTTACGATGTATGCATATATTTCTAAAGGAATTACTGAAATAAGATGAAAAGAGGAAATCCTTTAAAACTTGGTGGTTTTACCCCCTCTCTCTGACAATGTAGTGACATTTTAAACAACTTATAGACTCTATTGGGAAGAATAACATAAAAGATTCTTCCAGTCAGTTCAGAGTAGGGGGAGTTTGGAATATGGAAATGTGTGCATACCTCCTCTCTCATGCAATTATATAGGCAGACAGAGGAGGAAAGCCGAGCAACATGTTGAGATCGAGCTGTAGTTGCCCATTAAGATTTCAGCTCATCTTTGAATAAGGAAAAATTAGCACAAAGAAGAAACTCTTTTTTTAGTGCTGATTAGAACACAAATAGGAAGCGTGCAGAGCACTTATGATAGCAACAGAAAAAGAACCTGAAAATATGCAGAAGAAATTGAATGGTCAATTGACATCAGACAAAAGTTGACAAAAATTGTTAAAAAGGGTTTCACTTACAGGAGACTCTTAAATATAAAAATTTCGTAGACTTTAGGATTTGGCTTCTCTAAAATCCTTTATATCTTTTAGCGTATTTCAGATCATTTGGCACTTGCTGCTCAAAAAAAAAATATCAAGGAATAAAATAGTAGAAAGTGTTTCAAAGCAGATTTGGGGTTCACTGGAACAATCATTTGGTCAAAAAGCACTAACTGACTGCGCCTGCAGAGAATCCAAGACAATTGGGTCCATATGCATTGCTGTCATTGTAAAAAAAAGTCACTAATTGCTGCTCATGGACAGTGTACCTGAAACTCACTAGCAATACGTATAACACAACCACTGCTTCTTTGTGTAACAAACTATAACCATGAATTTCTGTATTAATTGTGCATTTAATCTTTACCCCAAAATGCCATTTACTTCTGGGATCAGCCAGTTTCAGTGCCTTCATTCAACTAGAGAAATTAAGAGGAAACCTTAACAATTGCCTAAGAGTTTACACAGTTTATCATCATTTAGAAACACTTGCTACAGCAAGGAACCATAATGGTTCTAACTAGCTCCCGTGGGGAGCATCAAAGTCAGTTTAAACAGGGCAGTTCGCACAAAAAGAGACAGACAAATAGTAGGGGGGGCCCCACAGCTGACAAGGAGAATACAGGTTGTTTTATATCAGATCGGAAGGAAACCTACCTAATAGTACATTTTCTGGGCCTACACCAACTGTTCCATGAGTCACGTGAAAGCCATGTAGCCGCAGTCAAGATGTTCCTGGATTAAAGGCAAAAACCCTTCTCAGAGGCAAGATATATTAGCTCAGGATGAGTACCATGCTAATGTGGCCACACGGACATGTCCCAGAAATATCAGCGTGGGCAGGGCAAGCTCACACTTGCTTTGCACGCGCCACTCAAGAGAGGTCCCCCATTTTCTTGCAGTGAAATACGAGTTTATGAGAGACTAAAAGCGCACATATGGGAGGTTTTAAAAATCCTTTCCACATCCCCGATCACAAATTGAAATGCCTGATTCGAACTGCTAAATGAAAGTACTGACGGACAGCCTCTCAGGTCCCTGGAAGTGAGGCGCAGGTGCACAGAAAGCTGTGGGGCTGTACGCGGCTGGTATCCATAGAGAACACACTTGGGTCTGCTCTGGGAATAGCAGATTGACAGGATATTCCCCTGAGGTGTGTAATGGTGAGACAGCTCTCCCTGGAGACTGCTGTCTCAGAAATTGTAAAGGATACAGCGGTGCAGCTGTCACGTAACTGTGGCAGTGGCTTTCCAGGCAGGAGGCGTCCCTTGGAACACAGCTCCTGCAATTTATTTTTGTCAGCCAAATTACGCTAGAGTGTTGAGCTGCTGGAGTCCATCCCAGGCTGAGCAAATATGAATGAAAGGTATGAGCAGTGCAGCCACAAAAGATGTTAAAATAACGTGATACAGCATTGCAGTTTCTTATGTCCTGCTGTTTCAAGGGAGAAGTCCCAATAAGTCAAGCTAGGCACAGTTCCTTATGCATGCACAAAGCTAAATCTTAAGACAGGGATCCATAAAAGCCAGATTGTTAATGGGCAAGGTGCTTAAAGCAGTCAGTATGAAATGTCAAGTGAAAACACAAGGCCCAATTGTCCTCCTCCCTCGAAGAGTAATATTTTACTCTGGGCTGGAAGGGGATGTTTGTCTATGCTTGTGGTTGTCTGCAAAAATGCTTCTCCTGGAATTTAGCCATTAGGATAATTTTAAGTCATCCCCTCCTCGCAACCTGTTGCAGTAAGAGGCGACTGTGTTGCTATGGCTAATACCTGCTTTCTCAGGCAAGTCATCTCTACAGGCCTGGCAGGACCGAGGACAACACTGAGGACCTGCACCCACAGCTCTTACTTCTAGGTGAGTGCTCTGATCATAGGGTAGTCTCACACAGTGCTCTCTTGCTTGTTACTGAAACTGTCTCACTGCACAGACAATATTAAATATTCATTAAGACAGAGAGAAGTAAGAAAAAGGAATAGATGTATATCTGGGAGGGCGAAGCCTATTCTCCAGTCCCCGCTTCAGTATTTCAAAATTTCATGCCAGTAGAAGAAATGGAAAGAGCTACCCTGAAAATGCCCTGTATCTTGGATACTCCCTGAGAAGATAAGTGAAGATTTGCTCTTTTAGACAGAGTGAAAAATTAAAATTGAACCTCATGTGTTCAAGATGACTGCTTTAACTGGAAAAGCGTCTGCTTAGACGTGGTGATTCATTTTACTTACCCTTCCAGTGCTTTGCGTCAGACCCAAAAAGGCTATGTGGAATTTGAAAAGTACCTTTAGGGGGAACAGAAAATTGGAAACTAGAACTGGTGAAAGTTTCAGCAAGTTAAATTTAAACTTCAGTTTGAACAAGTTAAATATAATTTCAGTGGTAGTATATGCATGATGACATAGAAAGTTTCAACATAGCTGATGCGTTGTTTCAGAAAGACTTAATAAGAAGAGAACTTCTGTTTTGACTCTGAGTATTTGGTATAAGCTAGAGAGGGGCTTCACTTCTTTTTCCTGAACTATGGCTTGAAAAAAACAGATGACAAGATTTTGGTCAAAGGTTATCAAGAGCTGCACACACAAAGGTTTGTGGAATGGTTTTGGTTTATAAAGTCCAGATGCTTGGTATTTTAAATACTTTAGAAGTGGTTCTAAAAAGACATCAAAGAAAACTTAAGATAGTAGCATTGTCAGTCGCAGGAAATTGTAAAATAAGACACTGAACAAATACTTTGTATGTACAATGTCAGAAGAAATTAAGGGAATTAATGCATGTATCTGATGGGGTGTTTCATGTAACCCAAAGGTCAACTCCATACAGTAAAAAATATCCAGGGCTCAGCCGTGTGATTCTGTTTGCTGTACTTGCTTATTAATATTTTTTATTGCTTGTTGTTCTTCACCTTGTAAAAGCATTATTATCTTTCTTATGAAACAATGGGAGAGCTCTAGCCATTAGCCATGACTGAATGTGGTGGGTTTATTTGGGGCTTAAATTTTCAGTCTGGCTTCTCTTCCCCAAGATATTTCACTAAATATTCCTGCTTCATCAGCTGCTTGCATGTAGAAACATCCGTGCACACTCTGATACGTTCCACATTTCTCTCCCATCACTAATTCTGTCACAGAAAATATTTAACCTAGAGGGCTGCCTCAAAACTTTTGCGAAGAGCTACAAGCAAAACCCAAAAATAACCAGCAAAATATACCACAGCAAAAAAACTCATGTTTCAGATTAGGCAACGTTTAAAAGTTTTGACTACACAACTAAACCACCAACAACATCATAGCAGGGATACAATTTACACAGGCAAAATAAATATGTTAGCCCAATCACAGAAATAAGTTATTTAAAAAAAAAAATGAAGTCTGTAATACAGCACAAAGATTGTCATTATTTTCAGTACACAAACAACATGAATTATGAAGTAAACACCAACCGTCTCTCACCAGCACTTCTCAAAGGAAACAGAAGACATTGCTAGCAAGATTTAGCCTGGAGCCACTCAAAGCACAGCTTTCCACCCAGCTCTCCTTTGCTCCCAAGACAGGAAAGCAATTTGCTGCAGATAAATCTAACAGCCCTTCTGCTCTTTTCAAATATCCTGCAGGTGAAACTCCCTTCTCTCAGACCCAATCTCTGTGAGTAGGTAGGGGATAGATACTCCCTCTCACAAGTTAAGGTCATAACTTCATGTGCTAATTTAAGAAGTAATAAGGGAATAAAAGCTTTACCAGAGAGCAATTCAAAACTTAAAAGAAACTCCTCCACCCAAAATCTCTTTGCATTCATGGTAGAGGGAGGTGAAGGGAAGAAAGCACCTGCATCTCTTACTAAAGCAGAGCTGAGTCCCTGTGAAGGAAAGGAGTCATAGTCACACGATGGTCTCATGTAGGTGACTAACACAAGGCAGGGTCTCAGCATTTAGGGGCAATTCTCCCTCCATTGAACGACTGTTTTTCTGAAGTTCAACATCAGACTTTAACTTCATGAGCACTTTGATGTTAAGTGCACGTTCACCAAGCCACTAGCCTTATTGAACTCATTGAGGCTACTTAACACGCTTAAAATTCAGCACATGCATTGCTAAGATCACTGACTAATACCATGTTTAAGGCAGAGCTTCCCTGGAGAGAGACATGTGCTCTGAGGAAATCCAAGTGACACGTGAAGCTGAAAAGCACTTGCTTTCTTGATTTTATGCACTGTTTTTACTTTGCAATGCATTTTGAACATTTTCTTGTTTACACTTAAAATAAGGCCAAACTAAGGAGGGTTTACAAAACTAACAATAGGACAAGGTTTGAAATACCAAAACTAGAACTTACTGCCAGGGCCCCGAGGGCTCGCCCATCCTGCCCATGGCCCAGGACCCCATGCCAGCCCCTCCAGACCATCAGTCCCTGCTTCAGGGATGCTGCAACAAGGCCAGCCACAGGCTCCCCACAGCCGTGCCCTGCCTGGCCATGGGCTCCTCTGAGCCAGGCCGGTGTCACAGCCCAGACTTGGGCTGTCCCCGTCCCCAGGGAAGTGCCCAAAGCCCAGGGATAGGCTGTTCCCGCTGCCTCGCTCCTGGCTGGGGTGGTGTCATGGTTTAACACCTACCAGCCACGATGGAGGAGAAAATCCAAAAAGCGAGAAAAAATTTGCAGGCCGGGACAAAGACCGTTTAATTCATCGAGCAAAAGACACACACGCAAGCAAAGCAAAACAAAGAATTCATTCACTGCTTCCCCTCAGCAGGCAGGTGTCCAGCCATCTCCAGGAAAGTGGGGCTCCATCATATGTAACGTGTTACTTGAGAAGGCAAATGCCATAACCCTGAACGTCCCCCCCTTTCCTTTTTATTCCCCCAGCTTTATATACTGAGCATGACGTTACATGGTGTGGGATATCCTTTTGGTCAGTTGGGGTCCGCTGTCCCGGCTGTGCCTCCTCCCACCTTCTTGTGCCCCCTTAACCTGCTCGCTGGTGGGGCAGTGTGAGGAGCAGAAAAGGCCTTGAGAGCGTAGCAACAATCAAAAATACCAGTGCCTTATCACACTATTTCCATCACAAATCCAAAACATAGCACTACATCAGCTGCTAGCAAAAAAAGTTAACTCCATCCCAGCTGAAACCATGACAGGTGGTAGGATGGGACAGGCTACCAGGCCCTTCCCTGCCACTCCTACAGGGAGGCCTCAGTGCTGCCGAACCCCACAGCAGCCACAGGCCCATACGTTGTCCTTTCATACCAATACCACCATATCAATCAAAATGTTCGTAGTTTAATAATAGCAAAATTAAAAACCTCCAAGAAGTCTTTGCAATCCTCTATTTCTGCCTCCTCAGATCAACTATGGTAACTGCATATATGCACATGGTTCAAGAGCATGGAAAAGTGGGGCAATCATCAAATAATGTATTTTATTTACAAAGGACCCACTTCATGTATTAACTAAACTAGCAGTTACACAGACAAAACTACGCATCTCTACTGTTGGTTGTGGAGCTATCTTCCGTTTCCATAGGTTTTGGTGCTAGAATCAAGAAATTTCCAAGGAAGACAGCCTTTGACATCACTAAAAGCAAACAAGGCACTTATACAGACGAGTCAAAGTCCAGGACTTTTAGACAGTCCAGGACTGAGGCATTTATTGCAGAAGATCACGTTTCAACATTGACATCAAGTGTTTCTCTGGAAGGTTTCATTCTGCTCATTTCAATCGAGATATAGGTCCATATATTAAAACCAAATAAGGAAATCCATCTGCTCTCCCACATATTACCAGGAGGCACCCTGGAGTGCCAAGAAATTCCTAGAACCCCGAGGCTCTAGCCTTCCCCTCTCCCACACACCCTGCAGCTGCGCAAGTGAGCCATGGCCCGTATCTGAGGTTTGCAGATGGCCCCTTTAGGTGTCAGTCTGGCCCTGTGAAGAGTAATTGCAAGAGCTGGAGTACAGCAGAATAATTACAGCAAGATATGAAGGAGCAAGATTTTAATAATTCATGAGATGTGCTTAAATTGCCAGATTTTAATTATATCTTTATCAGTTCTTTATTTAAACTTCCAGTGTAGCAGAGCAAGAGAGTAAGCTAACATTTCCTGCTATGGTGCGCTATGGGCAAACTTCTGAAAAATGTAATTCCTGTTTTTGACTATCAAAACTGCTTTAAATTTCTGATTAGTACTTTAGAAATATTATATAGGTGTATATTTACTTAAAGACTTAACAAGCAAATCTCTGAGATTTTTAGAAAACAAATTTGTTGTTATAATAGTACTGATTACATTTTTATCTAACATTATAGTGAATATAATAAAAAAAGCAACAATATATTTAAAGGTTAACTGCAAGGTTATACTTTTAAGCAGATCAGTAGGCTTTGTATAAATTCCTGAATTGTTAATTCAACACTAATACTGTTTGTGAAATCAACCATTTTTCTATATTTTGAAGCAATTTTCTTGTACATTAGTTTTTCAGCTACTATTAGTAACTACAGTTGCTAACTAGATCCTACAGTCAGATGGTATGCAGAATCCTTCCCACACCCTCTATTTGCATTTTCCAACACAAACCATTGCAATGATGTATGACTTATGGCAATTAGTGATAAATTATTATAAAACTTTTTAATGAAGAATTATAATTTAATTTATGCAAAAATTGGTCCCATTGTTCAATGGTCCAGCATCACATTCTTTTCCAAATCACCTGTATTAACATTGCCTCAAGTGTAATGCTATGATCATACTATCTAAATAACTCAAAGTCTTAATCCGAGGTGCTAAAGAAAGCAGTATGTTATAGGTAAGACTAAAACCTTGTAACAATAAGGATTGTGGGGACAGGGACAGACTTTCTGGAGAGGCATTGGGCTTCACTGGAGACCTTTTTCAGGATGTTATCCAAACATCTGTCAGGAATAACATATGTATACTTGATCCTGTTTTAAGGCAGGAGGTTGAACCAGAAAATGACCTGAAGTCCCTTCTAGCCGTACTTTTTTCTATGATTCTATGTTATTATGCTTGTGACTGGTAATTTATTGTTTGAGACTCCTTTGTTCCAGTTTTGCCATCTTAAACTTATTCAGATCTAAAACAAGGGGATGAAATGTTCTCCTCCAACCCAGTCCAAATTGCTCAAGGCTTGTTCAATAACTTGAATTTTTATTAATTTTCCTGCCAACAACCTCAGCAGAAACAGATTTCTTACAGGGGACACACAAATCTTGGGGAATTAAAAAGTTCAGTAAGAAATTTTTGCATGCATATTTAAATCAGCCCTGTCTGGTCCTTATACCCGACTCTTGTCTCCTCTTTTCCCTTTTCTCAGTTCTAGAAAACACATAACTAGCCACCTCCAGGGATTACACTTGTCTTTTGCATAGGTAAAGATTATTTCATTGCTTCTGAGACTGGCTTGCGCTTTTAGTTACTCTGTGCTTAGTGCTGCCAGCTCTAGATCCTTAGTAGACTCATTAAGGATATAGTATGGCTTGAACAGTGAGGAATCACAATCCAAGAGGTTTTTTCGGTTAATTTCAAAAACGGACTTCATCATTTCAAACATGGAACAAACTAACCAATTGTACAGCACCAAACACTGAAAGCCAGTAAATTGAGATAGACAATTTTAAAGGTCAAAACAAGGTAGAGCTGGAATATAACATAAAAACCAGAGTTCCTTGATGGGAATCTGACAACTGTTTCTCACTTAACATGATGGAGTCATTGAAGGATTCAAGGCCTACCTATGTCCTGGCTGCCACAGCAATGGGAAACAGCATTCAGTCCCTCTAGTCAGGAGATAATGCAGACAGCACTAACCAAAGCAGCAAAATATTCCTACCCACACGGTCCTGTTTTGTAACCCCAAATTCCCTAAATATTCCCTAATTACAGAGTCCCTGTCTCGTCTTTATTAAAGAGTATTGGTGGAATTACGCTTGCTGTTGCATGTCTAGCTGGGGTTTTTTTTGACATTTTGACATACCTCATGGTCTAGCTTCCAAACTGTCCAAACAGCACTTCCAGTCTCCATTTCTAAAGGCACAGCAGGACTGTACATATGTCTGGCCATACTTAGATAGAGGAGCTTTCATCTAGTTAAAAGTGTGTTCCTGAATAAAGGTCTAGGTTTCTTTTTTACAGGTCTACTGGTTTGAATAAAACAATCATTTCAGTACATTCAACACAGTATTTTCTGAGCCATCTGCAACCGGACAGCTAGATACATGAAGAAACTAAGAAGAGGATGAGCAGTGAGTTATGCAAAAAACCAGTAGCTTTCATAAACATGAAAATTTGAAAAAAGATATTCCAATAAAGAGTTTGATCACTTTTTATGGCCTGTTTTTTTTTTAATTTTTAAACAGAGGTCATTCTGCTCTTAAATGTAACTCACACATTGAAACCAGAACAGTTTAGGTCTCCTGAATATGATTTGTGTCTTGTGGCAGATTCATGGCTGTGCTGACTGTTCCTCATCCCCATGTAACTAGAGGCTGTGCCCACCCCAGCATTTAAGATGTGGACATGTAGCATTTTTCCCAGGCTGTACACACACTGACAGCCCAACTGGCTATTGTTCCTGACTCTGTCAGAAAGAAAATAAGAGAGGTTTTGGGTTGGTCCCCTGCTTTTTGTCCTCTGCGTTGTCTGCTCCCTGTTTCTGTCAGCTAAGCAGTCCAGCTGTAAGCTTTTGCAATACTAATCACTACCCACACATTACCCAAAGAACAACATCCCCGTTCCCACCCCTTCCCTGAAATAACAGGCTAAGGAAAAATATTGCAGACAACCAGGCAATTTTTTTTTTCTGTTTTTGCAAGAATAGGCTTTCTTGTGAGGTTTCCATCATTATGTGGTTTTGGCTGGCTCAGAGAGACCGTGCAAAGAGAAGTGCCTCTCTCACAATTTTAGGTCCAATGCAAGAGACAGCTAAAATACAAGAAGAAAACAAAAAAGTGTAACTGTTTTTTTTTTACAAGACTCAAATACAAGTTTAAAAGGTTGAACTATATTTTAACTTCATTAGAATCACTTTTAATTCATTGAATTATAAACTGCAGACAGGATAATTAAAAGAAGGTGACAGATGATTGCTAATACATACAATTAAAGGAAAGTGACAGGGAATTGCTAATACATAGTTTGAAATAATTACCAATATTTGTGTCTGA
>JAOXJK010000012.1:132990447-133014206 GCA_025774025.1 Xenus cinereus | reverse complement strand
GTTGATACCATCTGAGGGAAATCAATCATAGTGACATGGTCATCATTATCCAATATGAGATTAAATTCATTGAAATCCTTTTTTTAAAAGAAGGTCTTTTTACAAAATTAGGGTCTTTTTACAAAAGAGAAATATTGCAAAAATGGATGGGGTCCTCTATTTTATTTAGATGAAATAGGTGCCACACATTATTCCAGGAAATTATGAATGGCCTTATTTCTTCATACACGGAAAGACAATATGGTTTATAGGTGACTTCTTTTAGAGTAAAAGGAGAGAAAACATAAACTAAATCAGAAAACCTGTAATTCATTGAACCCCTCTCTCTGTAATTGCCTCCATCTTCAGTAACCTCGCAGCAAGACCACTTCCCACTGCTAGGCAGGAAGATTCCTTGCACTTAAAAGGGTGGTGCTTTTTTTCAAAGACAAGAAAAGCAGAGAGGGCACTAAACATCACCATGTAGTTACATGCACCACATAAACACATACACCTAATAGAAGCAGAAAATTAAGTCAGTCATTTCCACTCTTGCTTCTTACATGGAAAATAGCACAGTGTTGGAAAAGCGTGAGCAGTAGGCACAGATGCAGAGGAACAATAGGAGTAACAGAGTGGATTTCAGCCCAGAGCAGTTTAGCACAGTTACCAAAAGCTCATCCAAAGAACACAATGGTTCATGTGGTGGGATCGCTGCCTACAAACCACAAGTATTTTGGTTCAAACTTTAGTTGTGGTCATGCACAGAGTGCTCCGACAGAGTTCAAGGAAGCATTTATAAATGGAAAGTTAAGCATATGTTCATCTGCCTTCCTGGAGTAGACCAGAGTGTTTGGTGCCTCACACGCTTGAGTCCAGGATGAAAGCAGGCACCAAACAGGAGCCTACACCAAGGGTGCCCTTGCTCCAGCGACAGTTCTCCCTGCATAAGGAATGAAAGAAAGAGCATTCCTCAAAGTGAACACCTCTACTATATAGCCAAAATATAAGCAAAGTCCTTACTGAACACATTTTCCTAAAACACCAGCACTATGTCAAATGATTACCTGTTCAGTCTACACAAGTTTTTCAGTCACTAGTCTAAAAACGTGTGACCTAGAATCTACTTACTCAGTTTCACTAGCCCTGATTAGAAGAGCTCTGCACACCACTCAATTAAGGCCGCAAAGGTAATCAAGAACATTTTGAAAAATAAGCACTATGAAAACCAACTTATAGTTCAGACAGCAATTATTTTGTCCACTTTTGCCTCTTGCAATTTAACAGATAATTTTGCAGTATTCAGATTTTCATCCCTGAACTCATCAACTCCTTCTTTATAAAGTCTTATGTTGGTGTCACAATCTCATATATCTGACAGTTCTTTTTAGGTTGACGATTCCTGTCTCCTTGCAAAATTTTCTCCATTCAAAACAAACGATCAGCAGTGTGTTACAAAAGTGTTTCAAGTGACTTACTATAGCTTTTTCAAAGCTAGGCGGCTGAAATATCAGGTAATGATTTGAAGCTCACATAATACTTCCACAGTGTATCTTTGACTGACATCTTCAGCTTCTCTGAAAGAAGCCAACATGGCAATGTTATGCAAAGGCCTGACTCTTTAGCTAGTAAGGTAGCCCTTATTGAATTTTCTATATTTATGGAGGGGACAAAAATATAATGGAAGAAACATACCAGAGAGACAGGAGGTCACTGTCAGTACTGGACTGATAGTGGATACATACATATAATTCAACTGTTATGGTTTTTTCTTCCCTGTTACACTTTCCTTATGTCCTGTAACTTGGTCTATGGGAAGGGCGAGAAAATGTCTGTCCATAGCTTTGCTGTTAACTTCTTACGTGACTTCAGGCTTCTTTCTATTCCTGTTTCTAGGTTAAGGCCCTCTTGATTTTCATCTTTCTTGACCACCTACACCTAAACAGGAGTTGCTACTCAGAACGGATTTAGGTTTTGTCATCACAGTAGAACCATCTTTCTGTTACTGTCTCCACAGTTGAAAAAAGTATCCTTTAAATAATTCTGCAATGCAATTCATTAGAGTGGTTTAAGAACCTATTACACAGTTTCATGTACTTTCTATGACAATAGTAACAGAAAAGCTCAGCAGCTGCAAGTTTAGTCACCTATAATTCAAGTATATACTTGACTGAGCCACAGGTAAGCCCGAGAGGGACGGGCTACCAGTAGCTTTCGATAGAAGCCCTTAATTGTGAATGCAGCTTCATTTCTTGCAACTTTTAGAACTAGAGGTGAGAACCGGGACCCTAAGGCAGAGCAATATAGTACTATGGTTACTATCTGTTTTCTTATTTATTTGTGAAAGAGAGTATGTGAAGAATTGCTCTTGGTCAGGCAAGTGGATAGCATAGCAACCTTCTCAGACTGCAATATGTATGGATATTTCATTGAAACATGATTGGAGCAGGAAATATTTTGCCAGATTTATTTTGTGAGTGAAGAAAAATGTGTTGATAGTGTTAACTGAGAAGCTTCTGAAGACCATCACACTAAAAGTGGTTTGAATTGAAGGTAGCCTAGCTGGCAGAGAGACGACATTTGCTTTATTTTGCTGCTTGTAATGCGTTATGTTATGTTTTGTGCTTTATGTTTGTTATGTTTTATGTTCTCTTTGTAAGACCGACTATGTTGGTTGCTGCTTTTTAGGGATCAAGGGAACTTCGTGGCTGCAACTGAGTGTGCATGTACAGCTGAAAGAGAGTTCTGAAATACGGTTTGGGAGATAAAGTAATACAACACAAGTCACTCTCACCACCTGGTGAGTTGGTTGCCCAGCCTGTCCTGAGCAGTGATTGCGGATTTCTCCCCGTCAAACTCCATTTATATACCAAATACAACGTCTATGCTATGGAATATTCCACTGCCCATTCCACTGTTCTGTCTATGCTCCTCAACTTCTGTGGGAAGCTGAAAAAAGTCCTTAAACAGTCTAATCATCACCTAGCAACAACTAAAACAATATGCATTATTGACATTCCTTTCATACCAAATCTGAAACACAAAAACCACTAGAAAGAAAATTAACTCTGTCCCAGCTGAAACCAGGATAAATAATAATTATTTGTTGGCAAGTAACTAAATACTTACATGTAGTATGTTATTGATAAAGAGTTTTGCTGAATGTTTTTAGGTATATACAATATTTACTTAAAGGAGGTTTAAAGAATAAATATTGTGGGGAAAAGTTTTGATGTATTTTTCCTGGCCAGTACAAAATGTCACATCATCCAATCTTTAAACATTGCATGGGAACACTTCTGAGGTGGAATTAACAGCCACAGTTAAGTGTCAGGCCATTGTTGTTATAGAGATAGTATTCTCCTTTACAAAAAGGATTCTAAAATCTAGGAACAAATTTCTGACCTAATATGAACCTCCTTCATTGATCCAAATACTGTGGTCAAGTATCAAGATCAATGCAGGGTGAAGAGGGCAGTCAATGAGAAATACAAAGACTGAAGTTTCTTCATCTGTTAAAAAAGGTCAGGACAGCAGGCTTGCAGCTAATGAACCACAAGCAATTCAGCTGTGATGCCAGTGCCAGCCTGTATGGCATGGCTGTCAGAAGGGATCTGCTGTTTTGGTAGGAAGTCCAAATCCTCGGCTGCAGCTGAAATGAGGTAGCAAAAGGTTCTGAGGATATTATGAGCAGATCTATCTGGACACCAGCTGCATGCCCACACCATTTCATCACCCCTGAGAAACTTTTGTCATCTCTTGCAGATAGAAGAATTACTAAGGATCCCTGTTTCTTAATTCTCCAAGGTATTTCATAGATGCTTTCTAAGTGTTTCATGGTGTGGCCCATGTGGTTGGGAAATTTGACTACTCCTGAGGTAAAAGGGAATATCTTTTGTACAGGAGACATTTGGGATTGTCCCTGAGAACTGATATCAGAAGCTGTAGGGAACTGTCTTGCAACAGAAAAACCTGTTGAAAAATATTTCTAAAAACCTTAAGATGATGAGTAGTTCCTAAGGTACTGAGGAAGAGATACCTGAAACAGATCTACGAACAGATTAATTCCTTCAATGGGTGTGTAGGTGTGGGGGTTTGTATAGGCGTAGTCTCCCCTACTATTAGAAACTTTATAACTTATATTTTTGCTATAAAATATTTAGCAAAGAAAGGTTATAAGCAGCTTTAAATTTATTTTAAAGGTGTATTTGTACACTAGACAAGAATGATTTTGCAATAAACATATTACTTTTTCTTCAGGTGGGCCATAGTCATTATATATTAAGACATGCAAATTAGACTTAAAAAGCATATTTAAATAGTTCAATTAAATTCTGCTAGAAAGAAAATTCCCAAGGTAAATGCTTTCTTCTGTTAAAGGCTACACACTTGTAGAGTTGATATGTTAGTAAATCTAGACCTGGTATACTCTAAAATGTTTAATTATACTTTTGTTCAGAATAAGTCACAGAATTCTGGGCTGACCACCACTATGAAAAGAGGCTGAGAGAGCTGAGGTTGTTAATCCTGGAGAAGAGAAGGCTCCGGGAAAACCCTATAACAGCCTTCCAGTACTTAAAGGGGCCTACAGGAGAGATGGGGAGGAACTCTTTAACAGGGAGTGGAGTGATAGGACAAGGCGTGATGGTTTTAAACTGAAAGAGGGGAGATTTCGATTAGATATCGTGAAGAAATTTTTCACTGTGAGGGTGGTGAGACACTGGAACAGGTTGCGGAGAGAAGTTGTGGATGCCCCATCCTTGGAGGTGTGCAAGGACAGGTCTTTAACATCCCTTCCAATGAAAATCTGGTGTCTTAAAGCCAGGTGACTTTAAATGATCCACACAGCATTCAAGTTTCTGCCTAACAAGAAACCTAAAGATTTAAAATCTGTAAATGGAAGAGTAGATTATAGAATTATCAAAGAGGATTTTTTCACAATTGCTGTTATGTCATATAACAGAGGGAACTGTGTGAACCTGACCACAAGCTGTCTCAGTTTTCCTGTGAAAGTGCTGGCAACCCACAGTGCACTGTTCATCCACCCCACAGGCTTTGCGCCAGATGGTTATGCAAAGGGTACCAGTTTTACTAACCCAGATTGCAGCATTCATTTTGCCTGTAGAGCTTGTCACTAGATGGCTGCAAGGATCTTATGAAGCTTTTGGAACATACATGTGCTTTAAGAAAACAGAAACGTGGCAGCTGAGTGCTAATACAAATGGTAGCAGTAGAGATTTCAGTATGAATGTGGACTTCATCCTACAGAAAAAATATGCTTTCCATTGCCAAATGGAGAATCAAAACCTGATTGTAACTACTTACAATTTTTTTGCAACACCTAGGCATAAATAAAGATAACATTTCCATGCAACTGAGATAGGGTATGCTTACAAAGCAGTCAATATAAAAATATAGTAAAACAAAATTAAAGCACAGTCCTGCCTGGATGCACTTGGGTTAGCAGAGGTATTGGGTTTGTAGGGCAAGGTTTCAGTACTGGGGGGGGGGGGAGGACAGAGGCTACAAGGGTGGCTTCCGTGAGAAGCTGCTGGAATCTTCCCCCATGTTCAATAGAGCCAACACCAGATGCTCCAAGACAGACCTGCCTCTGGTCAAGGCTGAGTCCATCAGTGACGTTGGGATCATCTCTGTGATAACACATTCAAGAAGGGGAAAAAATTGCTGCAAAACAGAAAATGCAGCTGGAGAGAGGAGTGAGAATATGCAAGAGAAACAATTCTGCAGATGCCAAGATCAGTCAGGTCAAGGAGGGGGAGGAGGTGCTCCAGGCACTGAAGCAAAGATTCTCCTGCAGCCCGTAGTGAAGACCATGGTGAGGCAGGCTGTCCCCTACAGCCCATGGAGGTTAACAGTAGAGCAGATATCCACCTGCAGCCTGTGGAGGACCCCAGGAGGGGAGGGTCC
Organism: Xenus cinereus; assembly: GCA_025774025.1. Classification (NCBI taxonomy): domain Eukaryota; kingdom Metazoa; phylum Chordata; class Aves; order Charadriiformes; family Scolopacidae; genus Xenus; species Xenus cinereus. Next base: position 133,008,299 of record JAOXJK010000012.1, on the reverse strand, counting down.
TAAAGGAGGCTGTGACCCCATGGGAAGCCTGTGCTGGAGCAGGCTCTAAGCAGAACCTGTGGACCCATGGAGAGGTGAGCCCAAGCAGTCCCACAGGTTGCAGTTCTTCGTGAACTGCTCCAGCATGGGTACTTTCCTGTGGGAAGGACTCATGTTCGTGGAGAACTGTCATCCATGGGAGAGACCCCACGCTGGAGCAGGGGAAGGGTGTGAGGAGTCCTCCCCCTGAGGAGGAAGGAGCGGCAGAGACAGTGTGTGATGAACTGACCACAATCCCCATTCCCCATCCCCCTGTGCCACGTAGGGGGAGGAGGTAGAGACACCAGGAGTTCTTCTTGGGAAGAAACGAGGGGCGGGGGGAAGATGTTTTAAGATTAATTTTTTATTTTCTCATTATCCTACTCTGATTTGATTGGTAAGAAATTAAACTAATTTCCCCAAGTCTGTTTTGACTGTGACAGTAAATGCTTAGTGATCTCCCTATCATTATCTCAACCCACGAGTCTTTTGTTGTATTTTCTCTCCCCTGAGCAGCTGAGGAGGGGAGTGATAGAGTGGCTTTGGTGGGCACCTGCTGTCCAGCAGGGGTCAACCCCCCATAGCAGAAAAGCTCTCTGTTTGAAGTTAGGTAAGATTTTATTCTGTTGTGTTAATACTGACTTAGTTTTCTCCACCTGATGTAACTCTGTCTCCTGCGTGCAGGAAAACACCCAACATTTGTCTCCATTATAATGTCAAAAAGAAAGTAAGCTTAAAGGAGATTCAAATATAGGCAGACTAGGGAAAAAGAAGTGTTTGCCTGGTCTGGTTTTGGGCCTCAGAGGATTCAGGTAAGAGTTTTGGCTGTCTTCCACCGTTCAGCACTTTGTCTCCTGTGGCAGAGCTGCAGCTTGTCCTCTCTCTTTCCACCCAGTGTGAAAAGTGCTGTGGCAGAAGAGTCTCTCTTCCACCTTGGCAATAGAAATAGTGGATGTTATGCTTGTGTATTTCTTCAAATTCCTCTTCGCTAAAGCAATATATGTATATATGTATATGCACATACATGTATATAGATAACATTGCAATTCTGCACCAGTTATTGCTTTTCAAAATAATGTTTAATTAGAGAAGTTAAGGAAATTCACTCCTCAACATCCTTTTCCGCAGTGACTGTTTTTCAGCTTTCAGCAGTTCAAGTTAGTGGAGAAATCAGCTTCACAGTGAGAATACTATTAATGACTTGTTTAACAATCATAAAGGGAAGCAGTATCCCTGCAGCCAGTATAATAGACATTGGTATGAAAAGGGAATTATATATATCTATATTCTATATTAATTTACATATATTAAGTGTATGCCAAATACCGGTAGAAATAGTGAGGAAATTTCATCCAAAATTTAGTATATAACTCGTGCTCACCCCGTCTTCAAGAAATGGAAATTAAACATCTGTGTTAAATGTCTCTTATGCTTAATGGGAGGACAGTAGGAGCAATTTAGGAAGATTAACTTTCATTTAGTGGGGCCTTCCACTATAACAAGGGGAGAGGGAGAAAGGAGTCTTGCAGGAGGTGGTTCAGGACACCCTAAAACACTTCTGCTGACTTGTCATCTTTTAATGAAAGTACAGTAATCTCACAAGGCAAAAAATACCCTTTACGGGATCCTTTTAGAAGCTTCTTTTGTGATCAAAAACCAAACAAACACAAAGCAATAAAAAGACAAAGGCCTTCAAATTGATACAGATTCCTCCCTTAGAAAGGTGCTAATAGTCAGCTGCATGCTTGGGAGAGAAGTGTTTATAGACAATATATGTATTCCCTCCACAGTTTTACTGATTTTTGGACTTGGTTGAAAAGTCCAATAGTCTAAATGATGGCGAGCTGGAACGTCTGTATTACTTTTTTGTAATAATTCAACTGAATGAGCTGCTTCCTAAAAGGACAGCTGGCCTAAATTACAAATCATGCTCACTGATATCTCCCGGTGACACAACCTAGCATTTGCTGGCAAGTTAAAAAAATAAAAACTGCCAACAAACAAACCAGAGATACCGTGCCCACACCTGTGGAGGTTGTTATATCCAGGCTGGAGCTATTCCTTTTTTCCAAGCAGCCCATCAATCTCTTTCTCCCTGACACAACATTTAACCCGTGTTTTTTCACAATAGGTTCTAAAATAGGCAATTAGACAACACAATGTTTTCCTCAGGTTGATGCATTATGTACTAAGACACAATTGACCTTCGAGGCATGAGAAATACCAGAAAACAGCAACCATTCTCAAACTGTTAAAATGTTGGAATGAACTCAGATGCCAGAAAGGATGCTTTTAACCAACTATCTTGTCTCCATAAGTAGACGACTCTGTTCCTTCCCTCCTACACTCTGTGAACTGAAAGTAGATATTTTACATTATAACTATAGCTAAACTGGACTTCAGGGCCAAAGTAAGATTTATTTTTGCTGTGGGCAGTCTCTGAGGTGAGAACTGGACTTCTGGCTTTATATTGAAAGGGGTTTAGATTGTATGCATAATGGAAGTTATGAGGTAGAACGAATAGTTTGTTTTTTCACCATTGCTGTTACTTATTTTTAACCATTACATGGACATTTGCAAGACAGAGACACCGGTGTCTGTAAGAACAACAATTGGAGGAAGGAGTCTGGTTAGACACATGCATTACAGCAGTCCTCTTAATAGAATATCAGTTTGGGGGAATATAATTTAAGGTTATGCTCCAGGGAATATGTGTTATCTACCATTAGATGGTATACAAAGCTGGTGGCTTTAGCCTCTAGTCACTCCCTACCTCTTCCCTCCTCCTATGAATGGAGCAGATGGCAGTTTGTTTCGCATCTCCAACCCTTTGCTTGAGGGATGCAGAGGCAGAAGTTAACTTCGTCACTTCAAGCCTGCATCTGTCTATGGGGTGTTTCTCAGCGGTGTTGTAGCTTAGGACATCTCCTCTTTCTTCTTCTTCTCATGATGTATTATATGTTGAAAAGAAATCATTAAAATGTGTATTTGCCGAGTAATGGTGGACTCTTTCCCCCTTTCCTCTTAGATTATTCAATCTCCCTTTATATTTTAGTGTGTGGGAATGGGAATGTAGCTTATCATGAACATAATGTCCATATCAATGGATTGTTTTCCTCTTCGAATACTTTTCTTTTTCTTGTATTTCATATAGACAAATATGTGACTAATTGAACTCATTTGGAAAAGAGCTTCTTTCTAAGTCCTCTAGAATACTATCTGGATTTCAGTGTATTTGAGAATTTACATTTTATGGTGTTTATATAAATATCCTATTGTACATTCCTATCTCTGTGCATACATAATTTACAGAAATCTCTCGGAAGCCCTTTGTAGAAATTAGGGCTTAGGATAAGTATTGACATCATCATTACAAAATGGCAGTTCTACTGCATTTCATTGCTATGGACATACCTTGAATGTTATATTGTGCTCATCCAAAGGAAATAAAATCTGTATCAGAGAATCTATTCCATATAATTTCAGTCATTTATAATAAAGTTTAAATCAGATTGCATTGTATTGCATCATATCTTATGTGGAGTCATCAAACAAACTTTCTGATCTGACATTATATATTAGACTGCATTTCACTTGTATGCATTGTCATATCCCTGAGAAAATACATCTTATCCTCACAGAGGTTAAACAAAAAGCTGAAAATTTCTGTGATCCCAATTAATCATTCTCAACACGCCTCATATATCTATATATTGAACAAGCACATATAGTCTGCAAAACAGGGAATGACCTGCAATGAATAGCTAAGAGCAAGCTTCTTCACAAGCCTGTTTCTATTGCCTGTTGCTCTGGTCAAATGATGCTATTCAAAACTATATTGCAAGCAAAGAATCACACTGAGATCCTACACTTGTTTTATGTGCTTGTTTTTATTATCTGACAAAGAAAGAGATATCCTGTTTCTTATTCGTATACCCAGAGATACAGCAAAGAAGTGACAGCAGCAAAATGAAGTGCACAGACACTTAGTCAGACCGAGTAAACTGCTTGAAAGGAGATAAATTCCTGGGTTTGGGTTTTGATTTCAGTATAAAAAATTTTCTATTATAAGATTAAGGTGACAGTAAGGATTATGAGTTGAGGAAGCTGTATTGTGAATGGCTAATTTCCTTCAAAATCAGAGACCTGCCAGAGAAAAAAAGTGTGAATCTTTTTGCATAGAAAAGTATAAAATATCAGTGATTATACATCTGATTAGAATCTTTGTCAAAAACTTAAAAAATGACCTACCTTTTTCATTTCAGAATAGAAAAACAAGGGAATTTCCATCTACATAGATTCTAGACGTGTTATTTATTTTCATATGACTATTTTTTACATAGAGCTGCTCTTAGATTCGATGACTTCTTTCACTTCATTGGCAGTCTAACACCATCATTACAGGTATTATATCCTTTTACATTTTGTAAGGAATAAGAGTGTTAAAATGTATTACATAACATTTTAATTAATATTTCAGTCTTTGGGGTGTAATAAAATATCTCTGTTGTGGTTTTGTCTATGTTCTTTTCTATGAGTTCTCTGTTTGAAGGCATAGCAATGAAAAGTGGTTTTATTTTCACACCAGGAGCTGCGGAGTTAAAACTTCATTCTTTTTGGTGGGCCAGGGGCAAGGGCAGGATGTGAACAAGATGTTATGAGTCGGTGTTTGTACCTGAAAAACAGCAAGGTTTAACAATGTACAAAATGTGGTGATGCTATCTAATAAGTGGCCTGAAGAAAGACTGGATGTGCACAGAACCACCTATTATAGGCCAAAAAAGAATAATTTTGTACCAAATGGAGTCTCTATTTAGGCAGATTGTTCCATCAGCTGCAAAATAATAAATCTGGACATGGGGCCTGATTTTGAAGTAGTTATTTTCAGTTGTACCTATTGTTTTTCAGCTGCAATTAATTACAAACTCATTCTGGAGAATACAAAAGTCTAATGATCAGATTTCCAGAAGAAACCTGATAGACATCCGCACAATACAAAATGGAAGTGCAACTTGTGGGCTCAATTTTCAATCATAAAATAGGTGGAGAGGCTTTTCATAAACACATAAAGTAAAAGCTTCTCTTAGGAACAAGTACCAAATGCCCTACCCCTACACTGAAAATCTGATGACCTCAAGTTGTTGTTAAGATTATGCTGAATTTAATGGGAATTAAACAGAGCATTGTGCAAAATACAAAGAAAGGAACTGTATATCCAGGAGGATTTTGTTTGTTTTCGTTTGTGGGTTTGGTTGTTGGGGTTTTTTTTCTTCAATAAAAACTTGTTTTAAAGCTGGCATAAGCACTTTCATTGTCATAATTTTCATGTTGAACAGTTAATCTGTGGAAAACCCATTCAAAAGTTAGTATCATTTCTTTTAGGCCAACTGTTGGCAGAACTGCGAAAGGCAGTGGTATACTCACTCAAGAACACGCTGTTTCATTAAGCAGGCACCCTACTATTGTGATAATATTGCCTTTTGAAATGCTTCCTCACCGAAAATGTTGGATTCATGACACTGGGAGGAATCCTGGAGCTGGTCCAAATGCACTTCACTTCTTGACAGTCCCCTTCTTTACTCCTCTTGAAGCTGTAGCACTACTTTGTCATGTATGTCCTTACTACAAAGCTAGTTGATTTAGAAGCCAGCAGAGCAGGCACCTTGCTAGTTAGTAACCCAACATTTCCAACACACAGCCAGGAGTGCCGACTCTTCCCCCTCTTCTTCTCCACTGAGGTTTCCTGTAATTTCCCAACTCAGGAAAGCTTTGGAAGGAAAGCATCATCTCCCTTTGGAAAAGTTAAAGGTAGGCAGGTTAGCTGTCCTCTGCACCATCAGACATACACATAAAGTAATTCTGTACATTAAGGATGGTGGAGTGTTGACCTTACCCAGTAGTCAAGCACCTACATAGCAACTTGCTTTCTCCCCCTGCCCAGGGGGATGAGGGGAGAAAACAAGAAAAAAAGCAAGAAAACTCATAGGTTAAGATAAAGACGGTTTAATAGGAGAAGGAAACAGGAAAACAAGCCCAAAAAAAAAGGAAATCACTCACCATCTCCTACAGGCAGACAGATGCCTAGATCTTATCTGAACACTGCCCACCTGGAAGCCAACCCACTACCCAACCTGTCTTCTTCCTCTCTTTGTCTGATTATTGCTAATCATGACATTATATGCCATGGAATACATCTTTGGCCAGTTTGGATCAACTTTTCTAGCTGTGTCCCCTCCCAGTGTCTTGCCCGCCCCCCAGCCTACTTACTGAGGGAACAGAGTGGGAAAAAGAGAAAGCTCTGATGCCGTGTGAGCACAACTCAGTGATATCCCAAATGCTGGCGTGCTATGAAGGGTGTTTTAACCACAAATGCAAAACACAGTACCATATGGGCTACTATGAAGAAAGTTAACACCACTCCAGCCACACTGAGGACAAGGATGCAGTTTCATATTATGTTCACATCATCTGATCTATCTCACTACACCAGAGAACCGTATTTTATGCTTCCCTCTTTTGCTTTCCCAGGCCTAATGACATGTATTCCCAACTGTATTCTGGCTGTATAAACCTGATCCGAGTGTGAATGTGTGGGTGAGTGTGTGTGTATTCGTAAATATGTATTTGGGTTCTTTTCCTTTAGATTGATTAGGTGACCTGCATGTGAGACACAGGGAAAAGTAAGATCGACCCCTTCATTAACAATTGACAGCTGTATTGGATAGAGTGTTATGTGAAACCACATGTTGTGTTGCCCTTTTTGAGTTGGCTGTCAGACTATAAGGCTGAAAAGAGATGGGGTCTGGTTAGGAGGGTTGTGGGCACTAGGGCAATAAGCTGAGAAAAAAAAAAGAAGTCAAATAGTTGGAACTAGAAGACAGTTAAAAACTAAAAAATAAAACAATGATCAAAACTCTTTTATTCTTAGGAAATTGCTGACAAGGCAGTGATTTGCAGGTTTTAAAGAAACTGTCTTCAGTGGTGCGCAAAACTGGGCTTCAACTTAAAGGGTACCAAACCTGTTTTATTTACCATTGTATTTAATAAAAGAATGACTTGGCTAATTCAAATGCTTAGTTAGGAATTCAAAAAATTATTATCCCTGCTGCTTTTAATAATGTATTAAAATTGTTCTCAGGGTAACTAATGTTCAGAAAAAATATACAGATTGATGTTTTTCTTTCTTCCACGGGGGGAAAAAAACAAGAAACCTATATAGGTCATAGTGCAGGAAGTAGAAGGAGTAGGAAGAAACAGAAGATTGCCAACTAGAAATAATTAACAGCTGCATATTGGTCTACAGAAAAAACAGAGTGGGCGAGATCGTTAATCTGGGAGGGCTGCTGAGAGAGTAAAGAGAGCAGCGCAATGAGATGACTGCTGGCTTTTACTGCAGTCCCAAAATCCTTATGGAACGATTTAACTTAAATAGCAGCGGTGTGATGTCTGTTCTGTTGACATTTGCCTTCTCTCACTGATTGACTCCATTCATATCTCCATTTCACAATTTCTACAAAAAACAATACCTCTTGCGCTATCCTGTCCTTTAAGAAGTGTCAGAGAAAATGAGGGGTAATTATACAAAATTCAATGTTTAGCTTTCTCTAAACACAGAGCAAAATCTCTGCCGTGTTGCACTCTTTTTAATTTGATAAGCTCCAGTAAGTGACACAGCAACTTGACTCTTCTTCCACTGCTGACACTGAAGTATACTGGGATTAAGTCTATTGCAAATGGTGATGATACACTGGTTTATAACTTGCATACTTGGGTGGAGAAGCAGACCTCAAAAATAATGATTTCATTAAGGATGCATACTGTAAGGAGCTCCATATTTTTGAAAAAATGTTCGGAGAAATGTTATTTTTATTCTGAAATTATTAATGTTTCTGATCTTGTACATTGAGAGACCCAATGGTTGATTCCTCTTCACAGGAGACTTCAGAACAAGCTGTTTCGCTTCACCAAAGTGGCTTGAATACATGGCAGAGGGTCTGGTGAGGTGGGTTTTTTTCCTTTTTTTTATTTTTTTCAGAAATGAATGCCTGAGAAATCCAGTTCCTCTTTTCTGATAGATTCTGGGCCATTTAAGTTTGGGGGGGTTTTTGTATGGTAGGCACTGCAAGCTAATTCTTACCAGAACCGGAACTTTGATGTTTGGGTCTTGTAGCCTTTATGGAGTTTTTTTAATTTTTTTTTTTTTTGGGTGGGGGTTAACTTATTTATTTTTCTGTCCACGTATTTTCATCTCTAGGGCATGCTTTCTCAGGTTCTTCTTTTTTATTATTATTAAATGAATTTTCCTTCTACAATGCCTTTGATCATCCCATTATGCACAAAGAAGGCTTTGTAGGATTGATTGGTAACACGAAGGTAAAAATAAATTCAAGTTTGTTTTGAGGTAGTGCTTTTCTTGCTCCCATGTCTCTTACTGGTTTGGGTCCTTTTTAAGAGTATTAATAAATGACAAATCTAATTATAGTTCTTTCAATACCAGCAGGACATTTGGTAAAATCTAACACTCTTCATCACAGAGAGGGCATCTGGTCACTTTTAAACTGTGCATTGCCAACTCTTGCCATTAGGTTAAACACAATATGTGATGAGTTTTCACTAGAATTTTGCATTATATATCATACAGCTACAACTTTAATAAATAAAACAGAAGTTTGAGGATAGTTCCAGGGAAAGGCAAAAGCATTCTAGTGATGTAATTAAAATGTAATTAAAATCTATAATGAGATTTGGGGTTTACATTCAGAGGGAGATGACAGTAGGATACTGCTGACATTATGTCTGTCAGACTGTAATGTGGCAATCACACTTTATAGCATAATAGAGGTATCTATGCAAATGTCAGTGCTGAGCTAATTACTGCATACAAAAATTAAAGCTTTCTTTACTTCTATTATCATAGTCACCTAAGCCACATCCACATATTGATTTTTAACTACCTGAATGTTAATAATATTCTCCGTGTGGACCACTATGGATTGTCCTGATTGCTGGGTTTATTCATTGCTATCATTAATGTTATCACTGGTAAAAAAACTGATAATAAGATTTTTTCCATCTGGAAACAAAAGATATACTGATAATCCTTAGCCTCAGATAAAAATTTAATTGATATAACTAAGGATCTATATTTACAAAACTTCATAATATTTCTTTTAAAGGTATTTCGTAACAATGGTAAGATGTTATAAAACAATGCTTTAATAATTAAACATTTTGTAGTACTTTGATACTCTTTACCTTTCTCCTTTTATGAATTCATGGTTGACCTCTTCCTGAATGAATACAAAATAATTCTGATTACTCAACCTTTCCTCTGATTATTTAGTCTTTTATGGTCTAATTTCAGTTACTACGTTATTTCATATTCCCTTCAAGACTGTGTGATTTAATTTATATACTCCTACACAAAATATATCACCACAAACTGCGGGCAATAAAATTTTATCAGATAATGAAACTGTGTTAAATAACTACTCTCTACAAATAATTCGACTGATTACCTGGAGAGACCACAATCAAAATCAGAAATATTTTCCTCCAAGAGCTTGAGACTTCATTTTTCAGTTTTGTTCTATGTCTTTTTTAACTGTTAGTAATGGCAAAGAATCACTTTAAAATGCCTCAGCTGTATTTCTAAAATGAGTACAGACAGAATTTAAAAGATCCAGTATACGTATTAAATGAGCCCACTAATTTAGTATTAGCCCAAACATTCATCTTGCTAACTCTCTTCTTATTTTGGGTTTCTGGTGATGTAATTGTTGCATGCTTTTGTGAAATTTGGATTAATCCTTAATCCTCGTTAAAAAGGATGAAATCTATGTTCAAACATACATAAAAGAGAAAAAGTAATTAAATAATCAATCAGATATCATTGTAAGAAAATCAGAAAAAGACCTTCCATTGGGGCAATTGCAGCACCTAAATTTTCAGTTGAAGTAATCGTTGCTTCTTACACGGGGAGGACAAGGACAGACAGGATGGTAATATGGTGAACCTGATCCATCAAGTTCACATCAACTGACAGCAATTTCATTGGATCTGATTGCTAGTGTTGTTTTCAGGCAGCCCAGTGGGGGAAAAGGAAGAGGCAAGCCCCCTCTGGAACTTCAAAACTGTCCTTTTTATCACACTGATAACCACAGTGGGCAGTAGCCAGAACAGAGAGATGAGGAAATATGTAGGTGGAAAGCAAAAGAATAAGGAGAGGGGTTTCAGCACAAGTGAAGTCTGCCAAGAGTCCTAGGAGTTACCTTTTAGCTCCACTGCAGGGAAAATTACATCTTATGTTCAAAAATTTGGTTTTCTGAACTTATCAAAGGCAACGGGTAAGTCAGTAAAATTGGAATCAAGAATATGAAAGCTGCAGGCTTTGGGTCCAGCCTCCTGTCCCCATTCTCTTGCTCTAAATGTCAGCTTCTTGCAGCATATGTCTATGCATGGAAACAATTTCTATTGGCAATTCTGCTGAGATTTTACCCTTGAGAGGAACGGCTGAACAATTCAGAAAAAAAAAAAAAAAGAACCTTGGCACACAGTTCAGTAATTGTGTCCTGTCTGAGTCACCAAAGGTTTGATAAGAGCGCACTGAACACACAGGGTGGCTTTGTGCCAGGCTATAAATATACTTTAGAATCACTTAAAACCATTCAGAACCCACCGCTAAGTTTTACAAGGATGGATAGCAGAACAGCCCTTATTATAACATTATTTTCTCCTTGTCATAAAGTGCATAAGACAGAATATTCATATTCTTGCCTCTCAAAAGCATTAGATGGTATACTCCAGAAGTGGGCAAAATTACTTTTCCCACATGTGTTGCTACCTAAACTTAAATGCCTATGATAAATCACTGCTACCTTTCTTCTGGCATTAATTAAAAAAATGATGAGAGGAAAGTGCAGAGAAAGGAATATTAATTTCAAGTAAAAAAATATTAATTTCAGGTAGACGTGCTGTTAGGGAGAAAAGTGGAAGAGTTCTTGGATCCATTAAGTATCTGACATGTTAATCACCAAAATTCTAAAGGTAATTGCCAGATAAAATTAAAGTGCTCCAAGCAGTCACTTTGAACAATTTCTACACACACACAAAAAAAAAAAAAAGGTGAAGTGTCAGCAGCTAGGAAGATATAAGTCAATCACTGGAAAGGATGAAACAGATGAGGAATGTAATATAGATGGATTATATCCAAGATAGAATACTGAAATCAGTAAAAGCGTTGAGGTATAATTGTTAAAATAAAAAGAAATTTCCATATGAAAATGTGATAAAAGTACTAAGAATACCCTCAAAAATGCTTTAGAGAAGATCACATTGTTTTGAAAATAATGACAGAAAGATCTAATGTGTTCTTGCTTTGTTGACATAATGTTGATGTTAGCCACTAAAAAAGTATTAAGACTCTTTTTAGCTTATGCTGATCTCACACACTATCTCCTTTTTCTTTGCTTGTTTGTTTACTTTTTTAAATTGCTGCATCCCATTCCTATATTCACTGCCCTATTATTCCATATTTCCTTAGTCTGTTCCCACCATACTGTAACTCCCATTCATTTCTGAAACCTCCTCATCAACATTCAAAGTCCTTTCTCCTTGAGATGTCTTTGCCAGAGGACACTCTTGGTTTGTCATGATGTTATTAATAAGCCACTGCTACTTCTTTCTTTCCTCTAAAAGACATGGAATGTGTCAACGTCTTCCAAGAAGGTTCTAGGTGTCACCATGAAATGCCCAAGTGAAATGGGAAAGGTTGCCTTTAACTTTAATCTCCAGTGAAACCTATTTATTTTTCCTTAAAGAATAAACTTTTTTTTTCTAATTGTCTAGCCAAATAAAAGGAAGAGACCTACTTGTAGAGATTCTGAGCTATAAAACAAAGACAAATGGTTTGCAATTTAAAATTTAGATTAGACCTCAGGAAGAGGTTTTTAACAGTGAACACCACTGAATATCAGAATAAATTACCTAGAGAGGTGCTGCAATTTAATGACTTCACTGAGCAGGTGAGATTAAGCATGCTTGTGGGACCAGAGAACAGGAAAACTCTGTGGAAATTATTTACTGGATGAAATGTTCAAATTGTTTTCAGCCCAAAAGTTTAAGGCTCTGATTCAGTCAAGCTCACCAAAGATAAGACAAGTTTGGGAGAAAATTTAAAAGTGAGACAAAGCTCATATTTTCTTCGTGGATTTTTCATCTTCCTCTTATGCTTCTTGCATTTCTCACTAGCAGAATGAAATAATAAATGTTTTGTTGGAATGCCACGTATGAAAGAAAAACATAATGACACTAACTTAACTGAAATGGCAGATCTAAGATGATTTCCATAATCTAAATGTTATAAAACACTATTTCTCTAACTATTGTGGAAGACATTTTGCCAAGTCTATCCATGGCTTGGGGTTCACTACTAAGCTAAAACAAAAAGATCTAAATTTTAGATTTTAAAAACTCTATTTCAGAAAATCACTTTATTTTCTTGATTTTTAAAATTTATTCTAACAGAAGTCTCAAAGTAATACATGGAACTCCAACGAACCACAATCTGAGTATTCTGGTAATGTCTCTATTCATAGGCATTAAAATTATTTACCATAGAGAAAGTTACGCACTTGTCCACAATCTTCAACTAAAATGACTGTTCATATTTCAGTAGTCATTGACAGTTAATAGTACTTCTATTCTTTATTTAGTTAAGTTTTAATGGCTAACTAAACAAATCTGAATTCTATAAATTTCCACCACACCTTATCACTGCACTCCATTTTCTATGTATTATCCCTTTATTTAAATTAGATTAAAAGCTAATAGAAGACAGTAAATTTATGCCTTTCTGCATATTTATGCACCACACGATACAATCTGTCTGTAATTCTGATGTACTTTTACTTGCTGCTGCATTAACATCAGGAGGTTGTTCAGAAAGTTTAATATGTGATTCTCAGGTTGGAAGATCAGTTTCTGCCCCTGCTACTTTAACAGAAAAGTGCAAATTTGCTTCTGAGGTCAGAATCGAGTGCGTTCTTTTTAGATACATCCAGGCTCTAAAACTAAGATGATCTACATTTTCCTAGAAAACTTCTCAGCTCAACATGTCTTTCCAGGAAATATCTGAACTGCTCAAAAACTTGTTCTATTTTCCTTAGCCTAATGGTGTCACTTTGGAGCCCAAAATAAACACAACCCAGTCACAAACCACCCTATGACGTCCACTCACACAGCACTCCTGATAACCAACTTGCAAAAACCTAGAGTAAAATGCAGAAAAATATTCAAGCCATTTTACAGACCCATAGCCAGAGAGATCCCTGTTGGCTCCACATCTGAAAAAAATCAAACAGGCATGTTTTTTCTTCCAAAGTCAATGTTAATATATGCATGCAGAAGAGGAGCCAAGTTTGGGTTGGGTTTTTTTTGGTTGGGTTTGGTTTTTTTTTTCAATGGGAACAATATACAAAGATTACACTGTTTCTGGTGAATCCCTTCACTTCTATAGAGAGATCCACAGTCATAACTGTGGAATACAAATCAATAAATCTTTGGATTCCATAGGAAGAATGAATTTCAAGAGATATGAGAAATACAAGGAGGCTACTGCCAGCATTTTAATCCCTTTGTACAAAATTTGAAAATAGTGTGTTGATCTCTGGACATTTTAGTTATACAAATGTTAATAGCTGACATTTTTCTTCCCCATTTATGTGATATCAGTGAAAGGGTATCTCTGCTCTCAACAGTGTCGATAAAATATTCCTTCTGAAGAAATACATAAATAGGTAAGTATCATTAGCAGCTAAATTTGGTGTTCCAGTGCAAGTATAAATCATTGCTCTCCAGAAGGGACAAACGTGAAAGGTTATCCTTGTTTTCTTCTCTTATCAGAACATATTGCACATTTTCAGAGAGTGTTATCTGCTCTCATCAGGGTAGGGCAACATCAGCTGACTCTTTTCCTCTTTCCAAAGTGAGCCTAATCAGTCCAGTCCATATGATATCGTATACGACTAAAAGATAACAGCAGCAATGCTGAAATATGACAGGGTAGAAATTGGCCTGTGCAATGGGTGGGGAACTGACTAACAGACCACACCAAGAGGGGGGTGGAAAATAGCTCCTTTTCAAACTGTCAACCTGTGACAGGTGGGGTCCCCCAGGGATTGTTTCTGGGTCCACTGCTGCTTAATATCTTCATAAGTGATAAAGATGATGGGATCAAGTGTACTTTGATGAAGTTTGCTGATGACACCAAACTGAGTGGTGAGGTAGACACTTTGGAAGCGATAGCCACCCTGCAGGAAGACCCTGGAGAGGCTGGAAGAGTGGGCTAAAAAGAATCTTAGGAAGTTTATCAAGGACAAGTGTTAGGTCTTGCACCTGGGAAAACATAATCACAGCATCACATGGGGTTCGAAGGGACCTCCGGAGATCATCTAGTCCAACCAGGAGTTGGACTAGATAATCCAGGAGTGCAGCACAGGCTGGGATCTACCCAGCAGGGGAGCAGCTCCATGGAAAGGCACCTGGGGTCCTCGTGGACAACAAGCTCAATATGAGTGAAGAGTGTGCTGCAGTGGCAAAGAGAGCCAACAGGATGCTGGGTTGCATCAACACAGGCATCACCAGCAGAGACAAAGAATCATTATCCCACTCTACTCAGCGCTTGTCAGGCCACACCTGGAATACTGTGTTCAGGTTTGGTCCCCACTATGCAAAAAAGATGTGGACAGGCTGGAGAGGACCCAGAGAAGGGCCACCAAGATGATCAAAGGACTGGGAAGCCTGCCATGTGAAGAAAGGCTGGGAGAACTGGGTTTGTTCAGCCTTGAGAAAAGAAGGCTTAGGGGAGACCTTATCCCCATGTTCCAGTATTTAAAGGGTGACTGCAAAGCAGATGGAGACACCCTTTTTACAAGGAGTCACATGGAAAAGACGAGGGGCAATGGGTACAAGTTAATCTTGGGGAGATTCCGATTGGATGCACAAGGACAAATTTTCACAATGAGAACAATCAGGCATTGGAATAATCTCCCCAGGGAAATGGTGGATTCCCCAACATTGGATACATTTAAGATTCAGCTGCACAGGGTGCTGGGACATCTTGTCTGGACTGTGATTTTGCCAAGAAAGCTTGGACCAGATGATCATTAAGGTCCCTTCTAACCTGGTATTTTATGAGTCTATGGTTTTGCTTTTTCTAGTTAACTCTTAATGGAACTAACCCCTCCACATTTAGTAGTTTCCCCTCGAGAAACACTTAAGTACTGTAACACAGTAGTACCACAGAAAACAATAATGCTCTATTAACCCCTTATAGTGTTTATAAGTGGAAAAATAAAATGTCTAACAATGAATCACGTAAAAGAGCAATATCTGATATCCTGGCAAATGCAACACAAATATAATAAAGAAATTACAATCCTATGTCACGTAAAGGAGCTTTCAGGGTATAAAGATGATCCTCTTTTGTCATAGTACCATAGTACCAGTTATCTGAGGGACACTTTACTATGACAAAGGAACTTTCTTTTCTCTACTTAGCTGAGACCAATATTCTTTCCTTTTCTCCTTCTTTCTGTTGATTCTTAAACTGTATCTTCAAAGGCCATTCTTTTCTACCTTATTTTAGCAGAAATTGGCCAGAAATCTGGGCACTTAACATTATAGCAGATTATGGTGTTAGTTTGCTTTTTTCCTGCTGCTGTTCAACTATGTCCTGTATTTTCTCTTGTACCTTTCAAAAGAATACAAATGTTAGAACTGCATACCCTTCCTGTATTTTCTCTCTGTAACTGAAGCAACATGACAGTTTACTCAGTGGATCTGTAAGAAACTGTCTCGTAAATGATTTCCAGGATTTTTCTTCTAGGTCAGCAGTTTGCAAACAGTCTTTCAAATTTGATTAAAATGTTTTATTTCCCCAGGGGTCTGTGGATAATAAAAGGAAGAACATCTGTACTTAATATTCTTTTCCCTTCAGAAAATCCTTCAGCGTACATGTGAAAAAACAAGAACCTCTGCTAGTGACCAGGTACTCCAAATTCCCCTTACTACTGAATGTTTTGAATAGGAATCTCATTATTATGTTGAAAATACCCTGAGAAGTTAGAGTTATTTGGGGCATTTATAGGGTACTTAATAAATATGAAAGTAGAACAGACTATCCTGCTGTTGTTTTAAGTTGTTTTCCTAAAACACTACAATTTTATGCTCTGAAGAATCAAAACTAAATTAGACATATAATTTTCAATTTTGATGAGCATATATTGCATGGGATAAAGCTGTACTGAGTATACTGACCATTTTCTCAATACAAAGTAAACAGCATTTCAGAATATTTTGGGTGAATTCCTGGTATTCAACAGAGATCCTTAAACCTCAATCTAACCCAGCTAAATCATTGATCAGCTTCCTGAACAATCGGAACAAATCTGAGCTTAAATTGCTTAAATAAAGACTCGGGGAATTAACCTATATGCAACAACCGTTAGACCAGACTTTCACCAACCAATCTGTGTTCACTTCAGAAGATTTCCTTTCTATTGACACATGAAAGTAGAAAACAAATCGAAATCGACCCTCCCAACCCCCTACAGTGCAATCCTGAAAAAGCAAGTTACATTTCTGAGAATCATGTCAAGGCTGTCCCCCCATAAGGTGCCAGAAGGATCAATGCTAGCCAGTTTCTGTAGGTGTTGGAAGCAAAGCTGGAGGCGGCCTGACTGCTGTAACAGCTCCTACAACACGAGTGGCAGATACCACTAAGCCTATTGAGATCACCAAGCCTGGATAAAATATGGTATTAAGTTCCAAAATATGGTATTAAGTTCCAAAATATGGTATTAAGTTCCAAAACCTCTGCTAAAGAAAAAAGAAAAATAACCTAAACTTATGTTTTCTGAGAAAAGGTGTCCATAAAAAGAAACTGTATTCACAGCCAAAAAAAAAAAAAAGGAAACAAAAAAAAAATCTAAATCTATGTGAAGTTAGTATTTAAATGCATTACTTTAATTGTCTTTGTGACTTGTGTTCTCATTCTGGGTATTTCAACAACTTCTTGCCTTGAACATCACTCTCTCGAGCATGAATATAGAAGCACGAAAAAATAGAAGCATGAATATAGAAGACATTCCTGAATATAAAAGACACCTTTGCCCTACGCACCCCATGATCGTGTAACTTGGAGGATTATGGCAATCTTTGTTTAATATTCTCTGCAAATCAAAACCATAAGAAACTTACTTCTTCATTTCCAAAGCAAGGAAGGCTTTGGGCAGGAAAAAAAACATGGGTTTAAATGTGGGGTTTTGGGGAGGGCGGGAGGGAAGGGGGGTGTATTTTAAAACAGTAGTGGAAGGCAGCTTCACCATGGGACTAAACAGAGTCAACAGAAGATGTTGGGAACACTTCACATTCTAAAAAACTCCATGGTGCAATTCACAAACCACAGACTTTACAGAAAGACCAGCATATCCCCAAATATAATGGTCCTGAACATGAATAATTCCTTAGGGAATGATATAGAAACTGAGGCAGGAAAATATAGCTAGACTTTGGTTTTATTTTTGTTATCTCTATCTATATTTTCAGATAAGCAAATAAAAAAGGTGTTATAAAAGCTTCCACGAAGTCTGTGTATTAAATAAGTATAAAATATATTGGATGTCCTTGAAAAAAAACTTAAGCGATAAACCAGAAGAGGGAGGTCCTTGAGGACATGGGAGAGCTGAAGTATATGTGGCTGAGATAAAAGAGGATCTAGTTCAGACAGCTTTAATTTTATGGTCAGACAATTAGATTGGTAGTCCCATTGACAA
>JAOXJK010000012.1:132973660-132990347 GCA_025774025.1 Xenus cinereus | reverse complement strand
GACAAAAGAAGTGTAAGACCCAAGGTCTGTATTTCTAGTGTGCTCCTACAGGTCCAGAGCTAGAAACCATGCCGAGTATTTTTCAGCTTAGAGAGCTGAGGGCACACAAGGGTTGAACAGGTGGATCTCATCACAGCCGTGTGATTGGGGAACTCACCCACGTCTCCAACGCGGAGAAACATCCCCTCTCACCTTCCTTGGTATTTCAGTGCAGCCAGTCACAATGAGAAAAAAATAATCCTATTGTCCTGCTGTGAATGTGAAAAGAAATGCAGTGATTTACATACTCTAATAAGAGAAAATGAAAAAAAGGACTGCTCCAAAACCAACATGGAACTTCTGTGGTTTAGATCCTTACAAACTTATTATCAAATGTCTCCTGTTTTCAGTGTAATCAAGCAGTTGAGTACAAGAAAAGCAGTGTAGAATATATAAGCTGTTCACTGAGAAACCTGTAAGTAAGTACATTTGACCAAAACTGACTGTAGAGAAACCAATTTGTTTTCTTGGTGTAGTGTATTGTGGCTTTGCTCCACGGGTACAAATAACCACGTGGCAAAAGAGCTTATATTAACAAGCTGAGGTGAACTACATTGGCCTGTATTCACAAAAATATTTCTGATTTCTCCAGGATACATGAATTCAAATGTTATCTGTTCAATCATAACAGGCCTGCCAGAATGAAACCTGCACTACTGAATACAGTAAGAACAGGACTGGACATATAATGTGGGGTTTCCTAAATAGTTTAATGCATAGCCATAGATCTAAACTAAAATAAATTGGAACATAGTCTTCCCTCTCCCCTTGCTATACTATGATCAATTCTGAAACATGGATTTTAATAGAGGCAAGAACTGCATTCCATTTACTCCTGCCTTTGCTGATATTCTTGTCTCGTAATTGCACCGCTAATGAATTAAGCATTTGAACATGTTCTGTACTCCCCAGAGCAATTATTTTAGCTTTTCACGTACCCAGACTCAGTACAGTACACAACAAGCACAGTTTTTTGTCAGGTTACTTCTGATTGGGGGTGTAGTCATTTATGGATGCATAACACGCTTGTTTTCTTGACAAACTGAGCCTGAATAATTAAACTGTGTGTATCACCTTACCCTCACACAATGTAGCAACATATTGGTTAGAAGATACCTGAGCACACTGGCAATGTAACACCTGATGTACTTTGACCAAAAGCTTTTTTTTTTTAAATAGCTGAAATCACAGTGGAATAGGTAGTTATTAAGGAGGAGATGTAACTAATGACGTCTTTAAATGACATTAACAAAGTGTAGTTTCGGTACATCCACGGTATTGTTGAAAGCGTAGTTTTTAAGCCTAGCAAATCGCGTCTGGAAGATTCATCATGTTCACGGGGCTATCACTGAAAACTGAAAGGTTCAGTAAACGATATTGCGCAGCAACATAACATCCAAGGCCAGAAATTTGAAGATATGCAGATACTGAAGGCTGATTCCTGCAATCCCTAAGCTGCGTGGGTCTTCCCACCTGTGCTGATACTCAGCCTTGTGCGCAGATGGACTTTGGCTTCGGAGAAGTTTTCAGGAGCGAGCTGATGGGCAGTCACCTACCCAAGAGGTAAATAAGAAGACAGCGAAAAAATGCATCGGTAGCTACGTACAAAACCTGTCTTGGCATTTGGCCAGCCATTTTACAGATTCAGATACCCCCAGTTACAAGCCCCAGCTGCTTGTCATTACTCTCTCCCTACAGGTCTGTGGGTTTTCAGATTTGTTCCTGTGGTCAAGTAATAAAGGAGGCTGAGATCTTTACAGCTAGTTACTGTCAAAATCAGTTTTACTAGCCTAAATTGTTTAAAATATTAGTTCTTTGTGAACACGGCTAATTTTGATTAGCTAGACTCAAAGACAGAAGCACACAGACAGGAAGCCCCGTGTGCCCAATCTAGCCAACCAGTTGTGTGGAGCAGCTAAGGGGAGCAAGCAGGTAACTATCTACTTCCTGAGAGCAGTTTTTGGCAGGTGATGCACTTAAGAATATATAACTGTGCCTCGAATTGTTGTTGGATTTGAGCTGATGTTATAGCAGCTATTCTCCCTCCTAAGATGGGTATAGTATTCAAATGACCAGGAAAAGATGCCTGCGTCCAAGCTTGTTGTTCGAAGTCCTTGTGTGAGTGGAGAAAAACAGGTACTTCTGCAACACAGTTGTCTTACTGTAGATATCTAATATAGGTCTGATTAATCTAATTCTAAAAGTCTTTTTCTATTCTTACAGAAAATGCCTGGAGTCATCAGAAGAGATGCAGATATCTGCACTGGAGATATCTAAAAACAGGGAGAGTGATCCCGACCTGTGTGTAATTATGTATAAGTCCCATAAAAAGCTGGATTTCCAGTACTTTTGTAAGACTGATAATATCTAACGCATTAATTCAGCCCCCTTGGATTTTTTTTTTTTTTTTTTAATCCAGTTCTTGTATAATGCAAAAGTCATAAGGAGTTCTGAAAACAGAGATTTGGACCTCAAAGGTACATCTATATTAATAAATAAATCTAGCTGAGACCGCATTCAGGCACCGTTCAATTTACTAGTGTATATGTAGCCTAAAATTCTACTTGCCGGCTGAACATCCTATACCCCTAGTTACGGTTTTGGGATTTCTCACTTGCTTCTGAATGAAGCCTTGTATTCCTGTGTGCCGTGCAAAATGTATTCAGGAAGAGAGAAAGCAAACACTCTGATAAAGAATGCCTTTTTGCTAGATGCCTAAGAGTATTTGCCCAGAAACTGAGCTACTATGCAGTTACACTTATGTTGTACAAAGAAACATGAATACAGTTTCTCTGAAGCACTAAATCTCATTTTAACAGTGGCACCTAACTGAAATGGCTCCTCAGGTCCAGAAGAGAGATAGAATTTAACTTTTTTCTTTCCTAGTGCTATCAGTTGATTTATGTTTCCCATTCCCCAGCATGCTAACCCTCATTAATTTCCTCCACATGAGATTAAGGCACCAAGCTCCCCATAGTGAAGCTCACTCAGAATAATTTGAGGACTTTGCAGTCTTGAACATCACAATAACCACGTTTGGTTTTGAACCTGGTTTCAAGGCCTAAAATGAGGTTTATAGATTCCTCTCTGAAGGATAAGAGACCAAGAAGCAAGACAAACGCCACATGCTGTGTCAAAGTGTATTTTTATTGATTTCTCATGAAAAGTGAGGAGGAATCTACCCCTTGAATCCTAGGTTCACTGATTTTTCACAGGCAGGCTTTGAAAGACCCCATTTCAGGCATTTTAGATGCTTAAAATGTTATCAGGCATCTAACTATTTTCAAAACCAGCTGGCGAATTCTAAAAGGGAAAGGACATAAAAAGATGTTCTTGAATATCCTGCTAAAAGTGTAGTGAGGTGCCTTTGCTTATCTACAGATCAGTTATTACCTTCTCTAAATCACTCTTGAAAGTTTGATTCAGATGTTTTCATAATTTTATCCACAACATTCCTATACCTTGTATTACATGGTTTGATCATTATACAATTTTAAAAAGGTGCAAGTACTACAACACTAGCATTTGAAAATTTCATAGATCAGTCATATACCAGAATAGGTCAGAATCATAGAATCACAGATAAGAATTTTTCTAATTCCATATTGACCATATTCTGACACTATCAGTCACTTGAAAATATCTTAAGTTTCAAATAGCCACATTGAGCTGTGCTATTTCAAGTTCATTCCTATACAGTATAACAGTGATGGCATTTAGACTTCTATATATAAAAAGAGATGAAGAATCTGTGCCTCGTTTACTCCTGCAGAGCAGTACTTTTATCTTACTTCAAAAATAGTTGTAATGGTATCAGTGAGGCCACTAATATAGGAATCTCTCCCAAAATAAAATACCATGCAAGTCCATCCATGTGAAAAAAACACAGATGCTCATTCATTGCAGTGATATCTTCAACATGAAAAGGCACTGTGGATGGTTGCTATTGTAACACAAAGCTGTACTCTAAATTTAAAATAGATTTTTAATTGATACCTAGTATTAAAACTATGCATAATCACAAAAATAAAAATGACTGGAAAACAAGTTCAAAAATTAGTCTTTGCTTTGGCTTTGTGACTGCCAAGTGCAGTATGAATGACTTGGCCAGTTTTTCAATTTCTTCCCAGCTGTGCAACACTCTTAGACTTCTAAATTAGACCCTTTTTTGGCAAATCAATAACCATTTACATTTGGAAAACAGTAGTCCTCATCAAAAGAGGCCAGGTTGTGGGAAAGTAATTACTCTTAATGTGGAAGAGAACAAGAAACCAAATCATTGAAAGAAAGACGTATTAATGAATCCATTTTCCACAGCTTCGCAGATGAGGGGAAAAATAACTTGGCTCAATATAACATTATAATAACCATTTGTATCATGAAACAGACAGGAACTTATTTCTTCTGACTTGAACCTAGCACAAGGTTTGACATTATTCTTTAAAAATAAGGATAAACAGTTCAGTCCTCTGGTCCCTGGAAGCACTGAAAGCATTTGGCTTCATTGCTCTCTCTAGAGTTTGGAAAGATCCCTTTTGAATCACTGTCAAATGGGAACAGTAAATGTTTACTGATTTCCAGCTATGGTATAATATTTTGCTTCCAAGTTTTTTTCCGCCCAAAATGTTGAATTCTCCAGCACTAACACTTAGTCTTTCAAAAAAATTTTTTTTTTTGACTAACATTTCAAGACTATAAAATATGGCATCAACACCTAGGAAAGTCACCAAAATAACACTTACAGAGGGTTTCTTTTTACTTTAATAAACGTACACAGCTATTCACATTTCCATGTCAAAATATAAATCAATGGAAGCATATTCTAACAGGTTGCATTAAGTTGATTACCTCCAGAAAGGAAGTTTGAATCATTAGCAGAACTGATTTTAATCTCGAAAGTCCAATTCTAGCTATAATGACAGATGTATATTTGTATCTTGAACCTTCAGACAAGTTTATATGGATAAAATGATCACAGTCACACTGATGACTGGTACTTATAGAGAGTTTTCTATCCCTTTTTCCTAGTATAAAAATGAATGAAGAATGAAAATGACTTTTTGAGGGGTGGAGTTTTATTTTCTTAGCTTCCTACTTTCTGCAGACATCATCTGGCAGACAACAAATCCCAATATTTGGTATGTTTCAGAATAACAAGTACACAACAATTAAAATAAAAACAGGTTTAACTAACCTAATTATTCTCATAAAATGTTCTCCAGCTATATTTTGAGTATGAATAATCATATTAAAAACTGTACAATAAATATCTTCAAAAGAGACACTGATTGGGAAATAAATTGAATAAAGCTTCCCAAGAGTTAGATTTATATTTCTCTTGCACGATTTACAAAACAAAATCCCCAAGGAAACAGCATTTACATAAAGAAATTACTGAACAATGTATGGGACTTTCATATTCCTTTCTCCATGAGATCTGCACAGTAAACTTCCATATGCCATTTTACTAACGTCTGGTAGGAAAAAAAAAACCATGAATGAAGTAGTCAAACTCCATGGCCATGACATTTTAGTTTATCCATGTTTAATGATAATAATGCACAAAGTAGTATGACTTTATTAATTCATTATTTAAAATAAAACTTCTTAGCTTTGTAACAATTTTTGGAGTGAAGCAGCAGATCCAAAAATACAAGCCCTATGATTTCATAAGACATTCAAGGGAATTATAAAGAGCCGGAAGATGCTCTTTTCGCATCCCTGTGAGCCAACATATGTTGTCATTTCCAGCTGCAATTGTTCAATATGAAAAACAACAGCTTTCAGTTAACACAGACCTATACATGATGGCAAAATTATTTTCATTCATCACCTCTATGATACGTGTGTAGGTGTGGGAATGGTTATGAGAAGCTTATGTTCTCTTTTTAAATTTACTTAATATAGAAAGTAACTACTGATTGAGTTTTCAGCTCATAAAGGAACTGCAGGCTCTTTGAATAAAAAAACAAACAAACAAAACCAAACACCAACGGTGTATCCAAATCCTGGTATCTCATCTCACTACTCTGAACTGTGCAAACAAAACAAAAAAGTCAATCTGAGTTACAAAAAAATTTGTAAATCAAGATTTTCAAATGAGAAAAATGCAAGACATAAAGCTTTACAAAGTTCTTTCCCTTGCAAATACCCAGAAGAGTCCTCTCAAAAGTGCTTCTCTGGCAGACTGAAATATAGTTCTCTAAAACTGAATTTATCTCTTACAATAGCTTCCTGTTCTCCTGCTGATACACATATAGATATTGCGTTGCCGTAACTTACCCAATTTCTACACTGACAGATCGATAATGACATTTATAAGCATTACACTGGTCTGAGACTAGTAAATATAATGTCATTTGCTTTGTTATACAGTTAAACTGTACCTAAACTATACCTACTTAATTTATCATTATCCCTGGGCTATTGAAGTTGCACCAGATTGCAGTCTGTCTTGTCAGGCATTTCCATGCAGCGTATTCCAGCCATAGTTTTTCCTGTCCACTTTTCCCATATATAATTATTGTAGTGAGCAGAAACTGATGCTAGTGAAGAATCACCATGCATAGATCACCATTTAAGACCTTGCTCCCACCTTGCTTCCATGGCCTCATGACTTATTTTTACCTCCAGCACAGTGTAATAAAAAAGCAAGGTTTGGTTTTCCCCTAAAAATACAGGTTAAGTTTCACCAGAACCATCTGCATATTTCTGCTCTTTTGAGTTTTTATTCAGCATCATATAAGGAGAGTACAAAAACAGTAATGGTCAACTGAATTCTCCCAACTATAGACTTTAGTCTCTAAGGATGTCTGTCAAGAATCTTTCATGAGCTCTGAATTCTCAAGCATACAAAATTTTCTGCTGACAAAAAGCCTATGTCGACAACATTTAGCAACTGCATAGCTACAGCTGTTAGTAACTTTCCTGTGTTGTACTACTTTTAGTGCTAATAATTTCCATTTCAAAAAAGGAACTAAATCTCTATACTGTGTATACCTATTCCTTGTAGGAGGTAGAGTATTTTAGAAGTAGCACTGTGCACCACAAAAAAACCTTGAGATATATTATTTACAGCTTAATACAATACTGCTGCTAAATGGTGCTTTCTAACACTGAGAGGATTTTCAGATGTCAAACTGTTACAGTTGAGATGTGTTTGTCCTTGGTAATCACTACTGCTCTTAAAAGCTGTTGCTAATATTAATATGCACCACTGAAAAACTTGTGTAGTTGGCCAATCCTTTTAGCTTTAGTACTTTTCCCTGTTTTGGTATTTCAGAGAAGTGAGTTTCTACTAACAACAGCTGAATGGAAAAGTTCTGAAATCTCTTAACGTAAGACCTGTTACTTGAAGGACTGTAATAGTCACATATTTTGTACTATAATCTGTATAAACACTAGCATATGCTACAAAAGGTGTCCTGTTTTGGGGTCCATTCTTGAACCATACTTTTTGTCTCAGTTGAGACAAATGCTTTTAAAAATACCTTTAAAAGAACAAACTGTCTTGAAAAAGATGGATGAAATCTGCTTAATTGGAGCACATTTGCTAAAACTTCTCAGATAAGTGACCAAAACAATGAAAATATTTCCTTCTTAACTTCTTAATACTAACTTTTTGCTGACAGTTGTTATTTGCACATTAGTGCAATTTCAAATTCAATGGCCTTCTTTGGACATAAAGAGCAACAGATTCATGCATAGGAAAGAAAAGAACTAAAGGCTAAATGTGATGGAACAAGAAATAACCTAGTTGATTTCATTTTTTCAGGATTCTGCTTTAATAGGTACCTCAGACAAAAGCTGCCTCATTTACTAGAATCATGTCACTCATGACACTCAGTAAAACACTGTGAAAGTAGTTCCTGAATATGTTAAAAGAGCTGCAAATCAGTCATGACCTGGCATATGTAAGTACACTGTCACCTCAGCCATAATAAATTAACTAAATTTATCTAATGAAAACAATTCACAAGACACAGAATTATAATCTTAACTCAAAATCAGGCATAATTGTAAAACATTCCTGTTAACTGGCTATTCAAATTAAGTCTCTCATACTCTATTTGAATTCATTGTATTTCTGATAGTTCCTGTTTTGTTTCATCAGCATGCTTTTGTGCTGAAAATGGATTGGATGTTTAAATGGCATCATGATGGCATAAATATAGCAACAACATTCATTTTGTTGATGAATCTAGTTAATTCGTAGTGTGGGAGCTGTTCTGAAAAAGCAATGTAACCTTTTCTCCTGGGTAAAAAAAATTGAGACCACCCTTTGCTTTGGGACATCATGTTCAAGTTCCATATATCCAAACATAGTTTCCAATATTTCTTGTTCTCTACATAACTCATGATAAATATCAGGACTCAATATGAAAGCTAACATTACAAAGCTGTAAAGAAAAATGAAACAAAAAAGGAAATACATTATCCATAACTGTAGTCTCTAATGTAATTGATTATAAGAATAAATTCGATATGCATTTCTCTTTCATCAGCTTGGAAAATGAGGGGGCTTTGGGGTGACATTTAGTGTTTGGGTAGAAGTTGCTTTGATTGTGCTCTTATTTCTTCCAGATGCATCAAATGAGAGAATTTGTTTATATAAAATCTCATGACCTGGTTCACCACCTTCAATATTCTTCAACACATAACCAGGTTCATGATCTCAATATTTCTTTTAAAAATAACACTTTTATATAGTTTTCCTTGTTCTCAGTGTTTTTAAACCAGATTTAGTAGTTCATCACAATTAAGAGTAAACATTATCACCGTCTTTTTATAGATAGGAAAAATCAGGCAGCACTTTAATAATCCCCTTATTAAAAGATGATGGTGACCTTGTGTGCCGATTTTGGCTGAGAGAGGGTTGATTTTCTTTATAGTAACTTGTATGGGGCCACGCTTTGGATTTGTGACCAAAGCACTGTTGATAACACACTGATGGTTTAGCTATGGCAGAGCAGTGCTCACACAGTATCAAGGCCATTTTTATTCCTCACACCACCCCACCAGCGAGGAGGCTGGGGGTGTACAAGTAGCTGGGAGGGGACACAACTGGGATAGCTGACCCCAACTGACCAAAGGGATATCCCACACCATCGTCCATAGTCAGAAATAAAGGCTGGGGGAAAGAAGGAGGAATGGGGTTGAAATTGAGGGTTGTGGCATTTGTCTTCCCAAGTAACGGTTATGCATGATGGAGCTTGGAGATGGCTGGACACCTGCCTGCCGATGGGAAGTAGGAAATGAATCCCTGAATTTGCTTTGTTTGTGCCCACAGCAGGAGTGAGCAAGCAGCTGTGTGGTGCTTAACTGCCTACTGGTGTTAAACCACAAACCCTTGTCACTTGACTTCTGATGACTGAATCTGCTGGACAATACATTTATTGTCTTTCCAAGTGCCCTTATTACTCAATATATTTTGTAATGTAATCTGAAAAAAATAGTTCTTTAAGTTTCAGACCAGAAAATAAATAAAATATGTGCCTTAAGAACAGCTACACGGTCCAACTTTGGCCGTGTAGTATTATCAGATAGATTGCTGTAATTATTCCAAGGTCTTGAATGGAAAACAAAGATGTGTTATTCTTTTCCCAAAGTGATTTTGCATCATTGATAATCATAGAATCACACATAATAATATGAAACACCAGGGTGAGTTTAAGCCAAATGGCAGAATCACACACAGAATATGAATTCTTAGTACTTTGAAAGTCTGCGTTCAAAGCAAATACTTTAGTGTTGCCAGTAGGAGTTACACAGAAGGAGAGACTACATGAAGGGAAAAATCCTACATTATGCAGATGAATTTCAGTAACTGTCTTTTAGCAAGAAGTTCTTGATATTGGTCCCCTGAGCACCCATCAGTCCAGCTGCATGTGTCATCTGAGTGACGTTTCTTCTTCATTAGTCTCCTCCATAACTTTGGCCCTGCCTTGGAGAATGAAAGAATGGAAAATACTCCCTTTTTTTTGGAAAGCTGACTTCCTT
Source organism: Xenus cinereus (assembly GCA_025774025.1). Lineage (NCBI taxonomy): Eukaryota > Metazoa > Chordata > Aves > Charadriiformes > Scolopacidae > Xenus > Xenus cinereus. The sequence goes on along the minus strand of JAOXJK010000012.1, from coordinate 132,980,309 downwards.
ACAGCTTACAGATGTCTGTGGTCCACCACTTGTATTTACTGTTGTTCCACATTGGTACTGTATTGTATGAGTCCCTTCAGTGAAGTCAGCAAACGCTTCTTGTCTCCAAGAATGGTTCCAGAAGCTATAATACCGAGAAAGGATTGGATATCCAGTTCTAGGTAGTAAAACTTTTCTTTTCATTGCTAGCACTTTATTCAAATTTAGATACTGCAAAAGATAGGCCTTTCCTTTATAGCTAGCTTTTATATGACAACTTCAATGATCTTTCCAGCCGATTCATCTAATCTGAAGTTCTTAACTTAAATTTCTAATAGTGTAGCCTCCTTGCTCTAGTTTGCCTCTATACCAGCTACATGTAGCACTGATCTGGAGAGAGGAAACAGTGAATGACCACTCAAAACCACTGTTTGCATTGCATTTAGCACACTGTGCATGGCACTGTGAACTGTGAACCGCACACATTTGGTGCACTGTCGGCAGTAGCTAAGGAGAGGTGAAGATTGGGAAGACTGCTCAAAAACTTTTTAGTCAGCTGAGGTCTTAAACTCTTGTGGATTTTGGAAACCAACAGATGTGGCAATCCCACAGTAAGTGCTTATTCTCTGCTCTTTGTTCTGTATTTTTTTTGTAGGCCTCTTGGGTCAATGACATATTTTAGCACTATCTTTCTGTAACACCTAGTGTAATAGAGTCCTGGAAATTTCAAAGAAAATATAAAGAAATATGTTGTCTTGATCTCTCTGGTCAGTACCTTTGACGCAGTGATTTCTGAGAGCTATGAACTAGAATTTGGTCCATTAGATTCAATTTACAGATCAACTTAAAGAGAGTATTAGGGAAATAGCCCATACTCGCAGTGATTCAAAGGAATAGGTTTTTTAGGAATTTAGAATAGCTTTTTAAGCAAGCATCTTCTGATAATATTTACGTGCTATAAAAAATTAAATTGAGTATTTTTGTTGTGATTACTTGTGACATTTGCAAATTCTTTTCTGTCACAAGGCATAGCTGCAAGCAATCCCCACATACATACATTAGTACATGTATGAATTGACACAATATCTCTCACTCACTTTCTGCTTCAATTTGCATTATTTTTTCCCCGACAAATGTAAAAATATTGATTGCTACAGTCATTTTTAGAGTATTATACTACTTTGTATTCCTAGTTAACATGCTGGTATGCAATGAGCCATGCAGGAAAATAAATACCCTCATCATAACTTTTCTTAAGTCTAATTTCCTCTTGAAGAGTTTGAGGAAAACTGGTGTGACTATTGTAAGCGCACAGAGGTCAGCGTATGTCCTTTCATGTATAAAAATACTGAATCTCCAGATTCACTTACCTCTGTGATTTTACTGAGTATTGCCTTAGCTGTTTGAAGAAGAAGCACTTGAGGCATCTGATCCAAACCTAAAAAGAAAATTAAAAAAAAAGATTAAAAATAAACACAGTCTAATAGTTTCTAAGACTGGTGCTTCTTAATTCCTATTTTAACCATTCTGAAGTCCAAATGCTGAAATTTACCATGTCTCATTGAAATGCTTTGCTGTAAACAATGGTTTTGGTTCGTTTTATTTTTGCACAAAGATAATATTTACTTTTAAAATAATTTTAAGTATAATAAGGACTAAACTGTGCCCATGAGACACAGCTTATTGTAATAATGGCATAATATTATATCTTAAGGTGCAACCTAAAAGACTCTTCCTTAGTTTGGGAACTAGCAGTTGTTAGTTGTTAGCCTGTTACAGCAACAACAGTCCTACACTGTTGACTTGGTGACCCACCCCAACCTGTTCCCCTCAGGAGCCAGGGAAAAGCAGTACTGGAATGTGAGCAGACCCAACTTCATCTGCTTCTCCAAAGCTGAAGAGGCGGTTGGTTTTCCTTTACACAGCGGACATATCTACCCCTAAATATGCTTGGAAATGGCATAAACCCCACTTATTTTTCAATTCTTTGAGATGCTTCCCATAAAACTCTTAATATAACTCCTGACATAAGCCCATAGGCAGGCAACTATGGGGTAAAACAGTAGATAAAGTGAAAAAGTGGAGAAAAGCCTCTGTTAGAGTTTCTACCATTTTACAGGATGTGACTGAAAATGGAATCTTGCCCAAGATCTGTTACTTACAACACTGCATGCAAAATCAGACTTACAGACCTAGGTGCATTAAGTAGACAGCTAACGATAAAGTAACTGTAGAAAACTACCAAGTTGCTCTGGGCCTGATCCTGCGCACATGAAGAGGCACACAGATCTTTATATGACAGCTCGGTTTCCTACGGAGGCAAATGAAATGACATGTGGAAAATGAATTTACTCCTGTGCATGTCTGCAAGACTGCGTCTTTCATTTTATAACTTCTAAAGTCATGAAGCGATAAAATCAAAGCCACTGAAACAGACTGGTTTGCCCTGTAACGCAGGAGACAGTAGCTAAGAATAGCAATCACCACAGAGGAAGTGAAATATAGGATAAAGGTCTGTTGAGCAGAGCATTCTGTTTCTGGCTTTCAGTCCTTCTGGCAGAGGTCATCTCCTTGGTGACAGAGAGATTAGTTGCTCCTGGCAAGGGGATTTACAAATGTTTATGTACAGAATGTTCTATGACTCTTGCATAACTGTAGGTTACCAGTAGTCTTGCTTTTCAGCAAAGCTTTGTGGGTTATTGGATAGTCATTACTTTTCTCTAGTGACAGGAATGCACTGTCCAGTTTGACCTGCTGACAGGTAGGCATGCGATGGATGAAGCAGAGGTCAAGCAGGGTATGCAATATGAATGGTGAGATAAAGCCAGCATCTTCTCTATATCGTTCTTTATAATGTTGACCCAGAGACCTCAGTGTGGGTGGACTGTCATCCAGGACGTACATCATGAACCACTTCATTTCTCAGAGGGAAAGACTTCAAGAACATGTTTATCTCAAGGCAGATCAGGCCAAAGGGCTTTCATCCTTTCTTTTGCAAGGACCAGCTTTTCTGTGTAACTCACTGCCTCATCCTATATGTGCCAGCCTAAGATCAAAAGGGCTGACTCTCTCTTCTGAAGCTGTAATGCTGCTCTAACCCCATCATTAAGAAGTGCTTGAGAGTGCACAGCACTGGCAATTTTATGACAAATTCTATACCTGTAGAAGCAGGCTGAACGCTGAGCTCTGGTTAACCTCACAGTCTTCCTTTTTACACCTACTGTATCATTTTCTTATCTGTTTGTAATGATGCCTGAGTGTACTCTTCAACTATAACTTTTGACAAGATGGATTGTTTTCCTCAAGAAATGATGGCTGGTGAATAAGGACTCCACTTTCTGTTTACCATCACTTATAAAGTGAATGGCATTTAATGAATCTAAATTCTATTTCAGTGGCTAAAATAACATGCCACTAAAAAAATTTAAAACTTTTACTAAACTGTGACAAATAAAACTTATTTCAAGTAACAATAACAGCTGTAGTAATCTTTGCTAATTTCAGAAGCAAAGCTATCTTGTACAAATGACAAATACTTGGCATGGAGAAAAACCCTCAGCGAAATCTAGAAACTACTTGACTTCAACAACTTTTCTTCAGTCAGCAAAATAAACTCCATTTAACTAGCTCTCAGAAATTAAATAGCACAACACAAAGAAGAAAACTTAATTCAGAACATATAAGTATAGTCTCCCTTCTACAAAATGGCAGGAAAGAGAAGGGTTCCAAAGCGTGCAACACAAAATTATTAAGTTCATAGATTAATAGTTAAGAATCGAAAAGAACCTAAATAAGGAAGAATGGTAACTGGCATGTTTATGAAGTACCCACCATCAGTCCACTGAAAACTACTAATTTTTTTTTAGGAATCCACCCAGATGTGAAAGTGAAAAAAACCCCCACAAACCAAACATCAAAAAAACATGTCACTAAGTAAATATTTAGCTGTTGAAAGACAAAATCATCCTACCAGATCCTACTCATGAGTGCTAATTTTAATGAGACTGTTTCTACTTTTTTGAAGTCAAGAAAGTCCAACTCTTTAAATTGTGCAAGACAATCAATTAATTCAGATAATCAAGTAGAGTGAACCACAAAAGTATGGTAGCCAAAGAAAGGAAAGAGTATGACTTGAGAATTAAAGATTATTCTGCAAAGGTAATGCCCGCTGCTTTTATTTAATCTGAAATTATGGCAGAAAACATCTCAATACAAAAAATATGGCATCAGTAGTTTTAAGCACTCAGGATATAATCAACTTAGTTACAAGGGGAAAAAAAGTCCACCAAAAATTTGCAAAATAAATATCTTTATGTTACAGCATCTTATATGAGAGGAAATAAAAAACAGTAGTAATAACTGAGTAATTTAGTATGGAGAAGAAAAGGTCTAAAAAAAAAAATCCATCATAGTTTTATAATGTCCCATATTGTTTTGACTAGTTCTTAAATGAAACATATTTTTGCATGTAAAATGTTTGATTTCAAAGGTATACATATTGTTGCAGTGAGATTTTGAAAGTACACCCTTACATGCTTGTTTTTATGTTACCTGCAAGTTCCCTGACAGTCTTACTCTGTAGCTTTAGTACTGCCCTTCAGAATGTTATTCAGTGGTACTTTCTGTCCGTGTGTCACCACTGCATGTGCAGGATGGACATGCAGCAATAAAATATTATGAGCAAAAGGAATTTGCCCTGCCCTCTCAGACCCTTCTTGCTCACTAAGGTGTCATAGAATCATAGAATCATCATAGAAACATCTAGGTTGGAAGGGACCTTTAAGATCATCTAGTCCAACCATCAACCTAACTCTGGTAAAAAAAAAAAACAAAAGAAAACCATACAAAAAAAACCCCCTCATTACTAAACTATGTCTGTTAGCACTATGTCAACCCATCTTTTGAAAACCTCCAGAGATGGTGCCTCAACTATTTCCCTGGGCAGCCCATTCCAAGGCTTAATAACCCTTTCAGTGTAAAAATTTTTCCTAGTATCCAATCTGAACCTCCCCTGGTGCAATTTGAGGCCACTTCATGAGGGATTTATTAAAATAATCCGTACTCTGGTTACTTCTTATCACTCTTATAAAACAAAAACAAAAGCAAAAACAAAAACCAAACTGGCAGCCAGGATATTTTCTTTTTCTCCACTGAAGTATGTAGTTTCTTCTTCTTCAGAAAGCATCCACTACTGTCCACTGATGGAAGGATATTATCCTGGGTCAAGAACAGCCACTCTACCCATTTCAGAAACAGTTGCATTCCAGTCCTGAAGAACCATGGAGGGAGCATTATATTCCTAGAAAACCCAGCTGCTTGCATTTGTCCGCAGTCTTATACCTTAAGATCCAGACATCTAGCAAATGAAAGCTGTTACAAGTAATTGAACTGAAATGAAAGGATCTCTTTGCAGAAGGATTACCTACAAAACACTTCATAAGATTAAGGTCTGGCACTTGCTCTGTAGATATTTTCAGTAGAAAAAATGCGAAAGAAGAAAAAAAAATATAAAGAGCGCTTATCTTAATGTTAGAAAAACTGAGAAACATTGATATATGTTTACTGACAAACCAGTCATCCTTGTATAAAAAGTCACAAGGTGAAGTATCGTCTTCCACAATCAATGACAGTACTCTTAATGAATTCAGAAGGCCCGGGACTTCGTCAGCCTCATAGGCCTGTGTGAGTACAGGGGCTAAATGGTGGCTGTGACTTTTACTTCTGAATTTCTTCCCTTTCGGAAACTGCATCCATTGTATACCTGATGAACATATCACTGCTAATACACTTGTAAAAAAAAAAGTCTGGTCTGTTTTGGAGAATAAATTTAAATTTTGGGATTGGCTACTGTTTTTTTTCCAATGGTGTGTTTATAATTCCATTTCTTTTAAGCACCATGAATATTTGAACTTATAGAAGAAGAAAGCTTTTTATCCTTTGTAGCAGACTTCCAAACTCGTTATTCAAGATCTCTTGAAATTCTGTTGTCATAGGCTGCAAATTTGAAAAAGAATCACTGCATACAAGCATTCCTGATGCCATTTTATTGGATTTTTATTTAATAAACGTTATGTATCACAGTATATTGCACAAGGCTTAAAAAACTTACACAATGCTTTTGAAATGCATAGAAGTTACGAACCAGTAAGATTTCTTGATTTCTAGCCCAGCACTCATCTTTGCATTGCTTTTTACATTGCAAGACCAGTAATTGGACAATATGTGGAAACACAGGGCAACGTATGCAATGAAATGAGAAAAATGATTGAATTGTCATATAAAGTTACACATTATCCAATATCTTCAGTCGACATACTGATAACCTTGTCTCTAAATGCTTTTAGGCCACTTCCTATTAACTCCTGGTAAGCATTTATCAGGCACAGTCCATTGCAGCTAATTCCTGTTATTGATCTCCCCTGCTGTGTTTTTAATCCTTTGCAATGCATTAAATTCCTTTTATCTGTACATGTACAAGGCCCCTTTCAATTAGTTTAGATGCTACCGTTGCAATAGCATGTCTGGTATCGATGTAAAATAGGCAGTAGTCAAAGAAAGCATTGTCAATATACAGAATACTTTAGTATGACAGCCTTTTCACTGAATTTCACTGAATTTTTTGGAGTTGGAAGGGACCATAGAGATCATCTAGTCCAACTCCCCTGCCAAG
>JAOXJK010000012.1:132932873-132955875 GCA_025774025.1 Xenus cinereus | reverse complement strand
TTTTGGTGGGGGGGGGGGGGTGAATGAGAAATAATCTTTATACTCTATTGACAACCTTTTGAAACTACTGATTCCCCAAATGAACACGACTCATCAATTATTTTTATAACTGTACTGTATTTTAGTTATTTCTGTGACTATTCTTTTGTTCATACATTCAAAGACCGAATAAGGACACCTCCTAATCTTGCTGGGACCTGACATTTAACTGATTGATTGTGGTTCTAAAACTCTTTCCACAGTTGTTGCTTACCAGAATATACTCTCCCATTTCACATCCCCAATGAATGAATGCTTTTCACAGCAGAAGTATGGTCTTCCATTTGGGGCTTATAAAAACACAAACTTACCTCGATGCACAATCCAGACAGGTTTATACTATTGATTTTTCCCCTGTATTGTTAATTATTCCTTCAATATATGTCATCTGAAAATTTTAGCAAGAATATATATTTTTTTCTTTTTGGAGAGACAATAAATCCCTGACAAATTTCTGACAAAACAGGTAAAATGCTGATTTTTCAAAAAGTTATTGAGCTTACTCTTTTCCCCAGTGGTAGCTCCATGATTCTGTAAATATTACAGAATTCAGAACAAACAAATACTACAAATTCACTTATTTCACCTCATTTTACTTGCTCTGCAACAATAAAAACAACATGCACAAAAAGAAAAAGCATATTGTAAGAAGTTCTCTTAAATAAAAAAATTATAGAAGGGTTAAAATGAGTTGTGAAAATAAATTTCATTTATACACTTAAATTAAATCATTGATTCACTATTAAGCCCCATTCAGCTACACTGACAACTGCTGGGAAGCTCCAGGATATCTATTGGGATCCATTCAGATATCATTAATTTGGGGTTGGGATCATAACTTTACCATAATTATACTTAGGGTTGCTACTGTAGTAAAGCTGTAGCAATGACACACATAAATATTAATCAACTTCTGTGAAATTATAATGTGTTTATATATAAGCCTCTTCTAAGCACAGCAAACTGATGTTCATAAGGAACCAGTAGTTTTCCAACTGTATTGAGTTAGCAAGACCATTTTCTGAAGAATATACAAATCTTGAATTCTAAAATTTTCCAAATTCTTTCATTGCTTCCCACCACAACTGTTAATGTCCACAATGACAAAGAAAGGTACTAAAGCTATTCTAATCCCACAGACATGTCAGATCTTTAAATTGTTATGAATTTGCTTAATTCATTTGAAGTTAATTTAAACCTGTGATGGAAAAAGACCTAGTCCAATATTTATAAGACATTTTAAACTCCCTTTTTATACACATTGTTTATAAATGTTTGTTTATTGATATCATTCTGTTTTATTCCATCCCATCTTCATGTAATTGGAAAAAGAATTATTTCATAATTCTGCTGGAAATCCTTGTAACTTCTTATTTGTTTACTTACTTATTTTACTGTTCAAACAAAGCTACCACTACTACAATGTTTATTAGGCTGTTACTAATAAAAATGGTTGAAGAGCCACATAAATAGCTGGGAATACATTGTGTCATTCCAGTCTTTCTAATTCAGACCCTAAATTCATGAAACTAGGCAATGTTCCGGTGAAGCTATGCTAACCAACACTAGCTGTATCCTAAGTTTTATGAAACAATCATATTTCCCCATAGATAGAAGAAATTAACAAAGCTAGACACAGATCAAAATTAATCACTTGGTATAGTTTTGCTATTCAGTGAAGTAAAGCAGCTGTGAACCTTGTTCAAATAGCCAGCTAACCCAGGGTTAGTATGTTTTTTCTAGAGCCAAAATGGCTTTGCCTCTTTGCCTCTCACAAAATAAGAAAATAAGTATAAATTAGAAACTGTTATCTAAGTCCACAAATTTTGGAGGATCAGATATATTCTATATAGCATCTTTTCTAAAACATCTTGGAAGAGTAAAAAAAAAAACTAAAAAAATCATCAAATGAAAGACTTTAGCATCCTGCTAATTCTGTTCCCCTGAACCTAAGGAGAGTTTATCATTATCATTAATAGGAGAAGAGACAAGACAAGCCTTAGCAAGTTTGAAAACCCTACCTGTAACCTCCACTAAGGATCTAAATGACATTCTTGCAACTGGTACAGGGAGAAACAAGTCATGTTGAAATAATAGTGATGATACCAATAAAGAGGAATCATTTTGAGAATCATGTAATCAGTAGAGAAAACCCTCCTAAGCATCAGGGGAACCATCAAGAGACTATAAGCACTTCGGAAAGACATAAAACTTGTGAAAAGAGACAGTCAGGAATATAAACTCTCAGAAAAAAAAAAAAAGTCATGGAAAAGAATGAAGCATGACACGTTTGTGAAATGATGCAATACACAAATTAAAGCAAAAGTTTTATATGGTGGAGACCTAAAGAAAGTACATTAAACTTACATTTCATAAGTCTCAATTGAAAAAGCTAACAAGCACATGGAAATAAGGCAGAAAACAATGTTTGATACAGTAGTCATAGAATTCATTAGTTCAGAGGAAGACAATTAATATGTTTTGATCTCTTGCTAAGGAAATGTTTCAAACAAAACCCAGGAATTTCTAAACAAGTAAAGTAAGATTCATCTCACCTAATGTAAGATTCTTATAGTGTATCTGGTTTATGTCCATTGTTTAAGCCCCACTAATAGTCGATATATAGAGATCAGCACTGCAAGGAAATGGTTAATTCATCCTATCCATAACTATAGGTAACTAAGAGGGTTTACATTACTTATTCTTGGAAACCCTCCACTCTGCTCCCTCATAGCAATAATGAAGGTCTAGACAAACATGCTACTATTGAAAACATAGTTTTATTTGCCTAAGGCAGGTGAGATGAGTCTAACTCAGTTCTAAATTTATTACTTTCAGATCAACCCTCTCATGTATGACATTTTAGAAATCAGGCAATTATGCAATCAGAAAGAGGGAATAGAATGTCATTGCCAGAGCTACAATTCAAAAATATTTTTTTATTTAATCTGGATGTTAAACAAATACCTCTACTGGTAAGTCATCATGCTTCTAGCTTCATTATTTTTAATTTACGAAGATGTTTTATACAAGAATTTCCAGTTTCAACTCTTCTAGATTTCATCCAGTTCAGTGTAACAGAGTTGAATCTCAAGTGAAGATTTCTAAAATAAAAAGTAACTAGTTATCCCAAACATAAAGTCTTGCAAAAGAAAAAGAGGAAAAAAGCACATTTTATTTTTATTACATGCTTGCAGGAATTGTGCCAATATCTCCAAGCAAATTTCATCTACAAATAATTTTCATTATTGATATGGCCTGATTTTCATTATTGATGGCCTGATTTTTATAATTAATACCAAGGAATGGTATGCAGAGAGGCTCTTGCTTATACTTCCTGCTGTAACTACCAGGGTCAGCTAACTTTGTTATATGCCCTGTTGGAGAGTCAGAAGAGGAAAAGCGTGGAGGTGTTGCACCTGTGGGGAGAAGCAGACAGGACTGGTGACCCAAAACTGACCAACAGGGGTATTCCATCCCATCTCAGTATAAAAGCTGAGGGATCAAAGTGTCAGCTCTCTTTCTTCAATGGCCGACATCCAAGGAGGACTCTGTTCATCTGCGTTCGATCCCGAACCAAGCATTTCTGACTCCAGACCTGGAATCCAGTTCCCATCCACCACTGAGTCCAGTCTGCAACTTTCCCAGTGCCTGCTGGTGACATGACCATCATACTGGGAGCTTGATACTGGTTTTGTATATATTGTGTATTTCATTATTTTCTTTTTTGATATTACTATCATTTTTATTATTATTTTATTATTAATTTTTTCCCTAAAGCAGTTTAGTTTTCTTTTAAACTCATAAGTCTCTTTCTGTCTCATCCTTCTCTCCCTGAAGGGAGATGGTCTCCCTTCTCTGAAGGAGACAGATGTAAAAGACAGCATCTGTCATTCATTTTAGTAACCAGCCCAGCCCAAACCATGACACGTAGCTGTCCTCGGCTCATACAGAATGACTTTGTTTATGCAACGCAAAAATGGTGCAAAAGGTCTTCTGCCTTCCTGTACCACAGATCTTCCCATAGTACGGATTTGACTTACATTCAGCCTAGCATGTAGCCCTAGACTTGTGGAAGGAACGGACAGCATTAAGAAATGTGACCAAGGTATTCACTATTCATAAATACCACAGGGAGGACAAAATGGGAAAATAAGTAAAAATAATTATTACTATGTACTTCTTATCTATACTGTAGATTTTATCACAACCCTAGCACACCTCCAAAAAGAACTCACTTCAAAATGTATGACATACAGAGTATACAATAGGATCATATGACAAATGTTTTTACTGTGTTCTCTCTTAGGGCACCTCATTAACTTCCTTTCAAGCCTATGAGGATAAGAAAGTGGATATCACAGCTTCACGAGCTGTATATATATATGTATGTGTATGTGTGTTTATGTACATACAGACATATGCACAGCCACATATATCATAAAAATCTTTATTAGCTCCCAAACCTTTACATAAATGTTCCACTAATATATAAACCAGTTTTATTTTGCTCATGTGGCTATGACTAAAGTTGACTCATGCCAATGACAAGTCTTTCCATAACAACTAGCATGCTATGAAATGGGAAATGATAGAGAACCTACTAAAAAAAAAAAAAGACAAAAGTTTACCCAATCCAGTCACTTGACAAAATAAACAACAATCTGACAATATGAAAGGTTTATTTACTTTATATAATTCATTGAACTCTGATTTGGCAGCTGTTGTCCACCTAGCAGAAACAGCATACAACAGTCCCCAAGCTTCATTATTAGTGAGATTTAAGTAGCCAGAGCTTTTTTTCATTATTGTCTGGACATCTGTGATATTTGTCACATTACAGCTTATTCTAGGCTGAAATAGGCCAGATGTTGAAATTCAAATAACAGAGCACACTGACTAGTTTTATTCAAGTCCTTTAGACCTGCCAGATAGTTCTTAAAACAACAGGAAACAAAACCAAACCAGTAAATCCAACCTGAATTTAGGTGTGGTTTGGAGAATGAAATAAGAGTCATGATAACACTTCTTCTTATGCTTACAGCAGTAGACATTGTAAACTGTCAGGTTAAGTCAAACAGATGTTGTACCAGAGCTTGCTCTTGGTGCAGCTCTCCAGGATCCCAGAACCCTCTTTCTCCAGACGTGACTCATGCCTAGAGTGCAGTGCAATGTCTTCTCATACCACTGCCTTTGCTTCCTTCTCTCTCAAGGAGTGGGAAGAGGCTGGTGCACACCTGGATCAATTCAGCTTCAGTATGGACCACAGCACTCACCTAGATCCAGAAATGTAGCTTACGTTAATAGTTTAGGTGTAGCCATACAGACCCTTCTATCTCCTGCCAGTTTTCCAAGCAGAGCAACAACTAACTCACTTGAGAATGCAAAGACCTCTGAGAAGTTGTGTTCATTGGGAAAGGAAGTATATCACTGGTGATCCACTAAGAACTTCTTACGTGTATTTTTGAATGAGCCGAGATACCTCTGAAGAGTCTATGTTATCCTTCCCTCTGGAAGAAAAGGTGGCTATAGTAGCAAGTCCTCATTTTGGAAAAGGAGGCACCATGGGCATTGTATATATCTTATACTCTGATATTTTCAGTGAGAATATTTCTGGAAAAGTAAAGCCTGCCTGACATTTCCTCCAGTAATCCTTTCTTAGTCTTTCTCTGCCTCCTATCCAAATATCGAGAGCTGGAAAATTTTGTGGGCATGAGAAGAGGGAGTTGAAACAGTTCAGACTGAATGAAATTACAATTATTGAACAAAACACTTTCATCATCATGTATTTCACTGCTGCTTTTTGCAAACAGATTTAGCAAGGAGTAGCTGGGGTTAGGAAGCTGAAATCTGGCAGAGATGTGCTGCTTAGAGGGGTGCTTTTCAGCATGCCAGTGAAGAACCTTTGATTTAGCCAGAAAGAACTTTTAAAATAGAAACTGGCATATGTAAAATAGATTTTAAAACAGAATTATTTATAATAACTGTTTCTCTTTTATTTCAAAGTGGAGATTTGGCCCAATAAATGTCAGATATGGCAGGACCTTATACGTAAGAAGTGTCAGACTGACTGTTGTATGAAACCATATACAGAAAGTGTCTTTCTTAAATCTCCCATACTCTATTTCATAGTTTTTCCTGTATCCTCATATATAAATGGCAGAAGATAACATTGATTAATATTTTAAGATCTTAACCGATTAGAAGAATAAGCTATAGTAAAAAAAAAATTCTCATCCTAAGGATGTTTACATCAATAAGTCACAGCAAAACATCCTCATTTACAGTTATTAACATTTTTCTAAAATACCTACAAGAGACCTTCTTTCAAATAATATCATACTTCTCCCAGTCTCTATTAGCAGAATACATCTTCTGAAACATAAGTACTGACTCCAGTTTGGATGTTACCAGCAGCTGGTATGTCCCCAGATCCTTTCTTCTCACTATCTACAGCCACGGATTTCTTGCTGTTGCACAATGGCCAATACATATATTTCCTGAGAATTTTGAGAGGAAATAGGAAGCTGAGTCCAACAACAAAATGTAACTTATTTCATCACAGAATGGTTGAGACTGGAAGGGACCTCTGGAGGTCATCTTGGCCACCCCACCTGCTGAAGCAGCATCATTTAGAGCAGGGTACCCAGGACAGTGTCCAGAGAGCTTTTGAATATCTCCAGGGATGGAAATTCCACAACCCCTCCAGGCAACATGTCCCAGACTTCAGTCACCCTCACAGAAAAAAAAAAGTTGAATATATTTAATACACTTTTATTTTGAAAGGGGAGGAGGATTACTTCTTTATGCTGAAGTGTTTTTCCTCTAGGAGGGTTAAAAAATCGGTTGCTTTTGGAAAGAGATCAAGGACGATCTCTAGTTACAGAGACTGACTCAGCCGATGACACTTTAAAATAGCAGTTTAACAATTGTTTCCTGATTTTCTTTGGGTTTTATTTTAGTGATATAATGAACTCGCTTGGTTTTAATACACGTCTAATGAATATAGGATTTCCATTATAGCTTAGTCTGAATTTAATGCATCATTATTTCAACTCCACTAATAATGATATAATGCAAAATTGAATTAACACACTCAGCATATCATTGGTATTAGAAACCAGGGGAAACCTCTCCAAGGAAGCAATAAAGAAACCCAGATTTCCAGGCTTGTTCTGTCTGTATTCTGCTCTTCTCACAGGCATTCACAGCTAATGGCTCATATTTGCTCGAACACAGTTCTTGTTATGCCATATAATAATACACGGTCTAAATCTGTAAATGAATGCTGTGCTCAGCTGTCCCGGGGATGGTGACCATTGAAACACCTACATTAGATGGGACGTTCTTTTATCCCCCATGCTTCATGATAAAAAAATGCAAAACAGACATATTCTACTAGTTGTTTTTATTATGTCTCAAATAATGACATGCCTTTTCAGGACGCATACAATACAGTCTTCATAAAAGGACAGCATGATAAAAATTTTCCAATGAAATGTGTATAACCCAGAAACATCTAATTATTCACAACATCACATCAAGTGAAAGTCCATGGTGAAATTCCCATGCATTTCAGTGGGACTGAGTCCACGTGGTTAGTGAATTGCTTGATGGTGGACTATAACATAATTAGTTTGTATGTACCATAGTTAGTTACACATCCATGTTCTGTAACAAAAAATACATGCTCAGAATAATATCTGGCAGATATTAAGTCAACTTCTACTACTGAAAGGCCTTGAGAATGTCATTTGTGATCTAGTTGGTAGTGAAATTATGCTTTCATATGTAGGTGGCATTTATGTATGCAGATATACACAGGCAGCTCTTAGTGTGGAATAACAAAGTCTTGCTCTGTGCTCTGTTGTATGAGACTGTAAATGTTAGTTCTGAAAGGAGTCATTTTCAATTATTAACATATCAGCTTTCAAGTACCTATGTGATAGTCTTCTCTTTAAGGTCAGCTTCATTCCTATGGACTTATAAAATGAGTGTATGTATGTCAAACTCAGACTGCAGTGTATTTAATTCAAGGTGACACCAAGTATTATTACGGATGTTAATCTTTCTCCTTAGGGCTGTAACTAAGGATCAACATAACACAGATCTCCAATATGTTAGGACCTTTGCTTGGAGAAATACACAGCTTTTGTCTGAAAGGGCCGTGAGCTAAAACTATTCAAGCACAGGAAGGCAGAAGAAAATAGCAGATAGAATAAATTATCTAATGGCTGGCAACAATGTTTTAATTCACGTCTTTAATAGGGCAATGGGTGCTTAGAGCTGGTTGAAGCTAGACTGAAAGAGGAGGAAAAAGGAAAGGAAGGAAAGTTAGAGCAATGGAAAAGGGTAAAAGGGCAAATGTGGAAAAGAAATTCTGAATGGCACTGGAGATTAGAGCAACCAGCCAAATTGGAGTAGATGAAAGTCCAGTCAAAACTATGCAGGACTTTGAATGAATAAAAGTCTGAGCTTTGTTTGCTTCTGGAGCTGATATTAATAACATTTCTACTGATCTTCTCAGCTGCCCATCCAGATCAGTGATAATACACTATTTTGCTATGTTAAGACCTGGACAATTTTCAAGCTTCATCTTTATTCATCAGTTTTTCTCCAAACAATTATTAGATGTCTGTGCTTCCATTTAGTTTAAAGGTATCATGAAATCCAATATAGTAGGGTATTGAAAAATTAATGAAGATGTCTATAGCTAAATTGTAGTACATGGTACATTTTCTTTAAGAGTCTTTTTCAAATTAATAATCAGAACTTTACCAGGTAAGCCTTGCAGAGATGACAACAATCCAATTAAGACAACAGAGGTGTTGTCTTAATTACCTTCCCTCCACCCCCCCAAATAGGAGACGGAATGTATTTCCTCTTTTGGGTAATCAAATATGTGATTAATTTTGCAACATATTAATTTTTCATTTGTGAAAAATTTATCAGAGCCTTGTTTGTCACATCTTTGAGTTCTGCATATTGTGTTGGGAGCAAGCCTTCACTTGAATCAGTCATGTTTTTTAAATTGTTATTTATTATTTATATTTATTATTATTACTTTTTTGTTCTTAAAATACAAGAAACTAGATAATATCTCGACAAACAGCAATGTTTGAAATACCGCTAGATGAAACACAAACGCATCTTCATCAGAAGGAAAAAAACTGTAATGCATGGAATACATATAAGTTCTGAGAACAGCTGGTCAACACAGGATAGCTACTGGCTGTTTTCCCCAGGCAGCAGACTTAGGACGTGATTCAGTTCACGCTTACACAAACAGGATCCTTTAGGTCCCATGGTAGAGGTCGATACTGGAGTGCAGAAGGTCCTGGATTCTGGTACTGGTATTTTGAAGGATTTCTCTGTATTCATAGCAGAACAAACTCTTCGTCTAAAATCAGCCTCTTAGCTGAGAAAGATCAAAAGCCTGCTTCCTCTCCCCCAAAACGTGTTTTGTTGCTCTTGTGGGATGTTTTAAAAGAGTATTTCCTTTAAATTGCTTCACTGTTTATTTACACATTCACTGGTAATACTAAAAGCTTATCCCTTTCTTATCACAGTGTGTAATTGTTTCAAGCCTCCCCAAGCCCTTCAGATTCAATCAATGGTTTCAAATAGTCTGTAAATATTTTCCAGCTTCTTCAGAAAATGATCTTATGCTCCGTCAGAAGTTTTAGAAGAGGACTATTAAAGAATATATACAGAGGCAAGAGAGAACAGTCATTTCCTCAGAATGAAATTGGTTCTGAAAGTTTTCAATCAAAGTATTTATATAAGCTGTGTTATGCTGGGAATTTTTTTGAATTCCTGCAAATTGCTATATACCATAGGGTAGCGAGTTTCTAAAATAACGTTCAGCAGCACCCTCTGTGTAGCTGCCAGATAAACACTCAAACCTCTGTGGCTCTGTGTTCCCAAAGACGCCGATGGCAAGGAGCAGCATGAATGGGAGCTTTGCTGCAGGAGGCTGACTGCGTGCCCCTGGGGACATGGAAGGGAGCCTGGGAGGGAAAAATATTACCTGTGTATTATTTCTTTGTATGGGCCATTGAAATAAATTGAAACACTAATAAATATGCACTGCGAACAGCCACCAAAGAGGTGGGTACGTTGAAACAAAATATTTTTTTAATGTGACTTCATTTGACGGCTGTTTTCTTAGAAGGGCATGGCAGCCTCATGGAATGTATTTTGGTTTGATTCATGAGAAACTGAATCAGGCAATGAGTCTATTTTGTTACATGAGGCTGTGCTTCTACTGTGTTTTGTCTTTTTATGTACCGAAAAAAAATATTATTAGGTTGATTTCCCAAAAGTGTATTCCAGACTTATTTGTATCATTTGGTGATTTAACTTAACCTATTTCAATACACAATATATAGAATAATTTTAGGCTTTCTAGTAATTTTAATTTCCTTATTTTTGAATACTACCTTAAAGCTGTCCTGTTTTCAATATACTCATCCTCTGTTCTCATTAGTGCTCTCTTAGTTCTTAAATGAGAGCTAGAGAAGGTGTTATGAGTAAAATCAAAACTAATATTTGAGTCTGAACATGTGAAAATTCAAGAAACTCAATTTATGAAATTCCAAGAAGAGCCCACTGAAAATTAGGTCTCCATCACAAGAAATTTTGAGGCTTCAAAAGGTTTTCCTGTTACAGATTAAAATGAGAATAAAAAGAATGGAAAACAAGAAGGAAAAAAGAGGTGAATTCATTACAAAGATTTCATTTCTCTAGCTGTGAATGCTAAATGAGGTAATTTTAAAATTTTGTATTATAACTAACCAGAATTTAAAAGTTTCGTTTTGACATAAGAATCTTAAAATTCTAATTTAGATCAGAAGTCTGAATAATTTAATGTAGCTGGGCCATTTTGAAATTATTTTTTTTTTTAGTTTCTAGATCATTTTGTCGAAACCAAACTTTTTTCCTTTGGATAAGATGCTATCAAAAACTTACAGGTAAATTTACCATTTTGATAAGTTGTAATTTTTTTACAACTCAGGTGATAAGCACCAGAGTTCCAAATGACACAGGCCCAAGAAGAATATGCCAAGCACAACTGAAATTAAACTTCTTTTCTCACTGTTTAAAGTGAGAAATATAACATCAAAATTTTCTTGATATAAAAAAAAGGACAAACCTTACTTTCTACTAAGCACCTTTACTTCCAAAATATTGGCATCAGTCCAGTACTCACTGGTCTTATTTCTTCTACTGCAGCCCCATTCTGTGTAATGTGCACTTCATCGAATCTGATAATCAAAATTCTCTCCAAGGGATAGCAGAGAATTAACTTTCTAACTGAGCAAGGGCGTACATTCTAAGCTGTAAGGAAACCAATATAAGTGCTGGCTGGGGGATGTATTATAAAATCCTCCCCCAAAAATGTAAGTAATGTTCCTGTGGCCTGCTATCAGAGGAAGACCATCAGCAGTATCTCGTCGAATAAAGCAGCAACAGTAACAGAATATGTTGCAAGACATACAGATTCACACAAAAAAGATTTAGCCAATGTTCCTATCATCCACTATTCAAATACTCACAACTAAAATTTTGTTTTTCTGTCTGTGCTCATAGATTTAATTATTTTCTAGGATGAACACTATATTTTGAAACTCCTAGGCTCCACAAAATTTTTCTTTTGGTAAGAGCTCAACTTCAGACTTGTCTATGAGAGAGGACCATACTCTGCAAGGCTCACACAGTTCAGACTCTCGTGGAAAGATACCAGCTCATTTGGTGGAAAACTGCGAGATTTCATGGTTCAGCTGGGTTCCTCACTGGTAGTATGAACATGGAAGAACATTCTTATGGAACAACAGAATGGAAAATCTGTCTGTAGAAGGGATATCTCACATTCAGGATTTTTTAGGCTCTTTTCATAATACATGGGGCATCTCAAAATAGAAGAGTGCGTTACTGAAAAGGAGAAAGACATGGGATGTGGGTTTTCCTCTGATAATTATCCTTGATAAAATATCTTTTTCTAAGGTCCAAATCAGCCTTTTTTCAGTGTGCATTCAGCAGTCAGACACATGACTCTACACCTCAGTGGGATTCCTATCGAGAATAAGACCCACACTCCTACCCCCACCTGAGGCTCAATGTCGCAAATATCAAATCAGCAAATGCATTGGCTCAGGGTAACCGTGACTTAAGCAGATAGCAAGGAACATCCCATCAGCACTCAGGCATGGTGACAGTTCTTGCCATCCTTGTTCTTCACGTGAACCCATGAGTGCAAAAGGAGCGGAACAAGGCTGCACACCAGGCACTTCAGCTGAGAAGCATTTTGGGAAGCTGTTTATTTCTCAGCTGTTAGTGACTTATTCTTAAGTGAGACTCAGGCTGTGTTAATGGTACTGCTCTGACCAGCTCCATCACAAACACACTGCAGAGCCTCTGGGAGGAGTGTTTACACCATCAGCCTCAGCCCGAAGGAAATTGCCACTGTTAATTTGTGACCCTTCTGCGGAGGCAATTCTCTACCTGAGCCTCCTCTGATTTTCTCCATTCATGGTTTGTTCCACAAAAGTGAGGAGGGAGTGCACAGAGCTGCACAAAATCTACCACCACGTGCTGGACACCTCTGAGGAACAGCAGCTGCTGGTGCCTGTTGAATCCCAGTGGGACAGGTGCCTGGTCATGGAGGTGCTTGTCTTCTGAAGCAGCTTGGGCTGGAATGAGAAAGGGGTAATTTATAGTGGTCCAGAGTGAAGGAAAAGTATTCGCACAATTAGAAACCCTCTCAGTTACCCAGCACCAGCTAGCAGCTGAAAAGCAGCAAGATCCCTTTTAGCTGTAAATGACTGTTTCAAAGGAGAGGCAAACATATTGTCTCAAACTACCTCCAGTGATTGTTTTAACTAATGTTTAATTTTGCCATGAAATGGACCATAAACCAGGAAACAGCTGAGAAGCAGTTCAAAAAACTGTTCAAGCCATCTATCCTCTCTGCCTCTCAGCACCCAGTTACTGTCTGCTGGTTCAGAGGTGGTGTGCGAGTGTTACCCATATAAATGAACTTAATATGGGTAAACATGTCAAGTCTATGACAAGTTCGGGATTAAGCTAATTATATAAGAAACGGAGATCAAGCCAAAGTTTCACTGGAAAATTCCAGTTCACTCAACCTATAATATTCTGTCAGAAATAATTTACATTCAGGAAGCTTTCACAACAGTCCAGGTAAACAAGATCTGCTGCAGAGCACAGCCTAGTAAAGTTTAGAGAAATTCATATTTCACAAAAGTTTTTAACAGGATAGAAAAGCCAGCATATCTAGCTCCCCAGATTATTTTTTTTTAAACAGTCATATCTGTGCTATTCAGGCTAAAGCAAATTCCAAAAAGCAAATAAATAAATATATTCCGAAAGAAAAAAAACAAAATGTATTGCCACCAAAGTTTCTGAGAACCAAGCAACAACTTTGTGTAAGTGCTCTGTAATGCAGCAAATGGAACTCTTTGACAGAAATAAAACCCATCTGTGGTGGGTTGACCTTGGCTGGCTTCCAGATACTCACCAACCCACTCTCTCTCCCTCTCTCCCCCTTCTCAACAGGACAGGGGGAGAAATTAAAATGGAAAATATCATGGCTTCAGATAAAGACAAGGAGGTCATTTACCACCAACCACTGTCATAGGCAAAACAGACTTGACTCCAGGAAAAACTAATTTAATTTTGTGCAAATTAAAAATAGACTTTGATGGTGAAAAACAAAAGCTAAACCATCTTTCCTCCAGCCCTTGCCCGCCCCCCCTCTTTTCAGGCTCAACTTCATTCCTTCATTTGGAACTCTCCCAACTCTACCTGGAGGGATGATGGGGAATGGCTTCAGTCCATAACAGTTCCCTCCTGCTTCTTCCTCCTCACACTTTTCCCATTCTCTAGCATCGGCTGTAGTCCTTCAGGATGAACCTGCTCCAGTGTGGGCTCTCCATGGGCCTCAGTCCCTCAGGAAACATCCACTTGTTCCAGTAGGTGTAGATATTTGCTCTACCGTGGTGTCTCCATGGGCTGCAGGGGAGTCTGCTCCAGTGCCCAGAGGACCTCTTCCCCCTGGTCATTCTCTGGCCTTGGTGCTCACAGGGCTGTTTCTCACTTTTTTTTTTTCCTTATTTCCCATTGCTTGTGCAGTGTTTTGCCCTTTCTTAAATACGTTTTCCCAGAGATGCTCCTTGCTCATCCAAGGGGCTCAGCTTTGCCCCTTGGTGGGTCTGTTGGAGCCCACTGGAACCAGCTGTGTCCAATGTGGGGCAGTCCTGGCCTCTCCTCAGAGGCCGCCCCGCAACCCCCCTGCCATGGCTGGCACCTGGGCACGGACACCCAGGGCCTATCTATGGTTCCATCTCGACTCTCCACACCTTACTGAGCTGTAATGAGCAGTCAAGTGTGCCATCCAAAGAGGTTCGAGTAAAGAGAAGTGCTGAGTACCTCCAACCCACAAAATACCCAACTAATTCTTAGGTTAAAGTACTCCCATGGCCTCACAGAGTTAATTTTCATATTCTGAGGCAGAAGAGGGGACTGAGTCTGGGACTGCCCCATGTTTATTGTGTTCTGCCAATAAATTATCATATTAAGAACTTACACATAAAGCCACCTTCTCTGGTGGCTCTCTCTTTATAAAGGATCTTATTTTTAAATCTGTGTAACCAGTGTAATTTTGCTGAAAGTTAATGTGTTCTAAGACTTAAATATGTTTTCTAGTGTGGAGATCAGACATCCGTTGCTTAGCCAATGACCAAAAAAGTGGTCCAAATAAATGTAAGAAAAGAATAATTTTCAGTCATTCTTCATTTAATTTAATTGATGAATTGCATAAATAAATAGTTGCATCTAGGTGAAGTGCACAACCATACTTGGAGTGCCTGTGCAGGATGACAGTAACCCTAATAATGGTTCATTTAATCTCTGTACCTCCATTTTTTCATGTCAAGGAAAGCAGAAACCATCTTCAACAGACTTTTATCAGTGGTTTAGACCTCTGATCTTATTTGTGCTATAAATATAATCTCAGGCGGTAAGATATTTTGTTTACTTATATATAATGAAATAAATGTGTTTTCAGTAAACGTGTGTGTGTTTTGTCCATGAACTTTTCTGAATATTTGTAGGTCATGGCATTAACCCCCCCCCCCAACTCTCAAATGTTCAAAAAACCACAAAGAAACAAACAAACAACAATTGATAAATTTTTAGACATTGAATTGAAGCTTAAAGAAATAAAAGTTTTAAGATTGGAATACATCATGTCAATGTAAGGGGGGGGAAGCTTGTACTTTTCTTTTATGTACCATTTGAAGGCTGTGATAGGCTGCCATGTGCGCTAACTTGTTTCCAGAGACAGCAGGACAAAGGCTCTGATGTTTCCAGGTCATTTACAGCAGTCTAGCGAGAAGACATAACAAGAGAACAACAAGAACAAAATAATAATAGTGTAATCACCAGCCCTTTCACAGGAAAGAAATGAAAGTGCTTTTATTTGAAAAATATCTATTTTTCAATAAACATTGAATTAATCATTCTGAAAGCAAATATAGCAGATATTCTGCATATACAGTACATATATTATGTATAGGTAAAGAAATAATCAGTGTATAGCTGTTGTTTTCTAAAATTTATTGCATTACATATTTAGAGGATGAAATATGCTTTTTGCTTGGATCAACACCACGTTAGTATCAAAAAAATAAAATGGGAAGAGTGAGTTTTTAATGCTTACTTGTCATTTCATATTTATAAGGCCCTTAACAAAAAGCAGCAAGGTACTACATCATTACTAACAGAAGTTTTTTAAATCTTAAGTAGAGAGAATGCAAAATTCTAATATTGGTCATTTTTCAGTTTTGTGACAACCGACTGAAATCTGTGTTGCTATTTGTTTGATTTCTCTGGCAACCACAACCTGATCTATTATTACAAGTAAATTCCTACTCTCTACTACTTCCAGTAGCATTACACTAACATTCTGTTTCAAACCAATGGAAATTATTTTAATATTGATCTATCAGTCAATGGTTTAGATAAAATTAATTTAAACATGTGACTTTTGATATTTATTTAAAGGAAGAAGACCAATCCACCACTGAAACAAACTTCTCAAAGGGTAAAATAAGTAACTAATCGCTTTAGAGGAAGACAGAAATATTTTTACAAGAAAAGTACATTTGGTGCAACCACTTGTTCTTGGCCTTGATGCTGGACTACCTGAAGAAAATATTAAGACTGTTTTACATAGGAAGTCAAGCCAAACACACTCAAAAGCCCTAAGTAGCTCTCAAACAGGAAATACTCTTGGTTGCAGTTTCCATGGTTAATATTTGCCCACAAATATTCTATCAGGAAAGTCAATCACAGCATTTACCTTAGAATTTCTGTCATTATTCACAGAACAAACTGCTCTGACTTTTGCTTCCATAAGTGGGTCCACAAATGGAAGAAATTGTGCTATATGGTCTGATGGAAGCCAGTGATGCTCTAGGTAAACTTATAAGCTACAATTCACGTAGGGAATATGCAGGATCAAGTCTCTGATGAGTTTTCCGCTGTTCTTCTTTACCAATTAATCACACTAAGGTGGATTGAGCAGATGAGATTAATTCTAACTGAAATCAGTAGAGCTATATAAGGCATTAAACTGATGAGGATGTTTAAAATTCTCTAAATTACCTACTATGGTCCAGTGTGCCCATTCTCTTTAGAATATTGACTAAAGAAACATCAGGTTTCACATACATAACCTGTAAAAAGGTTACATATGTATTTTTAAGGAAGACAGAATAGTCCAAAAACACAATAAAGATTTGCAACCATTTGTAACTCAAGCCCAAATTCAGGATAATAGTCACTTTCATGCAGTTGTCTGACGCATCAAGACCACCTAAATTTTTCTATCAATTCTTGTATGTTCCAATGTGCTGTACATATACTCCCTATATAGTATCTTAATAGTCAAACCAAGAAAAAAGGAACTGTTATTGTCATGTAAAGGTTTACATGACAAAAATTTTGCTAGAGGAAATTATTCCAATTTTTTAGATATTTAGATGGTAGAGATTCCATGTCTGCTGCTACACATTCCAGTGGTTCCTTTTTTAAAAAGCAGGATTGAGGACCTCTTCCACAGTCATTAATATAACAAGGTGACCTTACAGAGTATCAAAGGTAGAAAAGCAGTTGAAAGAAAAATCAGTTCAGAAAAGAACAGAAAAAAGGTGAAGTATTGGAACAGCTAAAATGTTCTTCAAACTTTTTTCTCAAAGCAAGAAGAGGCACATTACATTCTAGTTTCCAACCATTATTGAGATGAAACAGGAAAAAAAAAAAGCACTTGACATTTCAAATGGCTGCCCACAGGAAGACTCAAGAAAGCTAAACTCAATTAGAATAGCATTAGTAGTACCCTGGCCACATGCACCCTTACAGAGAAGCTAGAGATACTAAGTCACATAAATAATGATCTAGATAATAGAAAATGCAGGGAAAGAGATTCCACTCTGCTTTTTCTGTGCAGCTGTAAGCTGAGCATAAAAGAGACCCATCTCTCTTACTGAGGATTCAAGGCAAATGAAAGAACCTCAGTTCAAAAAATCTTACATACTTAAGGTTACCAACACTCCACTAAGACTTTAGTTTTTAAATTCATGCTCCCAGGCATCTAGAGTTGTTTTTTAGCTTTCACATCACAGTTCAATAAAATGCAAGTTTCAGCCCTAAACCCCTTCAATATCTACAAAATTGTCATTCCCTTTCATCTACCTTGATAATCTTAAATCCAGTAGACAACCTCAAACCACAGTAATTTGATTCCATTCCACAGAAAATACCATTGCAGTTGCTTTCTTTCACCATTCACCACTGTCATTGCCCAGTTGATTGCTTTTGTAAATAAGGCCTTCTAATTCCATCCAGTTACTCCTGAGCCAAATAAAGTACATTGAATTGCAATATAGCTCCAGAAGAAAAGTCTTCAGACTTGGATAGGAAGAATAAGCAGTGAGAAGAAACATTTTTTGCTTGCTATGGTGTCTTGTCAATCATTCTGTATTTATTCATCATTACTATTCATCTGACTTCTGCTTCCAGCTCTTTTGCTTTCTTCACTTGATTAATGCATCTTTTTTGTTCAGTTCTGATATGGAGACATGAAGGTAGAGAAGTTCATATACTTCTGATCCTTCCTAAAATCAAGGACAAAGAAAGTTAGAAAAAATGATTCTGTCAATAAGCAGAGTGACAATAATTGTTTCCTCAGCTGCTAGCTCTCAGTTTGTAATGATCAGAAATGCTGTTTTATTTCATTTCCCAAACGTTGGTACAATAGCATGAAAGAAAACACAAAGCATCACATTATTGATGGCTCCCTAGGGATCACCTCCACTGATACAGAAACAATGGTAAAATTGCCCATAGAGAAAAAAAAGCACAAAAAGCAACAAAGAATGGAATGAAAAAATCAGAAAAATGCAAAGAGACAAATATTTTTGTACAGCGAGAGAATAATTTGAAATACTCACCGGCAAGAAGGTCAATCATGTCCTTTATACCGAACAAAATTATTGCTGACATCAAAAATATAATTTATTGCCAGTAAAACAGACAACTACGGGAAAAATAAGTTTCAATCTATATTGAATAGAGATTATATTCAAATGAAATCTACAGGTTTCTCATTGATCAAGGTCCCACGGAAATCCAGATTCGGCAGTGCTTGTCAGAGATATTTCACTAAACATCTGTCTTCTAAATTTATTAGCACAAAAACCTAGATTCCCTTAAGACCTTGAGACCCATCAATAATTACTTGAAAAAAGTAAGGAAAATCACCTGATAGATAAGATTCAACTTTTACTGTACCAGACATGAAAATGTGGGATTATTATTTCTGTATAGAATTGGGAATCAAATCATTTCCTGACCAGAAAAGTGGAAATTTAAATAATACCATGAATAAGCTATGGCTATATCTGTCTTTTAAATATCACAGGCAGTTTGTACGCTATGTGTGCTGAGCTGGCTCAATATGCCAGAGAAATATGTATTCAGTGAAAACAGTTCAGGAGGTAGTAAAACTGTCCCCAAAGTAATGAATGCAATTCTATTTTACATTTTGTATAAGACTATTTTCTTTTAGAAACCTATTGTGCTCAGACCTTTTAGTATTTAAATTTCATCTTAGCTGCAGAATCATTTCACAGTGGAGATAATCTCAAACCAAAAGTACTCAATACTTCAAAATTGTTGACTTGAGGATTTTTTTTTAGTTATCTTTACCTGTATTATGAATCTCAATCAGCATTTAAAAAAGAAAACCAGAACACGCCTGAAGAAGTACATGTATCTGTAAATAGAAATTGAGAAGAAATTCTAATTTGTAATGTATGATTAACCTTGTTAGTTACAGGAAACCCTATGTCATCGTCTTTTTCCATCCAAGCTAACATATTAGGAAGAAAACCAAATAAATATTGTCTGTTTATGGATCAACGTGTTTAAACAGTTCAGATCTGATAACTGTCATTTAGCTGCCAAATATGTGACCATCTTTTCAGATAAGTCTATCTCCAACACCTCCTTCTGCTCTCTCCCTGTGAGAAGTTCTCTGTGGGAGCTGTTAAGGAGCTGTGACTTTTGCAAAAAACCCACCCTCCTTTGCTCATAGCAATGGTCATGATGTGCTCCTTCTTCCACACAAAGGGATGGTCCTTGCCCCGAGGAGTTCAAGTGTCACGAGGAGACACATGTCAGGAGTAGACAGAAACTGGGGAAAGGACAGGCTGTGAAGGATACTTGTACCAACTAGTTGCAATCATTTTGGACACTGCATCTGACAATCTAGGGTCAAGTTCATGCTTTACTCAGACTGGGTTTAAGCTTAAAACCTGACTCGGTGAGACTATTGATTTACCAGTCATGCAACAGGAGAGGCAGGTCTCACATTGGACATGGTGGTTAACACACCCAGAGCTGATACTAACTCCAGCTTTGGAGTCTTGTCCTTCTTACCAAGCATTCCTGGGACCCAGGAAGATTCTGTTTTCAGTTGAAAGTATATGGTGTCGGCTCTCCCTTAGAAGGAGCTAGGGAGGAAAGTCTCAGCTAAATCCTGCTCTGAGCTAAGAAGCAAACATCAGTAGTTCCTGCCTCTCTGCTGAATCCAGAGCCCAAATTACAGCAACGTGCTTTTTCCTCTACTAAAAGGCAGCACCATCAGCATTCATCATAGCATTTATGGGTGTCTGTCGCTTTCCATTAAGTAATTCATTCTCATCTCATCTATAAACTGATAACTAGCATCTAGGAGCACTCAGGAGCAGATTACTATGTTGTCCTTCAGGCTACTGATTCACGATAGGGTGGCTTTGACAACAAAGCCCTCCAAAACTGACTGAACTGAGATTCATCATCAGGCCAGCTGTGTCAATATAACCACTTAGGCAACTCCAGGGATGATGACTGACTTAATCTCTATTAAAAACAACCTTTTCCTTTTGCATATTTCTTTTAACTTCAATCATTTCAGTAACCTTGCTTACGATGGAGTCCATACACAATTATACTGGCACAACTGAGCAAACAATGAAATGCAGCATGTGGCAAGAGCTTTTCAAATCAGCTTTGTCATCCAACTACCGCACTGAAAAACTCGGCTGTGACTCACCTTCTTTTTGAACAGCATTTTAATGCTTAGCAGCTTAGCACTTCTGGCTGTAGGACCCCCTACGTGTCTGAAGACCTACCAGAGGAGGCATTGTAACAGGCATGCAAAGGTTAGAACTGTTGTTGGAGTGACTGAATCTAGGGTGCCTGATGAATTTCAAACAGAAAAGAACACTTAACTTCTTTATCTTATACTGATGAGTAAACCTGGAATTGCAAGTATGTAAATTCCATGATCTTTAGGACTTCTGCAGAAAGCAGCCTCCCACATGCCCTAAAAATGATCTTTCGGTTCTAGTTTGAGAAAATTGAGGTGCTCAGAAATTATGGGTAGAGTCTTGGTCCACACAACATGATTCATCATTTTTTTAAAGGGCACAGGATTCCATTCTACTTCTTTAAAGTTCATTTTTGTCAAAGTACTATTAACTACTTGGTATTAGCTACATATGTACATATAGCTGTCCTGCAGAATATATGCTAATATCAACCAATTAAAAAGAAGTCATTACAATCCGCTATCACTAGGTTGAATTATTTACCAGGGACGTATTCAATAAAAAACCTGTCCCAATTAAGTAGAGTATACTGCAATAATATTTTACATTTATATAGCACCTTACACTTGGCGTTTGACCAATTAAGCCGAGAGAGCAATGCTAAATCACAGCAGGTCCCTTTGAAAAAGGGCAACAGCTAACTGTCAAGTTGTTCTACTTCACAGTGAGAAACTTTTCACAAAAACACTGGGCAAAGTCCTAATCTTGCAACATGTAATAGGAATTTTTCAAATTTTGGAGGCAAACAATTAAACTCCAGAATGACATTGACATCAGTGCTCTTCAATAGCTTCAGTATTTTAGCCTTAATGATGTTTCTTTTGTCTGAGTACAGTCTAGAATGTCCACAGTGAGGATGAAAGCCAAACTGTCTAAATCTGACTCAAATTCAAAGAGACTTTAAATATTTTAAACCTGTTGTTAAAACTAATTACACACCTCCTCCAACAGAATCCAAAGCTGTTCTGGCTGTACTCTGTGTACAGTTTTATTAAAATCCCTCAAAAAGACTGTGTCTTTGCAAAAAAAATATATGGCCTCCCACCTTTCTTGTAATAAAACTTTGGGGCCTTCCCTATTTACTCAATCCAAAGGAGTAAATGTTGTGACCTAATTCTCAAGAAAAATAATCCCTCAATCACAATCTGTAGATATGTGTGCTCACTTTATCTCTCTAGGTCTCTATAAAGCGGGATAACAATGACAGTAATAATTTTAAGGATGTGTCATCACATAAAATAATGTTTTATATTTTGCTAAGGAATTGTTAAACAGTAGATATATTTGGGAAATTGTTTTGTAAACAGAGCATATTGTCTACCAGGAATACATGTAACAGAAGAATTATTTTCCTTTGTTTTCCTTTTTCTACATTTCCAAGTCACACAAGAACTTGATGGAATCAGCTGTATTGCAAAGGGTTAATGGCTGTGGTCAGTAAACTGCAGCCACTGCAGGTGTGAGGTTTAATTGAGAAGCAGATGCACAAAGACAGCAGGTAGAGATGGAAATTAGGTTAATAAAGGAACAGGGCAAGGTGAATGCAGAATTCTGTAACCTAAATAAAACCATACACATTTAAACTGTGTTTGCTAGTGCTCTGTTCTTTGTAAATGATGTCAAATGGTTTGTATTTTATAAGAAGCTCATGATGTTGCAGTACATATTCTCTAGTATGTGCAAGCATTTCTCACCAGTTATTCACTTTCTTGCAGAAAAAAATGACATTTTCCTGTGAGAATAGGGAGTATGTTCTCATATTCTAGATGCTGTTTGACATGCATAAGGGGGTATTTTTACTTGCGCCCTAGATGAACTAATGATTTTATACGCTGCTTGCTGAGCTTCTAGCAGGAATTCTATCCTATTGCTCACATACTGTTAAAATTAATCATCTAATAGGAAAGGCCAAGTGCTTCAATCACAACTCCTGCTCAATACATTTTGCGGTGTATGTTTTCAGAGGGAAAAAAAAGAATTATTATGTTAATAGGAAGTTCTGCAATCATAACAAGATGGGATTCCTGGGGTTAAGACTATTGTTGCAGCGCTGCTGAGCCCTAGTGGCAGGAAGCGGCTTGTACTGGAAGCCAAAAGGCAACCTTTGGCCACCATTCTGCAGCATCAGAAAGGTTTGGTTGAAGTCCCCTGGATGAGGGAACAGTGAAGTGGGTTGAGAACTGGCTGCGTGACAGGACCCAAAGGGTAATGATAAATGGAGTAGG
>JAOXJK010000012.1:132906338-132925180 GCA_025774025.1 Xenus cinereus | reverse complement strand
CCATGCAGCGCTACAGGCTTGGGGAAGCGTGGCTGGAGCTGCCTGGAAGAAAGAGACCTGGGGGTTCTAATTGACAAGTGGCTGAATATAAGCCTGCAGTGTGCCCAGGTGGCCAAGAAAGCCAACGGTATCCTGGCTTGTATTAGAAATAGTGTGACCAGCTACCAATTCTGAAATTTTCAAGACAGTATCAGAACTTTTTAGAAAAGCTCAGCACTGGCAAGGATAGGAATCTCCATTTGTCTTTGTTAGATGTGTCAGATTCTTTTGATGCCAAGGAGATACTCTTGTACATAATCCTTTTTAAGCTTAACCTTTATAAGCAGTTGTCATATTGCAGTGTAACATAGACAACTTCTCTTAAAATGTTTGTACAATTGTTTCTAAGTAGCATTCTTTGTAGTGCTAATTAAATGAGACAGCAGCTCATCATATATTCATGATTCCAGAAATTGCAAATGTCAGTGCTGTCAATGTTCTTATACTGCTGTGACATAAATAGAGTAAGCTGGTTCTGAATTACTGATCTCATTATCCCCTCATTCCGTTTGTTCTATAATCAACAATAATGTTCAAGTAACAAATAATTTCAGCAAGTAATATTCAATATTCTCTCTGAAATTGAAAGTTCTGTTTTCTATGCTACTTTCACAGTAAGCTGCAGCAATGGCACATTCCTTTAAGTATGAAGGTGTTGAAATTGATGGAGAACTGGGAACATTAAAAAACAGAACTAAATTAATAAACAACTTTTTCTACTTTCTCTTTTTTTCCTTTTTAAAGGTAGGTAAACCTGAAAGCAAAAACCTCATTTTTATTTGAAATAATTTCTTTTTATAATGTCTATTTTTTACATATTTCCCAATTTTCAGTTTAATTTAATTTGAAAATATATTAAAAAAATTATGTTTACTTTATTAATATCACAAATTTTAAAATAGTTTCAAAATTACATGGCTGAAAATCATCTTAAATTTAAATTATATTTTTAATGTTTCTAAAATTAGCTTTTTTTTTCTCAGAACTTTAAGAAATCTTTTTCAGAAATAGATAACGCTTCTGAAGAAGAAGTAAATTATGAAGACACAAACAACTTTTTCATCCTATGAATTTAGCACTAAATGTCAACATTATTAATCTGTAGTTATAAACACAAGGTAGCTTGTTTTGGTTTGGTTATTTCACATCAATTTACCAAATAATAGTGCAGTAAAATTTGAAGAAAGAAAATTCAAAACTCATTTATTTTGATATTGGTCTAAGAATAAGTAAATTTCAGATATTACAGGACACTGCTTAAACACTTAGCAGATAGCCACTGTTCATAAATTCTTCTTCAGATCCCTCATATAAAAGCAATAAAGGCTGAAATGCTTCTCCTGTTAGTGCCAATAGCAAACCTCCTCTTAACTACGATGCTGTGAATCAGGCTGGGAATGCACTGGACAAGAATCTGTCCACACAACCTGCAGCCAGGAATGTAAATGAGCATGTGTTAACTATATGGGGTTATCAGAGGAAAATGCAATTTGAATTATATATTTGGTCTATGAATTTCTTGCAAGACTATTTTTTCTATTTTTATTGCTTTGGACAAACATAAACAACCAGTTTCTCCTTATCAGTTTTGTTCCTTTATTAGCAAAGTCTGTTCTCCTCAAAAATTGAAAGCTTCAGTGTTTTCTTCAGTTCTTTCTGACTGTAAGGGTTATGTTTATTAAAGCAAAATGAGAAAATAATAGCTATGAATTATATACTAAAGTGATTAGATCAGCACAACTTTCATGTAGAATGCTGGGTATCAAGTATTTCCAGTAAACAATACGCAATAAAGCCAAAATCTAAAACATTTTTTAAAAATATCAATGAAAAAATCACTCCCACAAGAAAAAGAAAAAAGCTTCCTCCCTAGTCACACTGCCAAGATCATTATTACAGCTTACAATTCATTCCCCGTGCTCTCTGATTTATCCTCAGGGAGGCAGGCAGCTGGGAATAGGCTGCATGAGTTTTTCATGCTGTGGGAATGTGCTCTAGTTTCTGCGGCGACTCAGGGAAGTCCTTGTGTCATACAATCTTATCCCACATGCAGTGCCATCAAATGGGCCACGTGCAGTAATTCTGTCACTTCCCTGAAGCACTAGTCCCACGGCGTCTTTGCAGATGGACTATAAAAGATGTGACCAAGCTAGCCAGAAATACAAGACCTGTAGGGGTAGATCCTACAGGACATTATTACAGGAATGGATATAACTCACTTTTGTAGCTACACTACACTGTTTTCTTTGTAGGTCTTTATATTCTGTTTCAGAACTTTGGCCCATAACTTATTGTGCAGAGATAGATATATGTTTATGGTTTTGCTGAAGTGAGTTAACCAAACCAGTTTTGGCGTCTCCCAGCAAAGGTCTTCACAATTTAGTTGTTTGGGTTTGTGTTTTTTTTCTATAAAATGATCCTTTATTTGTTCATGTTTTTGTTTCACTTTGGAGCTTCCAAGGATTCAAAGGCCTTTCTGAATATCAAAACCCCTGATGGGCCCTTTTCTAACACAGAAAGCTGCATCAGCACCAAAAAGATCTCTTAAAAATTATCTACTATTCTCTGAAACAAAAAACCATAAATACATATATACATATATTTCTTTTTTAAACAAAAAGAATTAGAAGAAACAGCTGGGATAAGTAAAACTAATCTTTTAGTACCAAAATTAGAAAGCATCAACAGAGAGGTTAATTAAAGGTTAATTACACCACTGAAATGGTAAGCAAAAGTATAGTGTTACTTTTGTAACCATAGCTAAACTGTGACCTGAGTAAGGATTGTAAACATTCAGTGACTGACCCATATCATAGGCTAAATAGCTAATTCAAAGATACTGCAAAAATTTATGGCTTCATTTTCAGCTTAATTTTCACTATTAAATATGCTAGAATTTATTTTGTTTCATTTCATATTTACTTGACAGTTAATGCATCCCAAGGATATTTAACTCATGCATAAACCACCCGGTGGATACTTGCAATATTCTGTTTATCTCAGAGAGATTCAGACGAAATATCTAACTCCTAACATCAATGCCTGTCCTGAAGGACTAGGCAATCATGCTGGTTACTCAGTGTTCCAGTACAGCAAATGGAAAGGCCACTTTGTGCAGACAATTTAACCTCTGCAAGCACAGGGAACCAGGATGCACTATGATGTTCCACAAACGGAATAAGTGTGGTTGAAAAGTAGTTATATTTTCTCCCCAGTTATTCCTATTAAAAGACTGACCCAGAACAAATTCTGATGATTAGACACTTTCTTCTATGTTAGTCTAAATTTACATAGGCCAGTATTTATCTCACAACATGATTTTCCTTTAGCTTATACAACTTTACCCCCTGCATAGGTTCCTCTTTCACTTCCCACCATATTTCTGAAAAGGAGTTATATTTTTAAAAACTTTTTTGTTGTTGTTATTTTTGCATGGCAGAGGAGCCAAACTCTTTTGCCTTCTCTTATAATTTCTATGAATAATGACAATATTGGCAAAAATAAGGTGAATGCTTACGTAGAAGGTAAATGAAAAATCAAGGGGTAAAAGCATCTGTTTTGTTGACCTGGACATAAGGCACCCCTACTGAGACACATGATACCAACACCTGGTCAAAGCAAGATCTCCTCCATTCAAGATTCCACATTCTTTCTTACAGTTAACTATTTTCCATCCACATAAACAGAAAAATTAAAAATGTATCTTAAAACTGCCAGTATCCTAGTGTCTGCTGTCTTCAGTTGGACTGCAAAAATACTTGACCTTAATGCCTACTTCAAGAGAGGATGAAGAGGGATAGAAACCAGCCTCCCACGTTTCAGATAAGCTAGATGACCCTAATAACCCAACTACTGGCAGCAAATAAGTGAGCACGCTTCCCACGCCTCTCCCTCAGGCGCAGCCACCTGCTGTGTTAAATGATTCTGAGTAGGCCTTGTGAGATTTGCTCAAGGTTCTCGACTGGTAAGAATCAAACCAAAAGCTCCCTTGTTTTCTAGAGAGTCCTCCTTCTAAGGTCACCTCTTCCCCTCTGACAGCAACCTGTGATAAACTCAGCCAAAACAACTGCCTTCCAACCAACTCACAGAAGGTCGTACCCTGGCTTTTCTTTTCTACAGTAAAATCATTGAGCAGTACAGTATTGCCTCTCCAATTTTACTTTTGTTTCTGTTTCCTGCCCTCTCCCCCCATTTTAACCAGGGTCTACTGGAAATATCTTTGAAGGAGTCAGCCTTAGTGGGGCAAAGGGTAATTGCTCCGTTATCCAGGCACACTGGCTGAGGAGCAACTATACCCAGTTAAAGAGTGGTATAAGACTAGGTGTCCAGAGCTCCTGAAGGAGAGCTCAGAGAGAGAAGAACCAGAAACCAGAAGGTAGAAAAGGTTTATGTTATTCTGAAAACAAAATAAAATGTTATTATTCTGGAAACACTGTTTTCAATAAACCAGACATCAAGAGCAGACATCATCGCAAACATCCCAGTAGTCACTTGAAAATATCGTTGTGTTTAGTTTCATATTTGTTCCCTAAGCAGGATAGCGTCCTTCATCTTCAACACTATTGACGATGCTAAGGCTTTCCCCAGGAGCTCGTATAGTATGACAATGTCTACCCGTGACTCTTGTCAAGTACATCTGCAGAATATTCATGTTATTTTTAAGTAATCATTACCTTTCAGGATGTTTAGGATATTTCCTCCTGTAGGACACAAAATGAAAAAAAAAAAAAACTGCAGGTATTTTGTTTCTCCTTTCCTTTATCAGGATTTAGTATGTGCCTTGCAGAATCAGGCTGCAAATATGACTGTTGCAGGTTAACCTCAGCTGGCAGCTAAGCAGCACACAATCACTTGCTCACTGCTCCTGCCTCCAGAGAAAATGGGAGCAGAGAATAGGAAGAGCAAAAGTAAGAAAAGTCCTGTGTTGATATAAAGAGGGACTAATAAGCAAAGGAAACAGGAAGAAAAAAGGAAAAAAAGAAATTAGGCAAAGACAATCACTCACTACCTCTCACCCTCCACCCCCAAGAGGACCGATGCCCATTTTCTCAAAGAAATGTTTATCTTACTGAAAATCACCCTTCCCTCAGGTTTTATTGCTGAACATGGTGTTATACGGCATGGAATACCCCCTTGGTCAATTTGGGTCAGCTGTCCTGATTGAATCCCCTCCTAACTTCTTGCATACCCCCAGCCTGCTTGATGGGGGAGCAGAGTTGGAGAAAAAGATAACACCTTGATGCTGCACAAGTGCTATTCAGCAATAGCCAAAACATTGTTGTGTTATCAACGCTGTCTTAGTCACAAATCCAAAACACAGCACTATATGGGCTGCTGTGAAGAAAATTAACTACATCCCAGCCATACCCAGTACAATCTCCGCCCCTTATTCCATACCATTTATATCACGATCAAGTCAAACATTCCAACATCCACATTAATCCACCCCTTTCCTTTGTTTTATACTCAGATATCATTCCTGTATGCTATGGGCCATATCCAGAACATCTCCACTGAGTTAATTTGATGGGTTCTATCTTGGGTTCTATCTGTTATGGTGGTCACTCAGGACAAGAGATATGGCATATTGTGTTGAGTTAGTGGGCATCAAAGCCAGCTCATGTCAGGTCAGTGCTGCACTGTTACAGCTTCTTGCAAGGCTTGTCCTCCAAGCACCCATCACTTTCAGCATAGTGAAATGTGCCCTGTATCATTCAATCTTTTTGAAGGCTTATATACAATAATGAAGTGTGAGGCATCAAACCAATGCCGTGTTTCTTGGCCCAGGTACTTGTGAGGTTGTCTCAGAAATAAGTTCTATTGATTGAATTGACCTTTTCTAGGGTGCCATACCACCAGAGAACTTGGTTTTCAAGACCCAGGGTGCTGGTTTGGATGGTGGTATGGGCTAAAGCACGTTTCCAGCCATTTGATGGTCACCTCCACTATGAAGTGCATGTAATGCTTATCTTGGTCAGTTTGTAGCAGGGTGATATCATCAATCTGCCAAGCTTCCCCTTACTGATGTTCAGCCACTCTTCTCTATTCCAGACAGGCGTTAGTCACTTGGCTTCTTGATTATGGTATGTTTTGTATTCATTAATAACTTGTGCAATGACTTTGGTGGTCAGGTCCACACCTTGACCATAAGCCCATAAGTATATTGCATCTCTTTCTAGGTTTCCAATGCTATGCAGGCCCACTGAGCTATGAATAGCACACCCTTATGTTCCAGATCCACCTGAGTCACTTTGTTTCTGGCATACCACTCTACTTGTTTATTGTTTCAATGTTCTTCAGCAGCACAGCTCTTAGGCACAAACATCTACACAATGTACCTTTACAACAAGGCTCTCTACATGACAGCAATGTCCTACCATAATGCAGCAGACCAGATGGGTTTACCTCTGTGCTGCCAGTTGGTCCGTTTCCATCAATGCAGCCACCCCTACTGGGCATTTGCCACCATCTATGAGTCAGTATAGAGACAGAGTACTGGCGACTTTTCCTGTTTGGCAGTCTCTAGGGCCAGCTGCATAGCTTTCACTTTTGCACACTGGCTTAATTCACCTTTTCCTTTGAAATTTCCAGCAACTTCTAGGGTGGGACTCCACAACACATCTTTCTACCTCCAATAAACCGATCATTAAACAGAGCATATTGCTTTTCATTCTCTGGTGATTTATTTTACAGTGGGACCTCCTCACTGGCCCCAACTGTGGGGACCTCCCACAGGTCACCTTCTCAGACAATGCTTTGAAATCTCTGCTTTGTGGCTAGTCCACGGGTGTTTTTTTTTTTCCAGGACTCCAGGGCAGTTCGGGTTCCCTATTTGGACCAAATGTGTGATCAGTGTTACCCACTTAACTCCACATTGTGTTGGTTACATGAAGTCTATTGGTCAGAACACCACAGGCACTTGTGGTTCCAAGAGGAGCTGTGCTTCCATACCAACTAGTTCTGAAGTGGCTCACCCCCCCTCATATGCTGCTAACAACTCCTTTTCTTTTGGGGTGTAGAAGACCTTAGATCCTCTATATCCCCAGCACCAAAACCCTGGATGTCAACTTCAAGTCCCTCCAGGTACTTTCACCCAGGAGGTCCAGGTAGAGTCATCGCTCCCTGACTGTGGTGCACAGCATATTTCTCACATCTGATTGGGTCCAGATTGGCTCAAGAGCTACTGCACGAACTCTCTCCTGTTTGATCTACTCAAAGGTTTGTCACTGCTGGGGGCAAAAAAGTTCTTCTTTCAGGTGATTTGCCCCAGAGGACTTACAATTTGACTGTTATAGGTTATTTTCAGTCAGCAGCTGAGCACCACAGCTGCTTGCTCAGTCTGCATTGGCCGGCTGTGTGATCATCAGTTGACAACTGAGGTTAATCCACAACAATTCCCAGTCATATTTATGATGCCTCATTCTGGAAGCAGTGTCATTAATTTCACTGGGGCTGCTGAAGGAACTGGACAATATTCAGTATAATTGAAGGCTTAGAGACCGTAAGTATAAATGACAAGAAAATGCCATTATAATCTACATTGCTGCTTCAGATCAGATATAAGTGGTTCAGAATTTTATATACTATAGCAGCTTTAAAAATATTTTTAGACATCTTTATATCACTGAACTTACTAAATCTAAAATGGAATTCTTTCATACTCAGAGATATGTCTTGTAGCTGAAGAAAAAGAAACAGGTGAAAACAGAAATGTTGTAGTTTCAGTGCCCAGAAGTTCAGATGTCATATGTGTTAATTCTTTAGCCTATTACTACCCAAGGAACATGTTCCTTAATTTTCCTGCTCACAGACACAGGAATTTGAAGAAACAATGTGAGGAGGCAAGGTTAAAATATATCAGCAATTTTTTAAAAGTCTACCCTACATAATGGCTGCAACATGGGTTGATAGGATCAAGCTAACTTTTTTTTTCCGCCCTTGGTAAAATACCAAAAGCAAAACCCCCAGGATTAAGATCAGCAGCCCAGACATTACAAGCTTCATTTTGTAAGTTTTTGTTTCCCAGGTTAGTCTATGCCAGCGATGGTTCTTTGCTGCTAGTACTCAACCTGATGAGATGAAAACTCTGGGCACGCAAAGACATATAGCTTGCAACGCTGCCCTGCCTCTATAGAATATATCTGAACCCACTGGCAAGAAAAAGCCATAAAGAGCACATACTCAGGAGTATTTCACAAGAAACTGCTTTCATCATGACTTAGCAGCAAGGTTTACCTGTTGTTTTCTTCATCTAAGAAACTAGGAATATGAATTAATTAATGAGCAAGTTTTTATTGTACAACTATGGAAATTGGTATAGTCCAAAGCCACAAGACACTAGGTACTGTTCCTGAATTGTAGCTAGCACACATATTATCCCAAAAGTAAATTATACAACTGTTTTGGAAAGGACCACACAACTCATACAGCAATCTATTAAGGCTGCTGAGCACATCATTACAAGCATAATTTGACTTCATCAGGCATTTAAGTGTTTTGGTAGAAACAATAAAGGTTAGACAGCTCACATTGGCTTCAGGATGAATGCTGTTCAAGCACAGTTTTCCATAATTAATCACTCTTCTACATCCCTCTGCTTTGTTTTCTTTGTCTCCTTTTCCTCAACAGTTTCTCACTAAATGAGACTGAGCTGTGATTTCTTTTAAAAGGCAGAACCTTTCTCAAAAGTCTAATCCACAGGCAGCAGGTATATGTTATTCCATGATAGCATGACTTTACTAACAAGGAGCAATTATGAGAATGAAACAGTTGTCATACTTGTTATCAAGTACATTCATTTATTGTTTAAGAAAACACCATTAAACTGTGATCTAATAAAAAGCTCAAATATAATAATCTAACATCTGCTGCAAAGTAATTTGATTCAAAGTCCTCAAAGATACAACAGAATATGTTGGAAGAAAATGAAGTACACGTTACGTATCGCTGAAAACTTAATAGAAATTGATGGGTGTTTCTCTTTAACAGACACCAGCTGCTGTTTTAAATCCCATGTAGTTTTATTATCTGCAGACAGGAAAATAAGTGATCTTTTGCTTTAGAAAATATCATAAAAATATGGTGTAGAAGAAGAAATGAGATAAATTCCCCCAACAAAAGGGATTCTCTACAGAACAGCAAAATAGAAGTTTCTCTTTTAATAGGATGGGATGGAAACAGGATGTTTGGAAAAATCTTCAAACTGAAATTACTTGGTGATCATAGGTTTGGGGTCCTGCATTGATTTTTCACTGACGTAGTAGTAATAATTTTAAATTGATTAAATACGTACAAAGGAAATTCACCCTTATTTGTTTCAGTAAAAGACATCAGTAAACATATTTAATATATGCCAATAAAATTTAACATTTCCATGTACTTTATAATAAGAGGCAATGAACGTATTCAATATACACTATTACTTTTAGTCTCCCTTAATATATATATATATGTTCAGTTCTATATTTACCCTACAATGGAGAAAAATTGTAAGGATTTTCAGAATATTTGGCAACACATGCTCACTCTTCAGGGGTTATAGTGGAGTCCTGAAACAAATGGATTCAGATGGCTATTCTGCCTCATCCTCCACGTGGGAATATAGAAACTGGACATGGCAAATCTGCCTGGAAAAGTCACCCCCACAGGCTGTTGTATGGCTATTACCAGACCTACTGGAATAGTCATTCTTGTACTGCTACTTTTTCCTTGTGCATGGAGGATAGGAAAAACATATCTATTTAATCATATATCCATACACACCAGACATCTATTTCTCAGGCAATTAATTTCTGTTTCATGTGTTCCTATTCAGCTGTTTTGAGGGAAGATTAGGGCTACTCTCTCCCCTGCAGGGAAAACAGCAGAGCACGATCTTTGCATTGTGCAGCTCTTTACAGGTATGCATGTAAATTAAGAGAAAATTTATCTTTAGCATCCTGCAATCCAGCAGGAAGAGAGGTAAAACTTGTTCCTGTTGAACAAGAGCGAATGGATCACCTCTCTGCCTTTTGACAGATTTAAAAGGTGGAGGGAAAAAACTAAATACCAAAATACAACAACGTTACCATGACTTTATTTTTGAATAAGGAGATTACAAAATAAATGATATCTTCTAATTCAGGCATTGGTAAGTGTGTATGTTTTACATAGCTTCAGAATACAGAGACAAACATAAACTTCAGGTTATCGGAGCTTACCCAATGGCAGAACCAGTTATATATAATGCTTTAAGATCTGCTCTCCTAGAGTTAATGAATTTATTGTTAAGTTTTATTGTGGAATTGCCTGTGTCTAACAGATTTATAGTACTTCACAAAAATTATTTTCTGTTCCTTTCTTCCTAATGTGGCTTTATCTTATAGAACACACATTTAGCTACCATGTAGCTGGCGAGCTTGTCCCGCTGTTTAATTAATGTGCATAATAAATTACAAAATGCCACAAGTGGAAAACTACAGAGTCTGTAATAATGTAATAATGATTTTGTATCCTATATACTCCAATGCTGAGAACTAAAATTGACTCTGTCCGTATACTGGTGCCTTCATTTCTATGTATAAACCCCACTTGCACACATACCTCATAAAAATCATCCAGAAGGCAATATGCCCTCCTTTTTCAAGCCTGAAGTAAATTGGGCTTTATGGAGGGGAATTATTACAGGGGGGTAGAACTCAGCTACGTCCTCCAAGTCATATATGTAGAGCTAATTTTGTTTCTCCACAGAGACTTTCCTTCCTTCAGGCTAGAGCAGATGTCAAAGCTAACTTCTCGGCCGTCCAAGTCCTCTGACCTTCTGCAGCTCACCCTGCCCAGACCCAGCACATCAGAGAAGGTCGGTGGTGCCACACCTGCATACCATGTGGCACAAGCCAGG
This sequence comes from Xenus cinereus, assembly GCA_025774025.1. Lineage (NCBI taxonomy): Eukaryota > Metazoa > Chordata > Aves > Charadriiformes > Scolopacidae > Xenus > Xenus cinereus. Next base: position 132,914,262 of record JAOXJK010000012.1, on the reverse strand, counting down.
TGAACCTCTAAGGTTTTGATGGTCCAGACTTCTCTGAACCCTTGAAGCTAGGATGCATTTCTCCCTCTAATATGGAAATAGTTTTCTAACTGCTCAGCAGGTGCATAAATTGTATGATGGCATTCAGCCCAATGCCATAACACAGATGCAGTTTCAGTTTACTGTTTATCTTGGCTGATGCATTAAAATTATGTCCTCAATCACCCTTCATTCACTTCAGTTTCATTCAAGTAGGTGAGCTTATAATGTAGTGGTGAAATTACAAATTTATCCACGATGAATATGTGTGTTGCTCGTGCTAAATGTGCAGATATCAGAATGAAGAAATTCATGGTTGGATTTCTGAATAATTTTGCTTGAAGCATGCAACCTGCCCAAACCGAAAAGCTTCAAAGTTTAATAAACACACATACTGCTTAATTTGTGTTTAATCATTGCTTAAATTTATGAAAAAGAACAGACTAAGTGTCTATCTGCACTTCATACTACAAGAAATAGAAAAAAAATATTAGCAGTTAAATGGCTTAAATTTCATCCATGTGTTTTCATAAGTATGAAATTTACTTCATTGCATATCCTGATTTTAAAATACTCACAGCTGAAAATAGGTTCAATAGCAACATCCATTTCCAGACAGCAAATCCAAATATTAGTTGTATGAAGTTAAATCTTTTAATCCCAAAATAAGATGCAAAGTCCCTGAAAGAGTGAATAAATTTAAATATCAGAGGAACGACTCTTCCTGATTGTTAGATGTGTGATGCATATGAGCACTAGGAGAAGATTTATATTATTTTTATATTTCCCATACAAATTATATCCAAGTATTGGCATATAAATTTAGATAATCCTTAGAACAATCAGTATTTCTGCAGCACGGATTTTTCTGTAGGTTCAAAAGTAAAATATGGATTTCTTGTTTATTTGTCATTTCTCTGTATAGAGGGTCTTTTGTCTAATTATCCTGTTTGTTTGGAATATATTTCTAAAAATAGAAGCAAATTAAAGGATTTGTCTTCACAGCCCTTCAGCTTTTATCTAATCAGAGTCCCTTCGATACTGATTTCTATTCTAGTTCATCTATTTATATTGCAATTGCTTTTTGTTTTTTCTTCTTCTGCTTCTCAGCCACATGCTTACTATCAACAATGTTTCTGTTTAAGCATAAATTGCCCTTCTCTAGCTCATGGCTTCTCTTGATGGAAGAGCCAAGTAGACAGCAGAACTGAGTGCCATAAACTACAGCAAGGTACAAATATAGCCCCAACTAAGTTCCTGAAGTCAGCTGGAGCTAAGGCATTCAGGAACTGACCAGATCAATTCCTAAACCTACAAAAAATAATAATGTTATGTTTATGAATCCACACACTTTTTTTTATTCTTCTTTTTTTAACAGATTATAACACAGAATTCCCCTTTCTCTTCAGGATGTAGAGAGTGGGAAAGAGAGAGGCCTCATTCAAACATGAAGTTTGAGTAATAGCATAGGGAGTACAGAAAATGGCGAGGCAAAAAAATTGTTTTCTGCATCAATGCTGTCTTTTTTCGAGTGTATTTCCATAGAAAGTTGTCCTTTAAGGATTTGTATCGTTACTGCAAACATCCATTTTGAAGAGGTCGCAACACGGATAGAAGAATTTGCTTGAGAGAAATGACAGTAGACAAGATACTGTCAGCCTTAGGACTGCATCAGGAGAGAGGTTTCTGGTGAGGATATGGAAATACCAGTGCGATTAGAGTATAACCTCATGGCACAGTTATATTCAGATATCAATTCCAGTTGGAGCAATCTGAAGTGGAAAGGCAGGATTATAAACAGTGTATTTTAAGAGAGAATGCTAGAATAGCCTTATTTGTTTAGTCTAGTTTAAGGAAAAAAGTGCTGAGAGGGGTATGTTGGCTGATTATAAAGACATTGGGGTAAAACCAAAAGACAAACAAGTGCTATCTTAGTGTGGTGGGTTGACCTTCACTAGCCTTCAGGTGCTGACTAAGCCTCCCCCTTCTCAACAGTGCAGGAGGAGTAATCACGATGAACTTGCCAAGGGACACAAAGAATACTAAGAAGGACTTCTGCAGGTATGTGGGCTAGAAAAGGAAGGTCAAAGAAAGTGTACCTGCCCTGATGAGCAAGGCTGGCAAACTGGTCACAACAGATCAGGAAAAGGCTGAGGTACTCAACAAATTTTTGCCTCAGTCTTTACTGGCAACCTCTCTTCCCACGCTTCTCAAGTGCAGGGACCGCAAGACAGGGACTGGAGGAATAAAGTCCCTCCCACTGTAAGAGAAGATCAGGTTTGAGACCACCTGAGGAACCTGAACATACAGAAGTCTATGAGACTTGACAAGATGCATCCCAGAGTCTTGAGGGAACTGGCTGTTGTAGTTGCCAAGCCACTCTCCATGATACTTGAAAAGTCATGGCAGTTGAGTGAAGTCACCAGTGACTGGAAAAAGGGAAACATCACACCCATTTTTAAAAGGGGTAGAAAGGAGGACCTGGGGACATACTGACCTGTCAGCCTCACCTCTGTGCCTGGGAAGATCATGGAAGAGATCTGGACTTCTCTAACACATTTGACATGGCCTCTATCACATTTGACATCCTTCTCTCTAAATTGGAGACATATGGATTTGATGGGTGGGCCATTTGGTAGATAAGGAATTGGCTGGATGATCACACCCAGAAGATAGTGGTCAATATCTCAAAGTCTGGATGGAGATTCTTCAGGTACATAATGCTCCAGCGTCTTAGTCAACGAAGAACTGAAATAGATCAGTGAAAAGTTCCTTTTCCATCCTATAACTCAAAGTCTGTTACTGCCAGTAGGAAATTCATATACTCCATCATCTATCATCTCATTTATTTTATTTTTTTTTTAGGTTTTCAGTTGAGGAGTTTCTGATTTTACTTAACAGCAGTCAAGCAAAGTTTCTTCTGAGTAAATGGTGGTAAACCTAAGGGTCAGTCCTAAAATAAATGGGCTTGCAAAATCAGCAATCAACAGCAGCTAAATAAGTAACATACAACCTATATTTGTTGGATTGGGTAAATGGCACAGACGTTCACCCAGTGTGACAATAAAAAAACCAGAAAAGGTCAGATCAGGTCTATCATCAAACACACAAAGAAAGGCTTTACCAAAAAATACCCCAACAGACAATTGGAATACTGCCTGCAATCTGCAAAAAAGATCTAATTTTGAATGGACTGGGTAAAAAGTAAAAGAAAATTAATCTTGTCTCCTTGCCATTCTTCTCAAGGTCAGCTGTTTTATTTTAGTGAGATGGCATCAAGAAATTTCAATGTCCCCTTTTGTGAGATGTTAAGTCTCAGTCCTGAAGGCATTTAGAATTCATTTATTGTTTGTTTTGATGAGGCAAGATACGTGAGTGACAATAATGCCTAACATGTTTTGAAGGAAAGCTTAACAACATCAATTCCAGCAGGTTGATATAAACTCACTCTAAGTGACAAGGCCATCCACACAAAATCAAACAACTTTCCAAACCTCCAAATGTCAGTAAGAGCTATGCAGACTAGACAATAACAAGGACAGGCAATTCCAATTATCACAAATCATCTTCATATTATCCATGCAGTAATTGCTGAGTGCTGTTAATCATCCGTGTTTGTGCATACAAGCCTTTAACCAGTGGTTAAGTAGGAAGCATATTATTTCTCAGAATGAACAGGCTACAATATAAAAGTAGTCTTTGTAAAATGAGAAACAGAGGTTAAGCTTAAACATGTAGGCATATGCTTTATGTAACCCATTATACTAAGTTGCTACACAAGTAAATAGCATTAACCTTTTTTTTTATTTATTGAGAATTAAATAGAAAATTCAAAGCCAGAAATCTCAAAATTGTTAGTTTCAGTGTCTTGTAAGATACCAGAAGTTTTAATTAAACAGAGGAAGAATAAAATCTACAAATAATTAATAAAATAAATTTTAATTAAAATAAGATTTCCGATTTTTCTCTTTCTAAAACAGGTTAACACAAAGAGTTCTTAAGGAGCCATTGCCAAGATATAGCAGCTAGATATTTGAGGACTAATTTTCAAGGGTAATGAAAAGCTTTCATATTGAAATTTTGTACCCAGAGATTTCAAAGTCAGAAGTACAATGTCCAATTTTACAGATGGAAGACTTCTTTAAATATGACCGAATAAAATATAAGTTTAAAGTACCTTTATTATATAAAGTTTTGCTGAATTTTTCCACTTTGGAAGAGCTTATAAGAAGCATTCACTGATCTCCACCTAACTTTTCTAAAGCAACCTATATGAGGCTGGTAAGGAGTAAGATCCTGACATCGCAGACATCAGGAACAAGTGTATATAAAAGTACATTATTTTTTAATGCTCATTAAAACAATAGTTGTTACGTATTTGTGTTTATATAACTGCATGTCACTGTATACCTTAGATCAAGAAAAGGTTTTCAATAGCTAAGTAGATCACTTGAAGTTACACAAACCAGTTAAATACCAACCTGAATTAGCACATTTGCTTTTTAAACAACATTTGAGCTTAATGTATTTTCATACTCTTGAACTGGACAAAAGATATTAACATGAGTAGTGATTCACCTTTAATGTATTGGTTTTTGCTATAATTCATATTTGACTAGATAAATTGTTTACTGAGTCCCGAGCAGACTAAGGAGATGTCTCCATTGGAATCAGAGTTTTTCCCAGCAGTCTTTAATAAAGTCTTCTTTCATGTCTATCAGAAACATCAAATATTGCATAAACACCTTGTTTTCCAGGCACTGGAATAAAAAAGAATTTAATTTCTCAAGCTATTATAGGCAGAGTTACCAGGTGAATACATAGCTGTATTCACTTTTTTAAAAAAAAATTATTTCCAATAGCAAATGTAAGAAGTTTGTAACAAAAGATGTACAAAGAATAAAATAAACTTATAAAAATAACCTACAGCATAAAAATCCCTTGCAGAAGATTCAACAAATTTTGCTTTTCATATTTTTAATTGAGGCTCATAAACACTACCCTAAGAAAGCACTCAAAATCATATCACTGCTTTAAATCTATTAGTCCATCTTTTCCTGATACATCACAGTAACTGAGTCATAGTAAATTTTCTATCAAGTTAAAAATGCCATTTTTTTAAATTCCACATCACATTTTTAAATCATTTAACATAAGTTTACAGTGCTGCAGTGTAATCACTGGAATATTTTATGCCTAGATGAGTGTGATTTATTAATGTTTAAATTCCTATTATAGGCAAAACTGACATAGCAAAAAAGAGACATTACAAGCTACACTTAATGAGATAAATATATTTGGTGTTTGGGTTTTTTTAAGAAAAGCTTCTCTGAGGGAATTTATTTTAGCTTGTAAATTGTATGAAATGCACCTATAAATTATTTGGATGCAGTAAAAATTTAAGAACTCTTTAAAAACTACTTTTAAACAATTTAAAGCAGTTTCTACTAAGATTATATACTGGGTCACGTCACAGAGCTAAATTACTGTCTTAGGTTATTTGACGTATACATGCTGAACAGAAGTAATTGCAAATATTTATGATGCAAATATTTATGATGGTATGACACGAAAATGAAGTAGTAAGTACTCCAGAATTTCAGAATCTTTTTGGTGACATCATTTCATGTCAGAGAGATTTGAAACTCTCTGCTTCAATTCATTTTGAATGATTCAAGGCAGAACAACTTTCCAAGACCTTTGTAATCCGTGTCTTGACACGATGGTGTGAAAGGAAGTATTTTAGTTCATCCTTTATATGATCTTTAAAGGATCCTTTAGATCAATCAGGTTGCCCATTGGCAGTCTCAAAAGCTACAACTTGTCCCAGCAACAGGAAGTACTTGGTAATCCCATTGCCTGATATGCTGAGCATTATATCTGGCAATATATATAAAGTACTCATCCCCATCTCTATCTTCCTTACTGCCTTAATGAGCTCCAGAAGCCATTTCTGCCTCAGAAAATTTCTGCTATTTCACTGCACCAAGTCCTAGAACACAAAAGATGAAACAAGAAGCTCTCACTAAGGAAAATGATGCCTTATGCCATACACTTCATTTTTTTAAACAACCAAGCTAACTAAAAAGCATTTATCAGTGGCTGTGATGATAGAAATGATTTGTGAACATAAAGAGCCTGCATTGTTTGTTTTTCTTAAATTAACTGTGCTTCTCTGGTTGTGTAAATCATAGGTATAGCTATGGCATGGGTAAGTGCCAGTAGCATTTCAGCATCTGGCTGTCAGTCTCAAGAAGCTCTACCTCAATTCCACTCGCTGTAGTTTAAATCCCATGTGTCGCACTTCTTCATCTTCTTTTTCATTCTAGTTCTTCAAAAACTTTGTAGCTCTTCTCATTCATTAGTCTTTTCTCAGAAAGAAAAAAAAAGCTACTTCTCTACACAAGCCAATCTTATCAGTTTCTGGATTTGTTCATTTTTTTTCCAATATTTCCATTATTTTCTCAGAAATTCTGACACTGAAATCACCTGACTGAAAATTCCTGAAATTACCCCCCTGAGGACGTTTTTAGATTTTATAGCAAGAACTACATAATAAGACATATGAAGCTATTAATCTATGGTCCAAAAGTATGGTCCACAATCAGCCCATCAGCCATAAATTACTGACTGCTTCATCATAGACTTTCTTGGTATTTTTACAGCTTCACATTTGCATAAGTCTTTTGGGACCTTATCATTTTATCTAGTGAAGTCAATGGAAGATCTGTATTTGATTTAGTGCTCACAGAAATAATCCTCTGAACTGGAAATGTCGGATGTGTTCGTCTCAAAGGTACCTGGAAGCAAATGAGTATGGAAATCCTTTTTAGAGAGTATATTGGGGTGTATAAGGGAAAAAATGTGTTGATTTCTTGACCTGCCCTCTGAAAGATAATATTTAGAGATTAAAACCCACACTGGACATGTATTATTTGAATAAGCTTATTTTACTTAGTATAAAATCAATTTATTGTTTATTTTGAAGTCATAGAATCAGATTATACTGAAAATGTTGTTTAGTCTCATTTAAAAATTGAAAATTATTGTGTCTGTGTGTAAAAAAGCTTAATCTGCAAGGCATAATGTGACAGTGAGGCATTAAAATCAGCTTTTTTCTGTCACATTTCTTCACGATCAGCAGTTTTTGCCACCATGTTACACCATAAAACAGTTCTGAATTAACTATTACAAAAATCAATAAAGGACCCCATCTAACATAACATGGATGTCCCAGTGACCAAGATTTATGGGGTAATTCTCAACTAAGTTCTTCATTCTTTCTCAAATGTGAATACTGCATCAAGAAGCTAATTTTCATGGCTATCACTTGAGTCATGAGCTATGACTTTACATTTGTCCTTTTCATTATCACCATATCATTATGCAAATGGATGCATAAATGAATAGCTCCTGCCTGCTCACATCTTAGTTCAGTCTGCTTGTTAATTACATAGCAATGCTGTAATGTAAGCACCTCCATTCTGTTTCACATTTTGATTTGTATAATAACTTTTAACACATTATTGCAAACATTAATTGAAATATTCCATATAAAGGCAAAACGCATCCTTATAATCTAATGAGGTCGCATGGCTGAAGCTGTAAGTCCATCATGCCATCACAGAATCACAGAATATTCATGGTTGGAAGGGACCTTTGAGATCATCGAGTCCAACTACAAAATAAAACCCCAAAAACAAAAAACAAGACAAACCACACCCACCCATAAACAGAAACAACCCAACAATCCCAGGCACTAGAGCATGCCCTGAAGAGCCACGTCCACACATTTCTTAAATACCTCCAGGGATGGTGACTCCACCACGTCCCTGGGCAGGCTGTTCCAGTGCCTGACCACCCTCTCAGTAAAGTAATTCTTCCTAATATCTAATCTAAACCTCCC